>JAZDUA010000047.1:3877500-4607500 GCA_038098605.1 Gryllus longicercus | reverse complement strand
AAGTTTATTTTGACATTTACTCTAATGCTTTTCACTGTGATAAGGTGATCTGACAAAAAATCATATTCTTTAATGTGCCTGGGTTATCTCGTTCGTGCAAACTGAAATATCTAAATGGAAGTTGTTTATCACTCATTAGAGTAAAAGGAGATCAGTGTCTCTGCATTTATTAATATATTGTATCATTTTTGTTAGTCTTTTGCGTACATTTATAATCATCATAATTCATATACTACACATATCTGACTTTCCTAACGTTTTGTAAAATAATCCAAATGTGGAATTAAATCAGTGGTTTCTTTCTTTGCTTTACGAGATGAACGCGTGAGGGAATTTTAGCACACAAAAAACTCTATTATAGGTGTTTATAGAACCATTGTTCTCAAAACGAATTCCCTTCTAATGTAAAAGACACAAACTTTTGTGAAAATAGATTTGCCACACACTATTTCAATAGGTCTTAGCAAATAGACGGTAGCATATAAGTATTAATAATCATTTATTATCATGATTAAATGCAGATATTATTCAAAGAAAGCATACTACTTTTTGCAGAATCATCGATCTGTAAGTTGAGCCTTATTCACTGTAATTGTTCGTTAGAATTCGTGTCGCATTACACCAATATTGTACAATGAAGAATAACTCATGATTATGCATTGTATCGAGTGACCTGCAATTGTACACTAAGCAAATTTTTCAGACATTTCCGCACCTGCAATTATGAAGTCATATTGTAATAATCTTAAGTTATATTCTTTGCTTGAGTACAGTTCTTGAGATTTCTCTATTCTACTTCATAAGTATAGAACGGATTCTTATGTAAATACTTTCCTTTGCCGGAAGAAGATACCTGCATACCTGCATCTTCTTTTTCTTAATTTACAAAACACTCTGAATTAATTGGAACCATTATTTATTAATACACATTTCTTAGCAATTATGTTACATTTCAACACATTTGTAAATTGAAACGGACCATTGCAGACACGAACTTGCCAAAATGCGTTATTGGAATCGTCTTCCTTTCTAAGCTGTGTAATACTACTGCGCGTCTATTGCCACTGGTCCTCCGCCATGAATTGTCCAACTCGGAATCAAAGATGTGCGAATGTTTGCGAAGCAGAACTAATCTCAACCACGTGCTTGTTCATGTTTCATAGAGCTCTTCCGCAATTCGATCGAAATTTGACAAATAATTTTTACATATCATTACCTGATTGCGTTTTAGGATTCAGGGGAACATGTTACTTTTACTACTTCACACACACACATACACACAAACACACATACTCACACACACACATACACACAAACACACATGCTCACACACTCCGAGATCCGTCACTAGCTGCGTGTACGTCTGTTCACTTGATCATCGGCTCCTGTAAATAACGTACACACTACGTGCGTACGAGTATTGCATTTCGAATAAAGCTTGTGCAGTGAAGACAACTATACTCGCACAACTACATCTGTAGGTGTAGAACTTTTGCTCGGCCATTCCCAATACATTTTAAGACCTGGTCGGCGAAGTTTTGTGCTTGAAAATTTAAAATGCTTGTATGGAACAAATGTAAACATTATAACGAATTTCTATTTTACATATTTTGATTTTTTCTTACATGTTTTGGAAAAACTTTCATATTTTGTATATGTGTATATTTTGCTTTTTTATTACAACAAATTTCTGTCCCCAACCATAAGAAACCACGTTTATTAAAGAATTATTTTGCCCTTTAAGGAGTTTGAAAATAAGAAGAGACGTTTTAAGAAAGGAACATTCACAGCAAATTACCCAACAGCTGAGACGTTCCATCTGAAGCTGTTCACTGGTGAAAAAGCACGATAGCTGGCGGACGCGCGGCGCCAGAGACTGATGTTGAAGATAACGCGGCAACGGGCGCGCAGATTGCTCGGTGGCTCCCAGCGCGACGCCGCGCCGGCGGAAGTGGCGGGGAGGCAGAGGGGATTGGGAGGGACGCAGGGCAGGAGATGTTGACGCAGCAGATAACAAGTGACCGGATCAGGGAGAGAGTCCAGGGCGGGCGAAGGAAAGAGGCGAACCTTAAATAGATAGAGCTGGGGGATGCACTGGGATGTGATGGCGGTTGAATCTTGAGTGAAAGAAGTGACGAATGTGAGGGCAGAAAAGAGCATTCCAAGTTCTCGAAAGAAACAAATTGATGTGATTCAGCTCACCAATCTTCAAAGCTTTGCAAACATCTGGTTTTTATTTGTGTCAAGAGTGGGTGAGTGAGAAATGAGTCCAGGCGCGAGGTATGATGACCTTAGTCCGTAAGTGTAGTGTATTTTATGTTCTGGAAATATTATTCCCCAATTTTCACAGGTGAATGATAAGATCCAGCGCCGACCAACACGTCGGAATAGGGTATTTTCCTCCCTCCCTTCATTTTTCCCTCGAGAGAGCACCCCCCCCCCCCAGCAAGGCAAGCTGTAAGCTCTCGACTGGTCTCCCGATGTGTGTGGAAGCGAGTACGTGTGGTAGCATGCACGTGTGTGTGTGTGTTTGTATGTAAGGGTGAGGAGGAGACAAGACAGGATGGAACTACCACGCGTGCTTCGTGATCTATTTGTTAGAGTACTGATCCTGCATTCGTTTGAGATTGGTCGGAGTAACCTCCGAAAACAACTGATCATTGCAGCTCTCTGCTAGATTTCTTTTTTAAACATTGATAAATTGGAAATTGGAGTTATATTCGGACAATACCGTTTTTATCAAGTTAGGAAATAGCATATTAAAAGAAATAAAGATAAGTAAAGGGCTAAGACAGGGGCGTTGCATAGCATCAACCCTGTTCAAAATCTATCTAGAAGAAGCTCTAAGAACCTGGAAGAAAAAATTTGAAAAAATACGAATAGAATTAAATGCCGATATGTTATATTTATTAAATTTTGCAGATGACCAAGTGATAATCGCAGAAGATGAAGACTATGCACATTATATGTTAAGGAAATTAAATTAGAAATATGGAAAATGGGGCTTGAAAACTAATTTCAAAAAGACAGCAAACATGGTGGTAGGAATGACAAGAAAATATTTACTAATGGAAGATGGCGCGGTTGCTTAGTGTTGTCAGACGTATAAGTATTTAGAAACAATTTTCATAGACCAAGGGAGCAGTGAAGAGGAAATTAATAATAATTGCATTCGGTCTGGGAAATCTGCTTTTTGGCAATTATATTCAATAATATGGAATAAAAGTATTTCTAATAAAGTAAAAATTAGAATTTATAAATAAATTGTGGAAAGTATATCATGTTGAAAGAATGTATGTTGATGAAAGTATATATATGTTGCTGAGTTGTGGGAGTTCTCAAAAACAACGAGAAAAAGTTAAAGGATATGGAAATGGAGTTTTGGAAACGTAGCTGTTGTGCAACGTTAATGGAAAGAATCAAGAATTAAAATATATAGCAGAAGATGGGTATCATTGCGGATGTAATGGATACTATAGAGGGAAGAAGGTTAAATTAGTACGAGCATCTTAGAAGAATGCCGGAGGAAAGGAGGCCATTAAAAACTTGGAGGGGGGCAGGTGCCAATGCACAGAAAGAGAGGTAGACCATTACATGGTATGATGGTGTGCGGCAGACAATGAAATATCGTCACATCAAAAAAGATGATTGGCAAAATAGAAAAAGGTGGAAGCTTTAATGGGAGATACGCCGCACGGTGTAGTTCCAATCGCAGGAAGAAGAAGAAGATAAATTGGAAACGCTAACTACTGTCAAAAAGTCTGCACCATCTGGAATAAAACTCTAGGTCCTCTGGTCAACGATGCTACAGACGCATTTGATGTCGATGAGATATCGCAGCCGGCTTGATCCTCAACGGTGTGCTTTTTTTAAGCGAGTGAGATAGTAGATTGAAACCGACCTATATCCGAATATTACTAATTCTAGATTGATCGTTCTTCAGGTCAAAAGTGAATATTAAAGAATCCTAAAACGTTGACACGAACCAGTCATGATTCTTGTGTCATAACTCCACTCCAATTCTAAGTGTCAGGCATTATGCCCCTTCTAATTTTCGTGAATCACTGCCCGTGATACAGCAAACACTCCGGAAGTTTTAGGGTTATGCAATTTCCTGTCTATAATTCATAAAAGATTAATGATTCAAAAATTAGAAAAAAACGAATGACTACAACTGTCGAAATGAGTCTACTACCGCCCCTAGGAGACGTTTCTCAAATTTTCTACCAATACTACAAAATTATTGATGAAAAGTCTAAGTGTAGTTATTTAATCTATAACTCTCTGAAGAGTGCAAGACGTTTTGTAATTATCTTTCATTTTTATTTTAGGAAGCACATGAAAATAACTTGTCTCAAAACTTGTATATTTTACTTAAATGAAGAAACTTGTTTACAAGTTAATATATTTTTACCAATAAGAATTTGACAGTTAACATGACAGATGATATATAGAGTAAAACACTTTCGTTTTGGAACGCGCAATAAACGTTCTCCTACAAACCGTCATTTTTTGAGATGTGTATTTTTTTCTTGTCCACCGGTGATATCTGAACTTTACTCCCAATCAATTCCAATAACAAAGAAAGGGATGTTTTTGTCCAAACCTAATACGACGCAAAAACTTGAGTTTTCGAGCCTGACCTTTTCTATAAAAAATACTCAGAACGTCTGTGCTGATCGAAAGACTATTTCTAGATCGCAGGTAGAAAAATATATTGGTCGCTGGTAAAATCAAATACTAGAGTTGGGGTGTAAGACATGAAAACTTTATTTTTTTGTGAGATTACGAGCTTGGGAGAAAAATATATAATAAACACAAAGACTAGATATTAACTGTGTGCATGGACATTTAACAGCACCCAAAAATTGGGTTCCTCATATTAATTAAGATATTTGAAATGGCAGGAATGGTTTCATGTTCTAAAGCATTACAGCATATACGAGTTCACAATATTCCAAAAGCAAACATTCCCATTCTAAAGGCCCGATTAGGCAGACGTTCGATTACCACAAGCGCCACATCGGTCCTGTGGTCCTGGAGTCCACTGCATGTGGATGCATTATTCCCAACAGATTCCACCAATTACTCGTACCTATGACATTCTCGGGTATTTGTCTCACAGATTGGCTATTTTGGCCTAACAGCGTTGTTTAAAACATGTTATATTCATCTCTCACGGAGGTAATGAGACAACTGATTTCACGTTGCCCTCTGTGCTGAAGGAGATACGCACATAGCCACTTGTTGTGAACACACATTAGTATAGCATTTCTTTCGCGCGACCAAAAAAATTGTGTGATCCGATAATATTATACTTTTAGAAAAAAATAGTTGCCATAGCTTCTGCCCCAACCCTTGTGTTACGGTAATATTAGATAAGTGGTGATGTAATGTGATAAACATCCAAGAACGAAATCCAGAAAATACAACCACATGAGTGAAAGCCAAAACTTTGTGTAGGTGTAATCTGAGAAGTGAATGATACGACAGGAGATTCGACTATGAAGAATAACTATTAGACACAGGGGATGATTGATTGGTTGATTGTTAGTGATTGCGGGCGCGTCAACTGCTAAGGTCATTAGTCCCGTAAGGGTAGTGAATGTTTTTATCTAGGAGGGTGGATGGTGAGACCGTCGGCTAGCGGTGTGGTGTTTTCCTCGTCCAGGTATCTCTTACGAGAAGGCTCCGCCCCAGCCCCGACGAGCTCCAAGCTGCCGCCCGACCTCCCGGCAGGAAGGAAAATTCGGGAGCGGTCCGCGGCCCGTTTGCCAGGAAACTTCTACGGCTGTCGCCTGGCGTTGATCGAAGAAACCACGGAAAACTACCGATCCGGCCGCTAGGATTCTCCTCCAAACGGAGACTGAATTCGACCTATTTGACAAGCTAGCGTCAAAATCGTGCGCTGTCTTGACTCGGACCTCCGAGTCAAGAGCATTGCAGAGACATCAGGCGATACCCTGAGCTACCTCTCCCGGTATTAAACACACGGAATTGCAAAACAACTCAGCTGGTGTTTGAGGACACTATCAATTCGGATATTTTATATTTTCTGAAAATGAATGTCACAGAGAGCAGTGGAAAACTTTAATTTAACGACCTTTGAGATTCTTCGTGTCTTAAAAAAGTAGTAGAGACGTCCATAATATCTATTACCTGACGCTGTTGTGTATCCTGTTCAATAGCATTTTTTTCTTTCGTTAGGAAGCCTAAGCACCCAATGGCGCTCACCCATTAAGTATTTCTGTCACTTGGCTCAAATATTTTTCTCTACTGATAGTAGTTTCTTCCGAGACAAAACGAGGCAAACGCAGGAAGAAAGCCCTAAAAATGTGTCACGGGCAGCTCTCCATAATATTTCCTACCTCGTCCATGTCCTCTCCCCTAAATCAATCTCAATATATTTTGTTTTTTCCTCGTCTATATGTTTATATGAAGTTTCTCCGGAGGAAATTAATAGTAGGCTCTCCTGCGAGCAAGGAGATGGTCAACGTGACGTTGGGAAATTAGTACGTCAAGACGCAAAGCATCCACAGTGGCGCACACGTGACTGAGAACGTGACGCCGTCGCAGGCCACGGACCGCGCAGGCAACCAGGCTAGGTGTGCACGCCAGGGTATGAGGAGAGGCGGTCGGAGGGGCAGGGACGGGCGACGAGGCGGTCGGTAAGGGCGGAACGACTTAAGGAGGGGGTGGAGGTCGAGGGAGGATGGGGTCGGCAGTGGTGGTGAAGAGGGGGCGGTAGCGGCGGGGACTGCGGGGGTGGCAACGCGACGAATGGACGGTGGGAGTAGGCGCTGCGGGGGCAGCGGGAACGGTGAATGGGGTGATAGAGACTGCGGTGGCCGCGAGGAGATGAAGACGGTGGAGATAAGAGGTGACAGGGCTGGCGGGGGCGTCGGAGGCGGCGGGGGCGGTAGGGGCGGCGGGGGCGGCGGGGGCGGCGGGGGCGGCGGGGGCGGCGGGGGGCGGCGGGGGCGGCGGGGGCGGCGGGGGCGGCGGGGGCGGCGGGGGCGGCGGGGGCGGCGGGGGCGGCGGGGCGGCGGGGGCGGCGGGGGCGGCGGGGGCGGCGGGGGCGGCGGGGGCGGCGGGGCGGCGGGGGTGGCGGGGGCGGCGGGGGGCGGCGGGGGCGGCGGGGGTTTCTCGTTAGGTTGCCGCCGTCTGCCTAATGAGCCACGCATCCGCTAAAAGCCAATTACAAAAGGTGCCCGGGCGGCAGGAGAGAAGGCGGCGGGGGCGGCGGCCGACTGGACATAAGGGCGGCCACGTTTGTCAGGGGACGCGCCGGCACCGCCCTCCAACGCCGTCTCCTCCGCTGCGCCCAGCCGGAACTTTCGTTTGACGTGACTACGCCTCGTTTTGACAACTTTACGGCCTTATTATCACGTTTATCCTGGCGCAAGTTAACAAGAAAATGCTAGACGCGTTTTAGCGAGTGTTTCGCTGTACTTGTTCCGCTACTTTAAATATGACTTCATGCGCTGAAAATGTAGACGTCTGACCAGCAACTGTTACAAACAAAAAACCTGCGGAATGAAGTTATATTGGGGAAACTTTAGTACTTACGTGGCGTAAAGAAACAATTTTTTCATGGAAATATGGATAAGAGAAGGACGTAATTGTAAAGAAGAGGAGTTAACGGGTTTCTTAGTGGAAGTGAATATATAGTTTTCACACATTGTATTTTAAGGAGAAGCAAAAGGATATCAGAAGCTCCATTTAAACCCATGTAAATAATCAAAATATTAGAGTTATTTTAAAGAAACTTTGCGTGGAATATCTTTCAAATGTTTTCTCCTTACAAACAAATACATCTATCTTTAATCTAATGCATTTAAAGACTCCTACCATTTATAGTTGAGTTTTAAAAAATGTTTTGGTTTAAATATACATTTTCTTTCGTTTTGTGCATTATTGTCTGTAGGAAAGTATCTAAACAATACAAATATTGAATGATCACTATGGAGTTTTAAATGTCACATTAGTGTGAGGTAGAACATTTTAAATTCTATGCGCAACGTTTATGAAATTATTGGGGCTAAATATAGAAAAAGATAGTTTTGAGAAGAGATTATACCGTATAGACAACTTAAAAAATACTTGAGCACACACATTTTACAGAATAGTAAACGTGATCAAAACAAAATTTAAAAAAATATTAACCTCATATTTAAAATTACTGTTGAGGTCTAATAGTAGGAAAGAGGGATAATCAGTTTAAAAGTTCATAACTTCAGAAATAATTGTCCGATCATCACGATACAGTACCAACAAACGCAATGTTATTTAAATACACAAAAAAATATATTTTTTAATTTTTTTTATTTTCGAAAGCTTCCTTCTCCCCTTTATCTTTATGTAGGAGTTAGGATCTCCTTTAAATCTACGTCGTTCCTTTCTGCAAGAAAGCTTGTCACGTGAAGATTTCTAATCTTTGGATGCTCTGAACGTAGTCGTTCAAATATTTGATGAAGAAATGAGTCTGTTGAATTATATGACGAGATCGTGGTACATTTCATTTTATGATTGCTCCGTGGCATTTCTATTTCTTGCGCTGAGAATTGAAACTGCAATTCTTTAACCTTTTAAGACAAGAAAGTTAGAGTTTTACAAACGTCAGAACTGTTTCAAAATAGATCCGGTAGGTTATTAGAAATTTATTGGAACAAATTAATCTATTGAGAATACGTACATCAAAAATAAACAAGAATCTAAATATTTATTGTAAGAAAATCATTTGGAAAAGTTATAATTATATAATCTGTATGGTTTGCAGTAGTGAAATTCTAATAAATGTTTGTGTTGTGTTTTATTGTATTATTCTGTTAACCGATTGTCTCTCTTGCGAGGTTTTAGAGGAACCACTGCTCGATTCGAAGTAACCTCCTAACCGGCTGGATATTCAGGTGTGGTTACCACGGTACTTTTCAAGTCGCGCCTTCCACCTCATTTGTTCTGCAGGCGCTGATATCCAGTGTTTCCTGCTACACATTTCAAGAAAAGATTGCGTGCCCATCAGCCTGGTCCGGGATTAGTGGAATAGAGAGTGCCTTGATAGAGACAGCTGTGGCCCGGAGCCCTTTCTAAACATAATTTTACGGCCTCACCCGCACTGTTTCCGGGTAGGGGAGACGAGCAGAATGGTACGGCATATTACCCCCCTACGCCTCCGCGCCAGGTCAGGGAAATAGAGATAAGTGTGGAAAGGAGATGCACGGTGGGTAGGAAAGTCCACAACGCCACAAAACAAGGGTAAACATTCGAGCCCAAGCTGGATTCGAATCCGCTGCCCTTCTGTCCGAAATCGCCACCGCGCTACCGCCTTGACCATCTGGACCGGGCGGTGCATTTCTATTCATTTACCAAGATTTTGAATATACTTTGATGTTGTCGAATACGTTCTAATTTCATATATATTCGAGAAAACTAGTCTCTTGGGGCTATGTCGAAGTTATGCGATATATTTTATTGGTTGTTCTTGAGTGGAACTGCTACTTTTTGGAAAACCATTTTTTGTGCTATTGTTCAACGTCGTTTTTGCAGCTGCAAACAGCAAAACAAAATGTTTTCATTTTATAAAAAAATGGATTTGTATTACATAAAATGCTTTTTCTTTCTTGACTGGTTATTCGTTTAATTATGGAAAAGTACTTACGTATTCGTTATCTAAAAATGAAAACGTTTTTGATTTCAACAAACAATATTTGAGAAGTGATATAAATGTTCAACATCTTCCTACGCTAAATTAACGACACTGCTCTCACTGATAATGCGTTTTAGATCCTGAATTAGTATGTGGTTGCCGTTGTACAGGGGATCTTTCGCGCTGTTCTGGGCGTTTTCATTAAGTTTAGGCTGAGCGCGCTTGTATCAACACGTCAACGGCCACAAAGGAAAGGGCGTCGGCAATTGCGCAGGCGAAGCGGCGACCGGAAAACAAAGACGCAGCGGGATATGAACTCCTTGGACATGCACCGCTAGGCCTCGAAATGCCGCCAACGTATCGACTGCCCACGGGTTGCCGCGGTTGCACTCTTAAATAATGCGGACTTGCGCCAATTTTTTAATACTAGCTGAGCGTGACGCAACAGAGGGTATTTCTACGTCTGTATGGGGAATTCTCGACACTTCCATTCCTAGCCATGCAAAAATCGTATTGATTAGACCCTTTTAGTAAGTAAATACGTTTATAAATTCAAATAAATTCAATGGACAAATAAGATGAAAAAGACATTCTTCTTTCAATACAACAGATCATAATGAAACATTAATATCAGTACCTTCTCGGATGGTTAAGATATTATAAATAGTCTACAACATTTCTATTCATTTGTTTTCTGCGTGATACAATCTGCTGTGTATCAGTGGCTCAAGGCATCAACAACATATACTGACTGCTCTGACTGGGAAGTCCTAGGGTACGAGTCGCGAGCAAAAAGCAGAACTTTCGACATTAAGTAGACAGCTAAGTAACTGGAAGACAACTCTATCGGCCCGCTGCTCTGATTGGTGGTTTTCCGTTATTTCCTTAGAAAAATCCCGAAAAATTCAACTTTTGCGATTTTTGAAACTTTAGAGGTAATGTTGAAAATCGGACCTATGCGTTTTCTATTTCCTTTGGTCTCGGCTAGCTATTCGAACTTGGCACGTCATCTTGCCAACTGCCATCTATCGCTCCCCAAAGTGAATTTGTTTGACATTTTTTACAATTTTAATATTTCGTAATAGTAGAACGGAAATATTATTTTAAAATTATTAAAGAACAGTACAACATTTTGCTAAATGTCAATTTTCTTGGGAAAATTTGGAGCCGTTTTTATGAAGACGGCGTTTAACCACTATTGTAAATTCGAAATTTGAAGCCCTTTTTCTCAGAATTTTTTCGATTTTCGAAAATATTTGAAGCACATTAACTCACAAATACTACAATAGTGTGTGCTCGGTCGCGCTCTTCTGACGCCAGCTGGGCAGAACTGCTCTTGCCTAACCCCTTACTTCATGGCCCTTGCCACTGCAGAGCCAGTGTACTGAAGAATTGATTGTGCACTGGAGTAATAAATAAAGAGTATGGAAAAATATTTTTGAAATTCGTAATTTTAATTAGGATTTGGAATTTGAAGAAATTATAAATACAATAGATATATTTCTTCAAAACACGATTCATTTTTATTCACACCTCACTTGTAAACATTTAGTGTCAAGCTAGCGTACATACACTTTGTTACGCATCGCAAAAATAATTATGTAAGAAACGCGTAGGGGGTTACATTTTGAATCGCAACTACGATGCTGTTGACTGTTGCCCCCTCCCCCCGAAGTATTCGTGCTAAACAAGGGAGGAATATCTCCAAGGATGCTATTTTTTGTGTTACATGCGGTTGTAAACAATTCCACTTTTATATAAATTATTATAAGAAATGGGGAAGGTCAAGGAAAGTACGCATGCCACACTTATAATACCTGCTAATGAGAGCTTTGTGACCTGAAAGCCAGAGGTATAAATGTCATTACGGTATTTGCCCTACGTGTATTTACCCTATTACAACGAAGCTTGCATTGCGTCGCAGCGGCTGCCGCCCGACTGAGCGCCTGGCGCCCCGCGTCTAAGACGTACCGCTTCACGGGGCCGCGCGCGCAGCCATGCAGGCTGAGTCTATTGAATTACGCGCGCGGACATGTTGACCCGACGCGCGCCCAACGGTCGCCCCCTCAGCCCCCGCAGCTCCGGCCTGCCGCCCGACCGTCTTCCCCGCCACTGGACCAGTCCCCATCCGTGGACTCGGCGATCCCCACTCTTCCACGCCCCTCCCCGCATCGTTTGTCCCCACCCCGCTCCTCCTTGCCCTGCTCCTCGTCTCGCTCCTCCCCGCTTTTCCTCTCCCCGCTTCTCCCCGGCCCGCTACTCTACGCCCCGCTCCTCCTCGACCTCGCTTCTCTTCGACTCACTCCACCCCGTCACTCCTCGCTCCGCTTCCCCCGCTACTCCCCGTCCCACTTGTCCACACCCCACTCCTCCACTCCCCCACTCCGGGGCTACTCTTTGCCCCGCTCCTTCTCGCCCCTACACAGCCCTCCCCGCCAAGCCCCTTTCCCTTCCCATCCTCCTCTTCTCACCCCACATCATCCTCTCAAACCCCACTCCAGCACCCCTCTCCACCCTCCACGTCCATCCCCTTCCCCTCCCCACTTCCTCCAAGCGCATATCCACCCGGCTACCCTCGGCTCTTCTTGGCTCCAGTTCTCTCCTGCCAGCCCTCTTCGCCTTACCACACGCCTTCCCCACCCGTTCCAACACCACCTCTGCCCTATAGTACTCGCGCCCATCCCCGCCTTTTCCCTTCCCCAGCATCATCACTGTCTCTACTCTCTCCCTCACGTCCTCCAGCCGCGCTCTCTCGCCATCCCCATCCTCTCCTCCTGCCACCGCATCCACCCTCCCGTCTATCACAACCACACTCCCGCCCTCTCACCAGCACCTGCCTTACCCTCGCCTCCAACCTTTGCTCCCTCCGTCCACCTTCTCCGCCGCCTCCGCCCCTGGACCGCCCCCATCTTCGCTCCCGCTCCCGCCCTCGCACCCGTCTCCCTTAGCGCCGCCTCCGTCCTCGTCCCCGCCCCCGCTCCCGCCCTCGCCCCCGCCCCGTCCCTGCCCCCGCCACCGTCGCCGAGAGAGCGCGCTGCTCGCCTCAATTGCTGCGTCAACACGCGCGGAGGTCGCGACGCCCGCCGGGGACAGCTTTGGAGGCCGAGAGGAGGAGATCGCGGTGATGCTACGAAGCAGTGGACAGGAGAAGGGTGGGAAATAAAGGAGCGGGAACGATGGTTGAGAATCTCAGAGGTACTGAGGATGTCGTTTTGAACGAAGACAAGTCGATGATTGTCAAGCCGGGAGAGGTCGCTCAGCAGGTCAGATTGCCAACTGGGAGAGGTCAGGTTACATCAACTGATGTAACGGCAGTGCTTCTGGCCGGGAGGTCCCAGGTTCGAGTCCCGTCGGTGGCAGGATTTTCGACACTAACTAGTCAGCTAGATCGAATTCCGTTGCTGTCTGGAGAATTCTTGCGGCCGGCTGCTCTGATCGATAGTTTATTGTGGTTTCTCCGAACAATTCTCGACGAATGCCGGGGCAGTACCCTAACAAACGGGCCGTGTTCTGCGCGCGATCTTCCCATTCTCTCCCTTGACTTATCGTCTTCCCTTTGTTACATAGCACTTGTGTACACTACATTTATTACCTTTCACCTGTGTACATACACTACCATCTACCATACGTCGGGAGAGAATCATGATTCGCTATTATTTCTCAAGTTGGTGGTCCTGGTTTATGTACTACAAGATGCTGGAAGTTGGCACTTGTGTAGGTAAGTTGTAAGGCGCGAGTGTAATACGTGTGGAAGTACAGAATATTTTGTTTCTTGTAATAGTATTTAGGTGTTGGGATCATAGTTGCAGTTGACAATAAAGGTAAGCTTTATTACTTCTAATAACAAAAGTAGATGTAGTTATTCACGGAATATTCGTGCCTTAAACATCCTGTAAATGTTATCATATTTTAGGTTATGTTCATATTTATATTGACTTCTAACTAATATGAAGTCATTTGCTGCGCTGAATCTATTTCAAAATTATTATTCAAATAAAAGAAATAGGTATATCGGTAAAAATGATCATATTTATTTTCTTTTGGGGAGCACAATACAAAGATCAGTGTTTAATACAATCTACACTTGTTATAGGTGCTTATATATAATTATAATTAACTTACAATTATCCTACTAATAATCTTAAAATACAACTTACATTGCTACTAGGGTGGTAGAGGTATTCTTTATATAATATCTCTACTTTGGTTCCAGATCTGAGAATTTATTTAGGAATGTATGGAAAGGAAATTTATTCTTGATTCGGGTGCTATACATTGAATTTTGTCAGAGTATTAATGGTGTTAGTTTGGGTGTATTTGGAAGAAGTGAGTGGATACAAAAATAATGTAGTTGGTTATCGGTTCTAGCTGCAATTCTTTATGGACTTGAGCATTGGAGATGCACCATGGAGCAATCATGATGGTGCGGAAGAACTGCTCTTCGATTACTTGGAGTTTATTGGTATTAGACTTGGCTGCGCTGATCCATACTGAGTAATAATGACTGCTGATCCATACTGTGTGATAATAGTAGTGGTCGTATGATAGTTTTGTATAGCAATAATGCAGTGTTGTATGGTAGTTTAGCTGATCTATTTGTTATTGGTTTGAGTGGATGTATTTTAATTTTTGCCTTTATAACTTTATTGTCGATATGAATTTTACAATTTTGTCGAGTGTCTAAGAAAATGCTTAGATATTTTATGGGTTTGTTATGAGGATACCATTGTGGATGTTCTTGATTTATTTGTAAGGTCTTAAGGAAAATATTTTTGATCCTGTTTTTGACGGAATGATTTTAATTTTGTTTTGCTGACCGGGAGAAATTAAAATAGATTGAAGATTAGCCAGTTGTGCCCGTCTATGTCCGTGCCCGTCTACAATGAACAGAAAGAGTATCTCGTGCAGAGAGGTTGCCCGGTGCGGTCCAACGCCTGTACCGGAGGGGAGGGTCTACCCCTGCACCCCAGCGCGCCCTCCGTGACGTCACTCGACTTGGAGGGGGGGGGGGGCGTCGCCCCGCTCCGGTGCTTCTCCGCCTTCCCAGCGAGGAGCGCGCTCCGCCGACTTTGCAACAATAAATATGCTCTATTCTTTGCTCTTTGCTGATTTGTTTTTGATTGTAATTGTTTTCGATAAGGAGCTTGATATTCACTGCATAACTTACCTGGATCAAGAGGGACATGGTAACGAGACAAGTATGAAAACAGTTGAATGATTCTACATGCTCTCTTGTGAAGGGAATTATGAAAAGACTAATAAGTCAATATTAAATCTAATCAATTAGTAATTAAGTAAATCTGAATCTTTAAAATAGGTAAAAAATAAAATCTAATATACATACACGCGCATTAACTGTTTCTAATGATCTCAGGCGTCAAAAAGCTCTCTAGTCAGAGCCCCTCAAGCTTCTTTCCTTCACTTGATCATTAGAACCCTTAAAACCGCTGTTAGAGCGTATATAATAAGTATTTGCTCGTTTGCGACTCAGTTTTTGTGGACCAACAAACGAAGACGCGCTCACGGAAGCGAGTATCCATTTTCTGGTCATTGTAATCTATATCAATACTTTTTTACGGGTTTAGAACTAAAAAGAAGATGGTGAAAAAAGTAGTAGGAAAAGAAGAAATTAGTGGAGTTCAAAAGCACATTCTTCCTGGCATTCTTTGTGACTTTCGTACTTTTCGAAAATTGAGAGTAGTGATTGTAGAAAATGAAATTTTCGTCTTTTTAAGCGTTTTTTTTTGTTTTATGAGACTAAAAATGTAAAACAAAAAAATTAGAGCCATTTTTGAAAAAAATTTTGAAAATGTAGAGGCTTTATGCAGAGATCCAAAATCAAAATATCCGTTTTCAATTCGCAGGGCCTTGAATTTGGTCAGATCGATGAAGACACATCAATTTGCTATAAAATTGACTAAATGGTTTAGGAGCTGGGGTTGACCGCCCACAGACGGACAAAGAGACAGACAAACATTTTGCCTTCAACCAATTTTTCGGTATCAAGGACCCACAAAACCTGGATTCTGAATACTCAACGTGTTAGAGAAAGTAATTTGCTACAATTAGAAACATATTTATATACTTTTTCTGGGACCCAATAAACGAGTTTTTCCGCCAAAAATTGCCGGTCTTTGTCATAGCATTACAACTTACTTTCACTAATCTACGTAAGGAGTACGCGAGAAAGTACAAACAAGAAGAAATGGAAATTTAACATTTTGACTTATGCCTCGTGTTTAATTATGTATTTACTAGACTTCATCTAAACTGAACGAGTAAAGTATGCAGAAGACAAGTGCCAAACCAATATCTTCGGAAATTGATCGTCCGACATCTGACAAAGAACAAACGACGAGGGATTTCCATTGAGGCGTTTTAGGGACAGCAAAACATCGACCTCTGTCGCATATCGCCGACGAGAATTTTAATGCCGCGGCGCGATGCTGTCGGCACGCATATGTGCAGAGCGTCGCCATCAACACGCCACGCGCCGCCCTCGGTCCCCGTCACGGCGCACGCAGCCCCGACCTCAGCCATTCACTCCCGCCCAACGGGGTCGCGGAGGTCAGTGCCCGCCCACGCGTCGGAGGGGCAATGCGAGGCACGTGAAAGCGTGGAAGTCGCCGATCTGCCTGGCAGAAATCTGAAGGAAATTATCACCACAGAACAATAAAAGATTTTGGTCAGCTTAGACAAAAAAAGTTTCAGTTATAAAGTCGAGCTCTGACGTGACGGTAGTGTGTGTGTTTGTGTGTGTGATTGCGAGTTTGAGAGGTTTTAGTAATTTATTTGATCTACTGAAAAAAGATTTTGTTCTGTTCAGGAATCGACCAGTTGTGGTAGCTCAAGGCAACAACTGTCGCCATTGCAATGTCTCCGTCCGGTACTAGGGCGTGTTCTAGGGTCTCAGTCCCGACGGTCGCTGATTTACAATCCTGCCTCCAGAGCTACGTCTAATTAAACTGCTGTCTGAAGGAGGTACACTATGTGATCAAAAGTATTTGGAGACGTCCAAAATGATGTTGTGGTGTGGTCGGGATTTTCATGGAGGGGGCCTCTTCCTGTTTTGTGTGGCACTATCATGGTTCAGGCCTACGTTGATGTTTAAACACCTTGCTTCCCACTGTTGAACAATTCGGATATGGAGATCTTTCAACACGATCGAGCACCAGTTCATACTGTACGGTCTGTGGTGGAGTGGTTACACGACAATACCTCCCTGTAATGGCCTAACCTGCACAGAGTCCTGACTTGAATCCTTTGGGATATTTTGGAACGCCGACTTCGTACCAGGTCTCACCGACCCACATCGATACCTCTCCTCAGCGCAGCACATCGTGAAGAATGTCATTCTCCAACAAAACTTCCAGCACCTCATTGAAAGTATGCCTGCGAGCTGTCATAAAGGCTAAGAGTGGGCAAACACCCTATTAAATTCCAGCAATACCGATGGAGGGCGCCACGAACAGGTAAGTCATTTTCAGCCACGTGTCCGGATAGTTTTGATCACATAGTGTATCTAGCACCCGGCTACTCTGATAGTTTTCTGTGGTTTCTCTGACCAGCACCAGAGGAACGCTGTAGCAACACGGCTAATAAACGGGCCATAAACCGCGCGTAATCTTTGCTTCCTCTTTCTTAGCCTTTCCTCCCTCCCTCCCTCCCTCCTTACTTACACACTCACTCTTAAATGCACTACACTTCCACATATGTCGGAAGACGTTCGGGTGCATTAAGTTTTTCTGACTAGGGAGGTGCGCCGTTAGCAGACATACCTAGAGGAATATATAGTCACAAGTCGATGTGTAGGTCGGCGCTTGGTCTCACGTTCTGGCTGGGAGATACAGCGCCACCTTCCGGGATATACCATGCTCTACACTAATGAGACTAATAACCCTAAGATATTTACAGAGTTTGAAATCATATCATTTGCAACTTTTAGAAAATGTAAGTAGTTTTCGGTAACTTTGCGTGAAATATTGACAAAGTTTGGTTCCAAATTTTTATTTTAAATTTTTCCCTAGTGTGTGTCAGAGGACGGACAAAGAATTACCGTATTTACTAGGCTGTCCGGGTGACGCCGCGTCCATGGCGAAGGTGCCGACGTTTCGGTCGCCATTCTGCGACCTTCCTCAGGGCGTAATGCGCGGAGATGTGCTGCGCACGAGTTTAAATGGGGCTGAGTTTCCCCTCACCCGAGTGCCGGTTGGCCGGGTGGTCGGCCAATGCGGAGAGAGCACCGGCCAATCAGGGGCGGGCTCTCCGCAGGGTGGGAGGAGGCGCTCCGTCCGTGGTCGGACGTAGCGGAAGAGCTGGGGCCGCGTCCGGTCGAGATCGGACGTCCTGGTAAAATAAGTGTTTCCAGGCATCGTGTAGACGTATGCCTTGGTCAGCATTAAAGTTAAAGGGGTTTTTGATGATTTCCACCGCCTCTTTTACCCTCCTCGGGCCCCAGCGGTCTTCTCTGGCTAAGAGGCGTGTGTCATCAAATAAAATAGAATAATCCGCATTGGCCGACAATCTCTCCGCATTGGCCGACCACCCGGCCAACCGGCACTCGGGTGAGGGGAAACTCAGCCCCATTTAAAGTCGTGCGCAGCACATCTCCGCGCATTACGCCCTGAGGAAGGTCGCAGAATGGCGACCGAAACGTCGGCACCTTCGCCATGGACGCGGCGTCACCCGGACAGCCTAGTAAATACTGACTCCGGCCGCGGAAGCCTACGCTCTCAAAGAATTACCGGTCCCACTTTACGGCGAACTCTGTGTATTTTCGAATGTTGCAAATATTAACATTGCAAAGGTTCAATATTGATGATACAGGTTTTTTCGTAACTAAATCTGTTCTAAAAATTTGGTGTTTAAAAAAGGACATAGAGATATTTTAAACAAAAATGAGTAGTTTTCGTGTAATTTCTTCTTGAAGTTAACACAATTATTATTTTTTATTCTCGAAAATGGTGAAAATATGTCCTATTGTAACCCCACTCTGTTTTTTTAAATAATTCATTCAATCATTTATTCATTAATTTTCAGGGTGGAAGTGAGCTCGCTATCTTTGGAACCGACGAGTAGATAATGAAGCCAATTCATGGACCATACACAATTCACAGAATAACGTAGACAATTCATCTGCAAGTGACCCAGCGCAATTTCGAGAAAAAAATTATTATACGGGCGCGTGTTCTGATGTGCGTGTAATGCGTGCGTGGGCAGTAGGCGGCCCTGCTTTGACGCGACTCGCCTGAAGATGACAATCGCAACGCCGACTTCTGCTATGTAGAAACATCTAGAAATCTGGCTTCATAAACTGTGGATTGCTACCCCCCCCCAGAGGGTCGTGAACCTATTAAATGTTGATCTCCTAAATAAAAATAAATGTTTGAAACAAGAATAGTTTGTCTATTACTGAATGAAATTTAAAAATTCTAACAAAACAATTAAATAAAAAATGTAGTGGATATGAATTAAACACACGTATGCGATACGTTTCTGTACACGTCACAACAATTCGAGCCACATTAATTATTTGCACTTTTTTCGGGATATAAAATTGTCGCATCGTTATTGGAGAGTTCCATTTCTCAGTTCCTGCAATCACCAAGAAAATGCTTACTAATGTATACTAATATTTCCCTTTTTTATCATAATTAAACCAAGAGAGCATTGAAAACTTTTGATAAGTTGCGAAGCGACGAGTGTATTTATAAAAATAATGCACGAGTGGCGTTTAGTAGAACGATTTCACAAATAACTAAATTATTAAATAAAAATAAGTGCATTATTTAACAATTAAGACGAGAAAACGGTATTTTTAACTTTGCTAAACGTCTTAATGTCATTGCCTCTTGGAATAATTTCATAAATTCCATTGATGTGATAGTCAGGATTCAGAAAGTTTTGTTGTAATAATTAAAAACGAGAAAGATACAGAGAGATACAAAGATAACTCGTAACAGATATTTAAATAAGTCGTTAAGAGAAATACCATATTTTAAAAAGTACACTAATTAAATGAACAATTGTTAAAAATTCCACAGAAGAGATTGTTTTCACAGAAGAAATATAATGCCTACTTTCATACAAATATATATATATATATATATATATATATATATATATATATATATATATATATTGTGGCGTCACCAATTAATTAGTATAATTTTGTTGTGGCGTCGCCAATAATAAAATAATTATTACATCTAATGATAGCTCCCGTCGAGGCAGAAGTGGGTC
This sequence comes from Gryllus longicercus, assembly GCA_038098605.1. NCBI lineage: Eukaryota > Metazoa > Arthropoda > Insecta > Orthoptera > Gryllidae > Gryllus > Gryllus longicercus. The sequence goes on along the minus strand of JAZDUA010000047.1, from coordinate 4,587,612 downwards.
GAGGGACACTGCCTTCGCCGCGCCGGTCCCTTCCGTTACGCAGCAGGGCTCGCACCGACCGCATTCAGGCCCTTTTTCAGAGGCGACCCGTTTATTGCCCTCATAAAAGACATAATGGCCCAGGCCGAAGCCCGGTCGGACAATGCACGCCCTCGCGCCCCCTCTTTTGCCACCACCCTGGAAAGGAATTCCAAGCCCCGAAGGAGTTTGCACGGAAGACACATTTACAACACGTCGTGATCGAGACCTTTCTCAGCGAGTCAACCGATCCCCCTTTCGGACAATGTCCGCCCCCGCCCCCGTTCGGGCACACGCCTGGAGTAAGGCACCCGAACCCCACGGGGGCTATTTACAAATTAAATACAGCAGGCTGCCGATAAGCCTTTTGCCGGCCGAGATGTCCCGTGAAATTGCGCTCCTGCATGCGCACGTGTCCAGACAGCTGCGAGCAGCTTCTGGAACATCTGACAAAGGGAAGCGAGAGAGAGAGAGAGGAGCCGTGTTAGACAGAGAACGATCTACGGAAAATTACAGGAAAATTGCCACATGATTGGTAAATCAGAATCCTGCGACGCAGTTACCCTCAGCCAATGGGAAGCTTCGCCATGAGGGAAGGGATAAATCCAGAGTTAGAAACATTTTGGGGAAGGGGAAAGGGAGTTCTTTTTAAAAACAAGATGCAGAGAGAAACTTAGACACTTTTTGAGATCGGAGCGCGACGGGGGAGGAACACTCCCAGATAGGAGAAGTACTTTTGACCGGAACGTTACTTACATTACTTTTACTCAGTTACTTACGATCGGGACGCGAGTTGGGAAAGACTTTCCCAGAGTCTAATTAGTTCGAACGCGACTAGTGGACTTGTCGCGGAGGAAACTCGGGCGGGAGATCGCTGGATCCCGCGCTATTTCCGCATCGGCCCGTCGGCCTTTGCCGCCTCCCGCGTCGGGCCCATTGAGAGTCCACCGCATTACGTCAGCGCCCGTGGCCACTCGCCCGACTGAGCCTGCTCGAGTCGGCGACCCGAGATAGCCGCTGCCAGCTGAGAGGGGACGCGCCGCAGAAGGTCAGCGACCCGGGACTGCCGCCGCCCCTGCCTCCGAGGATTGCTGCCCGGCCCGCTCGAGGAGACAGCATAACCACCGGTGAAAAGCTACGAGGCGGAGCCGTCTCGCAGGACAATTTTAACGGCGAGAAATTGTTAGTGGCCGCGCTCAGGCCCAGCAAATCTTAAATGGTGAATTGCACGTTTCATCAAAGAGTAAACCTAATGTATTAGCCTTAAGGGAATTAGCAATTAGTAATAAGGACAATAAGCTCACAGAGTAGAGTTAGCATGAAACTTGCGTCGCCCTTTGCGACATGTAACTTCCCTGGCAGCCCATGGTGCCAGGAATAAACTGTTATTTGTTATAAATGACTCTGTGCTACAATTCATGACCTCCCAACACTTCCATCCTGACATATTTCAGGAGCTGAACCTGACGCCCTCCCCCGTGCTCGTTTACAATATATATATATATATATTGTGACGTACCTGGTGGTGCCGGGTATCTTCACTGCAATATAACACTAAGAGAGGGTGTCTTTTACGTGAATGGGTCCTAGGATAAGTCGGTGCAACGTTGGGGAAGTTATTCATACATAGAAATACAATTATGACAAGATTTATTTTAAATCAAAGTTACTATTTACATAATCAGACACCGTTTTTATACTCCGCCTTGGTACCAAGATTAAGAGTAAAATACAACTTTCATACCTTCGGGGCCCCGTTTGAATACCTATGAGGTTCGTCGAGCCGCTCGTGCCGACAGGGTTGTCGACCTCTGCTACTGCTGCGGGCCGTCGGCAGCAGATGGCGTGGTGATCATCCACGGCTGATGCTCCAACAATTCTTCCCCGAACAGGATCTTGATACCTCGGCTGCGCACCTTCCTCGAATCACTGTCCATTAGTGGGTTTAATTACACGACCCCCGCCTACTCCGTATACTGGTCACAGTTCTGTACCGCACGCTTTCAAGAATGTTCCCTCCGTACCAACTAATAAGAGCGACGTCAATTATTTTACCAACACTAATCTTTTACTAGACTGATACTTCTAATGTTCTGTTTACATGTCCATTACTTTGCGATTCCTAATCACATAACTATGTCGCGGATTACATGCGTCCATCCACTAGCGGAGAGCCCTCGCTACACGTCCGCACTGGTCGCCGCTCTGCTAACCTCTGCCTTCGCCGGCCGCACGTCGGCACATCCTTCGGCGGCGGCCGCCTCAATCCAACTAACGAACTTTTTGCACGTGCGCGCTGCCACGCTTGTACCCGCCGTTCTCACGCTCGCCTCCCGGCGGGCACCGGTGGCGGCGGCGACCGTTGCCGCCTGCCCGCTGCTCGCAGCGCCCGGCACTCGCACCGCGCAGTCCAGAATAGCTATTGAATTCTTACACTAATGATTTAATTAGTGTAATGAAACACATATTCTGGGTTTCATCACCCCCCCCTTTCTTTTTTTGAATTTTTCCCGCTTCTGGACAAAATTCACACTAGTAACATCGTCACTGCCGATGGTTGCACTCTTTTGCATATTCCTCGACGCCCTATATACACTTATAACTTAGAATCGAATTAACATGTGATTACTTGTATTAACACTAATATTACACTATTTACACTTCACTATTTTCCATACATGTTGACCAGGTTTCCGATTTGAAGCTTGTGGTGTCCTACTATGTTTTGTTTCTTGTATGACGGTTCATCCCCATTTTGCTGACATTGATTTCCTAAATCACAGTTGTAGGACATAGCTTCCAGCGTGTTGGGCACATCTTGGTAAGTGTCGTCCCATTTCCAGCTACGACCTCTTCTACGTTTGTACCAATGGTTGACTATACCATCATTCTTCCCTCGCCCCTGACTTCGCTCCATTTTGGACCTGCCTACATCTCCTTCATTCCCATGCTTTGGGGCGTCTGCAAAGGTGACTTCGTACCTCTCCAATATCTTCAAACCCCTTCCTAAATCGGTATGATCTGCTCTGCCCAGTAAGCTCTGCACGGTGACAGGATACTGTTGCGTTAACATGCAACTAATTCCTTGATATTTTATAGGAGCAACTAATGTTGTTGGTTCCATAATGCTCTTCATTCTGTATCCACTACTATTTCCCGTGATGTAGTTGTAATGGCTATTCCTCTGGTCGCTCTTGATGTTTATTTGAGTTTCTTCGCTCCGTTTTCGTACAGAAATCTTGTTTTCAAATTCCTTCAAAAATTTCGGAAATGTACCAAAATTCTCTGCCCATGTCCTGGCGTTCTCTTCTAACATTGGGTGTAATAACTGGATCTTATATCCTTCCAATATGTTGTTTGATGCTAGGTGCCGTTCTTCTGCTCGCAGAACTACCTTAGGGTTTTCCGCCCCATCTCCCAGAGATTTCATCGACTTTGGAGGCCTAATTGGTGTCACCCCATACTTGACACTTGGCGACGTTTTCCCGTCTTCTTCCTGTTTAAACTCTTCTTGTACTCTTTTCTCTTCGCACCCTTGTATATTTTCCACGATTTCTTCTTCTACTATACGCTCCATTTCTTCTATTTTCATTTCCATTTCTTCTTCCATTATTAACTTCAATTCTTCCGTTTTCACTTTCACTTTATAAACATCCTCCTCGGCCTTGATTTGGACCTCCACCGTTTTGCCCTCCGCTGTCTTCACTTCTTCATGGATTTGGTTCGTCATCCCCTCGTTTCTATCTGTTACCGCTACCCTAGCATCTATTTGATGGCATGATTGAAATTTTAGCACCTCATCTTTCCTATCCAGTTCCTCCGCTTTCCCATACGGTTTTTCGCATATTTCGATGAGCTTCCTATTCCGTTCTTCTGTGATTCTTCCCATTTCTTCTGCCGGCTTCTTAATCTGTTCTTCAACCACCTTCCCGTTCTGTTCTTTTATTAGTTTTCTATTCCGTTCCTCCGCCTTCCTATTCTGTTCCTCCTCGGATCTTTTCTGTTTACCTAATTCTTTGCTCTGTTCTTCCGCAAATTTCTCAATCTGCTTCTCCGTTTGCTGCCTCAGCTGTTCTTCTAATGAATCTTCTGCCATTACGCCCGTACACGCTTCGTATTCTTCGTCCATCCCCAAGTCAAATCCTACCGCCTGGCTCCCCAGTTCTACCACCTGCCGTTCTAGATCTATATTTGCTCTGTGATCGACCAGAAAATCCGTCCCTATGATTACCGAATACAATAATTTTTTGACTACCAGGGCCACCATCTCGTATACTTGGTTGCCAATCCTGGCTTGAAACATGATTTGTTTTGTGATGGGGCTTGACTTCTTCTGAGTTGCCCCAATCACATACGCCCTATTCATAGGCAAACACATTACTTCTTTTCCTGTTGCTTTTAACTCCTCATACATTTCTTCTGATACTACTGTCGTCGTGCACCCTGTATCCACTAAAGCTTCTTTAATTATACCTTCACATTCTATCGATATCGTGGGACATTTCCTGATTCTGACCGCTGAGTTCTTACATCTCCGCCACGGTTGGGTATCGTAGGTTACCGGCTGCATAGCGTTTATGGAGACCGCGTTTACGTCATCGATTTCCGCGTCCGCAATGGGGCCACCTATCACCGCGGACTCTATTAGTTTAAATAGTGTCCTTGATCACTACTTGTGCTAGGCTGTGCTAATCGGTCGGGTGCATTCCCGCCCCCGTCTCGCGTCTCCGTACGGTTTGAATTAGATCTGTTCCAGTCCGGTCTCTGGTTCCCCGGCTCTGGTCTCCATCCGTCTCCCCCTCTTCCGCGTTGGTTTCTCTGGTAATCGTTGCTCCTATCATTCCCTTGCCCCTGGTTACGTTCCGATCTAACCATATTAACATTCCCTTCATTTCTGCTCTTTGGTACGCCTGCAAATGTCAAGTCGTACCCTCCTAACACATTCTGGAATCTTTCCAGGTCGGTGTGCTGCACACTACGTAAAAGATTCTGCACCGTAACTGGGAACTGTCTTGTCAGTACACATATTATTTCCTGATCGCTCATCGGTGGGGATAGCGTTTTGTATTCCATAATACGCCTTGTTGCGTATTCCCGCAAACTTCCCATTGACTGGTTGTAATGATTATTCATTAAGCTGATTTTAAAATTAATTTGAATTTCCTCATTCCAATACCGCTCAAGGAATCGATCTTTAAATGCCTTTACTGATTCGGGAAACTTATCAAATGTATCGGCCCATATCCTTGCGTTGCCTTCTAACATTAAATATAATAATTGTATTTTACACCTTTCCGAAGTATTGATAACAACTAGATGTCGTTCTGCTGCCTTCATAAATATACATGGATTTTCTTTCCCGTCTCCTGAAAATTTTAGTGATCTTGGAGGGGTAAATGGTACCGTCCCGCTTGCTGCAACTGGGGATGCCTTGCATTCTTTTATTTGTTCAATCTCTGTTCGTAGTAACACAACCTTCTCTTCACATTCCCGCTTATTCTCCTGCATTTCTTCCTTGACTACCGATTGTATCCTCTCAATTTTCTCGTCCTGCTTAGCGGTTTTAGCATCTAGTTGTTGGAATAACTTATTCTTCAAATCCCCCCCAGACTACTTACTTGGAATTCTAACTCCTTTTTCTGTTTCCCTAATTCTTCGGCAGTCCATTGCTCATGACTTTCTACCCGCTCCGTGATTTTAGTCATCTCATTCTTCGTTAACTCCATTTGTTCTTCAGCGCGTCCTATTCGCCCCCCTATTGCATCTAATTTCCTATTCTGTTCTTCTGCCAACTTCCTAATCTGTTCCTCTGTGAATAATTTCTGTTCGTCTAATTTCCTGTTCTGCTCTTCTGCCAACTTCCCAATCTGTTCCTCTACTTTCCTATTCAGTTCTTCAGCTAACTTCCTGTTCTGCTCCTCCGTGAATATTTTCTGTTCATCCAGTTTCCCATTCAGTTGTTCGAACATCTTCCTATTCCGTTCATCTGCCTTCCTATCCCGTTCTTCTGCTTTCCTACTCTGTTCATCTAATAACTTCCTATTCTGTTCTTCTGCCGCCTTCTTCTGGTCTTCTGCTAATATTTTCTGTTCTTCCCGCATCATCATTATCATCTGCATTATGTCTAACTGGTTATCTTTCCCACCCCCCAGGTTCGGATTTCTTGTTGCCTGGATCATCGGTGTTGATGTCACTTCTACTTCTTTATTAAAACTATCCCCTGACGTATCGTCCAACCGGCTCCCAATTCCACTATCCCTGCTTTCCGATGACCTACTGTTATCGATTCCTACATCTATTTCCCCTACTTCATCCGCCTTTTCTTCCCGGACCAGCACTACATTTTGCGCCTCCATTCTGTTGCTTTGAGCTGTCCGATCGATTCTCACTGCACTAAAGTACCGCACAAATTCTCCACTTACCTCACCTACCGACGATACCACAGTTAACCTATGAATGCACTATATCCACCACAACCCCTGTATATTCTTCGTGAATGGTTTAATTCACTCCTATTTCAATTGCTACTTAATACCGAACAAGCCTCACTCACCACCATAAACACAATAACACTAATTCAATAGCCATATAAATTTCCACTCACCTACCAATGCATAAACATAATCCTTACAATACATAATATTATTACCATTGAAACACATATACACTGCTAATAGACTCGTTAATACTATTACACAAAAATGCTTTCAGATTATAATAAATCCCTTGTTAATTGAAATTACTTTTCAACGCACTTATTGCTATATTATGTACATAATCATCATTCACATTTGCATGTCATATCTCCTCCCTGAATTTTCCTCAATAATATCATATAGATATTCACAACAAACATTCACACTGCTGGTATATATTTCCCAACCTGGTATCTTTTCTAATAAATTCCCCACACTTTACCATCACCAATAAATAATGCACTACTGAGTGAATGTTCCCAGCAAAAACAATTTTGTGCATAATTTGTACAACACTATTAACCACCTTTATATTCTCATAAGAATTATTACTACTTCCCCATTTCTTTGATTTCCATGTTATAAAAAAATTGCCAAGCCATTCAAATATTATTAATATGTCTTACAAAATTTGGAATTCTATTACATTATATTATTTGTAACATGTACGTATTAAATATTCTTCATAACCTCAGTAACTACAATATTAACTATATATTGGATGCTCACAAATAATTGCCTATGTCAGCCCGTAATTAATTATGCAACAACATTTTTGTAATTATCAACATTTCATTATGTTTACTTGACTTATGCATATTTTGCTAACACATGTATTGTTACTTTTTGTTGTCTACAATAATACACTTCACTGCCTGCTTCTCATCTGTACCCTGCACTACTATACATCAATTACATGCACATTATTTTCCAACATTTCACCAACTTCCCTAAGGCCACATTTCTTAACTATACGTTATCCACTTGTTCGGGCGCCAGCTGTGACGTACCTGGTGGTGCCGGGTATCTTCACTGCAATATAACACTAAGAGAGGGTGTCTTTTACGTGAATGGGTCCTAGGATAAGTCGGTGCAACGTTGGGGAAGTTATTCATACATAGAAATACAATTATGACAAGATTTATTTTAAATCAAAGTTACTATTTACATAATCAGACACCGTTTTTATACTCCGCCTTGGTACCAAGATTAAGAGTAAAATACAACTTTCATACCTTCGGGGCCCCGTTTGAATACCTATGAGGTTCGTCGAGCCGCTCGTGCCGACAGGGTTGTCGACCTCTGCTACTGCTGCGGGCCGTCGGCAGCAGATGGCGTGGTGATCATCCACGGCTGATGCTCCAACAATTCTTCCCCGAACAGGATCTTGATACCTCGGCTGCGCACCTTCCTCGAATCACTGTCCATTAGTGGGTTTAATTACACGACCCCCGCCTACTCCGTATACTGGTCACAGTTCTGTACCGCACGCTTTCAAGAATGTTCCCTCCGTACCAACTAATAAGAGCGACGTCAATTATTTTACCAACACTAATCTTTTACTAGACTGATACTTCTAATGTTCTGTTTACATGTCCATTACTTTGCGATTCCTAATCACATAACTATGTCGCGGATTACATGCGTCCATCCACTAGCGGAGAGCCCTCGCTACACGTCCGCACTGGTCGCCGCTCTGCTAACCTCTGCCTTCGCCGGCCGCACGTCGGCACATCCTTCGGCGGCGGCCGCCTCAATCCAACTAACGAACTTTTTGCACGTGCGCGCTGCCACGCTTGTACCCGCCGTTCTCACGCTCGCCTCCCGGCGGGCACCGGTGGCGGCGGCGACCGTTGCCGCCTGCCCGCTGCTCGCAGCGCCCGGCACTCGCACCGCGCAGTCCAGAATAGCTATTGAATTCTTACACTAATGATTTAATTAGTGTAATGAAACACATATTCTGGGTTTCAATATATATATATATATATATATATATATATATATATTGTAACACCCCCGGTCGTCTCGTGAGAGAACGCCCGGTTAGCGGCCCGGTTATGGAAGTCGGTGATGGAAGGAATCGTTAAACAGGTACAATGGCAGTACGAAACAAACACATTGATCACTGGTAAAAATTACTTTTATTCCTGGGCAATAAAATTAAAATGCCCCAGGGAAGTTACACTTGTAAATAGAATAAAAAATGAGAAAATTAGGTAAAAAAAGAAAAGAAGATGAAAAGTTAGTATTCAGAGTAAAGCTTAAAAATTAGGAAGACTTATGACTGACATTACAATGGTAAAAACAAAAGTTACAAATCGATGTGCCATAGCGCGGCACCGCATTACAAAATTTACACAGGGACGAATGCCCTTGAATGATATTGCCTGGAAAATGGTCTTCGCGCGCCCGGGGAGGGCGGGCGCGGTCGGAAGGGGCTGGGCGTCCTTCAAAAAAATTCAGCGGAGGTCGACGGCCTCCCGTGCCAACAGCTGAGCGGTCGGATCGTTGACGTCACCAAAGGACGGTGGCGTGCGGCGGCGATGAACGGGCCTGGTCGTGTCTGGTAGTAACTGGTAGTAACTGGTAGAACTGGTAGTAACTGGTAGAACTGGTAGTAACTGGTAGAACTGGTAGTAACTGGTTGAACTCGGAGCAGCCGGGATTCTCTCGATCTCAGGAACGTAGTGGTCAACCATGCGCACCTCTGCTTCTCATTATAATAATTGTCGAACACAACTTCGGACAGTTTAGAACTTCTTCGGAGAAACATTCGCCTCTCTTCACGACGAATTCCCACCCCAGAGAATTTTCTCTGTCTACTGCAGTCGGCTCAATGCTCAAAACTCGCAGTAAAATAATATAAGTCCCACATAGGCACATTCGCCCGAATAATTCCCACCCCAGATAAGTTTCTCTCCCAACTGCCCTCAGCTTAGAACTCAGGCTCCTTCCGACAAAAATTACAAGTCTTTCAGAGACACACTGGTCTCTCCCCGACGAATAGTTTCCCCCCCAGAGAAGATTCTCTCCCGACTGCTCTCCGTCTAATACTCAAGCTCTTCTGCTATTCTGTCCGTCGAAATTGTATCAAGTCAACTTTTGCCCCCACAGAATTTTCTCGTATGCTCCAGCTCCTTATAATAGTCGTGTCGCTATTGGCCAAATGTAGTTGCGCATTTCACTATTTCCAACCAATCGCGACGGGGAAGCCATGGAACTTTCCGCTCTCCGTGCCAGCTGCGAGTGCACAGTGTTATTCTTATATTCCTTCTAGAACATCGGCCGTGCCTGCGCAAGAGGTGGTGTCCGATGACAGAATTGTCGTTCTAGGGATTTCCCCAGATTACGAGCATGCGTTCTAGAACTTTAGCAGATGTTCTTGCGACCACGTGCCTCTCTCCGTTAAATGTTTCGACGCCGATCCTTTTAACGACCTTCTTAATGGGCTGGGGGCGCAAATGGCTGTCCGATAAGCGGAGTTGCGCGCGTGTCGCCATCTGTTTATCCTCCCAGTAGAACTCAGGGTGGCCGAGTCTGTTTGTTTAATTTTTGGTCCGGTGAATTTCGTTTAAAACGTATGAGGAAATCTGTATCGCTACAATATATATATATATATATATATATATATATATATATATATATATATATATATATATATGACTAAAGGATGAAAAGCAGGTGCAAGGGGCATGAATTACAGTGACAAGAACATTAGATAATTTTGTGCTGATAGGCAGTAGGGATTGGTTAAAGTTTCAATCAGTTCTTCACATCTTTGGAATATGAAAGGTGAACTACGTGAATGGAATAGTCAAATACTTTATTTTAAAATTTTTCATTTTTACAAATGAAAGAAATGGTGTTTAAGCTTTTCAGTTGTCAAAAACTAAGTGTTTTTCGAACCTCTCACAATTGGTTTGATAAAGAGATTTTTAAGAGGTGGCTGAATTGTTAGTAGGATAAAAGTAGTAATATTGTAGTATTATGAAGCCGTTACCAAGAATGCGATAAAACATGTGCTATTGTAGGTTACCAGTTTTATTCTTGTTTTGCACTCGGCGCTTTCAGTAGAAACAGGCGAGCACGGTGTTGTGTTGCCTGCACACTTACGGCTAGTGAATTCATTCATGAGACGCGGCCTGCCTTGCCCACCGCTGCACAGTGGTCGGAGAAAGACCCGAACGCCAGCATGATTCGTACACAACATACCACTTTTTCATTTAAGCTACAGGGTTACTACATAATATTTTTATGGCAATAACGTATTAGTTGAAATGGCAATGCACGCCTATTGTAACACCTTTTTTAAACAGCAATTTTAATATGACCAAACTAAAGAATGATGCTATTTTTCACACCGAAAAATATCATATTTAATTAGTGCCCATTTTCAAATTATCAGACAAATTCAGATGATTGATTCCCAGAATATATTTGTCGAAGATTCTTTAATTATTCGTGCTAGAATGACTAGTTAAAATTACTTTCGGAGACCATAATCTGATTTAATTAAAAAGCTTACCACTATATTGCTTTGAAAGTAGAAAAGTTTTACAAAAATATTACATATCATTTATTGAAACTTAAATTAATAATATTGCATTAAAATAACTCGTAATTTTCTTGCATTTTACTGCTAGTGGGCGAGTGCTTTTATTTCCTGAAAACATATATCTTTGTTGAGTATTTAGGTGTCAAAATTTATTTTAAGAATTCAAACAGTCAATTTTAATTAAAAATCGCATACGTATTGAAGTGTTATGATATTTAATGTTGTCGTAGGCTTCTGCAGCCCCAGTCGGTCGAAACGTCGGCACCTCAGCCATCGACGCGGCGTCACCCGGACAGCCCAGATATTTAATGTGTATGTGTTTATGAGACGAAGAAACAGAAATCTAGCAATATTTAACACATCAGTTAATTCTGAAAAGAACGGAGACAATGAGCTTTTATTGGCAAATAGCATTATATTTTCATTTACACAGAACAAACTGGCTTAAAATATGAGACCTCACTTATTCACTTGGCCTCACTTATTTCTAAGGTGTTTATCATTTTTTACGTTTTTAGAATTGATATTTGTTAATACGCAATTGTATTTAAAAAAACAAACATTTTCTTTGCATGCATTAAGACCTGAATGAGATCAGTATGCGGCACCTAAAGTTACATTCTCTCTAAGAAGTTTCCGAGAAATCGATCCCAGATTCCACGCAACCGTCGCCACCCACGCCCCAGCCGCCATCCCGCCCCCTCCATCGCTCACGCTCAAACACGCCCCATCACGCAACATCCTTTGCGTGCGCCGTGGCAATGAGCTTCGCTTTCGGACGTTTTTGTATGGAGGCGTTTCCGAAATACTGGTTTTGTCGGTAGGAGATCGACATCTGTGTTGTTAACAAGAAGTGGAATTCGACGAACTGATGTGAGGTTGTGAAACACAAGACATGTTTAAAATGTTGTTGATAAGATGTATGAATATTTGAGAAGAATGATGTTAGATAAAGTGATGCAAAAAATACAAAATAATGCTGGAAATGAATAAAATAGTCTGTCTTTGCTTGTTATCAAGTTCATGTTTTAAACTCTGCATTAATAAATATTGAGTACAGAAGTAGTTCAACATTCAGGAATATTTTGCTCATGTATTTCCTTCTAAATTCTAAAACACATTTAATAAAATATTAACACTTTTCATGAAATTAATATTATAGTGCAATAGAGAGAAATGTTGATATCCCATTAACTCAAACACTAAAGAAACACCAGTGAATAGTCGTTTAAAGTTGTAATAAGTGTTTCCAATTCTGCAATTAACATTTATTTTCCTCATTCATTAGTGATTATTATTATTATTATTATTATTATTATTATTATTATTATTATTATTATTATTATTATTATTATTATTGTAGAATTAGGAAATAGGTAGATGTAATTTAATTCTTGAAATTCTCATTTAATTAAATTAAATATTTTTTGTACATTCATCAATTTCCACATATCCATAATACTCGAAGAAAGAAATTATTGGATTATGTTAGCTGAAGTATGGTACAAATAAAGTGAATTTTTTGTAGTTGAATTATCTAAACAACGTGAGGAAACTGCTTATACGGGAGTGCCGAATCTGGTTGAAGAACGACCTTCCAAAGCTTTTTTCAACAATGCTGCATCTTCGGAAGTGTTTCACTGCAAGAATGTATGGATTAATTCAATATTGTTAAATTTTGTGTTGATTGATATGTAGACGGACATCATAATCATTTGACTTTGGCTTTTGTCTGCCCAAACGTCACCAATTACTGTACTCTTTAAGCACAGTGAATGATCTCGTATATTTGTCCTCACATGTTAATCACAAGCTTCCACATGTTCTCTCAAAATGTATCCTCCCAAATATTCCTGCAAATTGTTTCCCCAAAATGTTTCCTTCAAAATGTTTTCCCAAAACGTTCCTTCAAATGTTCCTCACCGTACTGACATCGCCAAATGCGCAGTCACCAAGAACTACGCGTTTCACTTTTCGTCCAATTCAGGCCGATTTGCCGTACCGCGCATACAGAAGTTTCACTTAAAAACAACTGGAAACTAATTTATAGCTCTTTTCATATTAATTGTTCGCTGTGTCGTGTGGAAATGAATATTTCATATTTTGCATATTCGTCTTGTAGACTGCTTCCATTATACGTATTGCATGTATTAAGAAAAATATTTTCTTGTTATCGGGTCAAAAGCTCATTTTAGTAAGCGCTTATCTTAAACTACATATTTCTTACAACCTCACTTTCGTCATCCAATTGAACTCACACTGTCTGTTTTAGGGTACCTGAAACTTCGTATCTCTTTCTGCAAGGGCTGAAAGTGGGTAACCCACATATGTGAATGAAGTAAGACTGTAAGCAGGTCAACCGGTGGACACACAAATTCACGTCCGAAACGTTCTCTGAATATGGAACAATTCGTAGTAATCCAAACTACATAAGGCCGTTCGTCGAGCCAAGCACATTAGACTCGGACGCCAAGGCCATCTGTGGGCTCTGACGCCGCGGCATTTCTGCTGCGTGCACTGAAAGGAAAACCTCACACACATACAACATTAGCTATAATGTTATTCTGGAAATATTTACAATACATGGGGCATTATAAAAGAGCCATTGCTCAGAAAAAATATAATCTCTCATACTATGTTATTGTGGCATCGACGGTTGCTAATTAATTAATGATATTTGAAATTCGACTTACAGATGATGCTTTGAGAACTTTTTGAGGATGGATATTAAAGATATATTTAATAAATGTGTCAAAACGGTTCCCTCTTTTTTAATAATAATAATAATAGTAATAATAGTAATAATAGTAATAATAGTAATAATAGTAATAATAGTAATAATAGTAATAATAGTAATAATATTAATAATAGTAATAATAGTAATAATAGTAATAATAGTAATAATAGTAATAATAGTAATAATAGTAATAATAGTAATAGAGGATATAAAACCTTTCGCAGTGACGTAGAACCTGATAGACGAGCTAGAGGTGGCGTTGCCATATTGATCAGCAATACTCATCCTGCTAGTCGTCTTGATCTCAACACACCTCTACAAGCAGTAGCTGTAACCCTGTACAAGCCATTGAAGAAGACGGTATGTTGCATATACTTACCCGATGCCTCATGGCGAAATGAAGATCTACAAGACCTGATCGATCAACTACAGACTCCATTTCTAATTCTAGGCGACTTCAATGCTCACAGTACCACATGGGGCTGTTCTAGGACAAATGACTCCGGTCGCAGAATCGATGACCTGCTACTTAACAACGAATACGTACTTTTAAACACAGGAGCAAGCACTCATTTTAATGCTAGAAATGGATCATTCTCAGCCATAAATCTCTCAATATGTAGTCCAAATCTTGCAACTCGGCTGACGTGGAAACCACTGCCAGATCTTCATCAGAGCGATCACTTTCCTCTGTTGATATCATCAAACATGCCAAAGAACACAGTACACTTACCAAAACGTTGGTGTACCAACCGCGCAGACTGGTCCAGCTTCACCAGACATATACCATCAATAAATGTCAGTGGAAACTCCGAGGAAGACGTCACCGATTTTACCAACACTGTCATATCTTCCGCTGTAAAATACATTCCACAGACCAGTGGCCGCTCATCTAGGATTCCAGTACCATGGTGGAATACGGAGACCAAAGAAGCAATAAGGGAGAAAAGAAAAGCCCTCAATAGATATAGACGTGCACCAACCCAAGACAATCTTATTGCTTTCAAGCGTCTGCGTGCGCTCGCTCGCAGAAAAATACTAACAGCAAAACGATCAAGCTGGGAAAAATACGTAACCACCATAACTCGGACGACCAAAGTCACGGAAATATGGCAGAAAATCAGGTCAATAGCTGGGAAAAATGTTTTCAGTCCAATAACATGCATTGAACACGAAGGACAACTAATATGCAACCCTGACGAAATAGCCAATGCATTAGCGACCCAATACTCCAAAGCCAGTGGCACAAATAGCTATCCTAAAGACTTTCTCGACAAAAAGAAAGAAGAAGAACAAGTACTTGACTTTACAACCAACATAGATAAGCCATATAACGCTCTTTTCACATGGAGAGAATTGCAAGACGCCATAAATGCAGCTGGAGACACTGCAGCAGGATCAGATAATATCCCTTACAGCATATTACGTCGATTACCGAAGAAAATACTGTCCACTTTGCTAAATATATACAATAACATCTAGACACAAAGTAATTACCCCAAAGTCTGGAAAGAAGCGATAATAATTCCAATTTTAAAGGCAGGCAAGGATCCATTAAAACCTGAAAATTATCGCCCGGTATCGCTGACATGCTGTCTAGGAAAAATCTTGGAAAAAATGGTCAACACCCGGCTAACATGGTGTCTCGAAAGAAACAACCTCCTAAACATACACCAGTGCGGATACAGACAACATCACTCTACAATCGACCAGCTAATATATCTAGAAAATGCAATTCAGAATACCTTCATCCAAAGAAAACATATGGTTACCGTATTCTTTGACCTGGAAAAAGCTTTCGATAAAACCTGGCGACATAACATTCTGAGACAACTATATAACTGGCAAATAAGAGGATATCTACCAAAATTCATATCCAGCTTCCTTAGTACCAGATCTTTCAAAGTTCGCGTTGGGCAGTCTATCTCAGAAAGCTACGTACTAGAGAACGGTGTACCGCAAGGCTCTCCATTGAGTGGCACGCTCTTTATCATAGCGATTAACAGGATGTTTGACGGCATAGAAGCGTCAATAGGAAAATGCATGTATGTAGATGACATTGCTATATTTTACTCAGCCAAATCACTGGGAATGGTCAAATTCAAAATGCAAAATGCCATCAATAAATTAGTACAGAACGCAAAAAACATTGGTTTCTCATTTACAGCAGCCAAAACGAAATGCGTTCACTTCAGTAGGAAAAGAAAAAGTTACAGAGATCCAGAGCTGACGCTGAATGGTGTTCAACTGATATACAATGAAACGGCAAAATTCCTTGGTTTGATTTTTGATAGGCATTTAACATGGAAACAGCATATAGAATACACCTTGCGTAGATGCAAAACAGCTCTGAATGTAATAAGATGCATTTCCCATATAAATTGGGGAGCAGATAGAAACATCTTACTCCGCCTGTACAAATCCATGGTGATGTCCAAAATAGATTATGGATGTGCAGTGTACTCCTCAGCCAGAAAATCAAGTTTAAGGAAACTAGACCCCGTTCACAATGCAGGCCTCCGATATGCATCTGGCGCGTTCCGCACTAGTCCTTCCTCAAGCCTCTACTGTGAAACCAGCACCATGTCGCTACATCACAGACGACAAACAATGCTACTCAACTATAGATCAAAATTGCTGTCTCTACCGAAACATTTAAACCACTCATTGATGACTCGACCTAAGCTAGTAAATATTTACGATCAAAGACCTTCAGCTACTCGTCCAGCCAACATCCGCGCAATCGAGATAGCCAAATGCTACAACATCGTCCTACCACCAGTTTTGAAATACGAACCATATGAAATTCCAGTTTGGATGTTGAAAATGCCAGAAGTAAGACTCGATACTACCAGTGTAAAGAAAACAGAATGCCTTCCCATAGATTTAAAAGTTAGATTTCAATCAGTTCTCGAAGAATACATGGCAAATCACATCATAATCTACACAGATGGTTCAAAAACAAAACATCAGGTTGGAAGCGCATTTGTAACTGAGAACTTGTCGAGGGCTTGGGCGCTTCCACCTGAAGCAAGTGTGTACACTGCCGAATTATATGCAGTATTGCAGTCTTTGCGACACTGTGAAACTCTCGATTCAGGAAGGTTTGTCATCTGCACAGACTCTCTAAGTCTTCTCACTGCAATAGACAGGCGCCAAACTGTAGATCCACTGCTACAAATGATTCTCATAGCATGTCATAAATTAGAACAGCGCGGAGCATCAGTTACGTTTATCTGGTGCCCTGGACACGTGGGTATCCTAGGCAATGAAGAAGCCGATTCTGCAGCACGAAATGCCGGGAACATCCAATCAGAAATGGATATTGAAATACGACCTCAGGATGCAAGAAATGCTGTCTCGAAGTACATCCTCACAGAATGGCAGACCACGTGGAACAGTCTTCACACGAAACTACACCCCATTAAACAAAATATCAGTAAATGGCCACCAAATGTCAGCTACCCTCGACGAGAACAAGTGTGCATAACCCGACTAAGAATAGGCCATGCAAGAATGACTTCTTCATACATGTTAAGAAATGAAGAACAACCCATCTGCAGCTGCGGAAGACTACTGACAGTGAAACATATCCTGACAGACTGCGTAGATCTCTCAAGACTTAGACACAGATACGGCATGAGAGGCAACATGAAGATAGATCTCGGCACCGACAAGACAGCAACTGACAAAACAATACAGTTCTTGAAAGCAGCCAATCTTTTCTTCAAAATTTAGACTTAATATATGATTAATCATAACATCAATCAGTAAAAAGGCTAAAGGCCTTAGATGCCAAGCCTTCAAACTAACAAAAAAAAAAAATAATAATAATAATAATAATAATAATAATAATAAAACAAAAAATGGAACTATTTATCCATCAATCTGGGCAACCATCTGTAACGGTTCCTCGCCTATTCGTAACTTAGAACATTACTCTTTTGCCTCACTATGGGCAATCAACTAAAAGGAACCACCGTTTTTTGTACATAGGAAATTCATAGGAAATTTTATTTACCATTCAATACATTTATTTCAGTTTGTGAGTTCGCGAAACCCTTCTTATACAGGAAACTAGGTGCTTATAAACTATTGTTTTGGACCTGGATACGTAATGTACCATTCTCTCGCTCACACTCAAATAAAACAAAAAAAATCCAAAAATAGTCGTTGCTGTCACAAGTGTCGGTGCAACTTGGTTTATTTATAATCAAACAATGCTTAGCATCGTTGCTGCCTCTTCTGGCTAAGACATATAATTTTTACACATAACATTCACACATAACAAAACTTAGTCATGCGATCGCGCATTCCTTTTCCCTTATTAACGACCATTTATGTTAGAAAATTTAAATATTTCCTCCAGTCCAATACAATTCTTGGCCGCCTCATAATCTTGAGTCAATTATAAAAATTTGAAATTATATCTTCCCTTGTCGTTGACCGCTGTGATCATGCGCGCACTGAAACGTAACGATAGAATTCCACCAGAATTGTCGCATGTAATTATGCGACTTGTTTAGTGTTCCATAATGCCAAGTGATCATGATAAATGGAATTTATTTCTAACTGTGGCAACAGATGGTGTTTTGCTAACTCTATTCCCATGAATGTGAGTATTATGAATATGTTTTGTTTTGAATTTTTGCCAAAGAACAGTAAAAACTGTATATGAGTGAGCATTAAACAGCACAAACTGCCGTCACACATATTTGTAGTAACTACTTTCATTATCGTAATCTTAGAACGGAGACAACGAACAAATGCTTTTAATCCTTTAAACCAGGAGTTCCTAACCGGATTGGTATCGATCCCCTGGAGATCTCTGAAACTTTGAAGGGGATCACTGAAGATCAAGGTCGATTGGGAGGTCCATAGTCGAATATGAACCGGCGATTAACGAATATAATTAAGATCCCATTGATTAGAAAAATATTAAATATTACTTGATAATTAATTCTTTTCTGGTAAAGAGCAACACAAAATTACATCTTTGCTTTTCTTCTTCCATTCATTCATCCTTAGGATAAGAGGCGTAGCTAGGCTGGAGCAATCGCTGCACTGCATCGGTACCCGGAAGCAAGGGCTCCTTAAAGGCCCATTCACAATGCAAACGTAAACGTAAGCATAACACATTGACGTAAACATTAACGTAAGTGATAGAATGAAGAACTCACGATGTCTAACATAAGCGTAAGCAAAATAAGCGTTTCTATTGGTTGTGAGACATTCTAGTTTACTATTGGTTGGATGTGAGAATCGATTTCAAGGTATCGACTGTGTCCATTACATATATGCATTAGTTCGACTATCGACTTCGCTCCTCTTCTCGGTTTTGAGTTAACGTACTGTTGGTTCATTTCTTATATCTTACTTAAGCATAAGAACAGAAGCTTGAAGCTAGCGCAGTCCTAACGTTTATTTAAGGCCATGCTTATGTTTATGTTTGCATTTTGAATGTGCCTTAATGAGAATCCCCTCTGACGCATATCGCCAAAGAATAAAACAATTTGCACCCTATGATTATTTTCTCCATTGAATCAGACGTATTATTATGCAGAGAATATTTAAAACTTAACTTCGCGATTGTTGGAGATAGGGGCTCCATTTCGATTTTCTGCACCGGGGCATCCAAGAACCTAACTACATATCTGCTTAACCTGTTTAAAAAACTGAACAAACCATAACCACGTGCTCACAACGATATTCTATCGCGAAGAAAATGCTCCCTGCAATAAACAGTCAAGTGTTGTGGTCAGTTAAAAACGCTCAAGATTTTGTAACATTTGCACGTCAATGAAGATTAGAAACCCAGCTTTAGAGAAGCCGAAGGATTTTCGATTTTTTTAATATCTACATATCTTTCCAAATATTGGAATATGAAATTAGCTTTAAGACATTTACATGAAAATCTTTGTAGTATGATTAATTATATTTTATACAAAACAACGTAAGAGGGTCAATGGATTCAACAATTATGTGAAAAAGGATGCATGATCGAAAAAGTTTGGAAATCCCTCATATAAATTATTTCTCTCATGAACAAAATATTGTTTTATCTTACGAATGAATAGTCTCAGTGAAGTCTCACATGAATTCCTGTAGACAGTTTTTGTTAAAAATCTCCAAATATTTATTTTAACTTTATGATAAATATTGTTTTATCAATTTCATTCAGCTACTTCTCCACTCCCTCTCGTTCAGGGCGCACACGTGTCATGTGTGCTCATGTGTTGCTGGTAAATGCGCAATCGCACTTTTCCTTGCATAATGTCCCTCAGCATCCCGGTGCCTCTGTCGCTGCTCCTCCCGGGACTGCCGCCCCTCGCCTGCGTTTGCATACCATCGCGTCTTGGAGGATGGGGTCTCGTCAAAGAAAGGGCACAGCGCTGCGGGTAGTCGATATTCAAAGAGGACTGCGTTCGTACCTGAGATCGCAGCACAGCCATCCAAGGATTCTCCGACAAGTACTCTCTTCTTGGCTGGTGTCAGGGGGAAGCTGTTGTTAAACGGCGATGTTCTTCAAGATCTCGACGTTCCACATCGACCAGAGCGAGGAACTGTGCTTTGTAATAAATATGAAGATAGAGAAAGGAATCATAAATACCGCTTATCGTCATCTTTCTTCAAATAGCGTGTAAATATAAATAATGCGGATTTTACAGGGGAGAAGGTAAAGTTATTTTTGTATTATCAGAATGCTTCAATAAAATTATCAGGCGTACGGGGTCTTTTTTATATACTATGAATAGTATATGATAGTACTAGCAAAATACGTTGCCCGATTTTTTTCATATTCAATCCTTATGAAAAAATATCAATAATATATAAAACACAGGGTTTAAGAATATTATTTGACGCATACCTAGCAACGATATTTACTCACGTACTCATTCACAAATGTCCACGCGCTGTCAGGTGTTCTCGACACGGCCGCTTAACGTTGCCTATGTGACTTCAAACACATTAGAAAGAAATATGTTTCACTCGAAACAGCAAGTTGAAGCCTTAACCAACACGATAAGAGGGATGCTATGCTATCTATTGCTGAATAAATGAATTAAAAGCACATGCAAAGCTGCAATCGGCTCTGATCAGCCCGTGGTAGTGAAATGGTTAAAATGAAGCGCAATTTTGATCTGCAGCGCCAATTAGTGAAGTTTCAACAAAATTAAGAGCACATAAACCTTCTGGGTAAAAAACACTTAGATGTGCTAACTTTCGTGGAGATCGGTTAAATCGGTTTCGGAGTTTACCGCCCCCATATATACCAACATCCATTTTTATACATCTATATACTATATTGTAAATCATTAATATATTATATATCTTATATAAACATATAAGATGATAGTATGATTATGAGTTATTGAAAATTAATTAGACATGTCAAAAACCAGGAGTTCCAAGCGGGGACGGTATCGACCCCTAAGGGATCACTGGGGCAGTGATGATCAAGGGGTCGATTGGGGATCTAAAGTCGAATGAAAAATGGTAACTGATGGATGTAATCAATATACCATTGATTAGAAAAGCATTAAATACACTTGATAATTAATTCTTTTCTGATAAAGAGCATCAAAACATAATAATTAATTACAAATTTGCTGCTCCATCTTTCATCCTAAGGACGAGGGGCATAACATAGCTGGTGTAACCAGGGCACGACACATTACAATTGTGTAATTTTCGAGAAAAAATACCCCGAAATCAATTTTACGGAGTGCAATAAGCACCATCCTTTCGAAAAGTTTGAAGAAAAAATATGGAGACGTTTTTTAGAAAATGGCGTTAAATAGTTTCCGAAAATGTGCAATTTGGAGGTAGTTTTCACAGAAAAGCACATTTACTCATTAATATAATAATGTGAACAAATTGTCGTTAGCGTCAATATTAACGCCTTGAAGGGCAAGTCGACAAAAGTACATTTTTGAAATGTTTGAAAAACAAAAGAATAAAACAATATGGTGTTTGTCATCTTATAGAGTGCATTTAGCACAATCCCTACACTATTTATTTAGCACTATACGTACCAAATGTTTAAAAAAACATTTGAAGCCGTTTTTGAGAAAAGCTTATTTTTGTATTTTTTTAAAATTGCGCAAATTGCACGCTATCTTCCGTGAAAACTGGTGAATAAATATTTTTTAAACAAATGTAAATGACCTTAATGAAAGAGTTCACTACAGACAACAAATTTTATTTGAAGGAAAACTCTCTATCATAAATTTTGTAGTTTTAGGAGAATCCAGAAAAAAATTAAAATGTTGAACTTTCCAAAATTTAGAGTTAACCGCGAAAATCTTATTTATGCCACATTTATAAGCGTATTTTACTGTATTCTTACAAGAAATTTAAAGAAAACATTTTGAGCCATTTTTGAGAAAATTTTGAAAATATCCCTGGAGCTTCATGTAAAGTACCCCCAAAAACTAATTAATGAATTTTAAAATCGCAGAGCTTTGACTCAGGCCAAATGGACAGGGGTTTCTTCAATTTGAAAAAATCGAACGCAAGGTTTAGGCGTTAATATTTTTCATATACCTCAGACGGGCGGACAGACAGACGGGCGGACAGACAGACGGGCGGACAGACAGACGGGCGGACAGACAGACGGGCGGACAGACAGACGGGCGGACAGACAGACGGGCGGACAGACAGACGGGCGGACAGACAGACGGGCGGACAGACAGACGGGCGGACAGACAGACGGGCGGACAGACAGACGGGCGGACAGACAGACGGGCGGACAGACAGACGGGCGGACAGACAGACGGGCGGACAGACAGACGGGCGGACAGACAGACGGGCGGACAGACAGACAGACGGGCGGACAGACAGACAGACGGGCGGACAGACAGACAGACGGGCGGACAGACAGACAGACGGGCGGACAGACAGACAGACGGGCGGACAGACAGACAGACGGGCGGACAGACAGACAGACGGGCGGACAGACAGACGGGCGGACAGACAGACGGGCGGACAGACAGACGGGCGGACAGACAGACGGGCGGACAGACAGACGGGCGGACAGACAGACGGGCGGACAGACAGACGGGCGGACAGACAGACGGGCGGACAGACAGACGGGCGGACAGACAGACGGGCGGACAGACAGACGGGCGGACAGACAGACGGGCGGACAGACAGACGGGCGGACAGACAGACGGGCGGACAGACAGACGGGCGGACAGACAGACGGGCGGACAGACAGACGGGCGGACAGACAGACGGGCGGACAGACAGACGGGCGGACAGACAGACGGGCGGACAGACAGACGGGCGGACAGACAGACGGGCGGACAGACAGACGGGCGGACAGACAGACGGGCGGACAGACAGACGGGCGGACAGACAGACGGGCGGACAGACAGACGGGCGGACAGACAGACGGGCGGACAGACAGACGGGCGGACAGACAGACGGGCGGACAGACAGACAGACGGGCGGACAGACAGACGGGCGGACAGACAGACAGACGGGCGGACAGACAGACGGGCGGACAGACAGACGGGCGGACAGACAGACGGGCGGACAGACAGACGGGCGGACAGACAGACGGGCGGACAGACAGACGGGCGGACAGACAGACGGGCGGACAGACAGACGGGCGAACAGACAGACGGGCGGACAGACAGACAGACGGGCGGACAGACAGACAGACGGGCGGACAGACAGACAGACGGGCGGACAGACAGACAGACGGGCGGACAGACAGACAGACGGGCGGACAGACAGACAGACGGGCGGACAGACAGACAGACGGGCGGACAGACAGACAGACGGGCGGACAGACAGACAGACGGGCGGACAGACAGACAGACGGGCGGACAGACAGACAGACGGGCGGACAGACAGACAGACGGGCGGACAGACAGACAGACGGGCGGACAGACAGACAGACGGGCGGACAGACAGACAGACGGGCGGACAGACAGACAGACGGGCGGACAGACAGACAGACGGGCGGACAGACAGACAGACGGGCGGACAGACAGACAGACGGGCGGACAGACAGACAGACGGGCGGACAGACAGACAGACGGGCGGACAGACAGACAGACGGGCGGACAGACAGACAGACGGGCGGACAGACAGACAGACGGGCGGACAGACAGACAGACGGGCGGACAGACAGACAGACGGGCGGACAGACAGACAGACGGGCGGACAGACAGACAGACGGGCGGACAGACAGACAGACGGGCGGACAGACAGACAGACGGGCGGACAGACAGACAGACGGGCGGACAGACAGACAGACGGGCGGACAGACAGACAGACGGGCGGACAGACAGACAGACGGGCGGACAGACAGACAGACGGGCGGACAGACAGACAGACGGGCGGACAGACAGACAGACGGGCGGACAGACAGACAGACGGGCGGACAGACAGACAGACGGGCGGACAGACAGACAGACGGGCGGACAGACAGACAGACGGGCGGACAGACAGACAGACGGGCGGACAGACAGACAGACGGGCGGACAGACAGACAGACGGGCGGACAGACAGACGGGCGGACAGACAGACGGGCGGACAGACAGACGGGCGGACAGACAGACGGGCGGACAGACAGACGGGCGGACAGACAGACGGGCGGACAGACAGACGGGCGGACAGACAGACGGGCGGACAGACAGACGGGCGGACAGACAGACGGGCGGACAGACAGACGGGCGGACAGACAGACGGGCGGACAGACAGACGGGCGGACAGACAGACGGGCGGACAGACAGACAGACGGGCGGACAGACAGACAGACGGGCGGACAGACAGACAGACGGGCGGACAGACAGACAGACGGGCGGACAGACAGACAGACGGGCGGACAGACAGACAGACGGGCGGACAGACAGACAGACGGGCGGACAGACAGACAGACGGGCGGACAGACAGACAGACGGGCGGACAGACAGACAGACGGGCGGACAGACAGACAGACGGGCGGACAGACAGACAGACGGGCGGACAGACAGACAGACGGGCGGACAGACAGACAGACGGGCGGACAGACAGACAGACGGGCGGACAGACAGACAGACGGGCGGACAGACAGACAGACGGGCGGACAGACAGACAGACGGGCGGACAGACAGACAGACGGGCGGACAGACAGACAGACGGGCGGACAGACAGACAGACGGGCGGACAGACAGACAGACGGGCGGACAGACAGACAGACGGGCGGACAGACAGACAGACGGGCGGACAGACAGACAGACGGGCGGACAGACAGACAGACGGGCGGACAGACAGACAGACGGGCGGACAGACAGACAGACGGGCGGACAGACAGACAGACGGGCGGACAGACAGACAGACGGGCGGACAGACAGACAGACGGGCGGACAGACAGACAGACGGGCGGACAGACAGACAGACGGGCGGACAGACAGACAGACGGGCGGACAGACAGACAGACGGGCGGACAGACAGACAGACGGGCGGACAGACAGACAGACGGGCGGACAGACAGACAGACGGGCGGACAGACAGACAGACGGGCGGACAGACAGACAGACGGGCGGACAGACAGACGGGCGGACAGACAGACGGGCGGACAGACAGACGGGCGGACAGACAGACGGGCGGACAGACAGACGGGCGGACAGACAGACGGGCGGACAGACAGACGGGCGGACAGACAGACGGGCGGACAGACAGACGGGCGGACAGACAGACGGGCGGACAGACAGACGGGCGGACAGACAGACGGGCGGACAGACAGACGGGCGGACAGACAGACGGGCGGACAGACAGACGGGCGGACAGACAGACGGGCGGACAGACAGACGGGCGGACAGACAGACGGGCGGACAGACAGACGGGCGGACAGGCAGACGGGCGGACAGACAGACGGGCGGACAGACAGACGGGCGGACAGACAGACAGACGGGCGGACAGACAGACAGACGGGCGGACAGACAGACAGACGGGCGGACAGACAGACAGACGGGCGGACAGACAGACAGACGGGCGGACAGACAGACGGGCGGACAGACAGACAGACGGGCGGACAGACAGACAGACGGGCGGACAGACAGACAGACGGGCGGACAGACAGACAGACGGGCGAACAGACAGACAGACGGGCGAACAGACAGACAGACGGGCGGACAGACAGACAGACGGGCGGACAGACAGACAGACGGGCGGACAGACAGACAGACGGGCGGACAGACAGACAGACGGGCGGACAGACAGACAGACGGGCGGACAGACAGACAGACGGGCGGACAGACAGACAGACGGGCGGACAGACAGACAGACGGGCGGACAGACAGACAGACGGGCGGACAGACAGACAGACGGGCGGACAGACAGACAGACAGACAGACGGGCGGACAGACAGACAGACAGACAGACGGGCGGACAGACAGACAGACAGACAGACGGGCGGACAGACAGACAGACAGACAGACGGGCGGACAGACAGACAGACAGACAGACGGGCGGACAGACAGACAGACAGACAGACAGACGGGCGGATAGACAGACAGACAGACAGACGGGCGGACAGACAGACAGACAGACGGGCGGACAGACAGACAGACAGACGGGCGGACAGACAGACAGACAGACGGGCGGACAGACAGACAGACAGACGGGCGGACAGACAGACAGACAGACGGGCGGACAGACAGACAGACAGACGGGCGGACAGACAGACAGACAGACGGGCGGAACACTTTTTTTCGGTTTAGTTGGCCCCAAAACGTGTAATTTCCATTGAAATCTCGAAATCAATTTTCCGCAGCATTATATAACTTTCCGTATACTACGTACTATAATACTCCGTATATACGTATGTGTACAGGGAAGTCAAAATTATCGATGTTTGACACAAAATCACGCAAAAATACTCATATTTGTGAAAAATTGAATGCGACCATTTTTTAAGATCTGTTTTGATAAACACGTTTCATTTAAAAAACCTTAATAATTGTAGTTGCAGGAAGACGCCGACAAAATTGAATTTTTGGAGGTTTCGAAAAATCAGTTCAACGCAAGTGAGACTATAACTCTCTTAAGCATTCTGTAAGTTATCCGAGGTCACAATTTAATCAAAAAGTTTAGAGCCGTTTTTTTGAAAAAAGTTGTTTAAAAAATGTCTAAATTTCACGCCAAATTATGGGAAAACTGAAAATTCGAGAAAAAAAATTGGTGGCTTCTGTTATATAAAATACGCCAGGGGCATCACGTGCTCTCGAAATTGAAATGTCAGTCTAAAATTCAAGGATTTACGACATCAGTCAGATCGATTGGGGAAAATTAATTTTGGAGAAAATCTTCTAAACAGTTTAGCTGCTATCATAGTTCACAGATGGCCAGACGCATTGCCGTCAATCGATTTTTCGGTATCAAGGAACCACAAAACATGGATTGTGACTATACAACGTGCTAAATAAAGTAATTTATTATACGTAGATTCACGATTTATCTACTTGTTCGTCAGCAAGGCCCGACAATAGTTTTTCAGTCGAAAATTCTCTTTTTAGCCCTCAGCATTACAATACTTTCTCTACACTGCGTAAGCGATAACGAGAAAGTAAAAATGAATTGTAAAACAATGATATAATTTTACGTATAATGGTCTCCCAGTAAAATACCAAATTATTTAAACATAGATTTCCCATTCTAAACCACTATTAATATTATAAAATACTTACGGGTTCAAATTCAAGTTTTCTGGTATTTTAAATATACAATCATCCCCACTAAAATAAAAGTAAATTATAATGTTTTGTTATATTGACTGCTTTTCGGGGCATCTATAACTGTTTCATTTCTCCCATTTTGAAGAAGTTCATTATGAAGAGACTAATTATGGGTTTGTTTGATTGTAAGTCTACATTTAAAAGAAAATGAAAAATTTAAGAATAAACTTAAGAGTACACTTAGAGATTCGGCGAAAAATAAAATTATGTATTCGAAACAGAAGCAATAGAGTTCAAGAAAGAACGCCTTAAAAGAACTTTCATAAAAGCCAAAATAATTAAGATTGGACTAATTTTATAATAAGGACAGTTCTATTTATGGCAATTTTATGGCAATGGTATTTTTGGTAACAATTGATAAGACGGTGTACGCCAATTGTTGCCATTGCCCATTGACTGAGTTGTTGGGTTGAGACGGACAGATATTGCGGTGTAACAATGTTACGTAACCATTACTAAGGCCGAGAAAGTATGTGCTGTTGCAGCATCACAAGTTTCAATATAATTAAAGCTTCTGACCCACTTTTCAGGCCTTTAAATGTCACTGTAGAAAATATTTTCATTCCAAGTGTTCTTATGTTACGTAAGTGGAGTATATTTATGTATGAAAACGTGTGCGTGTTGGGAAATGCCTTCCTAATTGCCTTTCCCTCTTCTAAAACATCAAAACATTATTTTTAGAGGTTGCGATACGTAAGCAACAGCTGTCTTAAATAAAGAAAACAGATGTATTTTTATTTTATCACATGTTATATATATCAAGACTGAGGAAGACGTCAAAATGCTCTGAAAAAGTATGAAGAAACATATTCTTTGAATTCAAGAACATAATGCAAGTTCATTAACCCACAGTAAGAGAACCACCGCGTCACAGTAGGTCGAGGGTGATTGCAAAAATTCTTGATCACTTGAAAATTAAATTACTTCAATGCTTTTGAAGGAAAAAATTAACTAGGAATATAGTGTGCCATCACTTCAATATTATGAAATGTTTTAGAGAACAAGAATAATATTCTTTGTACATTTGCTAATATTACCTATTGTTTTGATAGTACTTCATTTTTTTTAACTTATCTATGTTTTCATCACAATTTCTTAAAGGACAAAAATGTGCGAATTGAAGAAAGGAAAAAGACTAATTCGTATCAAAGCACAGGAAATTTAACATTAAGTTGTGGGTCCAAAATAACTACACTGGACGACGAGAATCTTGGCTTTTTAAAATTTATTTATATTTTATTTATTTATTTATTTATTTATTTATTTATTTATTTATTTATTTATTTATTTATTTATTTATTTATTTATTTATTTATTTATTTATTTATTTATTTATTTATTTATTTATTTATTTATTTATTTATTTATTTATTTATTTATTTATTTATTTATTTATTTATTTATTTATTTATTTATTTATTTATTTATTTATTTATTTATTTATTTATTTATTTATTTATTTATTTATTTATTTATTTATTACTCCGTTGGTTGAGGATGAGCCCACGTATTCCGCTGTATGATGCACACAATACTCTTAGTACTAAATAGTATGCATCCGTGCCTGTTCTGAGCAGGTGTTATGCTCGGCGAATGTTCGCTTCCTTTGACGTGTCCAAACGACCGACACGTGACGGGTAGAACGAGCACCGAAAGTTCGTCGCTGGGTAAATAAGAAGCAACCCATCCACAATACTTGGAAATCGGCGAACAGCTACTCCCCGAATAACGAATGTGTGGAAACGCCTTTATATATATATATATATATATATATATATATATATATATATATATATATATTGAAACACAGAATGTGTTCCCTTACACTAATTAGAATATTAGTGTAAGTAATCAGTATATATTTTGGACTGCGCGGTACGTACGCCAAGCGCGGCGAACAACGATGGGAGCCAGCAACGGTCGCTACCGCCACCGTTGCCGCCGCCGCGAGGACAGCGTGAGAATGTCGGTTACGAACTGGGCAGCGGAGCGGCGAAGATGTTCAGCCGTTAGGACAGTCAGGCCGAGCCGCCCGTCGATGAAGGACGTGGCCGGCGTGCTCCCGACCGGGAAATGGTCGTTAGGAGAATTGCGAAGAAGAAAGACGTTAGCGGAGCGGCGAAGAGCTCGCCGCTAATGCATGGATAAAATGAACATGCGAAGTAGTTTATAAAGTAATAGTAACTGTTAAACAATAGATAGGTGAAGTGAATACCGATAGTATTATGAGAATAAGAGTTCGGTGCCGATAGAACAATCGATTGCACTCGTATTAATTAGTGTGGCGAGAACAATATTGAAACTGTGTTGCGCGGAACTGTGACCAGCACGTGTGGCAGCCGCGGGTTGAGTAATTAAGTTCAGCGACGGAAGGTAATTAGAGAAGGGTGTGGCGCCGAGGTGCCAGGAGCTGCATAAGGAAGAATTCGCCAGGTTACCAGCCGGGGCGACCGCCCTGCCATCAGCCGCCGACGGCGCGCAACTGCTGCCGAGGTCGGCGACCCCTGCCGACACGAGCCGTGCTCCAAGCATCGAAGGTATTTGGTCGGGGCCCCGAAGGTATGATAAATGCATATTACACCTAATCTTGGTACCAAGGGAGAGTGTATAAATACTGTCAGATCATGTATTTAACAAATTCAGCTTGTAAATAAACATTGTTCATGATTGTATTTTCTTTTCTAATTAACTTTCCCAATGTTATACCAACTTACCTCAGGGACCCATTCACGGAAAAGATACCCTCCATTAGGATTTTATTGCAGTGAAATACCCGGTCTCACCAGGTACGTCACAATATATATATATATATGTATATATGTATATATGTATATATGTATATATGTATATATGTATATATGCATATATGTATATGTATATATATATATATATATATATATATATAGTCGAGTTCCTCTCATTATTAATTTCAAATAACAGCTACAAGCAATTACATTCTGCTAGAGGTCTTGAACGTCTTCTAATAGGTAACGAAATTTTGCAGTGAGCACTGAACTATACCATAGCCGTGTAATGAGTTAAACTAGCTATTTATAATTCTGAAACTATTGTCAATTTCACCTAATATTACTAAAGAGAGTCCTAGACGGTTCAAAAGAATTTAAATGAAACATTTTACCACACCGTAAAACTAATTTTTTATCTTATACGATTGTCTTACGTGTCTTACGGAGTCGGTAAAATGGCTCTTTATTACAGCTCTGAAATAAAGAATGTAGCTATCAATCGTCGTGACAAACAACAGCGAAACCGTCGCCGGCGAACTGAACAATATGTATATAAAACATTATTTTATTGAAAAATGAAAGAATGTACATAGAAACACACTTACACTTAATTTATTATTAAAAATAACACATTTTATTCATAATAATAATGAAATAAAAAGTATAAAACACATTTTACATACATTTCTACGAACCTGTATTAAGTATTGGTACTTACTTTCGCTGCAAAATAAGTTAATATAACTTCCTCGCATGCGTTCTCATTATATATTCTCTCTTCTATTCTTTGAAAATTTGAGATTCATTAAGATAGGTCTTTAGATTAACAGGCTAGTCTCCCTTCCACGTCTTTCGCTGTTTCACTTTCAATAGTTCCAAGAATAACTTCTGTTTTCTCACAACGATTGTCAACTCAAATGCACCCTTCAAGGCCTCCAGTGTTCCACCGAGATCAATATAATGCCATTCATCATTCGAAGAAGAGAATAAGCTCAAAATGTTGCAAAGCGATCGTATAAGATAAAATATTGTATATAACGCGTAGCTAAAAGACAATTGTGTTCGTTACTGGTCAGTACTCGTCAATAATGAACCAACTTGCACATATTGGTCTTTCAGGCTTTTATCAAAAATACCGTTAGTGTTATTTAGCAAGACCTATAATATTTGCATAAGTAATACATTTTTTTATTATTGTAATTTTAGTTTTTGTAGACATTACATTGTTCAGTTTACATATTAACTGTGCAAATGTTTGATGGTCTTAATCTATCTTATACTAACTTACACTAACTTAAAATTATACATTACAATTATATAAAAATAATATTTAAAAAAATATACTGGGAGAGGAAGCAGGAAGCACCTCAGATTAGTATCATTCCAAGTTTGCGAACATTTTATAAAATGAATAGAGGGGATATCTGTTGTTAATTCTCGTTTGATAATTGGGAGCTTTTCATAAGTAATATCACGAGAAGTGTTGTGATAGCCCGTAAATTCATGACTCGCATTACAATGAGTGTTCTTTATCACACCACTTATATTTAGTGTGACTATTTCACGAATTAACACATTACATGAATTGAATAGATAATTTAAATCATGTAAATTACGAAAAAGAAAAATATTACTCAAAACTGCACCGGATAATGTGAAACTTTCATTCAGCTCAGAGTTATATCACTGCCTTCTGGAATAACGCATATATAGGGAAAATATGGGCAGTTTAATGAAGAAAATTATTTCAACTATGTTTCAATTTTATGGTCATAATTGTTTCGAAAAAATAACACTACATACAAGAACATATATTAAAAACAAATTTATTAAAGTTTCAGGAAGATGAGTTTGTCATGTCTTGGAATTCCATGAAGTATTTAAAATGGAAGACGTAGAAGCTAAATTAGCAGCGGGTTTCTTCAATTTCAAATGCATTTAACATATGTTTGAACTCATTAAAGTATTTTCTTTATAAGAGAGCTGTAACGTTCCAAAGAGTTTTGATAGAATTTTTACTCTTCACCATCTAATATTGGCGTATATATTACCCAATCTTTCAAAATGTGTGTAATTTATTCATTTGTAGATTATATTTTGTTCTGTAAATTTGTACTTTCGTTTTTCACAAAATTTATGAAATTTTTTTCATACACTTTCTGTTTCTTTTGCTGTTTTTCGGCACTGAATCTTTAATAATAAATTCAATTTCAGACTATATGACTCATTACTATATGAATCATTTTAGTAGTATATTCATGCTCACCAGCTATTACGGGAATAAAACATTTGCTATCGATAACAACAAAAAGATAAACAAAGTGATTACAGCCGTGTGCAAAATTGATAGTCATACGATAACAATAGAATTCTGGGATTGAATTAGAATATATTCTTGCTTAGTATTACTTACTGCACGGACAGACATGAGTGAAATAGTCAGTGCAATATACTGAATGCAATGCAATTCAGTGCAATTCGTACAATGCATGTTATACAACCGTTTATAAAGAAAAATATTTGGCCCAAGTAACAGAAATTCAAACATCTTCTCTATGCGAGACCTTTTGTTCGAGACGTCATCAGGAGAAAATCTGTGTTTTCAGTTCAAGGACTCGGAATAAAATCATAATATTTTGTTCTCTTTCATTAGAAATGCTAATGCAATAATTAATTTAAAATTGTTTTTGAGAATGCAAATTGTAGTTCAAATTATTATTGACTTTTAAGAATTTGCATATAATTCAAGTAAGCCGTTTCCCCTATCATTGATTTAAAATTGAAAAGAATGGATAGCGGATGTCAGAAACATTTTTAACATTAACGATTTTACATCGACAGTCGTTGAACATTGCATGAAGTGACAGAATAAGTTGTTTGTTTCCAAAAACGGCCAGTGCGTTGTTCCTGCGACTAAATAAACAAAGCAAGAGGCGAAAACAATAAATCAATTTACTGCGTTATTTAGAGCATGAAGTTATAAGCGGATTTTCACCCTTGATATTAATCAGAGTCTTGGCCTGTAACATGAAATTCCCCGAACCGTGATTTGAGGATGTAGACCCCTTTTCATATTCTATAAAACAAATTGAAATTGCTACCTGCTGGTATTTTACTTTCTTGCTTTACGTAGCAAAAAAGTATTTGCGGCAGTAATCGGTGACTTTTTGCCAAAAAAAAAAACAACATCTCGTATTGTGGGGCCCCGGTATCGAAAAGTTGGCAAATCTGCTTTCCTAGGAGTACAAGTAATAAATGACTTTCTCTAACTCGTTCTTAATTCGAAATCCACGTTGTGGGTTCTTGGTACTGAAGAACTGACAGACGGTAAAATGCCTGTTT
Organism: Gryllus longicercus; assembly: GCA_038098605.1. Taxonomy (NCBI): domain Eukaryota; kingdom Metazoa; phylum Arthropoda; class Insecta; order Orthoptera; family Gryllidae; genus Gryllus; species Gryllus longicercus. The sequence continues at coordinate 4,554,007 of JAZDUA010000047.1, read as the reverse complement.
GTCCCTCTGTCTGTAGTCAGCGGTAGCGTTTAAACATTTGTCTCCAAAACGACGATTTTCTCCAAAATTGACATTACCCTATCGATCTGGACAAACTCGGAGCCTTGAATGTTTGAAACGGATATTCTTATTTCGGTAGATAGGTTCTTTGCTTCATTAAATTTTGAAAAGTTTCTCAAAAATAGTTCCGAATTTTTTATTAATTTTTTTCCCGATAACGTTAAGGGCACTTAAAAATAGCATATTCCTCATTTTTACTGAAATATCCAAATTTTAAGAAATTGCAAAACATTTTTTCCGGCGTCGTACTACAACTGTAATGTGAAATATATATGTTTTTTCTTAATTAAATACTTTCTTTAAAGAAAAATTTTATAATAAAGTTCTGTACAATTTTTCGAAAATGTGAGACGTTTTCTGGTAATGTTGCGTGAAATATAGGATCTCCCGATCTTCAAAGCTTTTTTTACGGTCTCGTAACAACTTACACCGATAATTCACGTGGTATTCGAGTGTAAAAATGCAGGGTTTAAATAGCCTTTCAAGAGATATTATTGTTATTGAGATCATGTTACCACTGTACACATGACTTGAATGTGATGTATGAAGTATTTTCATGGATTCAAAAATTTTCGTTGTAATCATGAATTTAAGAGATGAAATCATAATATCTGTAGGAATTACTCTGTCAGAACCACGCCCCATCCTTGGGGAAAACAAGATTAATGGAATGCAAATTGTGAACCATCTAGAAAATGACCTAAATTTCGCGGAGCAAAAGAGGGGGGGATATTTAATATTTTGATATTTCTGGGAGTTCAAAGATTTTTACATATTAATTATACACAAATACTAAATTGTACACAATATATACAATGAGTAGTAACTCATTGAAAAATATGAAATTCACCACGAGCATGGCAATATTTCGTGAACATATTATTACATTTTAAAATGTCAATATTATTGACGCAATTAATCGACAAAATAGAATTAACCATTTTGTAATGAGTGAACACCTCTTTTAAGTAGAGAGTAGCACGTGTGGAGTACCGAAAACAGAGTTATTTGTTTTTTCACTCATTAAACGTACTCAGCTTTACAACACCCGTAACATAACATCATGAGTACCCCCGGACCCTCGACGTCTGTTCCGTCGGCTACAACATCTGCAGTTGGCAACAGCGTACAGCGCAAGCTCCACCAGTTGCGTATCACATTAACTTAGAAATCGCTCACGCAGGTAAAGGTCGGACCGCCAGGCATCTGGTTGTCACCGGCCGTGATTCATGGAGCATCACGGTTTCGGCTTTCTTCTAAAGGCAGGAGCAAGTCCCATTTGCCTCGGTTTGTAAATTTTACAACATACAAGGTGGTTCAAATATGACCGGGACTGATTTTTTTTACGAAATACTTTATTAGCAAAAAATTATTTGTACATGACATTCTTCAAAGTACTTCCCTCCAAATTCTATACATTTTTTCCAACGTCCTGGGAGCATCCTAATGCCCTTTTCATAAAAGTATTTTGGTTGTCGGCATATCCACTCCCGAACACTGTGGATGACTGCGTCATTATCCGCAAATCGCATGCCTTGCAAATGTGATTTAAGCTGTCCAAAAAGGTAAAAATCACTTGGGGCCAAATCTGGACTGTACGGCGGATGTGGTAGAAGGTCCCACTTCAATTTACTGATGGTTGCCATGGTTGTTTTAGCAGTATGAGGCCGTGCATTGTCTTGAAGGAATCCTACCCGTTTCCCACCTCTCTTCCGTTTGGATCGGATCTTTTCTTTGATTTCTGTTTCCAAAAGTGCTGAATAATAAGCTGCATTGATGGTGTTAGCTTCTGTAAGAAAGTCTACATGGATAACACCCATCCAGTCCCAAAAAAATGTTGCCATCACTTTTCCCGCCGAACGGATCTTCCGCGCTCTCTTGGGTTTTGGAGAAGAGGCGTGTAGCCATTCACGTGATGCCTGCTGGGACTCAGGAATAAAATAGTGAACCCACGTTTCATCAGTGGTTACAATGGACTTCAAAAATGCATCTCCATTTTCAAACCGCATTAGAAGAACACTGGCAGCTTGCATGCGCATCAATTTGTTCTCGTCCGTCAAAGTGCGTGGAACCCACCTAGCATTCACTTTTCTATATTTTAGGTGATTTTTTATCATGTCTTCTACACTACCCACACTGATGCCAATTACTGATGCAACTTCTTTGATAGTGATGCGCCTGTTCTCACAAATAACCGCATTAACACGATCAATGTTTGTTGGGGTTATGGATGTTCGCGGCCGACGATTATGAGGTTCATTCTCAACGCGCTCTCGTCCCTCTCTGAAACACACCATTCAAACACACGGGTCCGTGAGAGGCACTCTTCCCTGTACTGTTTTTTGAGTCTCTGCAAAATTTCCGACGGTTGAACGTTTTCTCCAACGAGAAATTTGATGATAATGCGTTGTTCCACGCACCGCGGCACCTTTTGTTCACTCATCGTTCTAGCAAGACCCAGACGCGACTGAACAGGTTCTAACCTGCAAAGGAGGGAGGTGGGGGGTTGTGGCTAGATTCTCTCCAGGCGGTGCAGTTAATGCGTATGTCGGGGTATTTGAAAAAAAATCAGTCCCGGTCATATTTGAACCACCTTGTATTTCGTAAAAAAATCCAATAATATGTGTTTGAAGACCTTCTATGTGTGTCAACAATGTATGCATTTCTGCGGGGAAACATAAACATATGCTTCTTTGAAGAAAACAAAAATAAACTTGCATACGGTGCACTTGATGATTTTTTTTTGTTACTCTCTGTTGTGTAGAATAATGTTGTAGATACTTTTTTGATTGACCCCATTATTGTGAAACCTTTATTTCTCACGCGAATATGAAATGTGTTTATTTATTTATTGATCGGGAAATCATTTTCAGGGTGCCATATTTTTGCAATAATGGTATTTGGATTATTCATATGTATGTTCGACTGTCTCCTCGTTTCGAGCCTGCAACGTAAACCGACGTTCGTGTCATCGCCCATGCCTTCCGAGAAAACTGAGACCCTGACGACAGATGGCGAGCGCACTAGCGGCTTTAGCACCGCCGGCCGGCGGTGATTTCCGTGCTTCGTCAGGCAGTCAGGTCATGAAAGATCCGAGTACTAATTTTCGCAAAAATACTACTTACAATACTTCACAGCACTTACAAATTTACTTTTAAGAATTTCCAAAGGTTCTGGTAAAATATCACGTCAATCCGAATAACCATCGTAGGGAGTATTTGCACAAAATATGGACCGTTACAATAACGCGAATAAAAACGAATTCTGATTGCAAAAATGTTACCAACAAACTTTCTAAGTTGAAGAAATGACAAGAACGAGATGATAACAGTTTTTGCGGTGGGAAGTATTGAATTCACTATATAATAGCCGATTTTTTCGTAAATTATTAAGACTTTCGTGATGTGGATATTAAAACTTCTCGTTAGCTATTACATCCATGGATATGTTTTCACTGGGTATAATTTTCAGGAGGGTAAACATTGAATAAAATATTTATCACGCAATACAAATGCAATCTTCATTCGTCAAGGATAATAAAAAGTGCAACTAATATCGTGGTTTGGTTAATCCACCTCCCCAATGTTCCTTCTCCCCTCTCTAACTGGCTCTGTCACCGCAGCCGCTGTTATGAAACCTTGCGTTTCAAGGCGGATTAGGCGCGCGGCTTCGCCGGGCACGAGGTGCGTTCGCCAGCTGACGTCGATCAATCATGTTCGGAGTGGTCGGAAACGAGAGTCAGGTGACACCGCCCCGGCGCGCGTCTGCCGATGCTAATCACCCGCATAGGAAGCACAGCTGGGGGCGGGGACGAGGTGTTGAGTGGAACGAAGCGGTGGAGGCGAGGTGGCGAAGGGGTGGCTAGGCCGCAGAGGTTGAGGCGGTGCAGGCGGAGGCGATGCAAGGAAAAGGTTTCGAAGAGGACGGTAGAAGATGATGCACAAGGACCAAGTTCAGATATGGCCTTGAGCGGGGGACAAAGATGAATGCAGTGACTGCGGGTATGGATGCGAAATCAGTAGACCACGGCAAAGTAGTGAAAAAAGGGCTACGGCGCAGAAAAAGTCGACAAGGGTGAAAAGGAAGAAAAGAAGGAAAACCTGTGGGGTTTCGGAGAAGAGTAATGATTTGTACTGTTGACGTAGAAATACACATACAGAAGTGACTGTTATGATTTATTTTTTTAGTCTTCAGCTACCAGTAGGAACATAACTGCAGGCTATATCTATCCAATTATTTTGTCACTGCGTTCGTTGACAGTTAGATCATTTGTAAATAGCAACATTACTATCACTTGCAATGTCGCCGCCCTGAATGACGTTAATTTGTTTCTCTACCTGTCAAACTGATCTCTTCTTAGAGTAACTGCTGTGTATGAGGGGGCATGGCTTGAGAACTCAGACGGTGCTTCCTCGTGGGATTGTGAGGCGATGGAGCAGGGCGGCGCGACCTCAGTCAAGTGGGCAGGGCAGAGAGGGTGACGTGAATGCTGACGGCGAGTGGTCAATTAATTGCTTAATTGTTTCCGGGCACGTCAGCGGCTAAAGTCGTTAGTCCCGTAAATGTAGTGTATGTTTCTTAGCTGGTGGTGCGAAGAGATGGTGGTGGTGGTGGTGATCTCTCGATGAATAACGTGATCTGAGGCCGATCTACCAGTTACCCTGCGGGGTTTCCCCAATCAGGGGCCACCGCCCCACAAGATCTAAGATTCCGACTGGTCTCCTGACAAGTGTGATTGTAGCATAGAGCATGTACGTGTAAGTGTGTTTACGCAAGGTGTGAGGTCAGAACAAGGAAGAGAAAGGAAAGATCGCGCGCGGACCCTATCCTTTGTGTTTGGGTACTACACCGGCATTCGCCTGGTGCGGATCGAAGAAACCACTGAAAGAGCAGATCAGAAATACTGATCAGAGCAGGAGTTACCCAGAAGGAGGACTGTTACCCAGACAGCGGTTGAATTCGACTGGTAGCTGGTGTCGAAAATCCTGCCACCTTCGGTACTCGAGCATAGAACCTCCCAGTCAGAGGCACTGCAGTGGCATCAATTGATGCCCTGAGCCACCAAAGGTTGGTCGATGGGGGCGGGAAGGGAGAGGGAGAGGGGTGGGGGAGCGGCGGTGGGGGCGGGGCTGCGGGTCGCCGTGCGCACGCGGTCACCGACCCCGCCGCTGCCCCAGTGACCCGCTTGTTGAGCGGTTCATCTCACGCGTGGCGCCACTCAGGACGAGTCGGCGCAGTTTATTGCATCAGGCAGGCGGAACCGCCCAAGCGCTCGGTTGGTTGATTGCGTGGCGTATGGAGGTAGAGAAGAAGTCTCGACAAACCGCTGTTCTTGATACGCTATGAGTTATTAATCGCACTCTCTGAATTAAATTTCTATACTAATAAAAGTGAATTTAACGGCATGTAATCGGCGTAGATACTACAAAAAGTGAATAGATATGAAAATGTTACAGGTTCTTCTTTGGGATTGTCGCGGTGTCCTCGCAAAGTGTGGTTAAGATTAACACAACATACAAACGGAAAATAAATCATTTAAATAATATGATGGAAGATGTACCGCGATAATTATTTTTTACCTGTCTCAGATTGGTTCCTAATGTATTCCACCAGAAGCTCGTAGCTGTTCAGCAGAATTTGTACCTTTGTAATATATTCGGTTGTGGCCAGCAGCAGTGCGTAAGATAAACAATTTTAGTCTAATGGCAATCTAATAGTTTAAAATATGAAACAATTACATAAAAATAATAATATTGAACACCATGATTTATATAAAATTGATATTTTTCCCTCACAAGGATTGGAAATGTAGAAGTCCGGTCAACGGTGGGTATTGTCCTAATTAGTTATCATTCGGACACTAACTGACGTTGGAACTGTGATGTACTATTTCTTAAAGTATAAAGTAAAATATATTAATGAAGGGTTTGTAATACATTTTTAGTCAACGTTTTGTATCGAGACTTGTAGACGGTCCCTTTTGCTTCATTTGTCATGAATTTATGAAATGTGCGATTGGAAAATAGTTTAATGATTGTAATTATTATCATTACACCTTCTCTCTTTCAACCTAAGATTATTTCTTTATTCAATGAAGTTGTTTAGATTTCACTATCAAAGTAAACCGTCATGTCATCTAAATTGTAGAAATGTAGTGGAATTAATACCCTCTGAGGACTACTCGTTCCGTCAGCGCTGTTACAACCAGGTGTTCTGGGGCCCAAATCGTCCCTAGTCCTCTCCTAGCTGAGCAGTAGTTCTGCCCGTCCACATCCCGCCCCGCCTGCTCGTCCGGCCCTCTCGACCCCGCCCCGCGACATACAGCAACAATGCAGCCCAGTTGGATAGGAAATTGCATTTAACTGATGCGCCAGCTAATAAAGAGTTGCAATTTTGTAAACAGCATAACAACCTTGTCCTTAAAAAAAAACTTGGGTATAACAACTTTCAGGGAGATCAGTCAAATGGTGTCGCAGTTCATCGATCTTGAATATACCAACTTCCAATTTATATAGTCGTGTATAGATGAAAAGAAATGAATTGTTCGTATATACTTCAAACTGATTTAAATTCTAATGGTGAAATCTTGAAGTTTCACATCCTAAAATAGTTTTGAAGTTCCAGTAGCTCATGTGACTTATTTGCAGCACTCTAGGTAACTTTATCACATAATTACCATCTTACATTCTGAGAAGTTTTCGTGTGGAATGTTTACGATGGAGACTATTGAGAGTACTTGAATTTGTGTGATGGAAACAAAAGTTAACTATGTAATTAGAATGGACGGCGTCATTTTATGTGAGTCGAACATTCAGAGATTTCAACGAAAACCGAACCTGTTCCATTTTTATGTACAAACTTCGTTCTATTCAAGAATAAAATTTAAGAAAAAATTTGTGGCCATTTTTGAGAAATTTTGAAACTGACATTGAGTATTCTAGGAGAAGTAAATGAATTCAATGAGATTCCTATTGTAGAAGAAATATAGTATTATATTACAGAATAATAAGGACCGATATGAAGACAACACTTGTCCAATATGTTTGCCCTGCAATTGTTTACATAAACTTAGTTATATAACACGTAGCTGTACCATTTGACGGTAGATTTTGCAGTACAAAGGAGAAGTCAAAACTTAATTGCTGAGGATTTAGTGTTAACCACGTAAATTACGTTTTTACTTTCTCGCCAAACGAATAGTTCGTGAGAAGAGAATGTAATGTAATCGTTCTTAAGAAAACGGCGAATTTTTTAGTTTGTAATGTTACGAACTATATGTTTTTACTCTACAATAATCATTGTTAATTCGAAGTTAAGGTTGTCAGATAAAGCAACTGTATCACTAATGTACCCAATCCTCGGATTAATACTGAAATATTATGAGACAAAAATGTTTATTTCTCTTTTTCGTAATGTTATAACAAATAATGATCTTGAAAAAGCCAGCGTATCACTTTAGGTTCAGCGATCTGCTGAGCTGGTGATCCCAATTAAGTGGTACAATTTTGATTAATTAATGAGACCTTTGCCCCATCATGAAATAGTTTATATTTTCAGTCTATTGGGTTATTAATCTTCACTTTCATCTCCGATATTGACGAGGCCAGATCCTTCTGTTGTTGTAATGTCATTATCTTTTTTCTTCCTCGTTCGTAAACAGAATTTTAAAGAATTGTCAACCTTCTTTAATAGTTTCACATTGCCCAAAAATCATGAGTTTAAACTGTGAAATGAACTTTCTGAAAACTGTACATTAATGAATGCAACTTCTTTTAAAACATGTTCTCAAATATTTTCAATAACAATTCACAATAATAACTTGTCAGTAGAAATGTCAGGAGCACTCACACACACACACACACACACACACACACACACACACACACACACAACTATTTCAAACTTGATTATGTTAATGTTATATAACGTTTAATATGACGTAAATTTTATTTCAGGGTATTTTTTTGTTTTTAAAAATATTATACAAATGTAATTTTTTAAATATCTCTTACGCCGTTAATATGCACAGTTCCAGGAATTTATAAACTCTATTGCATTTATGATTTAAAGTACTTCAAATGGCTTTAAGCAAAGTTTTTCGAAAACTCAAACATTTTTTTGGAAAAGAGCTTCAAATTTCGAATTTACAGTAGCGCTTAAACACCATTTTCCTAAAAACGTCCCCTAAGTTTTAATAAAAATTGGCATTTATGATGAGATTTCAGTCTCCTTTATTATTTTTAAAATAATATTTCCGGTCTACTATTAGGTACCAAAAACATTTTAAAAAATATACTTCGGGCGGCGATAGATGTCACATAGCAAGAGTATTTGACAAGTCAGAATAGTTAGCCCAGACCAAAGGAAATAGAAAACTAATCCGGGAAGTCTGTGCCATTCTGTAGCAACCCTAGTTAACAGGATGTCCCAAAAGCTCTCATTTTGTAGATTACGACATAAAAATCGTAACTCCTTACCGATAAGATCATGAATACGTGTTTTAACCCTAAAATGCTGGTGTTGAAATTCATCGCTTGTTACTAGTGATGAATAAAATTTACTCATTGTAGAAGCACGACCATTCCAGAATAATAAAATAAAATTGGTCCACAGGATTGGTCATTGTGGGTAAAGAAACAATTAGTTGTGCCAACGTTTCGGAATACTTTAATTTCTTCATCTGGGCTAGAGTACTAGAACAGCTTTTGCTTGCCACTAGTACTAGTTATGTAATATTATTTGCACCATAATTTCTCTCCGAATGAATACATCTCAGACCTCATTTTTTTTAAATTCATTGAAATAATGGAACATTTGATGCGAAAATTAAATAGTTTCAAGCAACGTATTTTTATTCAATACTTCAAATGAAAATATATTTCTGGCATTGAATTCATTCAATTAGTTATGGATGGTATTCACGAACATATCAGATGAGATTTCAGCCCTACATTATTCTTCATAAGCAGTATGCAAGAATGTAAATAATTAAAAGTTAATACTTAATACGATACTGATGGCGTTCGCAAACAAATACAAATGGATCGAAAATAATAGCAATTATTAAACACTACAGTATTGTAATATTCTACATATTTTTTAAAATATTCGTTTTTATTTCCGCGAACTAAAAGCGTCATTATCGTGTTATATGTGCGGCATTACAACAATGAGTTAAAAGCAATTTAAAATGAAATAAGAGACCAATTTAATAAATAATAAGAAAATGAAATATGAAACAATATACAAATTCAAACTTACGTAGCATCCAGGTCCTCTTAAACACCTCTAAAATTACTAGTACAATCACGATCGCATGCTTTTCATAGCGGGCGACTGAGTTTAACACCCAATTACTCCAAAAATAATCATATTTTCGAAACGTTACCATGACCTTATTTGAAAATATGTTTTTGACAAACAAATTTCATTAAGGAAAAAAATTTATCTTCATAATTGCATTTGTGGGAAGACGCCGAAACAATCGCCTACAATTTAATTTTCATAATAGTACTAGTTGTAGAAAGACGCCTACGCACTCTACTACTTCACGTCTTCTACTTCTTCCAATCAGAAATCTATTATTGCAACTTAAAATAAAGAATTCTTGAATGTACCCAACATAAATGAATTAATTAAACTTTTAAATGACACAAATAATGATTAAATACACGAGTTAAGAACATCTTGAATAGTAAATTAACTGAATTTTTCAACGTGAACAACAAAAGGGAATTAATTAAAATTAGAATCTATACAACAATCAATTATACTAAAAAATAATATCTGGAAGAATACAATTAACATTTTAATTCAGTTTCTTCAAGTGTCCAAAAACAAAACTCATTAAGTTTTTCCAGTACCTATACTATTCTCCAAAGTTCTTAAAATTAGTTCACTCCAGGGTTTCTTCAACATAATGTTTTATCCGGTAAAATCTTACTTGATTTAATTTTCCGTCAGTGCCCGTTCATGTTCATAATTAAATTAGTTATTTGTTTGTTTGATAATCCAATCCCTTTATGTCCACCACTAATAATATTCTCAATCGTCTATATTGAATAAGTTCTAATACTCTCTTTATTAATGAGCTCAGACCAATTTTTCCGATATGATTTACGTTACAAGATCTCGACATGTTCTCATTGTTGATTTTAAACTTCGAACTTACTACGTCGGATACCATAACTTCCATTCAAAGCTCTCTATATCCGTCCATATTAGATGGTATGTGCCTTACTTATCCAGTACTTGCTTCCCGTTCATCAGGCTTTGCGCATTACAATATGGATTCATTACTGTATGCCCCGAATGGTAATGATATATTTTTTCCTCAAAATCAAAATTCTTCTTAAATGTATACGAAAAAACATTGAACGTAACTCATGAATAAAAGTGTATAATTGCACTCGCGGTAAATCAGAAAACTTGCCACTAACATTGCTCGTTTACATGAACATACCACTAGTGTAAATAAACTAATGAATTTTCAATAGCAGAAACTATTTTGTAATATATTTCAGAAATTTGTTAGGATTTGAGAAATAAGAACATTGAAACGTAGTCTGTTTTTGTATTTGAAATACACAAGTCTTGGCACACAGTGGTAAAGGCTACGTAAGATGATAAGTATAGTGGTTTCTTTCACTTACGCATTCATTCTCGACGCAATGGTCATTCATAAATTACTGTTCCCTGAGCTCAGAGATACGCTATCATAGTAACGAGGAGAGTGTGTGAACGCAAAGTGGGAAGGTGAACTTCGAACCGAATTGATCTCACGTATCATTCATGCAGTCTGCTTGAAAAATATATGAAAGTAGTGCCCTTCAGCAGCAAAAATGCTGCTGAACAAAACTGCTGGTTTTCCGAAATGAAGCACGCACACTACTCAAGAAATAAAATATTCTCCTGTAGCTCTGCAAAAAACTAGACATTTTAACGAATACAGTCTTCACAAATACTACAATGCGCCAGGAAAGTCCCTCCGCATTGAGCCGAATCAAGAAAATAAAATTTAAATGTGATATTTATGTTTTGACAATTTGGTGAATAAACCATTTTTGGACAAATATTTTACTGCTACAGGATCTTTTAAGTACTCACTACCTGGTCTCTTAATAATAAAAAAAATAGTATGTACTTTTAATATTTTTTCTGCGAAATCTACAGACAAGTTCATAGCTATAAGTATTATACGTTGCTAATATGCAACAAAACTGTATTTCAAGAAATAATATTTGAATGTTAACTTTATTTGTTTGTGTTCTTAGTGTAACGTTAGGAAAAGTGTTTCATTAGTAAAGAGTATATTTCACAAGTTATCACTGGAGACCTCTATGAGCGTTTCATTTCTTTGATATTATTTCAAGGATACTCTTGCTTATCAAGAGGTCACACTCTTAAAGCCAATGCCACGAGACGCGTGATGTGTTCAGGATGTTCATCAGGGTCGAAAGTTCGCCGATATGTGATTAGAATGTATTCTTATGGAGTTTATTCTTTCTATTGGTCTTTTTCCAAAAGATAGCTGTTTTCATAATGGCACTGACACGAGATACGAAAATCAAATGTAGTATTACGCGTTTGTGTAGTCTTAAAAAAATTTGTTATGGAATTTGCATTGCTTATAATTTCTTTGAGGGTTTGAAAGGAATTCCTATGAAATTCTGTTGGAGATGCGGGTTGTAAAAAGTAAACGCAAAACCGGTATCCAAACAATGTCACTTTTAAAATGAAATACAACATACAATATAAACATCTAATATTACAAAGCTAGTTCAGTCTTATGGTCTACAAATCGCCTTAAAGAAATCGTTCTCCACGAAATTCAGATCTATAATATCACATAGTTCTCTTCACAGTTTCACTGCTTAAGAGTTCTCTTCGCTTACAAGCATAAATTATTAGAATATGACACTAGACTCGTCGATTCTTCAGGAAACACGTTCGAAACATTACGAAACAAACAATTACAGCTCATTTGACATGTACGTCACTGTAAACATTTGTTGGCCTCGCGATTTGTTTGGCAGTCCCACAAAAAATCAAAGCACTTGAGGATGCAACTGATCGCTATTTTGCGTCTCTGTAGGTTAAGAGAACGTCCGTCACGTAAACCGCTCCATTTAGAAGGCCTGCCACCGCCCCCACCAGGGTTTTCTTCTTGGCCTCAAAGAGCATGAAGAAAACTTCGAAGTTGATGGCGGAACCTGCTGCGAAGATGACGGTCGCGATGCCCGCCAGGGTGATGACCTGAGAACAAAACTTACATTTAGAATGTAAAGCAAGTGGGCGGCTCAATTGGTTGATTTTTCTGTGACAAGGCGCGTCAATGGCTCCGGTCATTAGTTCCGTACAGTCCTTTGTCACGTGAGATGGCGATGATCTGCGATGATTTCGATGATCTTCGATGGTGAAATCCGGCGCAGTACCTTTGACAGGGAGGTCTAGGGTTCGCGTTCCGGGGGTGGATTTTCGGCAACAACTAGTGTCGAAGGTCTACTACAATCAGTACTCAAACCAACCCTCGGGCCTCCCGGTTAGAGGCACTGCAGTGTCATCAGTTGATGCCATGAGCCGACGCACGGTTCAAGAACCGTATTCCCATCCCATTATATACATTCGTCTCGAAATGAGGTTGGATGTTTGTTACAGTATTCAAAATCAGGAAATGGTGGTGGATCACTAAAATACACAGGAAATTATTTGTGAAACATGCAATAAACGATGAAAACAATATTCGTGATTTACGCATCTGCTGAAAACGTATAGAACGACCATCAATTAAGAAAATAAACCCAGAAGCTCCTAAACCTTGTATTGCTCCGACGCCGTACGTTAGAATGTTGTTGTAGAATAAGCGATAATCTATCACCTGGAAAATGAGATTCAGCAAACTGACCCCGAATATTAAGGATGATATTAGATTTGAATATTTATTGGGAAATATCAAATGGTAGGAAATGAAGAATAAACATAAAATAATAGGTTTGTTGCCACTAGGAAGTTGTCATTACTCACAAACAGTGATTTTGAACGCTTTTGCACCAGAGGACGGTCGATAAAAGTCGATGAAACATTGGAATAAAATAAATATTCTTATGCTAATATTTACTATAGTAACGTAATGGGTCATTTCGTGTATAATTAATGTTTCTATGTAGTATTTCTTTATGATGTATGCAATATTATCAAAAGATATTGTGTTAGTTACATTTGCGACACCCTTCTTTCCGACATCGACACAGACTGAAATTGCTCATGGCAAACAACGTTTGAAATTGAAATGTATCTGTTCTATATGTCTTAGAATTCGTGCCCTTGTAGTGGATTTTGGACTCTAGGTAGATAGGTTGGTTGAACTCAGTCGCTATTTGGAAGATAATTGTAGAAGCTTTTCTGATCGGCGATTTTTCGTGGTTTCTTCGATCAATGCCAGACCAATGGTGGACCACACCCTAACACACTTCCTTGATCATTTTTATCTCTTCCTCACCCCTTACGTATACTAACATTTGCACTTACATGCACTACAGTACCACACATGTTGAGAGGCCAATAGGGAGCTTAGAGCTTGCCCCGGGTGGGACTGTGCCCCGTTGACGGAGAAACCTAGAGGAGGGAAATCCTCTACGAATCGACTTCTTGGTCCGCAGCGGATCTCATATCCTCGCTGAGATAGATCGCCACCGCTTCCCAGGATATAGCATCTACCCTACAACTATGGGACTAATGAGCATTGCATTTGACGCGCCTGCAAATGCAGAATAATTAATCAAATCAACTGTCATGGACATGTAAGCAAATACTAAACCGATGATTGCGCTAAACCAGCGATCTCAAGGAAGTTGCCAGCGGTGTACCACTGTGGAACAATAAAATGTCCTTTTCACACAGTTGACCATTCGCCACAAGGACTCGGAAGTAAAAGTGGCCCTGAATCTGTTGATAATATTATTGTACTCCTAGTATTTTAACAATTAGTTTTTAATATTCCTAGAAATATATTGGTAATTACATAATCTCGAAATAGGAATCGTTTTTGAAGGTTGACTCGTAATGTGTCCGAAGATGTTACTATGCTTATCTATTCCTCCATACGTATATCATGAGTATTAGATCACAAAATGTGATGTCCAGAAGGATTTGTTTCCGAGGAATCATGTAAAACAATTCATTGAAATATGAGACACGGTCGTAATTAGAGAACATATACATTCCAAATATAAAACCAGGGCTTGGAATAGAATACAATTTTTTCTCGACTAATTCATGAATTCTTATTTTTTGTGTGCTCAGGAGTTATAATTTTATCTGCTGGTTTATAAAAACTGTTTGAAATAAAAATAAGAGACTATGTGTAAAATAAATTAAACTTAAGTATTGTAAATTCTTTAACTATGAAAATGCCATTAGATTGTTACTTAAAACATGACCTTCTGCACATCTTACCAATAAAAGTACACTAAATGAATAAATGTATCTCACTTGCAAAATCTGCATTATTTATAACAATGTAAAATATTGTTTTTCCGCATGTAGAACACAAGGTCATCAAAAGAGTGTTTTGTTATTGGTGTCGCAAGCCCAAAGAATCGTAAGCTTTTGACTGTTCACAACATTGTTAATTAATTATACGTAATTATAATTATTTTCAAATACCTTTATCATTATTTTCTTTAAGGAAACTGAAATGTCATCAAACACCCACAATTGAACACACATATTCTTGTTTTACTTCATTAACAAGAAAGCTATCTGGACTGGTTTCATGCGACTGAAACTCACTTCTAAAATAATAAACTTTTATAGCAGTGATTGAGCTTTGGAAGTACCTTACTCGAAAAAAAGCTACACATTAACGCTGTTTTATGTTTCATGTTTTTTCAATTGTGAATTTGATCATTCCAACCCACGTCGTGTTGCCAACAAAAACAATTTAGTTCAGAAAGCATCTGGAAGGAGAACTTTTAAGAAAAAAAATAATGAAAACTTGAAACATGCACTTGAGTATGAAGCTAGAATACAGCAATGATATGCACATGGAAGTCATAAACAAGAGAAGTATTAGAATTGTCTAAATAACATTTTTGTGTGACGAACCTAATTTTGCTCTTAATTCTTTTTAATAGATTTAGACAACCAAATCTACTGGTTTGTTTATGTTTATTTTTACGTTATTTTGTGTGACGATTTCCGTCAAAATTATGCGCAAACGTAAAGGAATTTCAATATATTCCGCAATTTAAAGATCATCATTTAAATATGTCTTTGAAGAAAACAATTTCTCTTCAATGACAAAGTGGTTGTAGGAGGGAATCCAAAAAACTTTTAACTTCAGACATTTCCGATTTGTACATTTTAGTACACGTAGCTTCACTATGCGCACGATTTGTTGAACTCTCCTTTTACTTGTAGTGGTAGAAGTAGAGGTAAGGGCAAGTTACTATTTTGTTTGCAATGCAGAAAATAAAATTTGCAGTTCGTTTACCGTTGAGAATACGTTTTCTATAACTCGGAAACAAAAATACTAGTTTTTGAAATGTCGCTAATCGCGTGCTTTTTTAAAATTATATTTTTATTTATTTATTTATTTATCTCTTTTACACATCTTTCAACTGTTTATAGTTAAAATGATGGGAAAGGTTCCTGGAATTCAACGGCGCGAGGTTAGCCACGTGCGCAAATTATCTTCTCCCCCATACGTCACATACAGGTTTCACTATTTTTTGACGAAATAAATCTAAATCTAAATAAATCATGGCTGTAGCGTTGATCATTGACGAACGAACGGATTAACGAAATAAAAAAAAAATGTGTATCACAGCAGACCTGAAAAACGTGTGTTTCCGCCAAAATTTTGACATCTAAATGTCTGTTATTACAGAAAGAAGTTAATTAAAGGAAGGAAGATCATAGCTTACAATTTTGTAGTGCATAGGCCTGTCGGTGAGCAGGCAAATGATGACGACGAGGAGGAAGACGAGCAGGATGGAGTAGACGACGAGCTGCACCCACATGGCCGTCATGAGCGGGAAGACGCCCTTGTAGTCGTTGTCGTCGTCCTCCGGTCGCTCGCGCCGCAGCAGCGCGGCGTACTGCCCGCCCACGCATCGGATGCACACGCACGTCAGCACCTGCACACACGCGCACGCACGCGGCTCGCGTTCACGCCCTCCCCATGCACTGCGCTCGCCTTTGAATCGTGTAGGTTTCTTGTTGTCGAGTATTAAGAATAAAGGTTGTAGCGACATGTTTACTTTGTTTTTCAAACAAGATTTTTTACACCATTCTTGAAATGGACGTGTGCTGTTAAGAAGAGGAACACGTAGGTGAATTTACGAAAATTCTTGAAGGCAAGTTGTAATGAGAACTTAACTAATAATTATTTTGGGTTAGCTTTTTATTTGTCCCCTTCGCAGATTTCTTCCGTTTCCAGTGTTTATTAGTGAAATATATCAAAGATTGATTAAATTTAGCTTATTTAACATACTGACTAACTTATTAATAGACTACATTCTGAGTCGTGTAAATATATTACCGTCACGTTTCTTAGTTAAAACAAAACTAGCGTGCCAATTAATCACATCACTGTCAGCAGCCTCAGCACATTAATAATATTGTTTGAAGCCGTAGAAATAAAAAAAAAATATAATATATTCGATAAAAATTATTTTGGAGTATATTTCAATTACTTAAATTTACGACCAGCAGACTTTTCGAAGATGTTCTGCTGGCAAAGCAATGGCCAGCAAACGAAAGTATCGTAGTCATTTAAAGAAGGGGAAAGTCCGATAAATCAGGAAGTGCAGGTAAATAGGAGACGCTCTCTTTTATAGCTCTAAATTGATAAACATGCCATTGTTGATGATTTTTTGACCCAATACAAGCTAAGGATATTCTCTTGACTGTAGATCAAGTTCACAATATAATAAGTAGACTTTGTTCACAATATAACAACAATTTTTGTAGTGTTTATAAAAGTAAAGAAAATGTATTCCCGGTTTACCCCTCCTCAAACACTTTGGAAATTTCGTTTATTGAATCGAAAATGTTTTTCCCGGCGACGTTGGTATTTATTGACAAATGGACAGAACATACGGACAAATGAATCATTAGAATGCAATATGCAAGGGACTATGATCTAAAAACTAGTAAAGTAGTTTTCACATGTAGTATTTATTTAATTTTTGCACTAACAATCTGAGGACATAGCGCTTCACAATAATATTTCATGTTAATCAAGTGGGACTAGAAGAAATCAAACATTATTCTGAATGTAATAACCGTGAGACAATGCTTCAGGTACATAGCTAATGATATGACATTACTTCCTATAGTAATGAATCTTGAGATTATCACAATACACTCCAAAGCACTGTCATTGGTGTACAAGAAACATAGTAATTAATAATAAAATATGTTTTTGAGGATGGCAGAGGTGCGCATAATAGTCGTTATTTTAAATGTGTCTTAAACATTTCTCACTATGCAATGATTAGTACATTCTGTGTACTGACATAATACTTGAACTCCAACCTTTCTACTATTTACGAAAAAATGAATTCATTGTTCACTTCTTGGAAAAACAATTCTGCCCTCATTGTGTCCATTTAACCAGATACATTAAATCTGAAATATTCACGGTATATTATATTAATAATTGGACTTTTCAGAAATGTTGGTAAACTTAATTATCTGTATGTTTCTCTCAGTGTAGTTTGTGCTGCAATTTAGGGTGAAAATATTGTGTCACGGCGCATGAATCCACCCATTTATTTTCCTCCAATTCGCCAGTACATTTGTAGAAATAAAATAAAGGGTTGTGTGAATGTAATTGCATTCAATGCATTTATAAAAATGTTAATGATTGATAATAAGTACAAAAATAATAATTGTTTCACAATTTCTTTGCGTTCCCAATGTATCCGTCTGACCGCTCTCTCCCTTTCACGATCATATTTTTAAACTTTTAATGAACTGCCGTTATGTCCAGGGATAATTGTTAGTGTTGGCTTCTCCTTTTACAATAAAATATGACTTGATGATGAGAAATACGAAAATGAGGGGACTCCACTTAATCACATGTCTATCGTACAAGAATAAAATTCGAAGTTTATTGCAGATTTTAAAGTATACTGTTGAAGGTAGACTTCTAAAAGATTTCCGGATAATAAAAACCGTTAAAATATTTCACATTCTCCTTTGTCATGCAAATAATCTAACATAACGTATTCGAAGTATCATCAAAACCACCTACGATTCCAAAAATAACCCGTCAAACTTACCAGCTCCACAACTTTGATGAGAAAAATTGGTTTCTTTGAGACTTCTTTGATGTTCACCATCTTCGAATATTGAGACGTGTAGGTACGAGCGTGACAGAATAAGCTAATACACTACACACCGCCACTGTATAGTAGTGTGATCCGGATCCTGGGACCGTTCAGAGAGTAATGACTTTAGAACGTGCTGCGGCCGCCGCAACTGATTCCAACTGCGAGCGTATCGCGCGAGAACGTGACGTCACTTTGACGTCGACCCTAGGCGCTTAAAAGTTAACGTATCAGTACTTATAAAATATGTCAAAAAACTGAAGGTAAAAAATTCCCTCGTGGTGCATTTTAATTGCGTAAACACGCGGATGTGCAATAAAGCTGTGATGGACGTTAAACTCGATTATTTGTGGCCTGTGTTCTTGCACTTGAGATAATATACCCATGAGTACTGTGCATTATGCAGTGCTTCTCTGCAGAATTGTGGGTTTAGGAAACAATGAATGGACAATGAGTGAATACAATAAATCACTGATTACGTCAAGTTATAAAAGGAGGAAACGAAGAAAATGAACATTTGCACCACTTCCGTTCATTTACCTTCTTTAGTTGATTTAGTTTTCTCCCTTTTCATTCAATAAATAAATTTGTTCGTAAACTCATGCCAGTTTTTATGTGTATAAGGGAATATTTTTAATTATTTGTCATACTATGAAATCACGTTGTTTCTTTTGAAATGTGTGATTCCTGATAATTTTCACGTAAATCGTTCAATCCTTTTACTCAATACAAATTACTCCAAGCACCAACAATAATGTCATTTTCAGTGAGTTATTTACCTATAATGGACAAAAGATTTTATTGCCATATTTCAATTGTGATCATCAAGATATACTTAATTTAATTTTCTTCTGGGGACAACATTTTAGCCAACGCTGATAGGCATTCAAGTATTTCAAATGTTGTTGAATTTCTTCTGGAGTGTTAGTTTTTTAGCGTGTAATATTGTAGTATTAATACATTTCCCAAAACATTCAGGTTCATTTGGTTTCCACTGATTCTTCCTCTGAAATGTCGTTCTTTAATCTGCATAAACTTCATTTCTATCAACTGAAAAAGTCTTGAAATACCATTCGTGTGATTAGACACCTCGGTTGATGTATATTTGGATGTTTCGTAAATTGAGTTTGTAAACATGATAATCAGGACTCGTGTTCTCATGACATTTCACTTTTTCATTGGTGCATTCTAGACGTAGCTAACTCGTAAATTAATGTTAATTATGATATTTAGACGCAAGAAATGTATAGTTATTGGGTCTTGTTTTTGTTTGCTATTTTTCAATTTTTACGTAATTTTTTAGACGTTTTTACGCAATTTGTTTGTTTGCTGTTTTTTAGTGAATGTTTTATGAATTTACAGTGCCACACTGAAAAACGTTTTATTGTATCATCACTTTATGACGAAATTCCCTGCTGCAGTGGACTCTTGATTTTCATTTGCACGGAGTTTCGGTAGCTTTCTCGACCTTTGGAAGATCGGAGATCAGGATTACATTTCCTCCTAAAATAAAGACCTTGTATTAATATAATTGTATATAAATATATTTTATTTAAAATTGTAAAATTCGTTGATTTAATACTTTCATACAATTGTTTACTCTTCTTTAAAATATTAGGTCACTTTTCCCTTATTTTTAAGTAATTATGTTCATTTTCATCTTGTTCTAAGTCAATTTCCAGGGTATTTTCAAAGAATTTTTAGGATATCAGAATCCGAGTCCTGATGATAATATACTACTTTTCACTTAAATAACTGCTGAATATTTATTCCCAATAACGTTGAGAATTGTTACTCACATTTAAGTTACTAGTTTTATTTGTGTGGGTATGGGTGTAGGCATTCTATAAGCGATTCATTTCATATACTAGAGAACAATGGGAGCGAATATAAGCCTCCAGCTCCAACACAATCCTCTTTAATTTGATAATGGGTCTCATCTTCCTCACAGACTCGGCTGCGTGACCGCTTTAAAGAGCGGCCTGACATCCTCGTAATCTCACATGCGCATTCACGTGTTTCAAATCGCTAAGGCTGTGACCAATAATTGGAGTTATTATACCAATGGGACCAGTAAGAATTGTTCTTCGTAAATTTCCGGTCCCGGTGCATCGGCAGATACTTTCGGCAGGTTCTCTCGTCAGATACTTCAACCAGTTATTCCTCTCCCTCTAAACATTTGAACGGTGGCCGATGAATTAACACAAAAAACATGAAGACCAATGTGTGATACTGTATCTGGGACAAACTTAGTATGTGGAAGACATAAATTTTCGCTTATGCCGCTTATTTGGCTTAATTTTTCAAGATATAAAGAATGCAAACAGGTTTGGTTTAAGCTTACAATTCGTTGCAAAAAGTTTTAAATGGTTCTTTGAGTACAAAACGTCTGAACGTGAAAAAAACGTGATTAGTTCTCTATCAAAAAAATGAACAATAAAACGACAATATTTTGATCTTCATTATTTTTATTTAAGTAAAACTATTTACTTTGCTATGCACGAAAAAACTGAACTGTACTCGCACATGATTTTTTTTAGAGAAAGCTTAACCAACCCAGACATTGCTTTCTAAATTATAATCGCAGTGTACATTTTCTCTACTATTATTTTGCGTACTCACAAATACAGCTTCCTTATTTTTGAAAAGAGCATAATCATCACGGGTACTTTACTAAAGCAAATTACTAAAGCAAAATACTAAAAAAGACGACAAAAAAGTGTGAATTATTGCCATAGAATTCATTGAATTTAACAATTCAATCTTACTGCCTACTTCCTTAAGCATAAAATATGAATAAACATTTTAAACATTTCGTTTTCATTATATAATTTATTTCTACTTGCTGATATACATACGTTTATATGAAGTAATAATTTTTTTTGACAAAAACTGGTTCTGTGTCTCCACTCATACTGTAGAAGATGATTTTTTGCCCATAAATTCAGTAAATTACATTCTGTAATACGTAATGTAATTAGAATATACGTTTTGTAATTCCTTAATACCAAAAAACCGGTTTTTACTTTCTTGTATACGCACATATATGTAGTAGAGGTTATGTAATGCTCCGGAAAATTGACTTCGAGATTTTTTAATTTTTTTTTAACGGTCGTATGTCTTTCCATCCGACTTCCTTTCTGTCTATCCGTCCGTACGTCCATCTGCGAACAACACTAGCGCCTAAACTATTCGTAGGATTTTTTCCGAAATGAATATTCACCGATCGATCTGGCCTGACTATAATCCCTGATATTTGATGCGAAAAATTGATTTTTAAACTTGAACGGAAACATCTTTTCAAGTCCCCTGATATTTATAAAGTGTTCATTTAAACAACTGTTCATCCATTAATCTGTTCGTTTGGCTTTCTGTCCATCTGTGAAGAACAATAGCACCTTAACTATTCATAGGAATTTTGCCAGAATGGATATTCCTCAATATATCTGGATAAATAGGAAGAGATAAAGATAAATTTATTTGAACTGCAAATAGGCATAACCCGGTGGCAGCTAATTACATAAATAAGATAATACAGCTAACATGCAAATAACATAATAATAATAATAATAATAATAATAATAATAATAATAATAAAGGTACAATAATAATCATAGAACCAATAAAAACAGCTCATAAAACAACGATAATAATAATAAAAATAACATTAATAATAAAAATAGTTATGATATAAAAACCGTCTAATTCATAAAACATTAAATTACCTTAAATAAGAAAACATCTATAATCTAACTTAGCACTGAATTTTTGTTGAATAAAGACACACTGCACTTCATTTCACTTCACTTCAATTCACTTCACTGCGACCCTTTAATCACTTCCTTCATTATTTCTCTGTTCCACACTGCACAACACCTCATTTCACAATATATTACTTACGCATCACTCTATAACCTACTATTCTCAGTTAAGTTCCACATTTACATATTAATACTCTAAATTAATATCCTAAACTGTTGAACACTACGAAGAAAGGGTTCAAAGGTTTTTGCAGACAATCTATTCCATTCCTTTATCGTTAGATTTGTGAAAGAAAATTTACCAACATTCGTCCCTTGCGGTCTTAAATTTATTTTGTGCCTGTGATCCCCCCTACTGATGCGTGTAGGAATGCTTAACCGCCGATTAATTTCTGTTCACGCTTGATTACTACTATAAGCTTTATGCAAAGCACAGAGTCTTGCTACTGACCGCCTGTTTTCGAGTGAATCCCATCCTACCATTTCCTTCACCCTGAAAGTAAATTTAGCTGCCCTATGCTGAATCCTTTCCAAATTTTTACACCGTTCGCAACCAACCATCTAAACAACGCTTTTAGAGCGCGTTCATAGTAACAGTCATTAAAATGTTCGAGAGTACATTAAAAATATTATAGCAAACTTTCTAGTTTAGATTTAATCAGTGCTTATAAATTTTAAGATAAATATGAAGTTGATACAAAACACAATTTTGGGGAATAAATGTAAACAAAATTATATTTACAATTATTTTCATACAATACATTAAAAATAGTATGCTACTATAATGCCTCAAACAATCCTGCCTCGAACATTCTTTTTCATTCGCCAATCACAACAAAAATCGTAAGCTTTCTCGTAAGTGGTTATAGATTTAGAAACCATCAAACTAGAGCTTGCAGCTTCTGCTTTCCTCAGAATATCATCTGACACGAAAATATCTTCTGATACTTCGCAATTCACAGACATTTTTTCTCAATCACCTTGCATTAGCAGAAAAAGCATTCAACTGTCTGATCACAAACAAAGCATCCAGTACCACCAACCCTTACTACAGAAAATAGAAAGTAATGATAATTCTTAACTCATGAAAGTGATAAAAGTTTATTTTGAATAAACGATAAACTAGAAGTAAAGAAAAACTTTGCATGCAATTCGTCCTCTATTAGTCTTTAAGGACTCATTTAGAGGACTCGTGACATATCTATTATTGAAAATACAAAAATTTTACGGTGAAACTTGAGAAATGGATACTATATACAAAGAGAGGAAAATAAATATTTTATAGCATGGATCCATAAACTCATAGTTGTGGCTTCGGATATTTTATCGTTGATCACACGTTAGTGTGCGATACAGTTTAAAACCACTGAAACGTGATCGTGTGGAGCACAATAATGTTTCAGTCTTATGCAGTACAGAAGTATATAGAATATATTTAAAAATTATATTAACTACAAAATGGTAGACAAACCCTTTCTGTTGAAAATACTACAATTATCAAAACGCTTCTTCCAAAACACTATAGTAGTCTTGTGATTCCTTCAACTACTGAAGTGCTAAAAAATTACTCTAAGCCGGCACTCCGATCAGACAGAAAAGCACAAACCACAGAGAAGGTATTAATTTGTTGTGCATTAGATCGTACAAAGGAAAATGTAACTTAATGTTAACCAGCTATACTGTCTGAGCTTGGCAAATGGGAAGTAATAGCAATTCAAGTTACAAGTTTTTATTATTCCTGCTGCATTGTCGTGTGACGAGAAGGCAAAAAAGCATTTGGTTGACCTTCACAGGAAGTAATTATCTATTTTATTTAAAAAACTTGTTTATTAACACCTTCATTTGAAGTTTTATTTGTGAGAAAATTCTTCTCTGTTTTGAAATCAAGATCGCACCTTGCCCCGTATATAAGAAATTTTGGTTTGGCTGCACGTGGAAGACGTGCAAGTGTAGCTGGTGACGGTTCTCAGTTCAAGATCGTTTTCTTGTTTCGAAAACCAGCCGTCTGATTGATCGTCAACAATGCATGCTGGTGATGTAGTTAATTGTATTGACGAATTGTTATGTTGACGATTGCCAATTATATTGACGATTGCAAATATTGACGTTTGATCTTGAAACAATGAAGATGTTATGAATATAATGTCAATTTGTCAATATGAATATAAGGTCAATTTGTTAATTTCAGGAAAGAGAAGAAACAAGAAAGTCACAGGAATGTAGCATCTTCGAAGAGATTTTATATTGAAATTGTTCGACAAATTGCCATACAATCAAGGCTTCAAGGCTTTCAAGGCTTAGAAATCAAAAGCATACATCTACTTTACCAGTCCACATCCTTCACAAATTCTCAAAGAAAACCGTAGCTAACACATCTTCCAGAGAAAATCAGATCGAGTAACAAAAACAACAACAGAAACAAAACGCTGTCGTAACGTGTGTACCCAGGAAATGTGGGATCTATTGAATAGTGTATCAAATGCGATTTAGTGTATAATTAATTTCAATTATATGTTTGTGTAATATTGAAATTAAGTCATTTGTAACTTCTATAATATTTTGTAAATTTGAAAACTGAGATTCCAATGCGTGCAGAAATTTCAAAACAATTAGGTATCCTCTGGCAATGTAACATGTTTCTTTGGTTTAGTTAGATACCTTGAAATTTTGAAAAATCAAAGAGCAATGAAATAGTTACGATTTTGATTGAAAATGCAAATATTTAATTTTACACCGCCTCCTTTCATTCTGCGCCCGACTGAATTCTCGTACTCAAAGCGTTGATGCTTAGGAAATGTCTTCCATCAAGGAAAACTGAGGCTCCAAAGTCGAGGTCGGTCGCCATTAAATGTTTGCTACTCATGTGTTGCGTCATGGAACGGCTACTTTTTTGATGTTTTTGGAATGTAAAGGACTATTGGGCTGTTTTAAGCGTAGTTATTACATATTATTGCAGTATTCGTGAAGAGATTTTTAAATAATCCTTCATTGCAGTGTTATACGAGAGGGTTTTATTTGTTCTTGAGCAGTGGGGGTACTACTCTTTGGAAAAGTATTTAGTGTGATTTGTTCAGAAGGAGACCACTAGTTCCTTTAAAGCGGTTAACTTTGAACTAGCAGCTCATGATCTTTTGGCAGTTTAAACGTCCTGTTGGTCTAGTGTTGAATCTACTCACGTTGACTTCTACACTGATATTCGCTACTCGTCGAAGTCTGTAGATCCAGAAGAATCTGTCCATCACCCAGTTCTCAGGATAGGAAGGACTGCGAGCGGTTTGTGGTATGTTTTTAAGCAATGATTATACAGTCATATCTACAGACTGCCGCATTCGCTGGTAATATATCCTAGAAAATCTCAGATCGTCCGGTTAGATTCTATAATTCTCATCCAAGATGTCCAATCATCAGACCTAGATACCCACTAGTCCAAGATGGTAATTGATTCCCGATTATTTAGTGTTAGTTAGGGTCTTCCAGTATTTGGAGGGCTTAAATGTATTATTATTATTATTATTATTATTATTTATTATTATTATTATTATTATTTATTATTATTATTATTATTAAATTTAGTATTGTTGATTTTATTATTAATGTTACTCACATTCGAGTAAAATCCACTTACGGTTGCATAGTGATGTCTTTCTACTTAAAGAGCATTCGAACCCCTCTCTTCTTATCGATGCAACAATCGACCACCGAAAAGGAAGCACGGGCGCGGGACGAACGCCGCTGTCGGAATCTCGTCTGCCCACCAGCGACGCGCGGGTCGCCGGACGCGGCGATGTCGGCCAAGGCTGCAGTCGCGCCACGGCGGCGGCGGGGGCGGGCAGGAGGTGGGGGCGGGCGGGGACAGGGTCCGCACGACAAGCTCGTCAAACCGCGCCCGCACGAGCCACTTGCCCGCTTGGGGAGCCGGCGCTCCTACGGACAAGTGCAACTTCCCCTGGCTCCGCACGCATTTCCCCTCCAAATACAGAGTGTACATCCGCAAGTGCGAAGTGACGCGAGGCGGCTATTAGTGGATTTATACGAAAATATGTTTGCCAGATTGTTTCTATTAAATAATCGAGAATCGTATTATGTTCGCCTTAAACTTGTTACCTTGCCCGCGATCTTAAGATACCTGTCTTTGGGTATACTTCTCTCCGGAGCGATAAAACTTCTTGCACGTTGGGTCGGGCTCACGACATACAGGTTCTATACTAAATTTTCTTTTTTACCTTATACATTTTTCTTCTTCTTCGTCTTCGTCTGTCCGTCTGTCTGTCTGTCCGTCCGTCTGTTAGTCCGTCTGTCTGTCTG
The DNA here is from genome assembly GCA_038098605.1 of Gryllus longicercus. NCBI lineage: Eukaryota > Metazoa > Arthropoda > Insecta > Orthoptera > Gryllidae > Gryllus > Gryllus longicercus. The sequence goes on along the minus strand of JAZDUA010000047.1, from coordinate 4,527,543 downwards.
TCCGTCCGTCCGTCTGTTCGTCCGTCTGAACAATACTAGTTTTCTTCAAAACTGACGTTCCACATTCAATCGTGCTGATGTCGTGGCCCCTTAAATTTCAAATCAATATTTTATTTTTAGGGAGTACTTTGCACAAAACCTAAGGGATTTTTTTCAATATTAAAAAAATGGCTCCATGGTTTTTGATTAAATTTTATTGTTAGATAGTGTAAGAGAATGGTGCAGATCTCATGTTCGTTGAAAACCTTGATTTTTCGAAAATTACAAAAGTTCAAAAGTTTTTCGGAGTCTTTCTACAACTAAAATTCCAAATAAAGAGATTTTCCCTTAATAAAATTCGTTCTTTAAAGATGTATTTTGAAATAATGGAAACTAATTTTTCGAAAATTGGGGTACTTTTCGCGTAGCTTTGTGTCAAACTACGAGAAAGTACGTGCCGTTTTAGGCACACTAGATCTTGAATGAAATATGTTCTTTAAAGACTGATATTGAAATTCGGTCAAGGACATTATCGAAAATTTAAGAAGTTTTTGCATAATTTTGTGAGAAATACAGGCAATTTTTAAAATTTATTAAACAACATTGTTTTTCAGTGTCCAATTACAATAATTTCTCTTCTTACAACTTTAGGCGAGAAAGTAATATTCTACACTGCCGATTGTTTTGAATTTTTTCATTAAGTAGAAAGTAAGAAGAGTAGAGTGTAGAGTGAAAAAACTACGCTGGTATCTATCTTTATGGGAATCGTCACTATTCGAATGCAGTTGTTGTTAATACGTTTTGATCTCATGATCCTTAATTATTATAAATCATGTTCTTCCGAGAATGTTAGAATATTCTACCATTTTGGAATTAGCGGGGTGTTGAGAAGGTCGTCGGACGATGTATTTGGAGAGTTTCTGCTTGGCGGTCGGTGGTAGGACGGATAGCGCGGGCCCGTCAGTGCAGGGCCCACGAGGCTTTTAATTAGCCACACATCTGCACAGCTCTCTCATCAGGCCAGCCGCTGAGGTGGGGTTAATCATTTTAAAAAGCGCGTGTCAAACTGGCTCCCCTGCTCATACGTGGTCCGAATCGCTAATGCATGGTGCACCGGTGGGAAAAAGAAGACTGCTCTTGCCGTTGGTTTATTGGTGATTTACTGCCAAATGGGGTGGAAGAATAATGAAATAGTACCGAGTGCGTGTGAACCGAAAACTATTTCTTGTTCTTGTTGTGTCAAAAACACAGGTGTGTTAGCGGTGATTTTGAAAGGGATATACTCGTACATGTGCGAATATTCTTTTTCGGGACTGTACTTACTAAACGTGATGAATAATTCTACTGCTTCTCTGTGGGTGCAACATGTATACAAAATTTCGTTAGTTTTCGTAATTATTTCACGTACTTTCCAGAAAAAGACGAAAAAAGTCGTTGTGAACTAAAGCGGAATTTTGTGAAACCTTCAATATGTGAAACGAAACTCTCATTGGCATGCGATAAAAATAGCTTGGGGTTCTCTTTTAATTTCTTAGAGTGAAACAATCGCCCAAACACGAGTGAACTTCTGTTTAATATTTATTCGAATGAAATCTGTCATCGTTTCCTTCGAAGCAAGTAATATAAAATATTATTTTGGTTCGAATGAAAAACAATCGCTACTAGCTGTTAAGCGTTCTAGTCCACGGGACTATCCACTTGCACCTTCGAGCCTGTCGAATGAAGAGTGTGTATATTTGACTAATGCAGGATTGTCACAGAATGTCATTATCAAATTTAAAGGGGGTACATTAGTAGATATTACCGGTGAATAAAAGAATTGATATATTAGTTACTTTCACAATGTTAACGTACGAAATGATACCTAGTAAGGCTGAAGACAATGTGAATATAATGTAAAAAAAGTGGATTTGGTTGTATTGTACTCACGTGGTACATTGTTTAAAAAATATTTCAGGAGCACATAATGATTCCAACAAGTGTGTACATGACTGCCAATTAAAATAATCTGAAGATGAGGGAAAACAAAACAAAATATTTTAGTACAGCAATAATTATAAGTTTTTATGATTATATGATATGATTATAAGAGTTTTATAAGTTATGCTGTCATCAGAATTAACAACATATATAGACAATGTGAAGACAATGTGAATATAATGTAAAAAAGTGGATTTGGTTGTGTTGTACTCACGTGGTACATTGTTTAAAAAATATTTCAGGAGCACATGATTCCTACAAGTGTATACATGACTGCCAATTAAAATAATCTGAAGATGAGGGAAAACAAAACAAAATATTTTAGTAGAGCAATAATTATAAGTGTTTATGATTATATGATATGATTATAAGAGTTTTATAAGTTATGCTGTCATCAGAATTAACAACATATATATTTGTTTTTTTCGCTTTATTTATTATAGACGCATAAACATCGAGGTCATGAGCGACCGCACTGTTTGTACAAAATATTAACAATATTTGAAGTAAACAAGTATTACTAAATGATATGGTAAACACAATATATACAAATATAACAAAATGGTTCACAAAAACTATGAAAAATTCTTGTTACATTAATATGATCTCAAAATAAGAAATTATTTTTTAGACACTTAGTATTTAACTTGCCAAGAAACAAAAATAACACTAGCCATAACATCATATTCCTAGAACATTTGATTGGTATTTCAATTAATATACTGCTTATATATTTGTTATTAACAATAGAAATAGTGATAAATGAGTTTCAGCAATCCAGCAAGTAAGAGTTGTAAGATATTTGTTGATGAGATTTCTTTCACTATTGTAGTTTTCACTATCACTAAGCGTAACTATATAATTAGCATACAATATAAAATATTCTGTCGTCAAATTAATAGACAGATTATGATAAATTACTAATGATATTGTCTGGTATCAATACTTTTTAATCAGCTTATGATCATTTCGATTAAAAAGTATTGATACCTGACAATATCTTTAGTAATTTATCATAATAAAAAAGGTATCTACATCACCAGGGTCCGGGGAGAAACCTTGAAACTTCGCAAATGAGCTCTTAAGACAATTTTAAGCACATTTTGTCTCATAAACTGTATGGATATTCCAAATTCCTGAGCCGCAATAAGCACTCAATAATTTGGAAAATATGTTTTCTATGCAAAAAATTGCTTTTCATCGGAATATCCAAGTAGTTTATTAGAGAAAATATGCTTAAAATAGTCTTAAGAGCTTATTTTCGATGTTTCGATGTTTCCTCCCCGGACACCTGGATTTGAATTAACCATTAGTAAACATCGTTCACATAAAGTAGAGTAAGTAGTAGTCTGAGGAAGAATTGTTAATGTCTGAGAATAAATAAAGGTTTCAGATATAAAGGTTATATCTCCAGTTTAAATAGGATTTATTCTAATTAATTTTTTACATTTTTTAAAAGTACTTGTTAATATCTATGTCTTCTGATTACCTACACTTGATGACGATTTACAAAATTAAAATATTATATAATTAATTAATAGTGGCGACTTCACTCATGTTTTGCCGTGTCAAAAGAAACCAATGTTAAGCAAGAATATTTTCTAATTCAACCAATGCCAGATGTCTATCGTAACGTAATTATGTTTTTGCAATCCTCTGTAATAACTTTATTTACCTTTCTGTTGCTATCGATAAAAAATGTTTTGTGTCCATACAAGTTGGTGAGCATCAACGAGCTAGAATATACTACATAGAGTGGCTGGCCCCATGGTTTCAGCGCTCTGGGTGGACGCTCGATGAACTAGGGCCGCCATGTTGTTTGCAGTAAAAACTTGAGAAGTGCCTGATGGTGACGAGTTGTTTGTATCAGATCTTATTTCTATATTGTTGTCTTTTCGTTTATCTGTATTTAAATTATATTAGAGATTGGAATAATAATATTCACAATGCCTTTAGTATGTTTGGGGCATACCTGTTAAAATAGAAGTCATCAAACCACAAATATAACATTTTTCAAGTTTGCCACCTTATTTGAAATCTGTTTACTTGCTTCTTATTGCAACAACGTTCACTTTCAGGCGTTATGCTAACTGCAAGAACATTTCAACAGCTTCCATTCTTATGAAGTAACCGATACAGGTAGAACCGTGTTTTTAAGGTTTCTCAATTCGTTCTCCTTACATATTGTGATTTAGTTTTTAAATTATTGTTTTTTGGTCGTGAAACACAGAGTAAGAGGATTTATATTACGCGCGGCCCGCGCCCACCTGGCCTCAATCAACGCCAAACGGAACGAATTACTCTGTCTCTCCGGAGAATTCCTCTGCTTTAACGGCAAAAAGCATGGCTTCAATTTGCTTCAAAGATGGAGGCCTTTCAGCCACTGTATGTAGTATATTTTAGCTCGTTGGTGAGCATTATTATAATAATAAATTGTTTCATACTTTCAATAGTATTGAATCTATTATTAAAGATTCAATGCCGAAAAACAGTAAAAAGAATCAAGGAAAGTGTTTGAAAGCAATTTCAAGAATTTTAGGAGAATCGAAAAATGTAAATTAACAGCACAAATTACAAATGAAGAAATTACAAACATTTTAAATGATTGGGCAATCAACATGCAAAATTTAGATGGTGAAGGTCACAAAGAATATACTATAAAAACTATGTGGATTGTTACAACTAAAATTATACTCAAAAAACCTTTTAATGAGTACAAACACATGTTGAATCCATTTGAAATTCAGGAATCCTGCTGTAATTCAGCGTCTATGTCTTTCATTTCAAATGCTTCCATGAAATCTCACGACATGAAAATCTCTACTTCCTACAAATTTCATAATTGTGTTTTTAATAATTGTTTTTAAGTAGTTTTATTAATGAGCCATAATTGTGTTTTGTACGTTTCGATATGACAAAATTGAAGCGTAGTTCAAATCACTTTATGCGTTACCTGTTATTCATATTTTCCTTACACATAATATTAATCTACAAGTCTGTGACAGCTTGGAGCTGAAATGTAACAATCCGGTAGCAGTTTTTGAGTAATATTTCTCTTTTTCGTAATTCCTGTGATTTTATTTATTCATTCCGGTCATGAAATGTGTTAATTCAAGAAATTTTTTTTTTTTTTTTCTTCTTCAGCTTTTTCCCTTTAAGGGGTCGCTGTTTTTCTGGTTTTGGCGAAAGTTTTACGGCCGGATGCCCTTCCTGACGCCAACCCACGTGGGGATGATATGATATATGAGGATGATAGGAGGTGAAAGGACGAACACAATACAACCATGCCCGAGGCGGGACTCGAACCCGCGACCCTTCGGTCCGAGATCGCTACGGCACTACTGCCTTAGCGATCTCGGCCACCCGGACCGGCTGTTAATTCAAGAAATATTCACACTAAATTTCACTGGAAATGCTTATGAAAATAAATATTGGTTAGTGATAACAATTAGTGATGTTGAATATTAGCTATAATAATTAATAGATTTTACAAATCTTTATATTGTGATTTTACAGTCATGTAAAATTCTTGGAAATATTAAAACCTCTTTCTACTATAATTGCGGCAAGATGTGGTAAATCACGTTGTGCCGAGTTGACAAGCATCCTGTTTGCGAGACTTAGAGCAAAGTCTCAGTATGTTCCTGCACTAACATACCGATATCATTATTTTTTACTTTCCCGTATACACGGAGTAATCTCTGTAGTAGGGAGAAAGTTATGTAAAGCTGCGCGAGAAAACGGTGCATTTTCGGCAGAAAAAATCACTGCCGGGCCCAGGGGCGGATTAATATTTTTGCCGCCTGTAGGCACATCAAATTTGCCGCCCCCTGTTTAAAATTAATGTTACATTTTTAATTGTAACGTTTCAGTAACAATTCCTCATTAATTTAAACGTTTTAACTTTAAAAGTAACATTATATTTGCACATTGTTTTCATAAATTAAATATTTTTTTGGATTAGTTAATTTTGGATATAAACTATCTTTATAGCAAGTAACGTTCAACATTATTAACGTTTCAACACTGAAACGTTAACATTAAAAGGAAACTAAAACATGACAACTAGAATTGCAACATGTTTTCTTTCGTCAACGGGCCTTAGTTTCAGATTCATATACTTCTGAAATCATAAGGTATACTCTAATGAAGTAGACAAATAAATAGCTTGTATTAAATATTAATATGATATTTTTAAAATAAAAATATGATTTATGCTGTTATAGTTTTTAGAGAACCTAAATTTGTTTTAGAAAATATCAAGAAAATTTTGCGCCTTTGAAAATTTGCCGCCCTTGAAAATTTGCCGCCGTAGGCACGTGCCTACTGTGCCTATGCGTAAATCCACCACTGGCCGGGCCTCGAAAACGAAAAAGTGAATAAATCCAGTTGCTATAATAAGAAAAAGTCCTCTAACACGTGATGTACCCAGAATCTATATGTTTCGCAGGTCCTTGATATCTGATATCAAAAAATCAATTGACAACAAAAGTCCGTCCGTATGTATGTCCCTCAGTCTGTAAACACAATTTGCGCATAAACCGTAAGTACGATGTTTCCCAAAATGGATATTCCCCGTCGATCTGGCTACATTCGAGGCGCCGCGATTTTGAAAAACTTTCTTCAAGATTTAGGAGTACTTTACATGAAGCTCCACGGACATTTTCAAAATTTTCTTAAAAACTGCTCCAATTTATTTCTTTAAAATTATTGTATGAATAGAGAAACATAAACTTATAAAGGTGGCATTGGTCCGATTTTCATGGTTAAAACTGCAGAAGTTTGATTTTTTGGCGGCATCTTCCTACAACTACAAAATTGAAAATAGAGACTTTTTCTTCAAATAAAATTTGTTCTCCATAGTGAGTTCTTTCATTAAGGCCATATACATTTTTTTGAAAATTTTAGTACTTTTTGCGCAATATTCCGAGGAATATGCGCAACTTTAAAAATTACAAAAACTAGATTTCCTCAAAAACAGCTCTACATTTTTCTTTAAACATTTGGCAGGAATATATTGCTAAATACACTCTATAATACGGTATAATCGCCATCTACTGTACTCTTTTGCTTTTCCAAAAATTACAAAAATGTAATTTGTTTACTTGTCTTTCACTTCGTTAATATTTACATTAGCGGTAATTTGTTCACATAATTGTATTTGTGAATATATGTGCTATAAATAATGTCATATAAAGCTTCTGAAAAACTCAACCGTTTTGTGAGAAAGCTACCTCAAAATTCCTTATTTTCAGAACGATTCAAACGCCATTTTCTCAAAAATGGCTCTAAATTTTATCTTCAAAATTTTCGAACGGATAGTACTAATGGCACTTTTTAATGGCACTTATAACAAAAATTTCATTTCGGGGTATTTTTTTGTTTTTCGAAAATTAGAAAAATGTAATTTATTTGACAGATCTCTCACGTGGTTAATATGCATATAACCAGCCATTTGAAAACATTATTGCATATGTGAGTTAAAATGCTTAAAATGAATTTTTATGACTTTTTCGATAACTCAAAAATTGTGTGTGGAAAAGTGCTTCAAATTTCGAATTTACTGTAGCACTTAAGACCCATTTTATTCAAAACGGTTCCAAATTTTTCAAAGAAAATTGCCATTAGGATGATGTTTGTATGTTCTTTAATATTCGTAAAATAATATTTCCGCTCTCTTAGGAAACCGAAAAATTAAGAAAATTTCTAAAGTATATACTTTGGTAGCAGGCAAGAGTATGTGGCAAGTTCAAATAGCTAGCGAAGGAAATAGAAGAATAATACGGGAAAGTCTGTGCCATTCTGTACCACAACTAGTTTAATTACGAAATGTGGTCACTTTTGGGTTAAAGCCAATGCTCATGCGCTCCAAGGCTGTACGTCAGGGGAATTCCGATCGACCCTGGAACGAGGGGTGAATAGAAGTCATTACAACTGAAACAGTATGCGTCAGCATTTTTAACTGACCTTTCTTAAATATTACACAATAAGAGCTAATTTGTTTAAAACTATTTAATTTTGTAAAGAATTTTCCAATATTTTCTTCTCGATGATTCCAATTTTAATTTCTTCCAACGGCAGATAAAATAATCGGTATATGCATATTTCATCCAGATGAGCTGAATGTATATGCATTATAATGATTTTGTGAATTTATATATCTTTATTTTATTGCATTCTACATACAAAGTATAGCGAAATTCCTGTCATGCTGCAATAAAAATGGCGATTTTTCGCACAAAAATTCGTATTGTAAATTCCTCATACCGAAAAAGTGGAAAATTTTCACTTGTAGCAAATTACTTCCTCTGACATGTTCTGTGCTCAGAATTTAGGTTTTCTGGCCCTTCATACCGAAATTTCGTTGACATCTATCTAGTTAGTGTGTGAACGACTTTAGTGGCTAAAACGTCCGTAATATCTTCACAAATATTGATATTCCCCAATTGTTTTTTCTGTTATCGTGACTCCTTGAATTTGAAACCGAAGTTTTAAATTTTGGGGGTACTTTAAATAAAACCTATAGAACATTTTGAAAGTTTTAAAATGAAGATTTGCACAAAAACGGCTCCAATAGCTTTCTTGGTTTTTCTTACTCAGAGACCTTCGTGCATTGAATAAGATGACATAAACGTCATTTTCTGTGTTAATTTTTCCTATTTTTTTACAAAAATTACACAAATTTTCCAATTTTGTTATATCTCATACGTCATTAATTTTTACATTACCGACGATGTGTATACTGTATAAATTTCTAAGTACAAGAGCTTTATGTGGTGTCAAAATTACGCAATTTCAGAAATGTTTGAACAGTTTTTTTTTAAAAAAGGCTCCAATTTTTACTTTCTCGGCCTTAAGAATGTACTTCTTAAGAAGAGAAAATTATGTAATCCTGCAGGAAAAAAGCGGGGTATTTTCGTCAGAAAACCTCTTCTTGATGGATCCTGGTAACGAAAAGTGAATAAATTCAGTTGTCAATTTTAGGGGGCAAAACTTCTTGAACATGAGATGTAGCCACAATCCATGTTTTGTGGGCCTTTGATACCGAGAAATTGAACGACGGCAAAACGTCTATCTGTCGTCTGAGAACAACGTTTGCGTATAAACCGTTGAGGCTCTTTTCTTCAAAATTGGCGTTCCCCTGTCGCCTGGCTGATGTCGCGGCCCCTTAAATTTGAAAAGGATAATGTAATTTTGGGAGGTACTTTACATGAAGTCCATGGGACATTTTCAAAATAAAAAAAATGGCTTCAGTGATTTTCATTACATTTTGTTGTTGAATAGTGTGAAGAACGTTTAAGAGAATTCTAAGAGTCTCATTTTCTTTAAAAACACAGATTTTTCAAAAACTGCAAAAATTAAACAAATGTTCTCACTCTTCCTACAACTACAATATATAAAGATAATATTTTCATTATGAAATGTCTCCATCATAAACGGATCTTGATCAAAAAATTGTACATGATCTTATTTCAAAACATATTTTTAAGGATCAGATTTTATTGAGGAAAAATTCAATATTTTAGTTGTAGGAAGTCCCCGATAAAAAATATATATTTTTCAATTTTTAAAAGATCAGGGTTTTCGACCAACATGGAACATTCGCCATTCTCTAAATGTCCTTCAGACTACGACATTCCGCGCGGCGGCGGCGACATTCCATCAATAAAATTTAATCAAAATCGATTGAGTCTTTTTTTGAAAATTTTGAAATTGTCCCAGGCGCTTCAAGTAAAGTAACCCCCAAAATTAAAATATCAGTTTCAAATTCAAGGAACCGCGACATTAACCAGATCGATTCAGGACTATCAATTTTGGAGAAAATCGGCTGAACGGGTTAGTCGCTAGTGTGGTTGCCAGACGGACGGACGGACGGACATTATGTCATCAAACGATTTTTCGATTCAAGGACCCACAAAACATGAATTCTGGCTACACCACATGAAAGAGGACTTTATCGAAATTTAACAACTGGATTTATTGACTTTTTCGTTTCCAGAGCCCTATAAGAAGAGCTTTTCTGTCGGAATTTCGGCGTTTTTTCGCGCAGCATCGCATAAGCTTCTCTATATCGCGGTAGCGAGAAAGTAAAAATTGAATGCTGTATATTCATTTCCTTTCTAATCATGACATTCCTAATTTTCTGTAATTTTTAATATCTTATTGATCTTGGCAATAATTCGTTTCTAAAATTAATAGATTTGATCGCAATTAATTTTCTGCCCGTACTTCTTCTCCATAAGTCACCCCGCTCAGGATAAGCGTTTGAAAAATTCTCAATTTGGCATATCTAGAAATTCAATTGTTTACTAACTGGTACCGTATTGATGTAAAGAAACGTTTTAAGACAACAAGTGAACTACTACTACACCGTTTTCTCGACTTATAGTGGTTGATAATGACATGTTGGACGATTCTGGCGACCTATTCCTGCGTTAAGAATTTTTGTACATCGTGCTAGTGCGAAAAAGTTACTGAAATTAATTATGAAATTATTTTAACTGAGGATATTTTCTTTTCGGGAGCACTTCCTCGGTCCATAAATTTATTCCAAGAATACAAGATCAGTTTTTAGAATGTAAATTTCTTATCGGAAACTCCCGCTTTGGCTATCTGGGAGTATACTTTGAATAGATTGCGATTAATATTTGGTAATTGTTTTGAATAAATTGAGCAAGACTGCAAAACAATATTGGATCCAGAGAAGACAGGGCTGCCACGCGTCTTTCCTTATGTCGGCTACTCTTCAGTTATGATTGTTTGGCTAACCCTCAACATTTATTCATGAGGAGGCACTGCTAATCACATGATTTTTACAAATCTATTTTACAGTTTACGTTTAAATTATTCAATTAAAAAAATGTGTTTGCCAATACAGAATCGATAATGTAATCATCTTCTGCAAACATAGAGTACATTGAACGCACCTCACACTTTTCTTTTTATTTCATACTCCGTTTTATCAACGCACATGTAGAGCGTAACCAACTATTGGAACAGAACGGCTGTAATAATGCACAACACGCGGAGGCGAGCGCGAGGGCGCCACAGGCACTGACCCGCACGCGTCATGCGAGCGCATGTGATCTGCGTCGGTTGCGTAATGAGACGGAGGAGGGGGCGCTGGGGCATGTCGAATGAGGAAGGGGCCGGGGGCGCGGGCGGACACGGGGAAAGGGGGTGGGGGAGGCGAGAGGCCGAACGCGACGACATTGGCAGAGAGCATTGGATAATTGTAGCCCTTATTTGGACGAAGTTCGAATTTTTAGACATCATTGAATTTTAATTAAAATGTAGTGAAAATGATTAACTGGGAAGGGGATGAAACACTAGGGATTAGGGTGGAGGCGTAAATGGGTAGAGGGCCGGGGTGGCATTTGTAAACTACTGTTTAATAGAGTGGTCATTACTGTTCAAAAGTTTTCAATGCTGTCCCTTTTATTTAATTTACAATATGATAAAATAATTGATCTACTTTACCAATCATAGCAAAACATCTGCCTGTCTGAGCGTCTGCCTGTCTGTCTGTGTGTGGTGAACGGTAGCGCTTAATCCGATTTCGATAATTTTCTCCAAAATTGTTATTCTCCGATAGATCTGAACTCAAGATGCTGCGAGTTCGAAACGTATATTTTGATTTTTGGAGGGACTTTCCATAAAGTCTGAAATACAATTTCAAAATTTTCGCAAAAAGGGCTCACATTTTTTTTAATAAACTTTCCCTTCTGATAGAGTAACGAACTCTTAAAATTGGTGAAAATCTCATTTTAGTTGAAATCTGCCATTTTTTAAAAAAAATTGAAGTTTACAATTTTCTTCGTAGTCTTCCTTCAACTATAATATTAAAAATTGTGATTTGTTCTTAATAAAATCATTGTTGAAAGACAGATCTTGACATACGTCCAGGTACAATTTTTCGAAAAAACTAGTAGTTTTTCACGCACCTTTATGTTAAATATAGGCAATTCTTTAACAATTATTTTCTCAGAAACGGTTGTAAACCTTTCCTTTCAATTTTCTTTTCAGGAATATCAAGTAAAGACAAAAAAGATAGTGCACATTTTCGGCAAACTCTGTTTTCTAAAATTGGAAAAAGTAACATTGCGAGAGTACGATAACTTTTTCCAAATTCCCAATTTTTTCTTTAAGATTTTTTCTCGTCTGTAGCAATGAACGGTAAAGAATGTGTTGCCGATCTCATTTTTGCGAACTCTGTGTATTGTCTAAAACTACAAAAGATTGACGTTGTAAAAGTAGAATATTAAAGATACATATTTCACTACCACTTACCCAGTAAAGAAAGTTATGTAATGCTGCGGGAAAAAACTCTTATAAGAGGTGCCTGGTAATGAAAACGTGAATAAACCCAGTTGCTGAATTTAGAAAAGAAATTCTTTAACACTTGATGTAGCCAGAAGACATGTATTGGGAGGCATTAATACCGACAAATCGAATGACGGCAAGATGTTTGTCTATCCGTCCATCTGTCCGTCTATCCGTCCGTTTGTCCGTCTATCCGTCCATCTGTCCGTCTGTGAACAACGCTAGCGGCTAAACCATTCAACCGATTTTCTCCGAAATCGATTTTCCCCAATCGATCTGCCTAATGTCGCGGTCCCTTGAATTTAAAACCGATATTTTAATTTTTGGGATACATTACATAAAACCTCTGGACTATTTTCAAAATTTTAAAAATAGCTCCATTGTTTTTTATTAAATTTTGTTGTTGGATAGTGTGAAGGACGTTTAAGAGAATCGTGCAAGTATCATGTTCGTTGAAAACTTTTATTTTTCGAAATCCGCAAAAGTTAAAAAATTATTTGGGAATCTTCCTTCAAGAAAAATAATAAAGGTAGAGATTTTTTCCCTTAATGAAATCTGTCCTTTAAAGATAGATTTTGAAATAATCTCATCGACAATTTTTTAAAAATTTGAGTACTTTTCGGGTAATTTTGCATGAAATTATGTACTGTTTTGGCACTACTAGTTTATTTATTGAAATGCATTTTTAAAACTTATTGTCTCCAATATTATTTTTGTAGTATTCATACCTTTTGTGGCTGTCACACGCAAGCGATATTTAGAAATGAGGTCTCTGAAGAAAGAGAATTTCACAGCGTTCAAACGAATTGGACTTTGACTTCACAAATATGGCGGATTTCTTTAAAAAATCAATCCAAATATTCATGTCAAATGCAACCTCCAGCACGTAGTTAGTAATACCGTTAAATCACTCCTAAGCAGAGCGTTTGAGCGCCTTAAAAAACTAAAATTTTCAGCCTAAAGGCCTGAAAGAAATGTTTCTCCTGCCGAAATCTACAGGGTGAGATATTCTTGGACATTCTATTGAATTTTTGCTGCTTCGGTGTACTTATGGATACTACCAATGCCAACTAGATTTCAACCCTTGGTGATGGTGGTCATCTTGTGACGTCACGCTTAAGTTTAAATTCTTCTATCTTATACTATCTACACTTTCTATGTACACCGTGGTTTGCGCAGACTGACGAGGTTTATTTTCATAATTATTAATTCAAGATTCGCTGGCGCAGCAACAACTAGAAGTTCTATTAACAGTTGCTTGATACCGATGAAGATTGTTTCCTATGCGTGTAGTAAAAAACATTCATTTAACGTTTTGCTGATGTCTACAAGTGCCGTATAATTGTGGAGAGATGTGGGTGTACAGTGAAGAGTAGAGGACGTGTCATGTTAGGTGTGGTTTGTGTTTTCCCTGTTCCAGTATTTTCGTTATCAGCAGTGATTTGGTGAAACTTTCAAGTCAGCCTCTGTAGTTACGTATTTTTCTCAATAGAAAAATGTTGTTTTTTTTAAATATTTTTGTTGCTATTACAAAAAGCTAACAGTCAAAGAATATTGAATAATTACTTCAAAAATTTTTAAGGAAGTGTTGTGACTTGTTCCAAGAAATCTCTTGATAACACTGAATAAATCTGTATTGAAAATTTCTTCTCAATATCAGTTACATTGTTTTTTTTTAATTATTTCATATTGTGTTAGTGCATTGGAAGTTGCCTCTATACATTTTTAAACACATTAATACGTTTCGTTAACAACTTTCCCTCTTAGAATGGGAATAGAAGGATAGGGAAGAGTATGGGGTTTAACATGCGAGAGTTCTCACACTGGTATACGGAGGAAGTACGGAAAACTTGTGCTATGGCAGAACACAAACAACAAACGTTTTAAATTAGCTAAAGTAAAATAGCTTGAAGTAAATGAACTACAAAAATCAAAACGCGCTAGCCTACAATACTACGTGAATGAATTTAAAAAAGTAACCAAATTTAAAATTATAGAAAGAATAGCGTAAGTCACACGACAACTGCCAACGATCACAATCCAGATGCACGATTTAAATATTGGTGGTACCTGGAAGTCTGTATATCAATGCACAACTCATATTGTAAATAATACACCGTTTGATATTAAACTTAAGGTGTCGGTTCGCTAAGATATTCAATACGTAAACATCGTTTGATCAACATCCCCATGTACCTAAGTGAAATCTAAGCCTTCTGAATTGTTTCTAATGGTCACGAATGGTATTTATTACTCAAAGGTGAAAATATTAGTTTTCTTATTTTTTGGCTCGGAATGTTTTTTCTTGAGGTACGTAAGAACGCAGAAAATAATCTAATACTTTTTAGTATAAAAATAATTTTTCAATTTTCTCACCCCAGCAAGCTGGCGCCCTACCGCTCCAAAACCTCCTGTGTTCCTGATAACAAAAACAAGAAAAGTTAAATAATATTGCAAAGAATAGGGTTCTACATGGCCGATCCTGCATTTTCGCATGGAAAAGTTTAGTTGGCTTTCTCAAGCTAAAAAACTTTTCCAATATTTTTGTGACTATCAAGGAAAGCCAAAAGCTAACTGCCAAGGAAGATTGAATAATTACTTCAAATGTTGTTTTTAAGGACTGTGAATTGTTCGAAGAACATATCTTTATAATAATGAATAAACCTTCAATGAAAATTTGTTTGCAACATCAACTGCATTGTTTTTTTGTTTGATGTTGTGTAAGTAGTAAGTTACATGTAAACATTGTTTTAACAAATAAACACGTATCATGAAGAAATTTCCTTATTAATGGAAAGGATAGGAAAATGGATAGGGAAAGTGTGGGGATCAACATGCGAGAGTTCTGGTACGAGTACGCCAGTATCTTTAAATACTCAAGTTCATTTTCTAGAAAATATGATCAGTTTTGCTTAATTTTTACATTTTCGAATTTGTAGATTCTTGTACTTTTGTCGGTAGAATCTTTCAGAAGTTATTAGTTTGCCATTCAACAACGGAATGCCGCAACTCGGTTTTATGACATTCTTAGAATAACTTCTCATTATCGGGCGATATTTCTGGCTTTGTTAATGACAACAGTAATTGCGTTATTATAATTTTACGTAACCGTTATTGCATTATAAAGTACGTGCTGTTGTAGCGCAACTAGATCTAAATTAAGTTGAGATAGGTAATAAAAGTTATTACCCCAGAAAAAGATGCGCATAATCGCATGTGGTTCCCTTGCCTTCGCTCCGTAACAGAGTATTAGCAATGTAGTTTAAGAATGTTCAATCGAGAACGAAATATTGACCGTGAAGAATTAGCAATAGAAGATCGGTAATGGAGGTTTGACAATAAAGGGATGACAATTGGTGTTTGTCAATGAAACTTTGCACCATTCTCTACGAGTGGTAGGTAGCCATCTACACCGTGCGTGGGCGAGCAGTTGCCGAGGGGCGCAAGGCCTGCGCGCGGCGAGGAACAGGGATGTGTTGGGGGGGGGGGGGGTGTTGTGTATGGAAGTCGCGTACGTCGCCCCACAGCGGCGCCAATGCGCGTCACGCCTGTGCCAAAGGTCGCGATTGCCCTCCCCCGCCCCTCCGACTCTCTGCCCCCACCCGCCCCGCCGAACCCACCACCCCACCTCCCCGCTCACCCGCTCCCGCGGCGGTTCGGCTTTCCTCGTTCCCACCGGCATCAGCGTTTCGTGTTCTTCCCCTCTTCCCGCTCTCGCGGCTCTTCAGGTTCTTTCCGCTCTCTCGTCTTTCTCCGCTCTCTCCTCTTTTTTCGCTCTCTCGTCTTTTTCCGCTCTGTCGTCTTTTTTCGCTCTCTCGTCTTTTTCCGCTCTCTCGTTTTTTTCGCTCTCTCGTCTTTTTTCGCTCTCTCGTCTTTTTCCGTTCTCTCGGCTGTTTGCACTCTCTGTGCTCTTTCGTCTGCTTTCCCCCCAGTTTCCTTGGGAGTACATTAATCAACATGTTTTTACCGAGAGCAATGAAGTGTGACGAAAAATTAATAAAATATTACAATCTTCACTACTACATTTTTTGTCATGATACTGATGAGGCCTTCATGTTCAGAATTTGGTAATCGCTTCCTTTAAAGAAAATATATGCAACCGAGATTCGATTCGTATGTCCAGTTTACTTTTGTGTCAACTACTCACCGGTCGCCAACCTAAACGGGGCGTTAGTTGTGGACTACGTTACTGTTTCATTCCTGAATGCAAGGCTTCGAAGAAATGTGAGTTTCATTTCTGACCGATTTTATGGGCAAAAAATTATTTATAAATGAAATCCTTAAAATAAAAACTGTATCCAAAGAAATATATTTCACGCTCAATAACAGCCTCCTTAACGAAAACAATAATAACCAAAAGTAACATATAGTATGTAGTAATACGAATCAACGTTTTGAAGACAAATATGATGAAACATCAGTTACTGATGTAGGAAAAGTCCTCCTGAAGCCTTCAAAATAAAGTTATTGTATATTTTCTGCGGTATGTAAAACAAGTCAACAAAATGATTGCAAAGGCAACTTCGGCACCTCAGCCGTAGCATTAATCCCAAGAGTACTAATTTCCCGTTCTGAGAGGAAACGACGCCAGTAGTCAATTTATAAATCCCAATCGTGTAGTGCTATTCCTGGAATGCTCGTGACGTGAAATAAACCGCAAAGCTCACTGTTCCCCAACACAACCAGCAGAAAGCTATCAGTGTTGTTTGAACGGGCGCAAAGGCATCTTGTGCGCGACCTTTGAAGCCGCATCTCGCTCCTGCAGTTGGCATTGGCATCGTAAGTAATTAGTAATTTGTATTTAAATTAATTATTGACACTATTTAAACGAATGTCTGGAAGACAGGCAAGTTTATTTGTTAGTTATTTTCCGGAATAGTTTTCTTATGGAAGAAGATAATACGTCATGTCTCTAAAATGTTTGTAGAATTCAAGCCAACAGCGAGTCTGTAGGATACATTTAATCGTGCAGGCTGTGAGCGATTTGAAAAAAATGGCATATGTTGATAGCATCTGGTGAACCAACAGTAATAAAAATGTATTACGTCAGGGCTGTAGGGTTTGCTGTCTGCTTCTGGGCTGGTTTAAGTTGTTTTTCGTGCTGAAAATCAAGAACTTATCTGTTATACTAAAAACGTGGAAACCATATAAAGATCTCTATGAAAAATTAACTTTGAATTAGGCAGAAGGTCCTTGGGCTTGCATCTTACCGTTAAAAAATGATCATGTGGATTTCAAAAAATGTAATGTCGAATTTTGAGCAGCTTTGAAGAAATCTTCCTGTAGTTTAAAATGAGGAAACATTTCAATTAAGAAATTATTTTCATTTGATTAGTGATATTTTTCTTGTGTTGATGAATTACTATCAAATAGAAATATTCCTTTAGTTTATCGTCTTTGATTTAAAAATTTAAAATTGTAACACATTGCCTTCTGTCAGTCGCCTATTCATTTATTGATATCAACTATCCGTAGATAATAGAAGTGATTTACTTAGTTGTACAATTTAATAATTGAGAGGACCGCGATATGTCGGTCAAAATGTCGGCACCTCAGCCATCGACGCGACGTCACCCAGACAGCCCAGATCAACCTTCCATAATTTATTCTCTCGGGAGATATTTCTTTTCAAAAAATACGTGAAATATATCAATTGCAAAATATAACACAGTAAATTTAAAACCGAAGGACGTGCAGTTTATTTTTACTTTCAGTTGGAACGCGTTGGCCTAGAAGCGAATGCATAGGCAGAGAGGCAGCAGGCGAAAGGGGAGAGAGCTCGTCCAAAAATACTGTAACGCTTAAGAGGGGGAGGAGACATTATGCAGCAATATATTACGTTACATAGGGGTAGAAGGATCATAGTTAAGTGTTACGAACTGCTGATATTTATTTTTAATTTTTTAAGGAATATATTTACAACATATTTTGTTTATTAAATTATAATGGAGTCCTAACTTCTAGTAAAACTGACAGGATTTTTTTTAAAATTTATTTCTGTTTTTGACGTTTAGACCCTGCTTGGGTCTTTTTCAGAAGTCTAGGGTACATGTTTATTTAAAATGCTTGATAAACAATCCGAATTTTAATAAAAAATTGACAATATTATAAAAAGATGTTCGCAACTATACATACTTGATCAGCTTTTTACAACATTGACAATTTTTTGTTAAAATTCTAAATTTTCAAAATTTTTGATGTTTTGATGTTTTAAGTAAAGTAACCTTAAAAATTAAAATATCCGTTTGAAACTCTCGAAGTCTCAAGTTCTTTTAGATCGCAGGGGAATATCAATTTTGGAGAAAATTGGTAGAACGGTTTTGGCCCCGGCGTTGACTACAGACGGGACAGGCACACGTTTCGTCAATCGATTTATCGGTATCAAATAACCCCAAAAAATTGATTCTGGCTACACCACGCGTCATAGGAAGTAATTTACTATATATATATATATATATATATATATATATATATATATATATGCACTTTTTTGTTACCATAACCCTGCAATGAAGGTTTTTCCGCCGAAAATTCGCCGTTTTCCGGCGCATGGTTATATAACTTTCTCTTCTTACGAAGTAAGTGCGAGAAAATGAAAGTAGAAACTTAAGATGCTACAAAATTAGTTTTTCCAGCTTTCCTCCTAGTTTCCAATCTTATAAAGGCCATCCGTTTTATCCAACACAATGATGATAACATTTTGAAAACTTCCCCCGGAATTTGAATAATGTACTTTGTCTCCTTGTATCGGGAGGATTCGTGCCTTGAAGGTATTTTAAATATCTTAAGTTTCTAATCCAGAACTTAATTTTATTAATGCTATGGTCATTCTAAATTTGAATAAACCTCAAGTAGCCTCAGGATATACATTTCTGAACGTTAAGGTTTTGACATCTTCCAAGTTTGATTTAAAATTGGTTAAGTTAATAGTTAAAATTTCATATATGTGCATCAAGCAATATAAATTCTTCGTTGGAGAAAAATTGTGAGAGAGATAGCCATAATTAACCTGTAGTAGCTCATAGAAGGCAATATATTGTAACGTATTAGCCAGCGTGCCTCGTGGCATCTATTTGGGGACGCTTGGTAGAGGATTAGCCTCGCCACAGGCAGGAGAGAAGGGATTTTCCGTAAAGCAAGAACGCGGAAACGGGAGACACAAGGCTTTGGTGCTCAGAGCCAGTGGGTGGGTTCTGGAGACAGTGAGAGAACCTCGTGCATGTGCACAAAACTTGGCGCCACGACGGTGCATATGCGAGCCAGGCTCGCGAGGCAAGTCACGAGTTGACGAAGCCTGCGGAGGACTTTGTGTTCTTGCGTGACTGCGGTTAAGGGGGGGGCGATGCTGTGTGCGTGCTCCGAGGTGAGGAGTGGTTGAGTGCCACTATTCACGCCGATTCTCAATCGGATAAGATCGCTCCTGCGATCGAGGCAAACCATCCGTTGGTACGCCAGAACGGACTTTGTGTCCCATCCGGTCACGGAAGCTAGGCTTTGTGCGCGCTTCAGAAGTAGGAGTGGCGAATGCCACAATCGAAAGCGACCATCTATCGGGTTCGGATCGCCCCCGCGATCAGGGGATAGTAGGTCTATCAGAGCTAGGGTGTAAGAAGGAAATTAATTGTAAATATTTGTTGTGTTTTGTTTGTTAATAAATATATTTGTTATATGAAAGCTCTGTGTCTGTGTTCGCAGTGAGTATCCATGACGTCACAATATAATGATCTTCCCGATATACTTTGACTATGCCTATGCTAATTCTGCTTTATATTTCATTTTCTTATTGCGCAGTTTCAATAATTACACGTTAGGGATCGTATTTTGGCGAGATAAAAGTTGTTTAACGCAAATCCTTAATTAAAATGGTAAAGAAATAAGGTCAGAAAGCTTCATAACGCGTTGACCAGAGCTTGAACTTGTTACAGACACACAGATATATATTATTTTTTCGTGAATCTGTCTTGTAATAAACGTGAGTGTATCAAAGACTGAATTCAATGCACGGTATATAACCAACAAATAACTTCATAGTGAACAGGACATTGAACCATTAATGATTACATGTCGTCCAAATTCTTTTGTAACCTCCAAACTGCCCTTGCACCAGCCACACTAAGTTCGGTAAGACGAGCGTTGCTCTTGCTTCCTTCAATTTCATAAATTAAACAACAATCTTTATAGGGGTACCCAGAAGAATGTCCCTGCCCAGAAACACGAGCATGATGGTACGCTAATTTGCAGTTACTCGAACCTTCCTCTGGTGTATCCATTATATGACAAATAAAAGCTAACACTCACCTGTAAATGGGCAATCCCACTGACCTGGTTAAATAAAATTTTCAAAAATCTTTTCCAGCAAGGATGGCGTGGACGCCTATGCATTTCCTGCTAGCCACGACGTGTGCTGCGATCTGGACAGGACTATCGCCTTGCGAAGCCTTCTATCATCCGAGATCGTCTCTCCCATTCTCTGTCAATGCTGTCATGATACGTATGCAGATTCAACAGGCAAAACTTGACGACCTCAACGCGCGCTTCAAAGCTTTGGAAGCCCAGCTACAGGCTCTGCAAGACGTGGTATCTGCGCCTCCGCCCCCGCCCCCGCCCCCACCCCCGCCCCCGCCCCCGCCTCGGTGCTTCACCAGCCCGCCGGCGCCGGACACGTCCACCGAGCCCGTTCCGGACCCTGGCGCCTCCGAGGACAGGGTAGGCATGCCACACCCACGCCCTTGTTTCCGACACATCGATGTTTTATTTTTAGTGATTCCGGCTACGTCAACTGCTAAGGTCAATAGCTCCGTAAGTGTAGTGCATGTTTAATCGCGGGAGTTTGGTGGTGATATTCCCTCTGAGTAGGTGGGATCCGGCGCCAACTTACGTCGGCTCGCGACCGGTCTGCCTGCATGTGTGGTAGCGTAGTGCTTGTAAGTGTAAGTGGGTGTAAGTAAGGAGGGAGGGTAGATGTCCGTGGCCTCTTTGTTAGCAAATTGCTCCGGCGGATGTTGAAAGGGAAAAAAATTCGGAAAATTGCCACTTAAAGCAGTCGGCCTCTAGAATTCACCTCGTGACAGCGACTGATCTGGATCTAGCTATGCAACCAGTGTCTAAAATCCGGCCACCGTCGGGACTCAGTATCATCAGTTGATGCCCTGAGCCACCTCTCCCGCTTCAACGATGTATTTAACATTTAGATTTTGAAGCCGGTGGTTTGGTAGCATCGATGTTGTGTGTTCGATATTTTTATTTGTCCGATATTTTTTAAATGAAAAAGTCCATCAAACAAAATCCGTAATAATTTTTAGATATCCATAAATTGAATATTCTTCAGAACAAAGTAACCAAAGTGGGAAATAAAGAAAATATTTTTCGTCAATAAAAAGTCTCAATAATGTTTGAATTAAAATTAAATAATACAAGTTTTGTTAATTTTAGATTTTTTTCTTTAATTTGTTAAGTTCCTGTTCCTGTGTGACGAAGAAAAGCCCAGGCAGGCAGAGTTTGCTAGTTACGGTAAAGGGACTATGTCATGTTCCCCACACGTCTCTCTTACCATCCAAGCGTGGGAATTACACTATAGGGTCAAGAATAGAGAAACATTGCTAGTTAGCCAGCAAAGTCGGACAATTGATACAAAATTCCAATGACACACATTTTTTTAATTTTATTTCTTCAGTAAAATCTCTATTAAAATTAATAAACGATCCCACTTTAAAATTAAATACCCACTCCCTCGCCACCGCGTGAATTTCTGTGGCTACTAATCTAGCTTTAAAAACGTCGACGTCTTATAAAAACGATGTTTTATTAACACCCATGTTTTAAAGGATTAACATGGATGTTTAAAAACATCATGTAGGACACATTAGTTAGCCAGCAAAGTCTGTCAATGACCCTAAATGCTTAATACATACACACTTTTTTTGGTTTCTGTTGTCAGTTAAATCTCAGTAAAAATATAATGAACGTGACTACTTAAAAGTAAACTCCCCACTCCGACACCACCGCGTGAACCTCTGTGGTTACTAATCCAGTTTTAAAAACGTCGATTTTCGGTGGATGTTTGAATTTTAAACATCGATGTGAAGACATATTCCTGCTTCCATTTTGAACGTGGATGTTTCGAAACACGAGGTCTTCTTGACGTCGTCTCTTCATCAGGCCGGGGGCGGCGACGCCAGCGACCTCCCTCTGCACGCGGCGGCGGCGCGCGACGACGACGCCTCGCTGCTGGCGGAGCTGCGGCGCGGCGCGCGCCTGGACGAGCGCGACGCGCGCGGCGACACGGCGCTGCACGCGGCGGCGCGCGAGGGCGCGGCCAGGGCGACGCGCGCGCTGCTGTCGCGCGGCGCCGACGTCCGCGCGCGGGACGAGCTGCTGCGCACGCCGCTGCACGCGGCCGCCGCCCGAGGGCAGGTAGGGACGGGCCACGAGGCGCGTCGTGTCCCACGTCAGCCGAGGAGATCGTTTTGCCACCACGTTAGACGGAATTTGAAACGTAGGCAGGAACCAAAGTCTTCACTAGGGGTGGATTTCAATGAAGTATCATTGTTACTTTCTCGCTACCACTCACGCAGTAGAGAGAAAGTCATGTATTGCGGCGCGAAAAATACCTCTAATTCTCGGCAGAAAAAATTCTTATTACAGGGCCCTGGTAAGGTTAAAATAAATAAAATCCAGTTGCAACAATTAGGGGGGAAATCCTCAAACACGTGGTGTAGTCAGAATTCATGTTTTAATATCGAAGATTCGAATGATGGCAAAACGTGTATCCGTCCGTCAACGCTAGAAGCTAAACCGTTCACCCGATTTTCTCCAAAGTTATATCCCCTCATCAATCTGGCTGATGTCACGTCTCCTTGACTTTGAATCTGATATTTTAAATTTAAGTGGAACTATACATATAGCCCCTGACACACTTTCAAAATTTCCAAAAAGAAATGGCTCCATTGTTTTTGGTTAAATTGTGTTGTTGGATAGTGTGAAGAACGTTAAAGAGAATTGTGCACGTCTCATTTTCGTTGAAAACTCATTTTTCAATAATTGGGAAATTCAATTTTTTCGGCATCTTCCCACAACTACTGGATGGGCGGGTCGAGCAAAGTGGACTGGTTGTGAAGTAATGAGGCTTCGACCCCTTCCCAAACATTCCTAGCATAGCTCCAGTTAAATTTTAATTAGAGTTCGAAGGACCACCCAGACTCCTGTAATGAGAAAACAGGTTATAATCACCCTTGCAGGTCTGGGACTGCAAGGATAGGAGTAGGAAGAGAATGCTTGTTACCATAAAAGTTGTAAATTAAATCATGTAAACATATATTCTATTTAAAACAAAGTACATCTTAAACCATGAGGGGGAGAAGGAACAAAGGGGTTGCAGCACACAAAATCACAATGTAAGTATACAATTATGCCCATGACATGGGACCATATTAGTGCGGTAGCACAGGACTTGTTTCTCTTGCATCTTGCTGAGGTTGGTGCGATTTACGGGCGGGCAGCTAACCCGGGCCCGTTTTCAGGCAGATGTAGTTTAGGAGATTGTATGTGCCGTAAGTGAGCACCAGCGAGAATACAAGGCACCAGTTAGGCACATGATGTCGGCGATGCAGCTTGTAAAAATAATTAGTCACAAATGCCACACGAGCATGAACACAAGGTATAGTTAAATCACGTGGCAAGCAGCACAGTTTGTAGAATGATTAATTGAGATTGCTACACAAGCATGAACACAAAGTATAGTTAAATCACGTGGCAAGCAGCACAGTTTGTAGAATGATTAATTGAGATTGCCACACAAGCATGAACACAAAGTACAGTTAAATCACGTGGCAAGCAGCACAGTTTGTAGAATGATTAATTGAGATTGCCACACAAGCATGAACACAAAATGTAGTTGAATGCGGCAAGTAATTAGGGCGCAATAGTCACCAGTAGCAGCATTGAATGTAGACGGCAAGAATGGCCGCAAAGTTGAGCGGCGAGACAGCATGCTCGCCAGCCACGTTATAGAAGCAGAAAATTGCTCAGCAGGAGGAGCAATTATTACATGCAGAGCGGAATAGCATTCGCTCCACACGGAGTCCAGGCGGTTACCGAAGTAGTGGCGCTGTATATGCAGAGAACGGCATGGCACGTCCGTCTCACACAGCTCCACCAGCAGGATTGCAGTGGCACCGCATGTGAGAGAGGAGAGCAGCGAGGCGACCGCCCAGCTCCAGCTCACGACCAAGACTGGAGTTTTCCGTTGCAACGCCGCTCGGCGAGGCGGTTGCGCCGCCGGCGTGCCGTGTGCAACGGAGTTCGTTGTTGCGCCATATGAGACTGGAAAATTCTGGGAATCCCAAAGTGTGCAGCTGCGCTCGGCGGTTGCCGCGAGTCCGTTGGGCAGCGTTGTCGCGTGAGCGGATTACCAAGAAGCGAGGCACTGCCGCACGTGGCAATCTGAAAGCTTACTTGGAAGCGTAATTCTGAGGAGTTGCACCATTGTGCAAGAACTTCAAAAATGTGCGTCTTTGAATAAATATAATTATGAAATAAAAAAAACAGCTTGCTCTGACATACACCCCCACAGGACGACTAGGTCGTCCGACTAAAAAAAGATGTTAGGGCAAGCTAGGTAGTTAGGTATAGATGGGAGTGGTAGGGTGTATGGAGATCTGTGGCAAGGATAGTGAATGTAGCCGTTGGTATTAGAAAGGCATAATTAACCTTAGACAAGTAAGCACCTCGAAGAGGTGGCAAGTGCGATGGCACACGATGTAATAAAGTAATCTGACATAATACATAATAATACAATGGTTTTGGATTAGCACTAAATAACTATGACTCAGTAAACGTCAGTAACTATGACTCAGTAAACCATGACTCAGTAAACGTCAGTAACTGTGACTCAGTAAACTCAAATGAGGAGACTGTCTTTGAGTGAGCTTTTAGAGGGAGCATCTCGATTAGGTAGCAATGCAACAATGCAAAGTCTTAACATGGTAAAGTTGGTAAGATGTCTCGAATGAGATGGGGCGCCTCGGAGGGTGGCAAATGCAATGTAAACAAATCTTGACATAACAAGATTAATAAGGCATGTCTCGCGTGAGATGGTGCACTTCGGGGAGGTGGCGAGTGCAACAATGCACAAATTTTAATATAATGCATAACCTGAACATATCTTAACATAATCTTAATTACTAACATATTTACAATATAATACAATGAATCTTACAACTAACAAATGATGAACAGATAGACACAATAAATCAAATAAACACTAAATAACCATAAATCACCTATGGTTGAATTAAGGCAAACACCCTTAAACATGGGACAGATCTCGTATGAGATGGTGTACCTCGTAGAGATGGCAGGTGCGATAATGCAAGATGTTGCCATAGCAAAGCTAATAAGGCATATCTCGGATGGGATGGTGCACCTCGAGGAGGTTGCAAATGCAATAGTGCGAGAAATCTTAACACAGTAAGACATCGTAAGTGGCATAGTAAGTTCTCGGAGAGGCGTAAGTGCAACAATGCAAAATTCTTAATATAATACAGAATCCTAACTACTAACAAATTTACAATATAATACAGCGAATCTTACAGCTAACAAATAATAAACAACTAACTATAAATAACTAACACTAAATAACTATGAATAACCTATGCTTAAATTTGAATTGACATGTAATGGCCCACCCCCACAATGCCGAAGGTGGGAGACATAGTGTCATCTTTGTACCTCACATCAGAGGGCATTGCCTTGGATTTGGCACAAGGCATTGTTACGATGTAAGTACCGTGTTCACTTGGAGAGCGCACATAGCTTGCTGCTCCGTAGGGTATCAGGCTGCTGTCAGAAGAGCCATGAAATACGATTAATAAGCATGCACGTGGCAAAATGCATCGTGGCACATTAATTGCAGGTATGTCAATTAGTGACTTGAACACTTCTTGCCATTTGAGGGCAATGTCAGGTGGGCGCGATTGGTCCCAATTGAGGGAATAATCCCAGAGTCTTTGAAACAATAGTTTGCAAACAATTATACAAGGGGCCAATAGGCCTAGTGGATCGAATAAAGAACATATCACAGACAGCATGGTTCTTTTGGTAAACTTTGTAACATTAAAATTAATTTTGTCTGACAGCGCTAGGGTGAACATGTCAGTCACAGTATTCCAGGAAATACCTGAAGTGGATACTGCTTCGGGGGCTTTGGACTCGAAAATTTTGTGACCTGACTTGGCCAGCAGGTGATCTGAAGGATCTGACAAAACAGACTTGCCATTCGAGGCCCATTTACGTAAAAGGAAACCACCCTTTGCCAACAAAGCGTTTAATTCAGAGATAGTTTGCTTGGCAGCATGCAGGTTGGGAGATGAATGTAAAAAATCATCAACATAAAAATTGGACGTTAGCACACGTGAGCCCATAGGGAAGTCAGTGCCTTCGTCAGTAGCCAGCTGATGCAAAGTGCGAACAGCAAGAAAGGTGGCTGGTTTTAAACCATACGTCACCGTAGTTAAGGCAAAATCCTGAATAGGTTGAGAAGGAGAATCCCTCCATAAGACACGTTGTAGGTTCCAGTCAGATGGGTCTACATTAACTTGGCGAAACATCATTTTGAGGTCAGCAGCAATGCCAATCTTGTGAATTCTAAATTTAAGTAAAAGATCAAAGAGGTCGTATTGAATTTTGCTACCATTTAATAGTGCATCACTTAGAGAAATACCAGTAGTGGTTTTAGCCGAAGCGTCAAACACAACTCTAGTTTTAGTAGTAGAGCTGGAAGGTTTGAACACTGGATGATGAGGAATGTAATAATTAATAAGACTGCCACAGCTGGGTGCTGGTTGCATATGTCCTAATTGAATATACTCGTTAATAAACTCATGGTAATCTCGTTTTAATTCGGGATCCTTTTCAAGCCTTTTTTCAATTGCCAGAAAGCGTTTAATTGCCTGAGGTTTGGAGTCGCCTAATGAATTTAATTTAGAATTAACAGGGAGCTTGACCGAGTATCTGCCAGAGGCGTCCCTCGAGTGAGTAGCTACGAAGTGAGATTCTGCTATTTCTTCCTCACGTAAAATTGGGTGGAGGGGGGAAACTTCCTCTACCTCCCAAAAGTGTTTGATCTGATCAGGTAACTCAAAAGGCGTCTGAATCAGATTACAGAAAGCTTGTGAGGGAGAAGCGGAGAGTGGGGTACGACCCGCAACAATCCAACCTAATTTAGTGTGCTGTAGCACAGGGTAAACACCATCGGATCTGGTCAGCTTATCTGGCAGTAAGATTTCAAAGAAAATATCCGCACCAAGCAAGAGATCGATGGGTTTAACATTATCAAAGTGAGGATCTGCATAGACTAGATTTGTGGGCAAATTCCAATTGTCGCAATTAAAACTATGTGAGAGAGGGCCAGGAATGCTATGCACAATTGAACAATTTACTTTACAAGACCAGCCATCAGGAGCATTACAAGCTTTAATTATTAAAGTAGTGCTGTGAGTACTCGTTAAGGTTTCCGGACCAATACCAGAAATAGTCACAGGCATCTTCGTTGTGGGTAACTTAAGAGAATTTACCGTGCTCCAAGTAATTAAATTAATACCACTTCCAGTGTCAAGAAGAGCAACAAAGGGTTTAGATCTGCCATTATTAGAAGAACAGTTTACTAAAGCTGTTGGAATGAGAATTGAAGTGGTTGCTTTGGCAGCACTGGTCACAACAGGTGATGCAGCTTGTTGGTTAGTAGGTTTATCACCAAAGTGCAAAAGCTTGTGGTGATTTTTATTACAAATAGCACATTTTGTAGTACAAGAATGACCATGGGTCTTCGGGTGAAAACATCTAGAACATCTACCTTGCTTAACAATGAAGTCGTAGCGAGCTTTAGGCAACAATTGTAAAAATGAAGGACAGTCCTTAATCAAATGTTCAGAGTTGCATTTTGGACAAATTGGTGACTTGCTTCTTTCCGTGTTGTTGACGTTGCCTGCCCTGGCGGTGTGAGGCTTGTCATTAACGTGAGAATTGGAAGCATATACAGTAGGATTGTCAAAAACTCTTAAACTTCGTTGATGCAGTTCTAGATACTGGAGTAAAGAATCGAAAGTGGGGAGCTCACTGCTATTCAAGGACAGTTCCCATTGCTTGAGAATGTCAGTGGGAAGACTTTTGGAAATTAGTGCAACGAGCAACAAATCTGACAAGTCAGTATCAACCTTGATGCTCTTAATTGCATTCACATGTAATCTAAAGTAGTCGATTAAATTTTGCAAAGAGGAAGAGGAGCCTTCTGCGAGTGCAGGAGGATTTAAAATCGAATTTAAGTGAATGCTAACGATAGATCTGGGAGAGTCATAACGTTGCTTCAATAATTCCCATGCAACTGTAAAGTTGTCATCGGTGATGGGCAAGTTGTGCAACAAATCCTTGGCTTGTCCCACAAGTGAGCCTGATAAGTAATAAAATTTATTAGAGTTGGGCATGTCATCTTGACATATAAGACCTTCGAAAATGTTTTTAAATGTAAGCCAGTTAGTTTGGTTGCCATCAAATGTGGGCAATTTAATTTCAGGTAATTTAATGTTGCACTTAGAACTTCTACAGGTGCAGTCAGAAGGGCTTGATCTGTTGGAAACAGAATCATTATCAGCGAGAGCTGAATTGTAATTAAATTCTGCCACAGTAGCTGCAGCGAGGACATCATAATATACATTAAAGAGATCGTTTATTTGAGAAGTAATCTGATCAGATAGATTAACATCATTAATTAAATTATCAAGATTATTGAAAGTTTTAACAAGCGTCTCCTTTCTGAGGATTAATTGTTGGCGCGTGTGCACGGTGAGTGGCTCATTTTCTATGAGAAAATTTGAGATGGAGGTACAACCATCCTTCAATCTGGTCATTACGTTAATAACCTTTTTTGGAAGCGTTTGTGATGCCATCTTGGATGTTCAATCGGCAATTGATGGACACAGGATAGAACAGGAATGTTGAGGGATCAGAAGGGAGCCCTAACCTAACATTAATTAACACTAAACTTTCCCCAAAAATACATAAACACTAAACAAAGCACACTATATGTACATGTAACACATAAAAAAATGCAATTAATAACACAGATGTGTGTATGTATGTGACACAATAAACACTTGAGTAGACATGAAATCAAGAAAGCACATAAAAATGTAAATACACAAATGTATACATGTAACACTTGGAAGTGTGAATAAGTACTGTGTACAAATTATACATGAAATGTAAATACAAGTGTGTACACGTGAAATTAAAGGACCACATACATAATGTAGATCCACAAATGTACATGTAACACTTGTGAATGTGAGTGAGACACTGTGTATATATGTGAAATCAAAGAAGTACATACATGAAGTGTAAATGCACAAATGTATACACATGAAATTAAGGTAGCACACATCAACTTTATGTGCTGTAACAAATGAGATTGATAACTGAGTTGGAATTGATAAAAAATCAGTAATTCTAATATCTTTACAAGCAAGCAAGCTAATCCCCTGAATAGACGCACATCTATGAAGTTCCTGCACTTACAATTTGTTGAAAAACAGCTGAGTGGTGCAGCATCAGTAGTGGGACAGCGTCAGTAAGTAGTACAGCATACAGCCTCGTTACACGATACAGGAGCATACAGCCTCGTTACACGATACAGGACAGTAAGTACATGTAACATTTTAAATCAGGCATAAGTATGTTACATAAAAAACAAGTACATTGACAAGGTAAATACAATTAACACTTGATTTGCATGTATGGTAACAAGCATACTCAAAGACAAAGATGATGGCTCGAAGAGCATATACAATGCTGATGTAATATCAGCTTTAGTGCCTGGTAGACATTGACAATGGAAGTACAAAAAGAATAAGTGCTGATGTGAATATCAGCTTGGTACCTGGAAGGCATTAAAAATAGAAGTTAAGCTTATATATATAAGTATACATAAATTTACTGGTTATATCCGAGCTCGATCAGGACCAAAATGGTCCGAAGAGCATGAACAGCATACATAAAAGCATAGATAAGCATAGATAAATTTACTGGTTCAAAATCCAGGCTCGAAGGAACAAAATGGATGGGCGGGTCGAGCAAAGTGGACTGGTTGTGAAGTAATGAGGCTTCGACCCCTTCCCAAACATTCCTAGCATAGCTCCAGTTAAATTTTAATTAGAGTTCGAAGGACCACCCAGACTCCTGTAATGAGAAAACAGGTTATAATCACCCTTGCAGGTCTGGGACTGCAAGGATAGGAGTAGGAAGAGAATGCTTGTTACCATAAAAGTTGTAAATTAAATCATGTAAACATATATTCTATTTAAAACAAAGTACATCTTAAACCATGAGGGGGAGAAGGAACAAAGGGGTTGCAGCACACAAAATCACAATGTAAGTATACAATTATGCCCATGACATGGGACCATATTAGTGCGGTAGCACAGGACTTGTTTCTCTTGCATCTTGCTGAGGTTGGTGCGATTTACGGGCGGGCAGCTAACCCGGGCCCGTTTTCAGGCAGATGTAGTTTAGGAGATTGTATGTGTCGTAAGTGAGCACCAGCGAGAATACAAGGCACCAGTTAGGCACATGATGTCGGCGATGCAGCTTGTAAAAATAATTAGTCATAAATGCCACACGAGCATGAACACAAGGTATAGTTAAATCACGTGGCAAGCAGCACAGTTTGTAGAATGATTAATTGAGATTGCCACACAAGCATGAACACAAAGTACAGTTAAATCACGTGGCAAGCAGCACAGTTTGTAGAATGATTAATTGAGATTGCCACACAAGCATGAACACAAAATGTAGTTGAATGCGGCAAGTAATTAGGGCGCAATAGTCACCAGTAGCAGCATTGAATGTAGACGGCAAGAATGGCCGCAAAGTTGAGCGGCGAGACAGCATGCTCGCCAGCCACGTTATAGAAGCAGAAAATTGCTCAGCAGGAGGAGCAATTATTACATGCAGAGCGGAATAGCATTCGCTCCACACGGAGTCCAGGCGGTTACCGAAGTAGTGGCGCTGTATATGCAGAGAACGGCATGGCACGTCCGTCTCACACAGCTCCACCAGCAGGATTGCAGTGGCACCGCATGTGAGAGAGGAGAGCAGCGAGGCGACCGCCCAGCTCCAGCTCACGACCAAGACTGGAGTTTTCCGTTGCAACGCCGCTCGGCGAGGCGGTTGCGCCGCCGGCGTGCCGTGTGCAACGGAGTTCGTTGTTGCGCCATATGAGACTGGAAAATTCTGGGAATCCCAAAGTGTGCAGCTGCGCTCGGCGGTTGCCGCGAGTCCGTTGGGCAGCGTTGTCGCGTGAGCGGATTACCAAGAAGCGAGGCACTGCCGCACGTGGCAATCTGAAAGCTTACTTGGAAGCGTAATTCTGAGGAGTTGCACCATTGTGCAAGAACTTCAAAAATGTGCGTCTTTGAATAAATATAATTATGAAATAAAAAAAAACAGCTTGCTCTGACAACTACAATTATGAAGATAGAGGTTTTTACTTTAATGAAATATGTTCCTCAAAGGACAAGTACAATGTTTTGAAAATTTAAGTATTATTATTTCGTTTTCGTGAAAGTACTAGCAGCTTTAGCATCTCTAGTTTACTTTACACCATTTCTTACTTTCGAACAATGCCTTTTAGTATATGCTTTCATTTTATGGTATAACAAAATGAATCATTTTTAGGACATTTTCTGCAGTTAGGCCGATTTCAGGATTACTAGATATTTCCTGGTCCAAACCAAACATTTGCAAGCTGAATTCACTTGAACGAAAAAACGTAGCCTCCATCAGTTACATATCCAACAGTTTGAGTTGTTCATTTAAACTGGTTTTGAACACATTTTTACGTCATTTTTCTTTGTTTTTAGGGTATTTTAAAATCATTTTAAGACCATTTCATTGATCATTTTGGAAATGTTTGAAGTTATCAAAATCCGCCATGTAATTATCAACTTACTGCAAGGCATTGAAACATATATAAAGAACTTGTTCTTAATATTGTCGATTAAAATCGGAAGTCCTTTCAATATCAGGAGCTGGTAGGAGAGGCGCTCTGCATTGAGATTAACATGTTTGGTATTGAATCTCCGAATTGGGTGATATTGTCGCCCGCTCTTTTCAGTTCGTGACTTGAAAGCACTTCTTGTTTTATGCTCCGATTTAAATCCAGTGGCACTTCAAGGGCATGTGCTGGAAGGAGAGGGGGTTGTTCTCCAGTACCAAGAATTTAACGAAGAATCCGACTGC
This sequence comes from Gryllus longicercus, assembly GCA_038098605.1. Lineage (NCBI taxonomy): Eukaryota > Metazoa > Arthropoda > Insecta > Orthoptera > Gryllidae > Gryllus > Gryllus longicercus. The sequence continues at coordinate 4,494,972 of JAZDUA010000047.1, read as the reverse complement.
ATGACAGTTTGTTCCTCTCTCCGTCCAGCTCGTGACCTTCGAGTGCCACTCAAGTGTCGCATGGTAATGGGCGCGGTCGGGGGGGCAGGTGGAGACGGCGCGGCTGCTGGCGGAGGCGGGCGCGGAGCCCGGCGCGCGCGACGCCCGCGGCGCCACGGCGCTGACGCTGGCGGCGCGCGCGGGCCGCGCCGCCCTGTCCGAGTGGCTGCTGCAGCGGGCGCCGGCGGCCGAGTGGGCGGACGCGGCGGGCGACGGGGCGCTGCTGGCGGCGGCGCGGGCGGGGCGGTGGGCGCGCGCGGAGCGGCTGGCGGCCGGCGGCGCGGCGCCCGCGGCGCGCGGGGGCGACGGCGTCTCGGCGCTGCAGCTGGCGGCGCGGGCGGCGGGGCCGGGGCCGCTGGCGGCGCTGCACGCCATGCTGCGGGGCGGCGCGCTGTGCGACGCGGGCGCGGTGGCGAGCGCGCTGGCGGAGGCGCGCGGCGCGCCGCAGGTCTGGGCCATCGCGCAGGCGGCTCCCGAAGAGGTCTTTCAAATTTATTTTTATTTTTTATTATATATATTGAAAATTGGACACTGTGCAGGTGTATCAACTCGTAAGAGAACGAATTGAGTAATGAAATTGGCTGAGATGGAGGCAAGTTTGTTTTGGAAGATGCAGGCAAGAGTTCCTGTTGTCTCCACCGCTATCGTCATCATTATCATTGTTATCTTCGATATCATTTTTGACATTATCGTTATCCTTATTATTGTTATCAATGTTGCCATATATATATATATATATATATATATATATATATATATATATATATATATATATATATATTGTGACGTACCTTTCTAACCTGTTCGGGCGTCAGTTGTGACGTACCTGGTTCTGCCTCAGCTGTGAAGTACTTATCAGTGCATACACTGATCGGACGCCAGCTGCGACGCACCTGTTGGTTGGTACTTTTCACTACAAATTTATAAGTTCTAAAGGTCGGGTATCTTGCTCGCGAATGGGTCATCTGAGGAATTTGGTACTATATTGGTGCGTCCAAATAATAATTTTGTATAAGCAAACAAGTACAATTTATTTATAATGGAATGTTCAATACACTTGATTAATTACAAAAAGAACCTCTTTAACTTGGTACCAAGATTTAGTTAACCGTGTAATCTGTCATACCTTTGGGGCCCCATTAACAATTCGGTCGCAGTAATTCCTCACCCCGGCAACTGCAACGGTCGGTCTCCGCCGCGGCTCGGCGTCCTTGGGCTGCCGGTGACGTGGACACGTGCTGTGCTGGTCTGCAGAAGCGGCGCTAGAAGTCCCTTGGCCGCACCCTCGGATATTTTCGCCTTCGCTCACACACGCGTAATTACCGGGTCTTGAAAATGTCCGTTACGTTCACACCACGCGCGTAAATTGTTACTGCGCCCCTCCTTGGTTTCGTTCTCCTTCTCTCTCGCAACTACTACACTATAAATCATCGGCTTCTAATCAATAATGATACACGTAATGCTAGTAAATGCTTCTCATCATTAGCAGGGGTTCACTCTGTCTATAATTATTCGTATGTCCTCTGCCACACGCTCTCTGCAACGGCCCAATCCTCGCCACTCGGCATCCGTTCGCCACCGCGCGTCTCTCGCAACTCGACCATCTTCTCCGGCCACCTGCCGGCCACTGCCACTGCTTTTTCAACCGCCACTTGGCGACCCCCTCAACCGTCGAGCATCCCCTCCCCTCGCTGGGCGGCGGCGGCGGTCGCGCTCGCAAATTCCCCACCGCTCGCTCGCACCTGCCACTGCACTGCACAGTCCAAATGAGCAACAATACACTCTTGCATTAATTATCTGTAATTACGGAGGGAACACTTAGCGTGTTTCAATATATATATATATATATATATATATATATATATATATAATATACAAATTCGGAATATTTTGCAAGGCATAGCGTACGGCAATTGATATAACAGCAATTGGCATAGCGAACAGAAATTCACAGTTCTAATGATGTGCGCAAGCGCTGTTCCAGCTTTGCAGCACCTCTGTGCATCTGCGCATGCGAAGAAGATCGAGCGTGCACTATATAACTATACGCTAGTACTTGCAAAATCTCCCTATTACTTCTGAAGTACACGTCCTTTTTAAAGCTGACTAACTCGATCAATCTTCAAATGGTCCGTTGAAAGAAAGAGAATTGTACGCAGATTTCTCGAATTGAGCTTTAACTTTTGAAATGTGTAGAATTTGTTTGAAAAAAAAACATTCCAGTATCTTTGAAAATTGCCAAAAAATTAAAATTGAAAAATGATAGGGATTGTTTTTTTTAATAAAATTATATATTTAAGTAAAATTATGTACGGTTTGATAAAACTAGTAGATTTTGCGTAATTTGTCCTTCAAGTTAACACAATTTATAAAAGAATTCTCAAAAAGGGCTTAACATTTTTTGTTTGATTTTCTAACTGATAGAGAATTGAAGTCTAAAAAATAGCACTGATCTTATTGTCGTTGATCTCTCTGAATTTTGGAAAATTGTAATAGTTTGAAATAAAAGGAGGAAGTGTATTGTGCTGCAGGTCCTTTAGTTTTCTAGACAAATCGATTGAGCTTCACTTTAAAAAAAGTGTGTTCTAAAGAGTTTAATTCTGGCTGCCGAGGTGAACGAGCACGAATTACGACCTTGATGCCGAAATATACAAAATGAAACCTTAGTGACCTTATATTATACATTCCAGTGTTTGACTCTTTTGTGTAGTTCCAAATCCATTCCGCCACAGACGTGCAGAGTCTAGATTTATGTGCGAAATTAAACTGACTATTTGATATTTGGGTTTCCACATACGAGAGTCCTCGCACGGATAGTTAGTTTCTAATTATTTCCAGTATTATCGCGGTCTAATTTTCGGCGCAGCCACGTAGCCAGCGTATTCCACACACTGCAATCTCACCATCACGAGCAGCCAAACCCTCGTTGTTTATTCACTTGAATCAACCGGCGAGCAGCTCTATCCAGGATTGTTTCTCGTGGGACTAGTCTTCCGGTTTACGAGTGATGCGAGTTAATTGTTACCTAAAACAATCATGTAATATACATTATATATTGAGATGAGCTTGAATATATGCCTCACGCCATTAAAAGAAATAGAAGGCAAGTTCACGTCAACTTGCAAATGCAAATTGAATGTGGCGCGTCTGCGATGTATTCGTACCAAGCGAAAAGTACACAGACCAATGGTGAAATCCATGGGAAAAGATAAGGAGCTTGAGATCGCCATGGCCATCGCATCAAAAGCGAGGGAACTAGCAAACGAAGTTGCGTTTCCGTTAAGAAATCCAGCGGTCTCCTAAAAATGATTGTAGTGAGCAGTCCACGATTTGTATTCTCCTGAGATTCGTTGAAGTGATTTGTCGAGCAGTTCGGAGTGTTTTAGTTAGTGTAAACCGTCGCATTACAAACTGTTAATTCAGCCATTATGCTGGTCCAACGACCGCTTCCTGCTGCCATTTAACGACCAGGTCCTTTTAGTCACCTTATTACGCTGTAATAAAAGTTTATACTTTTATACAATTTATAAGGAACTACTCGTTAGTGTACCACTGCTGGGTAGAGAAATACCTCCAGCCTTGCATCAAAGAGAAAGAAAGAGAAAATTAAAGTTCGCAGATTGTGTCATAGGTGGGAAATCAGGCGCACAATAAATGTTTGAAAAAATAGGGAGACAGATGTTTGTACAAAAACAATTTATTGTGCTTTTCCAGGGTTACAATCCAGTACCACTATCCAATCATACAATAACAATGCGAGGTCTACCACTCGCCAGTAAAGAAAGTGCCATGTACGTAGCCGCTTGCAGTATCACTAGACGATGTACCAATTCGTAGCTCCATCAACCAATATTCAACCGAATAAACGAAGCACTTCAAGCGTGGTCAGCGTAGCGGTCCCAATAAGTCTCTGAGCGCGCACAATTTCAGACTCCTCTGTCTTTCTGTCGCTGTCTCAGACTATTCTGTCTTTCCGGTCGCCTGGCCGCCCTTTATATACCGGTGGCCGCGGCTTCCCCAGAATCGCTCCAGTATACTCCGATTTAAACACAGCTGCACTTCAAGATCACGAGCTGAATGGAGAGGGGACACTGTCAGCCAATCGGGAGCTACAATACCCAAAATGTAAGTCATAACGAAGCTCCCGATTGGGCGAGAGTAATCCCCTCTTCGTTAAGCTCGTGACCCGGAAGTGCAGCTCTGTTTAAATTGAAATACAGCTAAATTCCTGTGGAGCGGGTAGTGTCTCGTTGCTCCACATACTTCAATATAGAGCGCGCGAACCAACTTCAAAAGCACCTGTGCACATAGCAATCTGCGACACATATTACACTGCAACACACTTTGACACCCTAAATAGATCGTAAATGATGCGTCATGGAGCCTCAAAAAAAAGGGCCTGTTCCTCGAAGGAGATTCTTGGATGGGAAACCCGTGGGTTGATCTTGTCTTCCAGCGAAGATAATGTCGACCCTCTTGTCGTTTGAACGGATTGTTCATTCACGAAAATTCGTGAAAAAAGATTCGAGAGAACAACAGAAGATTTCACAAATCATAGGACCGCTTTCGCTAAACACTTTGTTCAGGAAGAACTGTTGTCACTGGCGGCATCTTTCTATAAAGATGACATGGAAAAGTTGGTTTCCCGCAATGACAAATGTGTGACCAATGGTGACAAATACGTAGACAAATGGTGCAAGAAGTTTTCTTTCATGTAAAAATAAATTTTTGTTTCGCAAGTTTTGATTTTTGCCCTGCGCAGGTGGCGGGTGCCGCCGGCGAGGCGGCGCTGCGTCAAGCTGCGCGTGACGGCCGCGCGTCGGCGCTGGCGGCGCTGCAGGCGGCGGGCGCCGACCCCACGGCCCCCGGCGCCGACGGGCGCGCCGCGCTGCAGCTGGCGGCGCGCGCGGGCCACGTGGCGTGCGTGGAGGCGCTGCTGCCCGCCTTCGCGCAGCGCTCGGAGCTCGTGCTGCGCGCCCTCAACGCCACCGACGACGCGCGCGTCCTGCAGGCTGTGGAGGCGGCCGCGCGCCCGGTCGTGCGAGGCCCCGAGGGGGTGGCGGTCCTGAGGCAGGCCGCTCGCGATGGACGGTGCGACTTCGTGAGCACCCTGCTGCTTTCGGACGTTGAAATCACCATGTTGGAAGACGTTCTACGTCTAAATGCTCAGTCTCATTACTCAAATTGCTTGATGCAGATTGTACAGAAACTTCTGAGCACGAAAAATCAAACCGCTGAAGTGGGGCGTCTCATAAATATCAACAATAGTTCAGACGTTTTGGAAGCGGTCGCCAAGGCAGTTCCAGGTGCTTTTCTGGCAGCAGCGGGGGAGAAGGCGTTCACGCGGGCAGTGGCAGGAAACCGATGCTACTTGATTGGGCCGCTCGTAGCAGCCGGCTCGGACCCCGGACAGGAGGACGCGCGGGAGGCGCTGGCGCTCGCCGCTGGGGGAGCGAGCGTGGGCTGCGCGCGTGCTCTGCGCGCCGGCGGCGTGCCCCCCTTGGACGCTCCGCTGTACAGCGCCATGCTGCGCAACGCGTCGACGACCTGCGGCGCGCAGCTGCTGGCGGCCCTGCTGGCGGCGGGCGTCGACCCCACGCTCCCCGACGCCGACGGCCGCACGGCGCTGCAACTGGCGGCGCGCGCGGGCCACGCCCCGTGCGTGTGGGCGCTGAAACCTCACTTCGTAAACCGCTTGGACCTCGTCCTGCGCGCGCTCAACGAGACGGACAACGCGGCCGTGGCGCGCGCCTTGGCAGCCGGAGAACGTCAGCTGATTAAGGGCTCCGAGGGGGCCAACTTCTTGAAAGAAGCCGTGCGCGACGGCCGCTGCGCCGTCGCGGGGGCCGTTCTGTCTCTGAGGACCCAACGGCACTACGACGCTGCGGTGGTTCTCACCCAGCCGGAGGCCGATGTCAAATGTGTCGACTCCATCTTGAACGTCGTGCAGGGGACCGACGACCAAAATAAGGTGGTAAGTCTCATAAAGGATTGGACGAGAAGAGCCGACATTCTCGAGAAGGTCGCAGCGACATTTCCAGATGATTTCCGTGGAGAACCCGGGATGCTGGCCGAAGATGTGAAATCAGGGAGGTGCTATATGATCCGTGCTTACTTCGTGGCTGGTCTATCCCCGGGGGGCCTAGACGCCCACCGGGCCCTCGAGGCAGCAGCCGAGTACGACGACGAAGAGTGTGTAAAAGCGCTGCGACAGGAGGGCGTGTCCCCGCTAGCCGACGAGCGAAGTAAGAGCGCCTTGCGAAGTGCGGTGTTGCACGGGAATCGACAGGCATTAAAAGCGCTCCTGGCGGCGGGCGTCTTCGTCGACGCCGCGGACGAGGAAGGACGCACCGCGCTCACGCTCGCCGCCTGGAACGGCCACGCCGACATTGTGGTGGATCTTCTGAACGCAGGAGCGGACAAAGACAGACCGCAGCAGGACGGGAGCACCGCGTTGATGTTGGCGTCGCGCGAAGGCCACTTGGACGTGGTGCTGAAGCTTCTGCACGTGCACGCGCAAGTCGATGCGAAGAGCGAGAAGCAAAGTACTGCTCTAATGCTCGCGTCGATGCAAGGTCACGTGGAGATCGTGCGAACCCTTTTGAATGCCCGTGCGAAAGTGGACGAGGGCAACATTGCGGGAGACACGCCTCTGATTCTTGCCTCTTGGAAAGGACGGACAGAAGTTGTGCGTGAGCTTCTGGAAGCCAATGCGAATGTCGATATTAGGAACGAACGTAATGATACTGCTTTAATTGTCGCGTCTCACTTTGGCTACACGAATATCGTCAGTCTGCTTCTGAAGGCCAATGCTACAGTCAATGTCTCCAACAGAAGTGGAGGGACGGCGTTGATACAGTCGTCTGGGGTAGGACACTTGGAGGTAGTGAAATTGCTTTTGAACGCTCGTGCAGATGTCAATGTGAAAACCAACACGGGCAGCACGGCTCTGATGTCCGCCTGTTCTAGTGGCCATTTGGAGATCGTGAAATTGTTACTCGAGCATAATGCTGACATTACAGTGCAAGACAATTTGGGAAAAACAGCCATTGACGTTGCCTCAGATGGTGAGCACACAGAAATCGTGAAAGTCTTAAAGAATGCGCTTGGGTCGGATTAAATTATTCATTTTAATACATAATAAAGGTATTTGGATTTGACACTACTCACATTTGTACGATGATATTTTTTTAAGGAAATTTGATCTTCTATGAAAAATGTGGCTTATAATTGCATTTTCCGGTTTACATTACCTAGACTGTTTGATAAAATTACTTGTAGATATTTCTACGATTTTAAGACTTTTAATAATAAAAATTGCACATCTGTTCTAGTCAAATTGTTTTAAAATATAATTTTTACTTTCTTTGCCTACTTAAGCTTCTGATGCATATTGTCCTTCAGTATATTTAACCAAATCTACCTTTCCCTCAATATTTTCATTTTCTCAACTTACTACGTACGTAGTAAATATCTATTATAATGCGACAGCAGAAATCGTCTCGTGACAAACCGTCGTATTGTAGGAATCAGGTACAAAAAGTGAACAAATATTGTTTCTACACAAAGTAAATTTCTTCTTATAACACGTTATGTAGTCAAAATCCATGTTTTTGTGTCCTTGATTTCAAAAATCAATTGACGGTAAAAAGCCAGTTCGTTCGTCTGTCTGTGAGTCTGTCAGTCTGTTCGTCTGTCAGCACTAGCATATAAAACATTGAGATAATTTTCTTAAAAACTGATATTTCTCAATCAATCTAAACAATCTCGAGGCCCTGCAAAGTGAAAGGGATATTTTATTTTTTGCTGATACTTTATACGAGGCCTCAACAGCCTCTCCAAAATTTTCTCGATAATGGTTGCAAATTGTTTTAATAATTTCTTCCAACACCGAAAAGAAAACGACCTTGCCTTGGCAATGCAATTCTTTCTCGTTGACAGACACGAAAAGGTAATATTGGCTACTCCATGAATCGAGTTGATGAGAAACTCGATGGATTTTTTTTCTTCCTTGCTTTTTTCCCGTTTCTATGGAGTCGTCACTAACAATGGCGGGCTCAGCTTTTATTATTTCTACACACACTTCATGTTATCAAGATTTGGCGATGTTTTTACGGCCGGATGCCCTCCCTGGCGCAAATCACACAGGACAAACAAGCACAGAACACAGACAACTCACACAATTCCGAAACATACATAATCATGCCCCAAGCTGGATTCGAACCCACCATCGTTCGGTCCGAATCCACCGCGGCACTACTGACTTAACGATCTCAGCTGCTGGATCGGTCGTGAAAATCAATGAACAATTAACGCAATACACAGCCTGTCACCAAATTTCGCGCCCGCACGTAAGGTGAAATGTGACTCACGACATCAGACTCGCAATCTGTTAATCTCAGAATAATACGATCCGGTTTCAGATCTCTAGGATGAAAGTCTCGGACGATAGCGCACACATTTCACGTAGAAATGTCTAATGAATATTATCGTGTCACGAGCCACATTTCCATTTCAAGCGTTTTTTAACAGCCCGTACGCCTCTCGATCTCTCTCGTCTCTTCCCGCAGAGACCTGCGCTCGCTCGCTCCTCCCAGGATGGCTACGCCCGGGTGCTGCCTGCATTGCTCGGTTTCCTGTGAAAATGCCCTGACGTGAGCGCAGAAAAGTAACATGACGTTCCGTACTTGACTCATCTGCGTTGTGCGTAGGCCAGCGCGTGCGTAGGTCATGCGCGTACGCTTTGTGCATAGGCTAGCGAATTCTAAGACTGCCTGTCCTCAAGGAAGACCGCGATTTCCGCTCACACGCAAGCCGCAAAGCGTGTGCGTTCACCGCAGGCCTGCAGAGAATTTTGCACTTGAACTGATCTCGGGGGCCGCGCGCGTCCAACTTGAATGCAAACCCGCCCGTTTGGATGTGTGGGGATAAGAATCATTCTAAAAGTGGGGACCGCTAATGATAATTCGCAATTCGAAACGTAGCACATAAATTGAAAGAGCAATTGTGAGAATTACCGGGCAATTTCGAACGGATCATGTATCATTACCTTTTATTTTGGAAATGTTTGTTGTTGATGCATGAAAAAGTGAAATTTGACACTAAATCGGGCTAGACATTCATATTTGATTTGGATACCATTATTATAATTGCTTGAAAGACTGATAAAGTAATTTGCTTTGCTACGATGTAATCACAAATTTAGCATGCTAATACAATGCTGTAATATTCAACCTTTTTACTTTTCCGTATACGTACATGTATACGGAATATTATACGTAGTACAAGGGAAGTTATGTAATGCCCCGGAAAGTCGATGGTCTGGCCGTCCATCTGGCCGTCCGACTGCATGTCCGTCTCTCCGTCAGTCTGTCCATCTGGCTGTCCGTCTGTACGTCCGTTTGTCCGACTGTCTGTCCATTTCTCCTTCCGACGATCTGTCCGTCTGCCCGGTGTAAGTGAACTTCTTCTTCTTCTTTGGTCCTATCTTCCATATACGAAAGTTAGGTGACCCATAACGGGTTTTCTTTTGACAAATTATTCAGGGTGGTTTCCCGTTGCCTTCCCTGATATGGTGATGATGATGATGATGATGATGATGATAGGGGGTGAAAGGACGAACACAATACAACCATGCCCGAAGCGGGACTCGAACCCGCGATCTTTTTTCGGTACTACATACTTCGGTACATACGGCACTACTTTCTTAGCGATCTCGGCCAGCGGATCGGCAAGTGAACAACACTAGCACCTAAACCATGCGTAGGATATTTTCCAAAGAAACCTCTATCCATTTGGCCTGAGTTGACACTCAGCGGTTGTGAAAATCATTCATTACTTTTTGGGGATACTTTGCCCAAAGTCACTGGGAGATTTTCAAAATTTTCTCAAAAATAGTTCCAAATTTTTTCTTTAATTTCATTGTAAGACTAGAATAAAATGTACTTATAAAGGTGACATATATCCGATTTTAACGTTTAACTCTGAATTTTTGAAAATTTCAAAAGTTTCAAATTTTTCGAGGTCTTCCTACAAATACATAATTAAAGAGAGATTTTTCCTTCAAACAATTTATTTGTCCATAATTTGTTCATTTATTAAGGTCATATACAGTTTTTTGATAATTTCAGTTCTTTTCGCGCAATATTGCAATTTAAAAAATTACAAAAACAAGGTTGTCAAAACAGGCTTCAATTTTTTTAAAACTTTTGGTAGGGATTGTGCTAATTATACCCCATCAGGTGACATTAACGCCATAATGCATTATTCTTTTGGTTTTTCAAAAATTGCAAAACAATGTTTTTGACTTGTTTCTCACGTCATTAATATTTCTATTAGCGGACATTTGTTCACATTGTTATATTTTTGTGTACATGTACTTTAAATAATGACAGATATAGCTTCTCGAAAACTCAAAAGTTTTCTGAAAAAACAAGCTCAAAATTCCGCATTTTCAGAAATGCTCAAACGCCATTTTCTCAAAAATGACTCCAAATTGTTCCTTCAAACTTTTCGAACAGTGATTGTTGTACTCTTTAATACGATGTAAAGTTCATTGTGAGGTATTTTATTGTTTTTTGTAAAATACACAAGTGTAATTATTTTGAAAGATCTCTCTTCCAAGATTATCTGGAAGATAATATGGATATTTCCGGCAATTTGTAAACACTCAAAAATTGGCTGCGAAAAGAGCTTTAAATTTTGAATTTACAGTAGCGCATAAACTCGAGAATTTTAAAACAATAATATTAACAATTTTAACAAATTTTTCAAAGAAAATTGCATGTCTATTAACTAATTTGTCAATGCAAAAAGACATCTTACAACAAAAAGCACAAATAATGTTTTACATCAACACAGCAAATAATGCTTTATATTGACCTGTTACTATTTTTTATTATTAACTTAAAGTTTACTTTATTATTACTATTACACTGCTGCGTTACAAATTTAAAAAAATAGGTACCTACGTCAATTATTCCTGTTTATTTATTAATGCATATCTCGTAATAAGAACACGTGTGTACTTTTTTAATGCGTACGTCTTTTAGGAACGGTAATTAACAATTATTATTAAAAACATAAAAAGTGAACATACAATATATTGCATCATTAATTGCATCAATAATTCGAGCAAAAAAGGCAATACTTATTATAATATACTTGCACATATTAAAATATAAAAGTTATAGTAAAAAGTATATTTGCACTGGCGCCAACTTCTGTTTTCAGTATTCATTTTGAAAACTATACGATTACACTCCTAAACAGTTAATACACAATAAATTACACAAACATTAATACACAATAAACAGTTAATCACAAAAATACGTATGTGAAATAAACCAATTTGTAAACGACGTTTACTAATATGGATAAAATATGAGTTGTTTAAAACGAAAACTATCGGTGTGTGTCTCAAAAAAGTGTGGTGGAAACAAAATCTACTGCCAACATACCGTGACTAATAGTAGACTACAATAGCAATCAGTTTTTCAGGTGCTGAAATCGTGTCACGGAGTGTTGTTGTTGTTGTTGTTATTATTGCCGACGCGCGAGACAGCCCCGTCGCGTTTTCGCATAGCTCCCCGTCACTTTCCCGCCCCCCCCATCCATCCGCCCCGCGCGCGAGGCGCTTGCGGAGGCGAGGCGCGTCCCGCCCGGATGTCTTGCTTCCCGCGCGGCGGGGGCGTCGGCGACGACGCGTCGTAAAGGCGGATTTAACACGGCGTTCTCTCACGCGGACGCGCCCGCCGCCCCGGACAGAGGGTCACAACTCCAGCTGCGCGGCTGCGTGGGAGAGGGGCGGAGGCAGAAAAGACAGGTGAGCAATTTCAAGGAAAAATTCCATCCACTGTCTCCTCCTCAATTAGATGAACAAATGTTTCTTATGTAATTTTGCTGAAAAACGCTTCTTTTATGATTGTAAGTTTCTTGACTATTTCTTTTCTTCTATAACGTCGCGAAGACGGTATTTGAAGTGAGTCGAACCAATAAAAATAAGTCTTTAGTTTTGCAGATGAAAAAATCTACTGTTTTTGCATACAAATGACAGAAAGCTATATTCGTGGATAGGCGGAATTGTGGTGCGCAATACGACAAACCTGTATTTCACTACTGTTCCCGACATTAGGCCGTCAGAACCACAGAAGGACATCCGATTTGCAGTGCACTTGCTGTTCGCAAATCACACAAATGAGTTGCCGAGCGGTACAACAGCGCTTTGAGTCATGGAAATTTGAACAAAATTGGTGTGACGGAGGGTGCGACGAAATTGGAGAATTGAAAGAAAAGAAAACACTTTCTATGGAAATTACTTCTGAGGTCAAAATGGTAAAGGAATTATTTACTGCTAATGATGTGATGAGAACTCTGGTGTATTTGTTCTCTTGGAAACCTCGTCTTTCAGAAGACCGCGAATTTTAACGTCTACTCCCCTCCATAAATAATTCTAAAAAGGTAATGCACTATTTTAGAATGAGAAATTCTTTAAAAACCGTCCGCTCCGAGTTGATTCCTTTGGAGGCGATGAAGTCGATGTGAGCAATTTTGAATAAATTGAGTGATTTGACAAATCAGATTTTACTTTCTCCCTGCGGAGTAGACAGTTATGTAACGCTGCGCGTAAAAACGGCGATTTTTCGGCAGAAAAAACTTATTCCAGGGCCCTGGTAACGTAAAAGTGGATAAATCCAATTGCTAAACTTAGAAAAAACAATTCCATATGACGTGGTGAAGCCAGAATTCATGTTTTGTAGGTCTTATTCGATTTTTAGATATCAGTCGGCAAAACGGCTCTCCGTCTGTGAACAACCCTAGTGGCCAAAACGTTCAGCCGATTTTCTCCAAATTTGATATTTTCCAATAGATTTAAATGATGTCCCGCTCCCTTGAATTTGAAACCGATATATGAATTTTCGAGGGTAGTTTACATGAAGCCCCTGGGACATTTTCAAAATTTTAAAAAATGGCTGCATTGTTTTTGGTTAAATTTTGTTGGGTAGTGTAAATTATGTTTAATAGAATGGTACAGGTCTCGTGTTGGTTAAAAACCCTAACTTTTTGAAAATTGCAATAATTCAAAAACTTTTCGGCATGTTCCTACAACTAAAATTTTAAAGATAGATACCTTTTCATTTAATATCTGTTCCTTAAAGATATATTTTGAAATAAGTACGTGTACAATTTTTCGAAAATTTGCGAACTTTTCGCGTAATTTTGCATGAAAATACAAGAGATAAAGTATATTCTGTTTTAGCACCACTAGTTTAGTTTGGGGAGAAAGACATTGTCACCCTGGCTCCGACACACCCTGGCACGCACTGAGTTGGTGCCCTATCTCACTGGTTTAAGCCGTTAATTCCAAAGCAGAAACAGCCTTTTTGTAAATGACGTACAATATAACTAATGAAATACTTTTGTGGAAAAAGTGTTTTAAGTTTCTTTAATTTATTAAATATATTAATTCCATATTTTCGTGGAAATATTTTATTTATGTGACAAGAAAAAAAATGTCACATTTTTTTCACAAGTGTAAAATTGTGAATGTGGGTAGAGCCAGTAGTTCTTCTAACCAATCCAATAATACGCTACAACAGATCATCAAAAACGTGAATGTTCGCAAAGGTTGAAAAATTTAAATTAATATTATTTATTTTTATATCATTATTCATATTTTAGTAAAGTACTGAGTAGTTTTTGTGGCTTGTCAAGCAATGAACTCTCTGAAGTAAGTTTTGGTACTGAATCTCCCGTTTAGTATTGATTTCACTTGGAATTGTGCCGAAGAAGACAGACGAACTATCTCGTATGGTACAATAATAACTTTGAACGGAAATTTTGAAAGCTTATTATAAAAATGTAGGTGAAAATTATGAACTATATATCTTTGTAAAGAATTTTTATAATTATCATTAAGCTTAAAAAAGCTTAAATAAGCTTAATGAAGACATAATTGTTCTGATGAAAGTAATATTTTGAATCAGTTCTTTTCTTTCAGGATCGAGTAGATTTCTTCACTTCAAGTAGAAATAAGTTATATTTTTTATAAAAGAAAAATATAAAATACAATAAACAAAAACAGAATAAATTATACAAGCTTAGAAGTTGCCTGTATATTGTAGAAATAACTAAATTGAAATTTTTAGTTTTTAATTATCATCTGCTAACTAAAAATTGCAATTTTGTACAATATTTCTGAAAAATTGCTGTAAAGCTCCAGATTACTTCGAATTTAAATGCATTTTAATACTATTTTAGAACTCTGTTATCCAGAAAACGTATCCAGCAAGCTTTCCCGAAAAATGGCAGCTCCCGCTCTAGACCCAATGTTGGATTATGGTGACGCACTAACGAGCGTATGTTCGTTAGTTGGGCGAATCCGGAACACTGTGTATCGCCGGGTGGGTGGCAATGGGGGCGGGCGTGGGGTGACACGATGCGAGGATACAGATCGTGCTTCACCGAAAACGCACCCTCTCTTGGTACGAGACGCGATGGTCGTAAAAACATTATTATCTTGCCTCCGTGGATTCGCTGGCTGATGGTGAAGGATTGCTGGCGTGTATTGCGCACGTGAACGAGTAAAGACTTCTTTATTCGAGGGTCAAGCGTCGTGCGACAGACATACTGCTTACGGGGTTTGTGCCTCACCGCTGTTGTGGTTATGCACGCTTGGTTATTTCCTACTCACATGGGAATACTGCATTGTTATTCCCATATCAAAACCAACCAAAAATCCATTGAAAGAAGAAAATTATCGACCAATAAGTTTGTTATCCTCCTCACCTAAAATTCTAGAATACAATCATTTAGAAAAGACTCAATAATTTTATAAAAAATAACATCATACCCAGACATCAATATGCATACACAGAAAAGCTTGTACACACACATCATTATTAAGAATCACTGAACATATCCATTCAGCATTTCAAAGAAAACTACATTCTATATCAACCTTTTTCGGAATTTCACAAGCATATGGCAGATTGTGACATCAAAATCCAAACTTAAAAAATAAATTTAAAAAAATAAAACGAAACTACAAACTTAAAATTAATGGCACACCCAAATACATACCCAACATTAACAATAGCTTCATAAGCAATAGAACTTTCTCAGTTCCAATAGATAAATTCTCAAACCCCAGACTGGATTTCCACAGGGCCCCATATTGTCACCTATATTATTTAATCCCGACTCATCTGATATCCCTACATCTGATACCAACACAATCAGTATCAAACAATTCCATATGATACAGTATTACTATATTGTTCCAGCATGTCACTTGACACATTAAGGAACTTAATACAACAACATTTAAACCTAATCGATTTTTGGTCCACCAAATGGAAAATTGAATTTCATCCATAAGTCAACGACAAAAATATTTTAATTAAAAACAATTGCAACGCCTGCACCTCTCACTGAATTAGAACAAACAAAATGGTGAAATACCTTGGGCTGCATTTGGGCACTAAACTAATTGGAATGAACACATGAACATCAAAACACATCATACAAAAGTAAAACTAATCCATTTGAAGCCCTTAATAAACAACCACAGTAAAATAACAAAACAAAACGCGAAATTCATACATAGAGCAGTAATAAAACCCCCAATGCTCTATGCCTACCCTGTGTTTATTAATGCAGCAAACATCAATATCCATAAAGTACAAGCAAAAAAAATCAATGCACCCTGATTCATCACAAATAACTTCATAAAGAACGTATTTATTTATTTACGCCAAAAACGGTTAGAAACTGTGTGTGACTTGCTATGGAGAGAATTTAATTTGAAGTTACGTTTATGTCTAGAAGAAAAACAAGGGGCCATCTCAGTATTTTCTCACGATTCAGGGACACTGGACGAAACTCTGATCGAGATGGGGGTCATTGACCCACAAGAAAAAATACTAGGAGCTATAAGATGTATTTGCCCAGAATATTATGCCACATCTCAGGCGGGAATGAACATTTGCGAAATATAAACAACGAGCAGTATGGAGGCTGACTGAATTTGAAAGAATTCTGAAAGCGTTGAATAAAGAACTGAATTGAGTGTTCAATACATTTAAATGGACGTTCCAATTAAGGTTTGACTGAATCGAACAACCTAAAAATGTTGTTACCTTAACACTAGTTAATGACACACCGTTAATTTTCAATGGAGTACAAAGCTGTTTATTTGAAATGGTAATCTGCATTGAAACTGTTTTCTTTTCATCTACTATTAATTTGTTATTACGGATCCAATTTGAAATATCTGATATTGTACTATTTACGGTTTCTTTGTTGCAAAGAATATTCGTATCATCCGCAAAGAGAACTCTTCTGAACTTGAAATAAAACCTACTGGCATACCCATACGAAAACTCTGACATGATAAATTCCACCCTCTTCTCTATCCTTCCATTTCCGTATTTAGGGGAAAAGTCGTTACCAAAACGTGTTTATTTGTTTAAAAAAAGTATAAAGTTAACTTTCAATGTACTTACAGAATATCAAATGAAAATAAAAAAACTATACAATTGATGTTTGAGACCAATTTTTAATAAAGGTTTATTTAGTATTATAGATAGATGTTCTTGGAAGAATTCACATTCCTTTAAAAACATTTTAAGTAATTACACAATCTTCCTCGACAGCTTTTCGCTTTCCTTGGTAGTCACAAAAACTGTAGAAAAACTTTTTACTCCTCAGAAAACTACGTAAATTTGTCGATGCGAAAATGTAGGATCGGGCCAGTGCAACCCTACACTTTGCAATATTATTTAACTTTATTGCGGAACGAAAAGGGTACACTTGTGTAATTTAATCGCTTATAATATCAAGTAAGGTCCAGTCAATAAGAGGACCTCATCGACGGCTTCGTCAAAGAAGAGAAGACGACACTGGCGGAAGAAAGCGCCTCGAGGGGTAGGGGAGACTCTCGAGGCAAAGGCGTCTTCAGGGAGAAACCCCTGATATCAAATCCTGCTGGCTCAGAAGCAGTGAAGTGGCAGCCGGTAACGGCGCTTGTAACGCGGTCAAGGGACATTTCAATTTCTAAAACTCTTCACACAGATAAGCTGAATAAACCCCAAATACAACAAAATAAGCGAGAAAACAAGCGATTCGGAAGTACGGGTAGACTAAAAGTTGCAACATGGCATATAAGAGGTTTAGGTACCAAAGAAAAGGAACTCAGTGAAGAATCAAAGGAAAGTAGCTTGAATATAGCCATTTTAACAGGAACGAAGAAAAAGCTTTAAAGAACTGAAGATCTTGAAGATTACACAATGATCTATTCTGGAGTAGACCAAAGTAAAAGAGCAAGTAGTGGAGTAGCAACATTGATTAATAGGAAAAGGACCTCAAAAATAGTAAGTTATTGCTATGAAAATGAAAGAATAACAAACAAAATTAAAAATGGAGAGAGATCGTGTAAATATGATCGGAGTATATGCCCCAGAGCAAGGAAAACAAGATGAAACCATACCTCTTTATGAGAATTTACAGAAAGTTATTTCCTAAATTAATGACAGAGATCATTTGATAATTAGAGAAAATTTAAATGAAAGAATTGGAAATAAACCATTACCTAAGCTAGTAAAATGTGGCGTCGCCGACACTGTAAACTGTTTTAAAAATAGTTTCATGTGTTGAAAATGTCTGTCGTTCTTCATTTTTTTCATGCTCAGTTTTGTTCAAATATGTTCTTTCAGTATCAGGCATCGGACTTACCAATGAATCGTACTAGCTGATAATGTTATACTCCCGTTCAGAAGTTCCCATCATGACACTGTGTGGCCACATATGGTATATTTAGTGTACAAAAATATTGGATCACAGGATTTGTCGCAAAATTGTACAATTTCTGAATATTGAATAGATCATTAAGTGTACATTTATGGTCACGACAGCTCGATGTCAATTAGCTTCACGAATGGTTCAAAAACCTATTTATATTAATTGTGGATGTTTTGTTATGTTTTAATGAACATAAGTTCGCACTGAAAGTACGGATTTTGTGATAAATAATTTCTTATCAATATTTTCAGTCTTGTTTCTTCCTTCTATTACTACGATAGCCCTTCTTTTTTATTGCGATTTTGAGAAGAGGAACTGGAAAGACTCGATAGCATTTTAATGTTTCAGGGCTTATCTGGTTTTCTCTTCTTTCGTAATCCCCGAGACACGCGTCATGTTTACAAAAAGAACATTTCTTTCAGGATGTGCTATAATTGTACTTCAACAGTAGTAGATATGTCAATTTAAAATTATGCATGGTCAGTTACCCGGATACATACATATTCTTTATCAACGCTATAAAATGCCAATTGGAAGGATTTCGATAAACTGTTCAAATAAATATATCGTGACCATGTATATTTTATATTTCGTCCATCAGGAATAAATTTTATTAGAGCTACCCTTCTTTCACACATTGATTATAATTATTACGAACATTGGAATTTTAAACTTCATTTTCAAGAGGAAATTCAGAAGTAGTAGAATGTTGTTTCAACGGGAAATTCAAATGAAGCGATATTTTGAAAAACTTCCGCAAGTTTTGACAATGCTTTTCAATATTTTCAAAGCCTTTCAAACTTAGGGTATCTTTGTTTTTGAAAGGCATCAAATAGAAACATTTTTGTCACAAAAAGTAAAAAGACCACAAAAAGATCATAAAGTATGGTAATAAAATAAAATAACTGGTGCTGCAGAATGACACAGACTTTCCCGCACTAGTTAGCTTTCTAATCTCTTTACACTAGGTGAGGTTGCTTCTTGTATAAAACAACGATACCATAATACTGTACCCAGATAGTACATATGCAGAAATTTAAGCATATTTTTGTTAAATGCTCTTATGTGCTGTTTTAATAAGCGAATATCTATTGTCTCAAAGGTACGAAGTGTTGCCTGAAAGGGGAAGTTTGAGTATTGGCACCCTCTGTCTTGCATGTCCGAGTATTTAACACAATTTTTAGACACTAAGTATTGATTCCCCGTTCCCTGAGACAAAATATTATTAAATTTTTGCAAAATCATTACACCTCTGAATACCAAACAATATTACACGTAAATAGCTGCCCGACTTTGATAAAATATAATATGTTCTACAGTAAAGCGAGTTCTCACAAACAAGAACATTCCCGCATAGATCGATAAATGAACTTCCCTAGTATGTTTATGTTGAGGCCGCACGTAAGGCAAAATTTATCTCCCATGGAAACATGCGTGTAATGCCACTGGCGCTTTCTACGCACGCGAATCAAATAATGCCTTCCTTCCTCTACAAAATGACTTCAACATAGGCCTCGCAGATGCAGGACAAATAATGTAGATTTTATTTTAGATTAAGTAACGAAGAAATCAACTGGCGCACATGCAATTCGCAACACAAGTTACGCTGCAACACACGTTAACATTGTGTGTAACCTAAGTGATTCTCTATGTGGTAGTCAGCCTCTCTTCATTTCTTCTCCTCCCTACACTACAGTATACCATGATATATGTACTACAGTATAGTATAGTATATATTAGTAAAGGAAGGATAGTATGTAGTGTAGTATATACTAGCATGTACTATGAAGTAGGGGAGAAAGTATTGGAATCACCTCAACAATACGATATCGAATTTTTGGTCGTAAAATTAGTGTTTAAGGATGTTTTGAGCCGTAACTCTGCCTATAGGTCAGGATTAAATTCTATTAGTGCTGTTTCAAATATTCTGAAAATTGGTACAGATGGAGAAGAGATACATGCAATTTCGTACCGGAAAATCGACATTTCTATAATGTGCGAATGTCTACCTGGATGTATATGTCGCGCACTTCCATGCATGTGTCGTATCAAAATCTTTCGAGCTGAAACTTGGTAAATACGTCAATATGAAGATATGGTTGGTTCTGAAAATTAAGATATATACTTGTAGGAGGTACTTTACATGAAGCCCCCGTGACATTTTCAAATTTTTCTATAAATTGCTTGAAAATTTCTTCTTAAAATTCTTTGGTCGAATAGACGAATGTGAAATTTCGAGAATGGTATAATTCCGAATTTCATTACAACGTATGACATTCAGAAAATTGGGAAACTCTTTTTTTATTTAAAACAGGAAGGGTTTGAGCTTAGAAAGTAGTTTGAGCTTTCCACTCAACAGAATGTCGTTTTTATTGTAGTTTTTTTTTTTTGCTTCAAATGAAACGTAGTGGGTCCCAAGTGTTGAGACAACACTCAACCATTTCTTGTTATTACAGTAATTAACGAAACAAGTGGATAAAGAGGGATATAATGCACCAATGGTATGTTCAAGAAAAGGAGTGACGATAGAGCGAGTGTACTTATTTACGAGAGCAATTATACCATTTTATCCACTTGTAACGTTAAATATTATTTTCAATTGAATTTCAGTATAATTTGAATTGTAAGAAATTCAAGCACATCTTTACTATTCGAGGCAGACAGTGGAATCATTGGTGTCATGTATGGGTGGAGTATCATTGTCTAATTTACTTAATTGTACTATAAATATTAATATGTCTAAGAAGTGGTAATACTAATAATTATTTGTTTGTAGTATTTTTATTTATTCATTGTCTACATGTTTTTCATATAACGTAATCTCTGGTGTACATTTTTTTGTGTCCATGGCCGGCTATAATTTCTTCAAAATACCTTGGTCACATGTGTTATAATGACTTAGACGATTTTTTACATTTTTCTTAGTACAGACAGGTGGTTGTGGAGTTTTAACTGTATAATTTTAATTGCACACGTGGAATAAATATAGTAATAATCATCGATTTTTCATAGAATTAATAAGAATATTTAATTGACTAACCGAAAAACTGGCTTTATAGAATAAACATTACATTTTAATGAGATCATAAAATTAATAGAATTAACGCTTACCTGCACTACTGTGGGGAAAATCCATGGAGAACTCAAAAGATAAGTTGTGAGAATGCTGATGTGGTGTTGTTGACATTCATTGATGACTTCCTTTACTCCATCATTTCAACAGATCGATATACACATCTTCCTAAGATTGATGTATTAGTATAAGATTGGCCGCTATGGGGAAGCGGTAAGGAAAATCAATATCTTACATGTATCCTTGACGAGAGCATATAATATAGTGTTAAAAATCAGTGGTGTCACTTTTATGATTGATATAGTCGTGGTCTAGTACGTCATAAGCGTCAGTGACCTCGGTAATCCAAAGACCCCTAAAACCCAATGAAAACAAATATATCACCAAGTAATCATTTTCACAGAATTTGTCATTGGGCTGATATTTCAGGGAGCAAGGACATCAATGTCTTGGAGCCGCCGCACCCATGAC
The DNA here is from genome assembly GCA_038098605.1 of Gryllus longicercus. Taxonomy (NCBI): domain Eukaryota; kingdom Metazoa; phylum Arthropoda; class Insecta; order Orthoptera; family Gryllidae; genus Gryllus; species Gryllus longicercus. Next base: position 4,473,590 of record JAZDUA010000047.1, on the reverse strand, counting down.
TTCGCACTGCTGGCGTAAAAAAATCTAAGGCCCTGGGAGGATCGTTAGCACTGGGTGCGACCTCGGAGGCGCGAGGGTGGGCGTGGGCGTGGGCGGGGGTGGGGCCGGCGTCGCCTTCAGTGAGGGAAGGGGAGGGGGAGGCGCTTGGTCGGCGACGTCAAGCGGCTCGAGGCGCCTCAGAAGCGGATGACGTAGCGCCCGCCCACGCCCTCTTCTCCCTCTTCTGAAGCACCTAAGCACGCTTCTCGGAACATCTCGTTCTCTCACTTGCCCCCAAATCACTCAGAAATTGCCAAAATTAAATTAATGCATATCATATAATCGTTCGGGTTCAGCCATTACTCTTAAGTTTGGCAAAATTTCAACTGCAAGCTGAATGAATAAAAATTAAATTACTGTCATGAACATCGTGTTCAATTCCTGTTAAATGAAAGCTGCAATTGAATTCAGTGCTACAACTACAATTTTATATATTATGATAAAATACAATGCTAATTTTAACGTTTATTATACAAATAATTCTTCACTAAAATTCCTATAGTTAGTATAAGGTAAAAGAAAAGGAGATGTATATAAGTGGACAAAATTAAAGTTCTTGCTGCCAAGTAATTACGATCCTTAATTCAGACATCCAAATTGAAGATTACGAGCTAGGGTTATGAGCTAGACCTTTAGGATTTGGGAAGCCACAAACACTTCACCTGACGCAAGTGGGGAGCCGGCAAAATTTGTTCGTGACAGCTTCACCCGAGGACTAAAGGCATTCATGTTTGCTTACAAGGGTAAAACTGAACTGCCTAAAGAAGAAAACCTTTCACTTATCCAGAGTGTGAGTGGGTCCGTTTGCAAGCACAAACAGTGAATAAAATTAAATATTTTGAATAAATATATTAGTGGTGATGGTGGTAGTAGTAACACATTTCGATGATCCTCCTAAGAGTATATTCAAAGCGATTGGATGCCAGCCTTGATGTTTTGAACTGGGAACGAACTAGGACAGTGATATGGTTTAGGGCACTTTACAGAGGTTGGACTAGCCCCTGTGAAGAAGTCGAGTTTGTTTCGTCCGAACAAATTTCATATGAGATCGTCCGGGAATCGAACCCGGACCTCCTTGGTGACAGGCAAGCGACTTTCGCTCCGCCCCGAGTTGATTTAAGAATAAATATATTACATTATTAGTTACTAGTTAAATCGTAGCCACTTACGGTTAAACGGTCACCTTAATGATTCGGTTCCATCTCTTGCGGCTGAACGGTTCAACTGCAGCAGACCAACCCTGTCGACAGTAGTTATTGGTAATGAATCACGCATCAGAGAAGGATTCCGTAATATGATAGCGCATTTGTTACGTGCAGTGTTCAACGGAGTGCCTAGAGCTTCGCACAAGTTAGCAAGTGTTCAGGTAAGCACGAAACATCAATACAAACGTTCGAGACACTAGGTCAATGCATATTGAACGTTAACGGTTATGGTCAGGTAACATTTATAGTTCTTCGCAAGATATCGTTGAGACCTCCTCAAGAAGGTTACAAAAATGCAAAATTATTACAGACAATTTTGCAATATTGTTAGTAGGGCTGTGTCTTACATGATTAATTATGTTCAAAATTATCGCAAGAGTTCAAGTCAGTTCTTACCATAAGCATTTCATTTTCTCCTACACTACTACATAGTTTAAATAAAGTAGCTGCAGCATAAAGTATCAATTTTATCACAAACTTACTTGTTTTGTGAGTCTCTGACTGGATCTTTAAGTGAGTCATTTTTTTCAAATTCTTTTTAATAATTTAATATGTAATCTTAACATAGCACTATATTGATGACTACTAGACTTTGAAATTATTTTATAGTCATAATCTTCGATGTTATCAGTTATTACTGTTTTTTTGTGGTAATTTTGAGTTCAAATACTTTGCGACCCAGTTCTACACTTTTCATATTGAAGCTAGGTAGTTATTTTTTAAAGCATTCTGTTTCTCAGTATTTGATCTTTAAACAACTTTTACCAAATATGAGTAGTTTTTATGCTTTTTAGGGAAATTTCGGAAATGGCAAAGCTAACAAAGCATTTGGAGCAGTATTTTGACTACTGTTTCGGAGTGTCGCTGGAAGTCGTCGGGCCATCTGGGGAACCAATGGTTCTTTGCACTAAAGTAGCACCATTAGTTTTTTCATTGTTAATCAAATTTCATTATGATTTAAAATAATTTCGCTACACTACAACCCTCTCTACCACTAAATGATCATGTAATGAAAGAAAGTTCGGATACTTGCATTAATAAAAGTTTCGATAACTCAGCCACAGAGAATGGCGAGACCTGCTCCATATGGTAATGAAATTTTGAATGAAGGATCAATTTCTGCAGTTTTGCTGTACAGTTTTGTTAATCCGATATACGAATCTTATATATCGGTTCACGAACTGTTAACAGTTTAGACGGTGTTTTCGATCTATGATTAAAAAGAGTTCATTAACAAACCAATAAATGAGGGTTGTATCAACACCTTCTTCCGTAAACACGCTCAAGACGAATCTAGAGAATTTTTAAATAGGGTCAAACCACCCAGAACAAATGTGCAGAAACTAATTTATGCAATGTCAATGCAAACTGGTCCGTGACAACCGAGCTTGTTTCCTTCATCTTCTTATCAAGAGCGGCGTGTGACTCGGCAATCGGGTCAGGAGGGACGGCGCCGCCGTGGCTTATCAGGGGAACGGGTCGGCGACATTCGGTCTCAAGACTTTTTCCCCGGGGCTCCACAGATAGCTCGCCCTCGCGACAACGTGCCATTATGCAATGAGCCAAAGGCTACCGTCGATTTGTCCTCGCTCGGAGTAATTGTCTGTCGTAATGTCATTCTTCAAGAGAATACGATAATTCGTAGATTCACGTCTCGAAAACGTGGACCGTGAGAATGTGCAACCCGATTTTAGAGATTTTTCCGAATCAAGACTTCACAGAATACCTTACGTGGTATCATGGTTCATCGCTTGCCTACGAAATTGACTGGTGACCTGAGAGAAAACGGACCTCAGAAAATTTCGTATCATAGAAGTCTTTTCACATCATGAACAAATATTACTCGGTATTTACGAGTAATTGATTGCATCCTTAACTTCATTTATCGAGTATATTGTTTTAATTTAACACTAATAATATAAATTTATAAAATTCATCACAACCTAGCTGAGGCATTAAATAATAATGTTTTTCGTTTATATAAAGTAAAAAGTTCATAAATATTAATATATGGTAAATTTTAATTTGAGGATGTATGTATGTAACAGTAAAACATTTTTACACCCTATTTACAATAAAGAATTAATATTTTGTGAAATACAGGTTCATGTATATTCACGTTCACGGGATAATTTGAGATTCAAATTTCTTGGACACATTTCATATCTTGTCTTGTTAGTTTCCTTTCTTCAAATTTCTGCTTCTTGCTTTTGTTCTGATTGTGTTAGATTAGGTATCGCGGAGTAATAGTCATAACTTATCTCAGAATAGATAAGGGCGAATAAAGTGCAAACTTGGTAGTATTTCTTGTTTCTGTCGATTTCTGGAAGTATCAGAAAGGTTTTATCGTCCTGAGAGTTGATCGTGTCTTATAGGATTGTATCACAGGAAATGCAGGTTATCGCAAGGGCTTCGTAAGCGATGCGCCACTCGGCTCTGCTTGTCAACACAGGTCTAAGAAAGGAAGCGAGCAGGAGCTTTTCGACCTCAGTGACATCTGTGAGGTAAAAAATATATATTGATAGCCTGAAAAAAGGTAACGAGAAATCGATTTTGAACATTAAAGATTAGAGGAAAGGTGCAGAAGGGAACACAACATTCTCAAAAAAAAAAAAAAAGCACGTGAAATAATAAACCCTGGGTCCCAAATTCTCCCATACGATCCTTCCCGAAATCAATAGCATAACTGAAAGAATTTGGCAGTTTTATCCTATAAGCTGGTCGCGTTTACGAATTGACTGCTGGTGTCAGGAGTTCGGATAATGTATCGACAGACAGACAGGACAGACAGGAAATCACGGGGACAAGGCCATACCTTAATATTAATGCCCGTGCTACGTGAAAATACGTACTAGTTTCCTTTGTAACAATGGTCGCTTCCTTTCGCACATTTGTGCACCTTTTCGTCAGAGAAATGACTGGTTTAAAATGTCTTCAAGACCACATTTGTTTGAATAAGCTTCTTAAATTCTTCTCTGCAAACTATTTTCTTTTCTAGAGCTTTTATCCATCCGACAGCCGGTTACCCTTTATTTCCCGATCTCTTTTACATATATTCGATCATACTCTAGACACAAACACCCTTGCGAGCTCCTTTGATCTGCGGTCAGCAGAAAGCGAGGCCCTCCGCGACAACACATACATGAGGGACACAGGACAAACAACCATGCCCAGTGCGGGACTCGAGCTCGTAACCCCTCGGACCGAAGCGTTGAGTCGGTTCACGCTCTTAACAAACTCGAACATCCAAGTCGGCTCTACAACTATTACTTTCTTTTAAACATTTCGACACAAAAGAGATAGAAGAACCTATCAAAACACACCTACCCCCACAAAATGTTCAGGTTACGCTCTTATTAACGACAAGGAACTACAAGAACTACCGAAGAAAAGCATTGTTTCGTATTTAATTATATTGATTACCTCAAAATTTAACGCAATTCTTCGAAGCACTCATTCCTAGTTATGGAAGTACTGTTCAAGGACATCTATTATAAAACCAGTGAAAACCACCCACGGAAATAACGTGGCATAGTCCCATAAGTTTATTTTGACTAGTGCCAAATGTTTGCAAAAAACCCTTATTACAGCCCCGTAAGGAAATGAAGTAGGCCGCAATCAGGGAATTAATCCCTGGCATTCAGTACAGAGTGATTCAGTTCTCGTTGCTCATACAGAACCCTACGATAGAGTACACTAAGTTATTCATGTGTGCAAGAGAAAATAGAGTGAATTCTATTCATAATTTTGAAATAATACGTTTTCTGTCGTTGTTCAATTTTTTGTGTAAAGGTAGCCAAAATACTACATTAAATATAGTTTCCTGTTGCTATTATTACCTACTCATCTAATGAATATTAGAATGAAAGGAGAAAGAAAAACGGATTGTATTAATTAGGATACTTTGTTATTATTTGCGTGTATAGCCAAAGGTTCGCATTTTCACCTCGTGTAACAGGGGGTTCTGCAAGAGTTCAAAATGACCGCCTCGTGCGTAAACACAAGATAGGCCATGCCAGATGGTCTACGTGACTTGCAATACTCTGTCGTGTTATCCCTCTTTTTCTGCCGTCATGCTTTCAATGCGTCAAAAAGGCCACCACGATCCACGACTTCGGTAGCATAAACGCGGTCTTTCCTTAACTCGGAGAATACACGTTCAGCGGATTCAAATCCGGAGACAGGCGCCCATGGCAGTGAATCGTCCGATCCACCTACCTGGAAATTAAATATCAAGGTATTCCCTAACTCCGCGATAATCTTGTGGGGCTGCGCCATCATGTTGGTATGACATGCAAGATGTGCCCGCACATTCAAGGCGACGTCCTTCAAAAGCGTAGTGCAGGCACGTCAAACCGCGCCCGCGCGAGCTACTTGCCCGCCTGGGGAGCCCGGCGCTCCTACGGGCACGGACCACTTCCCCTCACTCCGTATTTATTTCCCCTCCAAATACAGAAAGTAGTGTAAGCTGCGCAAGGTGAAGCGGCCCGAGGCGGCAAATAGTGATTCCAAACGAAAATATGTTTCTAGATTTTTTCTGTCAAATACCCTAAAATTACATTATGTTTATATTCTTCACTACTAATTACTCTTTGATGTGTATTTTCTTACTAAATGAATTTGTTTGAATGGAGAATTTTTTTATTGTTTTCGTTTTGTGTTGTGTTATTAAATCATTCAGTTATTTATTTAGCAATAATGTGAAATAAATTAACAAGTCTCAAGTTAACAGTTCTCGTTTACGGACGGACAGAGCTTTTAATAGAAAAGAATGTTTATCTGTTAAACCTTCTAACTTTAACGTAGAAAGTTCATGCTTTTATATCACTCTTAAGTGAAAAGGATTACAAAATCAAGATTATTTTGAATCATTTTTTTTTAAATGTTACTCTTAATTGATATACTGCAAACGAACTGATATATTATTTCATTTTAATGGATAATTTCTTTGCCTATTAGAGAAAATGGGAATTAATATATCTAAATTTGTGACAACTGTAAAGTAACTTCTCTCAAATATTGCCATGAGCCAGGTATCCAGCGACGTAACACAACTTCGGAGGAATTTGTACAACTCTTACTTTAAAATCTCGTGCCAATTTCTCTGGGTTTTGTGCCCGTGGGCTGTAGTAAGCTGATTACCTTTGCCCGCGACGTTCACATGCCTGGCGTAGGGAGTACCTGAATTATAAAATTCACATACTGAACGGCTCTCAAACACTCCAGTAAGAAGTGAGGGCCGATAGAATGTACAATGCCAATCCACACAATTACAGATAATGATGATTGGTAATATACGCTACGTGCAACATTGTCTTTTACCTCCTCCAAACATGCAAATAGTGCACATTAATTGCTATTTTAAAATACGATTCATTTGTCCAAATAAAGATTTCAGAAGGGCCTGTTTTTCCTTGCATTTGCACAGAAAATATCTCAGGAATCACAACGACGTTGTAAGTCTGTACTGCGCAAATGCTGCGGCCGATGGAAATGGAAAGTTCGTAATCTCTCCGCATGAGCTGTTCGTCAGGTGACGGACTTGATGCGACCTTGCTCGCTGTTTGCCTGGCGCTCGCTTCCGGATACTATTAATACGAGTAACTGAGTTTTCCAGGGAAGTGGCAAGGCGAGGTGAAGCCGCTCGCTCACTTGCCAGATCCCGTGTTACACGAGCACAAGTACATAGCATGTTTAACGATAATTATTCACAAAACTAAATAGTATCCAAATTTGGAAAATTCTGTACAGTATATATGGGGTTTGGCTGCGGCGTATTAGCAATGAGGACTGTATCACCTTGTTTGGTTTTAGTGAAGGAGATCATACGATATCCCAAAGAATTAGAAGAATAGAAAGAATAATTGTTCTGGTGTTTCTTTCTCATCCAGCATGAGAGATGGGTTTAACAGTTTTTCTTCAATAACTGTTATAGCAATAACAGTCGACTCGTAAAACCATTATTAATAACAGTTGAAAAATAACACGTCCATGATCAGCAACCTAACATAGCCGACTGTGGCCGACTGCTATCTGTTAAATCAGTTATGGCGACTGCTAAGAGTTTAATCAAGCAAAACAAGCAACGATGGTTGCACCGAAAAGCTTGTGCACCTACCATACTTCGCTTTCTTGCAATAGTTCTCCAAACGTTTGGGCAGAGAAACAGCTGATATGAACGAGAGTGGATGAACTGCCAAAGAAGAATAGTAATTGATATAATGAGTAGCAAATATGTGTAGAATGTTAATAAAATAAGTGATTTGTGATTCGGGTTTAGATTGTAAATATTCTTTCGATTATGCAACTTGTGCATAGTAAAGTGGCGAGTTCCCAAAAATCGAGAAGAAGAAACTGTTACTTACCTATATCTAAAGTGGTAATGACTGTTGAAAAACAAATAGTATAATGCCAATTATTTGATCGCAATGCGTTTTATTTTATCGGATTTTCGAACTTTCGAATGTTCATATCTCATTATGATGAACTCTTTAATCGCGCATAACTAAACAGTTTCCGAGAAACTCTCGGTACGAAGATTATACGATTTCGTTTTACTGCACTTCCTGTTTAAAAAAATGGAGTCATATGAGCGGAATTTCTTCTTAGATGTATCCCGCGAAATAACCAAAGTCTAGGCTCGTGCAGATCTACGTCTCGTGCTAACTGCGCATGGAGAAGAGGATAACATACGCAAAAGCCGCCTTTAAGCGTTTGATAATTCACTTGCGCATGGTTCGTATCATAGAGGCAAGTTCGTATCATATGAGATCAAGGTCAGGGAAACAGACATGCTTTATGTCTTCATTATTGCTAATTCAATCTCATTGAACAACACGTGGCCAAACCTTGGAATCTCAGTTTGTGAGCTGGAAAAACTTAAATTAACTTTATCCGGAAATTGTAAAATAATTATTTAAAAATGCGTAAATATTTTTATTAATAATTAATATTGAATTATTTTTCTTTTATTCTGCTTTTACCCGTTCAAAGAGCTTCATTTGTTCAAACATTTTAGTTGTCTTGGTTGCTTTTGCTTGCGCTCCCACTACCTCTTCATAAATTTGCTTCTTGTATCTTTTCGTTCTTCTTTCTTATGTTTAAACCGTTTTATTTTTAGACTTTTTTCAAATAATGTGTTGTCAAAAGTATTCCAAAGTTTTCTACATTTTTTAATTATTTCCCCTGTGTTGTTTATTTAATGCAGACCTTCCTTCATCTCCTCTAGGCAGTTTCTTCGAGTACCGTACGTTTTGTGTTGATTACGTTAAGTAACATTTTCATTACTCTATCGTCTTCCGTTCTGTGGACATGACCATAAGAATTCTCAGCTTTGTTCGATAACAATTTGATGAATTGTTTGATAAGATTGTAGAAATCGGTTTTTACATCGAAAATAAAGGAGGACATTTCAACTTTTTTTAAGAATTGTTCTTGGTTTTCAATATCTGCAATTTTAGAGCAATATTCGATTGCCTTTATTTGTAGTGTTAGTAAAGTAAAATACTTCAACAAATTTGTAGGTTCAAACAGTTTTGTAGGTTTGTAAGTTTTGCATTACATGACATTACTCGGTTGTAATAATTCCACACCAATATGAATGTCTTCTAGAATTCAGAGGATTTTTTTGTTTTCGCGAGTTTGTACATTTCTGATGGGAGTATAATGCCTCCGAATATGTCCACATCTGAGCGATTGCTCGGTATTCCATTCGTAGTGGAGCTTTCTTCTCTTCCTACCCGAGGTTTCCTCGTAGGGTATTTGAATCTGTCTTTAGTGCTGTTTGAGTAATTTCTCTTCTGCAACCCTGTTTCTTCTTTGGTTCTGCTATTATTGTTGCGTTATCAGTGAGACAGAAATTTTGTGCACAATAAATTCCAAAATTTACAAACAAATATGCTGTATCAAATTTCCAAATACATACGATTAAATGTAAAAAATCAATAAAATATGCATTATCAAGTTTTTGTACTCAAAACATTTACTCATTTCAAGTTTTTATTGTTTTTCGTGTCAATAAAAGTTCTTCAGTCAGATTCCGTTTGTATAAAAATGTTTTTGATTAGAGAAGATGATATTTCTTTGACACAAAACGTAATTGGAGATACTAATTGCGCCTTCCACAAAAATTAAATAGTGCTCTCTGGTTTTGAATACATCGAATGTTTTATATCCGGGTCTAAAAAAGCCATGTGGCGCATTCGGGTAGAATTAAATAATGGTACACTTACGGGTTACAACTTGTATTTGCACTGTATGAATGTACTTTGACAAAAAGCTCTTTACGAGCTAAGGCGTACCAGCGGCGTCCCAGCCTTGCGGTCATTAATACCTTATTTATTTATGTAAATAAGTTGGTAATATAGTAACGTAGATAATTAAGGTGTCTTAAGGATTACATTTGTTTTGTCTAACTATATAGAATAAATAATGAGCCTTTTAATGGGAATCTCCCGAATATGTTGCGGAAACACCTGTATTTGCGTTTCCAAAATATTTGTTTTTCAAATCCATCGCCAGTTTGTGACGCTTTCTTGAACCCAATACACAATTCCATATCTGATGTTAACAGGAATATTTTATAACGAATGTCAAATATGACCACGGAACACTGGATTTTTGTTCAAATAGGAAAACAGAAAAAAGATCAGAATGAAGTTTACGGTATGGGACTAAAGAGTCGTGGGGAGAGAGAGCAAGAGATAGGATAAGGGAGGGAAGCTCGATGGGGTGGTAGGGCCGTATGTGCCGTGAGGTTGTTTTAGAATGCCGCGAGGAAACGGTCGCGCAGCATAAAAGCCGCCCGACCACGTGGTAATCAAATGATAATTTCCTAAAGTTTTGTCGGAAGAGAACCAAGAATCACTCAGTGGTGACAGGGGAAAGGAGTGAGTTATATTTGCGACTTATTCTCAATAACAAGATCTGCGGAATATTCGCCAATGTGTTAATCCAAATACGCGTTACACTGAGAATATACCACGTTATGTGGACATTATACTGTTTGGCAAGGTCCTACAACTGGTAATCTCTATCTGTGTTATTTTGGACATTTGCTTTTCTCAAAAAACATTTAACATTAATGCATGAACGTTTTAAGGGAATATCCAAAGGTTGTTAGCAAGAGCTTGAGGCCTTCAAGAATTTTATTTATTTTTGGAAAACTCAAATTTTTAATACATTGAAGAATATAGTTCTATTTTGTATTTTCAACAAATAAAGTATTTAACAGCCGAGGTTGATATTTTAAATGCAATGAGATGCAATAATCTCAATACATTTTTAAGAAAGTTACTTCGAAAAGTATAAATTAATATAGAGTGAGGTATGACTTACCGGACCTAGAACGATATAAAACTATATAAGGAAATATTATTATTTAGAGAGACATAGATGATCCCAATACGCTGATTCAATTTTCGAAGGCCAAATCAAATCATAATAGTCATGAAGTCAGATCATCCGGCAACTAAAATGTGTCGTGTTTGATGGTTCGTGAAATATTTCAAACGGTAGGCATACACACTAAAATAATAATTAGTTTAATATTATTGTACCTCAAAAGTAACCTAACGATTCGCCCTAATACAAGACTCAAAATAACGAAAAAATCAACTCCCAGTATGTGAAAGCAATTGCAGATGGAAATCTGGTGTCGATAGAAATAGACGTGGGGTTGAGCTGAAAGCATCTGTGACAACAACTTATTGATATTTTTGCATTTGTGTCAGAGTGTCTACTTTTCTCGTATTTGTGACGAGGTATTTTGTATGTCGCAATTACATGGTACCTCTGAATGGATATAAATACTCATGTATTTCTCTAATGGTACCAATACGCTGGAGATTCAACAGCAAAAAATCTTATCATGATCTAAATAACACGTTGAATCTTTTCCGTTGATGCGCGCTTACAGATCATCAAATGCGTTCCAAAAATCCAAAGTAATTTGACGAATGCTCGTGTTATTCTGTTTGCGAATTGTTGTTAGTGGTGCTTTACAATAACTAAAAACCTTCATTTTGTATATATTATAAACGATATTTTTATCCTTTCAATTAAAAAGCTAATGCGGCAAGTATAAATATTTACGCATTTTAACTCAAATGCTATAATTTAAGCTTGGAGCAATAAATTCATACGATGTATGATTTTGGATTCAATACAATGTTTAATTAGTGTATTTTAACAGTATGAAATTATTCTAAAATAACACTTCGTATATTTTAGTAAAGGTGTTACAAGAATTTAAACTACACGGTGAAAGTTGGAAAACTGCTGGTCAACAGCTATAGCATCGCGCCCGGCACTTTAGCTGATTGCTCGCCTCGCCGAACGTGTTGCGCGCCGCGCCGCGCTGCGGAAGGCGGCGGAAGGGCGAGCGGCACAATCCGAAACAGTCCGGAGCGGCGTGGAGGTGCGGACGGGGACGGGGAGGGGACGGGCGCGGGGGTGGGGGTGGGGGTGGGGTGCATAAAGATGCAGCGCGCAAACAAAGCCGCGCCGCTTCGCAGGACGTGGGCCTTGCGGGGGCGGGCGCGCCCGCTAAATCTCGTGCGTTCCCGACTACGTCATACAGTAATCTGGCGCGCAAATACAAGTTTTGCGCGGAAAGACGTGGCCGACGGGGAAGGGGGTCGAGGAAGGGGGTCGGGGAAGGGGGTCGGGGCCCCAGGTCCAAAAGGTCGCCGTCGGAGGAATTGGAGACACTGGCGGCGGACGCGAGGGTCGGGACGGGTCACAGGAACCAGGCCCTCGTAATCTCGTGCTGGGTCTGACTAAATGAAAAAGATGCCTTAGCAAAATACGTTAATTTTGGCGGAAACTTCAAAATACGCTCTTGGAATTCAAGTTCAAAATGCAATTACCGCTAAATTTGACGTTCACGCAAGCACTGTAAAACAATTTCTTCTTCACTAGCTGAATGTTGCGGTACCAATGTTTTAAACTTTTAAAAAGATTGTGTTGTGTTGAAAATTTCTACTACGCAAGTTCTAAATAAAAATAAAATTTAAATATACAGTTTTGTACAGTCTTGTTTTCCATTCTTAAAGGAAATTTAAACATAGTCTGGTTTTTCATCCTCGATCATGGTATGTTAAAAATTATCTATTAAGATTTATAATAAATAATAAAAAGTACGAAAACGTGTAATCGGAGCTCTCCATGTCGGAAGCTCTTTCTGGCTGCAGTCAGTTCCCATTCCAGATTCGATTTTCGAGAACTTAATCCAAACGCACCCAGAAGCATTGTTCTGAAAAGTATATTCCTTCAGTGTATTATCGGGCGGCTTATCAAAGACAATTTGTTCATTTACAAGCTCATATTCTCAGACATATCGTTCAATTCTTATAGAATTATAATAGAATATAATTTCGTAGATGAAATTATCCTACAAAAAGAGATTATCCAACTTGCCTTATCATGTACGTTACACACACCAAAATTATCCTACAAATCGATGATTAATTTCCCTACAGGGTGGCCACACATACGAAGAACCTTTTCCTTTCGAGAGATCAAAGCCCTGCCCAGCGTTACCCCAGGCCTGGCGTTACATTTAGCTAGTCTCACAGCTGCCTAGCTTCCTGAGGGTGCTCTAGTGTCATGGCGGTGCCAATTTCTACGAAAGGTTTCATACTTGACATGCGAGGAAGAATGTGAGTCTGGTTAATTGTGCATTGTATTCGCATTTTGAGAATGTGTCGTTTCTATGAATAAATTTCGGAACAACTTTGTTGCCGTAAATTCTTAGTTAGCGAGATTGATCTTGCAAATGATTCATAGTACTTGATGATGTTATTCTCACGTTCAAAAGTACCCAATAGCTTGCCTTCATGCCGCAGATAATTCAGAAAACGTAGCACAAATCTCTATAAAATAATCTTACTATTAACCAAATTAAAGAACTTATCGTACAATCACGACAGATTTTATTGCAAAAATTCGGGTTTGCTGACTTACATCGTTATCGTGTCCCAACAACAAAAATATTCACTTTGCATTTGTAAATATTCAAAGTATTCTTTCAAAGTGTACAATTCATCGCCGGAAGTACGTTTAAAATGTTTACTCACATAATTAGGTTTAAATACTGCCAATCTTGTGAATCATGACCTAAAATCCACTTTATACCGGAAAGAGTAATTACATTAATTCACACCTTTTCGCCACAGCTGCTACCTTGAAATACAAAAAAGAAAAACGGTTTTGTATATTTTTCAAGGATCTACTTATAATTAATTAATGAGAAGAATCAAAAGAGTTATAGATCATTAGATGCCGTAAGTCAAAACATGTTTTGATTGAAAGGTTTACCAACCCTAATTTTCCATAAAGAAATTCTGGGCATTTGTCGCAGCGGAAACCTAAACGAGGAACTCCTTGTTGGCATTAAGCATGACGCATGGTTCATTGGGATAGTCATGTCTTTCTCGCTCGGGTAAAATATTACGCTATTATTCGTTTCTGTGCTTGAATGATCTCACACCTTTTGTGATTGTACTAGTAAAACATTTCAAATTTTTAATACTGCGTGTTTTTGGTCGTTCGACCGATAAATTCCTATTTCGTTCAAGTTCTTAATTACGAAATAAACAGAATTATTATGGTCCCACTATCCGGTGCGTCTAGCAACCATTGGTTCCTCCATATGCTCTTCCGGATTTGGAGTAACTTGCAGTGACTGGAATGGCTTCTTTTGTTTTTCTTGGTTCTTTCAACACTCCTTTGCCACATCGACTCCAACTCATTACGTATTCACGACTCGTTGTTTACTATTCGCTTTTATCTAATCTTTTATCTCATGATTTACCAGCGTTTCCTTTTCAAGACAGTTACAGAGTGATTGCTTTCAATAATTCTTATTCCTTATTCATGTGTATCCTTTCCTACGACTCCTTCGCAGTTACATTCAACCCGATAACATCTGTTCTAGTAGTACTATTTGCCACACAAGCAGTACGAGTATTTACAGATTAAGCTCAAACACTCTGGGTTTATGAACGGCCGCTTGCCATTGCGTCTGCATCTGCGGCGATAATTTATTCCTTCCTTGATTTGCTCTAACTATACATAGCGATTATTGTAAGAAGGGATCGCTTTAACAGCTACTGCTCAACACCGTCCAACATGACTTAATGTTGTTTTCCGACCTGTCATTCTGGTCATTTGTTAGGCTAACGTCTCTTATACTATGTCACTTTTCAGAATTCTCAGTGCCTGAAAAGCCTTCCTACACACCTTGTAAGGTCCTCTTGTCCTCCACCATCATGATTATCAACCACACCCACACCTTCATACCTTATTGAATAGAGTTCACTCATCATCCATCTATTTTTGTCAATTCATCAACATTTCCATTCCAGAATCATTCAAACAGATTGCATTCAATTATCATATTTCATCTCGCTAGTACGTACTCATGTACATATTCTCAGCTTCGCCTTTTCCAGCCACCAGTTCTGATAACATCTGTTCTAGGATGACTTACTGGGGCTCAGCAAGCACACAGCGAGGTGGAGAAGTCCCGCCAGTAGAGATGTCTGCAAGGGCGGCGGAGGCGGTGAGGGCGGCGGGAGCGGCGGAGGGCGCAGGTGGTGGCAGGTGGCGGCGGGGGGCGGCGTGGGCGGCGGGAGACGGCGGGGGCGGCGGGGCGGCGGGAGCGGCGGGGCGGCGTGGGCGGCGTGGACGACGGGAGACGGCGGGGGCGGCGGGGGCGGCGGGGGCGGGGCAGCAGGGCGGCGGAGGGTGGCCTGGGCGGAGGGGTCGGCGGAAGGCGGCGGAGGGCGGCGTGGGCGGCGTGGGTGGCAGGGAGCGGCGGGGGGCGGCGTGGGCGGCGTGGGCGGCGTGGGCGGCGTGGGCGGCGTGGGCGGCGTGGGCGGCGTGGGCGGCGTGGGTGGCAGGGAGCGGCGGGGGGCGGCGCGGGCTGCGCGGGTAGGCGCGAGGTCTGGAGGGCGTGCCAAGGCTTGACGGACGCCCCAAGGCGCCGAAGAGCAAAGCGGCGCCGCGTTCCCAGAAGCGCAGCGGGCCCTTCGCGGAACCCTCGCCAAAACAATCGCCGCGCCCGCCCCGGCATTGATTGCGGCGGCGCGTGGGCGGTGCCGGAGGGGAGGGGGGATGCGCGACGGGCAGGCAGTTTGCATTCTGAGCGAGTGGGAGAGCTTTGGAGTATGATTCACCGCTTCTGTAGGATTCACTAAACTTAGAACTCCCCAATGCTATTTTTAACAGGTGGAAGTGGAGTTGTTGGTGTACTTCCGATAGGTTAATAGGTGAACTCTCTTAGTTCTGGAAACTTGCAAATGTTGTGCGAAAGTATGTGATGTGGTATCACCGATAGTTATCTTTTAATTTCGAGTACTCTAGTAAGTTGGTGCATGTCGAGACACAGTACCTAGCCTAAAAAGGTCTCCTCGGTTCAAGTCATTTTTTTATAGAAACCACATTTGAAATAATTGATACTCTTAATCGAAAAGATGAGCCACTTAAGTTTTTGAGGAGACAAAAAATTCACTACAGTTGAACTCAAAAAATTCTGTCATTACTCAATTTTGAAATACACATTCGTCTTGCCACTAAGTGTTCAATTGATGATTGATTTTTTACTAATTATATTCAGATAAAGGTTTCGATATATTATTATTTCTAACTTGAGAACATACTTAGAAACTTCACAAACTAAGCCTCTCGTTGACTTTCCTCGTGTTCTCGCTCCTTCTGTGCTCAGTCACCTGCTGTTTTCTCTCGGATCCAGCATTGCTGCTGCCTTTCGGATCCAGCAGTTATGACCGGGAAGTTCCAGGGATCGAGTTCCAACTGTAACGGATTTTCCAGTCTAGCTCTATAGCGATTTCTGCCGCTGTCTGGACGAGAATTCTAGCGGCCCACTGCTCTGATCGGGAGTTTACCGTGGGTTCTTCAATCCACACAAGGGAATCCCGGAGCAGTACCCTTACAAACGGGCCACGCATCGTACGCAGTTTTTCCTTTCCTGTCCTTGCTGTATCATCTTCAAATACCACACAGGTCAGGCCAGTCGGGAGCATAGAGTTTGTCCTGGATGGAAAGGTGCACCGTTAGGGGGACATCCTCGGATCTCACCATCTAGCGCATAGGAACACCCCTACTTCCTGGGATAAAACATTCCCAGCACTATCGGCACAGGTTGCCTCTGATATTCTTCCGAAAGCCCAGAAAAGAAAACACAACCTTCCTGTTTGGTATGTGTGAACTTTTCTGTAATCATTCACGGTTTTGACTGGCATCACGGTAATTTACCAGACAAATTTATAAAAGCTTATTTTAAAATTTTCGGATAGTAACGTTCAGTTTTACATGATTTCACATCAGGTTTTATATTCACGCTACCTTCAATTGTTGTTTTAATGATGTCATTACATAATGTCACATTATACACAAATTTTTACTTTTTCGTTATCTGTTGATAAAATTAAATAAAATTCACTCAACCCTTCTGAACTATGACATTCAAAAAATTGCATTATGGAGTGGATTAATTGATGGTCTTTGTTTCTCAGAAGATGGGTTTCTTTGAAACAATAAAATGCAATGAATTCGCAAAATACATATCGTGAAATATATTTATTAAAATATTTTAAAATTTAAATATTAAACTCTATGCATTTTATAAGGGACTATGCCCTCCTTAATCAAGAAAGCCTTTGAGTGGGAACCCCAGGATAGAGCTGCCATGAGGACAGCAACGGAAAGTTCATGACATCCGAAATATATCTCAGAGCAAATTGTTTATTTTTATACTACTAACTTTATTACAGAAGTAAATAGTTTATCAAGTACATCGTGTGAAAAGGAAGTAGTATATCAAGTAAACAACTAAATAGATGAAGATAAAATATATTGTACACTTTCAGGAATATCATGGTCACCAGTCTCTTTCTAGGGCATTTCTCTGGTTTGTGAAGGTTATACAGGTCATTTATGTATATCTCGATGATAAAATTTAGGAAGAATTTCACGGTTTTTAAATAAAATATTAAATAAAACAGGACATTGGTCGATATTAAAACACTGTTATTACAGAATTATTTTTTATCTCTCAGATTGTACCTTAAAAAGACAAAAACAATAATATTTGCTTCAAAAAGGAATTAGTCGCTTGCGTTCTCTTATATAGATCACAGATGAGTGATCTAGTTCACAAGTAGTCCAAAAACGAATTTTTTGAAGAACTGTGCCGAATTGTAATAGAGTATAAAAATTCAGGGCATTTGGCACAAACAAAGAGGATTTGGTGGGAGATCGGGACACCTGTCGATATTTAGATGTCCCGCTTTTGCAAGACGTATCAACCCCAGGTTGCAGAGACGAGGATACGGCCTCCGACCCCAAGCGCGCCCTTGAGACCGGGATGCTGCGGTGTCCCCGACCTCCCGGAACGTCGATTATGAAGAGATATATGAATGGTTTGTTCCTGGAAAAGGGTTGAGAAATGGCGCTCGAGGTCATGGAGAGTCAATTTCGGGAAGGCTATTTGGTCTGAGAGGAGTTCCTTCGTCGCGGAGAAGCTATGGAGAGAATTTCTGCGAAAATGGAAAGAGATGCTTGAGTGTTCCTTGGATTATAACTGGACGTCACATTGTCGAATGTCGAGTGTCATTTTCCTAGTATTTTATTGGTTAAGACTAAGGATATTCTTTGAAATGAAATTGCGTCAATCAAATAATTTTATTTATTCAACCATAATGTCAGATAATTAGAGAATCAATTAAACTTTCGTTATTTTCATAAAAGAAGATTCACTGCTTTAAATTAAATGATGAAATGATAAGGAAATGATATGGAAAAATATTAGTATATATTATTTAATAAACGCACGTTTGAATACAGCGTAAGAATAAGTATTTTAAGTTCACATCAAAATTGCGATTGAATCAACAATTGTGAAGTAGACTGGAAAACAAAATATTGAAGTCGAAGAATTGAAGTCTCTACGGTCCAGGTTCGAATAAGCTACGGAGCAAAGTATGTAGAGTATCTGATACCCAGAGGGGCCTGATGATGCCCTAATTTTGTATGCGTAGCGCTCGCCTGTTGTTATCGCATCCGTGCGCGCACAGTCACTGCTCGAGCTCTCTGATATCATGTTTATTGCAACTTTTAATTGCTAATCCATTGTTCTGTTGCTTCATTATACTAAAAGAGCGCTCCAAAGCGCCAGCCGTTGCTTATGACTTATACATTTATTAAATCCAATAGTTACTTCCATAAACGTTTCTGGTTCCTGATGGCCTTCTGGCCATGCCGGAATAAATTATAACAGTTGCATACATCAGTAAATATGCTGCCGAACCACACAAAAGGGATTTCCAAAACCTAGGACGCACACTGCATAAGAAGAACAAACAAAATAATATCTTACAGCACTGAAATCAATTAAATATTTTGAAATCAATTATATAATAATAATAATAATAATAATAATAATAATAATAATAATAATAATAATATTTATTTGGCTACAATTGTCTGATTGCCAGGTGGTAGCCATAACCCTACAGTTTACAAAATATGAACACTTATAATTCAAAAACAATTTACAATACACTCCTTTCGAGCATATACACTCAATATATAAACATACACAGACCTGTATACATCTATGGCACATATATACACCCATATATACACACATATATATACATATATATATATATACATATATATATATATATATATATATATATATATATATACATACATACACACCCACTCACATACATACATACACAAATATACATACATACACACCCACTCACACACATACATACACATTCTTATACATGAATGCTCACTCTCACGTTCACACATAACACGAACACACTCACTTGCCCTACATAGTATACATGCCTACATTTAAATGAAGAACATATATTTAGTTACACCTAGTAAACATGCACATATATACATATACATAAAATTAACCAGTTACACAATTTCTTTTTTAAATATAAACACAATTTGGATTTTTAAGCTAGCTCTTGTTTGCTCCCCACCTACTCTCGCACTTCATTTCACTTCACTTCACTTCACTAATTACACTACACCACACTACATCTTTCTTTGGTTATGCCATATAACTAATTAAAGTAGCTTTCCACTGCACTGCACTGCACTACACTACACTACACTTTATCTATAATAATCTACAAATTGTGTATTCTGAGCTGTGCGGTAAAATACATCCTCTCCAAGTACTTATTAAGTCGTCTTCTAAAAACACTAACAGAGCCAGGAAAAGGCTCTACGACCGCTGCAGGGATTTCATTCCAATTTTTAACCGTACGATTTACAAATGAATATTTCCCTACGTCGGATCTCTGACATCTACTTTTTATTTTGCATTTGTGATCATTTCTCCCAACTCTTGAAGGGGAGTCTAGTCGTTTCGTTACTTCTGCCCATGCAGGTGACTTACTGTTCGCCTTGAAGAGGCAGCACAATCTGGCTTTTTTTCTTCGCACACTGAGGGCCTCTATAGGTTTTGGTGGATTTGAACTACTCGAAGATCCCTTATTTATGAATTTGATTGCTTTCTTTTGAATTTTTTCTAACTCTTCAATCTGACCTAATCTGTATGGGTCCCATCCAGCTGATGCGTATTCAAGAATCGGCCTAACTAAAGATGTGTATTCTATTTTTCGACTCTCCATGTTTCCCTTTTTAAGTGTTCTCGTTACAAAGTGTAGTGACTTCCACGCTTTTCGGGCAATAGAAGTAACGTGTTCCCCCCCATCCCAAGTATTGGTGTAATATGACACCCAGATACTAACAACACGATACTTGTGGAATGAATACGCCTCCCATTTGGTATTCTAAAGAAACCTCCTTTGCTGATTTCGAAAAGCTTAGTGATTTACTTTTTACAGCATTTATCTTCATTTTATTAATGGTAGCCCAGGAATGAATGTTATTAAGATCGTTTTGAAGTGTGAGAATATCTTCATCCGAATCTATTCGCCGATACATTATGCAGTCGTCCGCAAATAAGCGCATTACTGACTTAATACAAGATGGCAGATCGTTGATGAATGCCAGAAACAACAGCGGTCCTAAGACACTTCCCTGGGGGACGCCGGACGTAATTAGGGTTTCCTCTGAATGTTCATGTCTAACTCGAACTTGTTGAACCCGATTTATCAGGAATTCCCGTATCCATGCTATTTCGCGATGGTCAACTCCCGTAGATGCTATTTTCGTAAGTAGTATATCGTGCGAAACAAGATCGAATGCTTTTGAAAAATCTATAACAATTGCGTCTGTTCTCTTACCCGAATCTAAAGTTTCAGCAATATCTTGACACGTTGTATTGGAATATCTTGACAATATCTTGACACGTAGCTATGGAAGGACTCCTGATAGTCCACGATGCTACTCATTCCAAAAACATTTATCTTTCTCATAATCGGCACTTAAAATAAAATTCGTCCTCAAAAATTGCGCTGCTGGTATGCAAAAATTAAACGAATCGATGTATGGCAAGCTTAATACTTTCTGCAACTTTCCCGAGGTTGGCTTTCCTGGGAAGGGCGCCGCCCTAGAGCCCTTAAGGAGCAGTTGCCACTGGTGAAAACGTATTTCATTTGCCCAGTTTCGTTCGCGTACCATCCACTGTACGCCTCTGCGCCTCCCACGATAATCCCGAGAACAATCGACGTGACATTTTCCTATTCAACGGCACGAGAGCGCTGTCTCTATTGAGTCGCGAATCGACGTGCTCGCGCCCCGCCACCGCGTCGCTCGAGTTCATCGGAAGACAACACGCGTATCGATCAAACCGAGTGTCTTTCAAAACTCGCCCGGCCGCGGCCCGACCCGCCCTGACCCAGCGCTTCCCGGAACACACCCGGAAACACGCGTGTCGAGCGCGAGGGAGGCTGCAATCATCCCAACATTAGCGCTCCCGCTGGGAGACGGGCTCGTAACTCAACATTAATCACGTGACGGCAGCCCCCTCGCGAGAGCCTCGAGGCCGCCATCGGCCGCGTGCTGCCGCCACGCCCGCCCGGGGCGGGGGCGAGGGCGCGTTAGAGGGTGCGTCGGAGCGCGAGGGAATATGCAGGTGTTCACCAATTACGGCCCACCCACATACATTCTAAACGTTGTTCAATATCGAAATACGGTTTTCGCTCAAGAATGCAGTCCTGCACTAAATTACATACTACACTCAAATTAATATCAAAAAATGAATATATGATATATCATTAAATTTCTCTTTTTATGGTCTATTCATTGCTAAAAAGAAATAACACAGCACCCATTTAAAAAATTAAAGATGAATAAAGTTCTCGAAACTACAAATATTCGGAACAATATATTATATACAATATATACAATAGCATATTACTTGCCCCATGATTCTACATTGTTGAGCGGAAATTATGAACTGTTTAAATGTTATTGGGATGGCCTATAGTTGGTAGGACTCAGTATTTCCATTTAAGGTCCTAGGTTTCGGGTCCCAACGGTGAGAAGATTTTCATTATTAGCTATTTTAAATCTTCGACCACTTTGAAACCATAATTAGAAGCAACCCAATCCCAAAAGTAATTATAAATTAAAGATAATATGTAATGTTACTTACTTTTGCTGAAGAGCTTCCTGTTCCCCCGAGAGTTTTTACTGCCTTTCTTACCCTAGCACGATCTGATTTCATAAAATGCATACGTTAACACGGTTCGTGGGGTTCGGTTTTCAACTCGCACATTCTCATTACGGTACTGAGCTTATAAACTCAAATGTCGACTTTGTCCTCATAAAAGTTTTCATTTTATAAGGTAAAGGGCTGTAAAAACGTATCGAGCAACTATAAAATTTTGGGTCTCGTAATATTTTAGTAACAGTAATAAAGGTATTTCTCAGAAATGTTCCTAAACGGGGGCCATAAACTCATTCATAAAATCTGTGTCCATCAATCTGTACTCGGAAATCGCATACGAGATAAAAATGTGGGCTGCGTTGCGTGGAATAAATATTTATAGTCAAAATTGTACGCAGGAAGAATTATGAACTGCTTACTTAAACTGTTTGATTAAGATGATTTTATGTCGTTTATTAAGATTTTTTGTGGATATGTTAATATTACTTCTTCGGAAATTAAATTTAAAGGACTTACAATATAAAAATAATTAAAATAGATTTTTTGTCCCATCTGCAATCACACAGACCCACTATCAGTGGCTTTATAGAAGACATTCATAATCAAGCAGGGGCTTTAGCTTTTACCGCATCTTGCATTTTGCCTCTACGTCTTTCCTTCGGTGTCTTTCTGAATCATAAATATCTCAGCTATTGCTGACTTTTGTGTTCTGAATCCAAGTTGCTTTCGAGCTTACCCTTTTCCTTCGTGTACCTGGCTGATCAAAATATACTATAAGAGTGACTCTTTAGCGTATGAATGAAGTGTCGGCAGATGAGGCGGGCGGTAGGAGTCGTGTCCGTCCCCTTCAAATGTATACGCCAAAATATTCGTACAAGTTGTGTATATTGCTTTTCAGAAAAAAAATCATGAAAACCTCCAATTATACAATCTTGAAATCGTTCGCATTGCGCTAGGAGGCATCCATGTTGATCAATGTCACTCCAGTACTTTGTATAACTTTGCAGTATTCAGTTGTTTTAAATGGCCACTTCTTTGCGGTACGCGAGCAGCAAAGTATATTTGGTAAAGTATATTGCGCAAAGTAACTCTTTCCAATAAATAAACATTGAAGGCTAGTTCCAGTTTTCATGCAACAGTGCTAATTTGTTTTGGTGTAATTGCCTCTCCCACTCTAATTATATGACCACACTACGTTAACAGACAAATATTAGGCTCTCTAGGCAGTTTTTATTCTTAAATCTTCATTGACGATTGAGTCCAGAAGCTCTAAGGCTTTTTTTCAAAAAAATCGTTTGAACTGCTTCAATATCTTTTGTTACCTACGGAGATTGTTGAATTTTCCGCGCCATCCTTTGTAATAGGTTAAATGATGACTTTTAGTATCTGATTTTGTTTCACACACAATCTTTTATGAACAAAGCAATGCATTTTGAGTTGTATGAGTACGGTGCTATATGCCATCTTCACATGACCCTTCCTGGTTGATGATGGCATCAAAATAAGTGCATTTGTCATTTTTTTATGAAACAAAGTAAAATATTAAGTAAATATACTTTTAAGTTAAAAGAGGTGACATCAGTGTTGATGTCCCCTCAATTAACATTCCTTATTCAGTTTTCTCATCAAACAAGCACGAAAATCTACATTATGAATAACTGCCTCTACTAGCTAGTCATCTGCAAACAAAAGTTTATTTAATGAAGTTCCATTTATTTCTCTTTACACATTTATAATATTTTCTCTCACTTTCTGAAATATTTTTTTCAGTTTCTACGGGGTCGGGAACAGGTCGGGGCAGAAAACTGATGATGGCTATTCCATCGAAAGCTGATTTTTTTTAATAAATAATATTGTTGGCAATGACGACGCATATAATTATTTCATAACGTTAGAAAGTCAATAAGGAATTACCCTCATGTCGATATTCTGCCTCATTTATCATATGAAATAAATGTTCTTAGAATTTGGATTTTATAGCCATGTTCAAAGAAGAAGAACAAAATTGTTGTGTTTGTAATAGGTTTGAATTCCAAATAGCGTATTAACTGTTTGACTATATCCTACACTATATTCCTTAGCAAGGATTGTGATGCAAAATGAGTGCTTGCAACATCGCAACGCATGTACGAAGTAACTGTTCAACTACGAGAATTTAATTTTTCATGTGCTTTCATTTCATTAAAATTCACTGGTCTCCAACTGCAGCTGTTGATTGGAACACCTCATGGCATCAAAAGACAGTAAACGTGTGTTTACAATGTATTATTTTTACTTATTATTTCATTTGGTGTAGGTTTAATAAAATTGTTATATCTATTATGATTGCTGTATTGATGGTCAGTTTTTCAAGCTTTTTGACAACCTCCTTTTCTTATGTCTTTAAGACCTTGCATATTTCAAGTTCGCAAATTATGTCCACTTATCGTGACCACAATAACACTTTTATCATTTACCGATATTTTTCACCCTTTACTAAATTATGATCTTCTGAGTTCAATTTAAAATAACGAAACTTAAACTATTGGTAAGCCTTTTTAAATTGTCAAACTTCAAAATTGCTTCCCTATTTCTGAGCACCAATAGATGTATCTCTGGTGGATAGGACAATAAATTCTACGCCAATGCAAATGAGCCACTTTAGCGTTTAGTTAGGTATAACTTATGGGTTAATAAGAAAACAATTATTCTCAGTTCCATTTTTCTGTTATCACCTTGACATCATTATTATTAAGAATTTCTTATCGAGTACGCTACTTATGTTTTCAGGCAGGTTTGTAATATTGTGAGAGAAACATACAATGACAAATTATTTTAAGTGTACAAGACTCTACTGACGCAATAATTTATTTGTTGAGAGAATGAATTGAGATCCTGTACAGAATAACTACGAAATATAATTCATCGCGTACAAAGTCTTATAAAAGTGCAAAACAGAAAGAGAAATTAAGAAACGTACTAGGTTCCTTCAGAAATACTATCTTCGGCAATAATTTTAAAAGAAAACCAGCATACTAGTTTTCATTAGGGTTATTCAAAATAACATTCAAAGAAATGAAAGGTAATGGTAAGTTTGAGCTGCATTGAGATTTTGATTTGGTATTTCTTCGTTCTGAATTCGTGTCGCCTTCCGCATGTCAACACAGAAGTAAAATACTCTTCAGAGCGCCCGAAATAATTCGTACTTCTCTTCCTCCAGGAATCCGTAGTACTGCACCCTAATTGCATCTGTCTGTTCAATTAAGGAGCGCCACGCCTTTGCAGGGCTATTCCCAAATCCTTCCCCTCCTCTACCTTCTCCCACGTGCTATTGGGATCCGAGGCGGCTTGAGCTCGCCTTCCTCAAGCGATCGTCGCGTCCTCCTGGAAGCCGCACGCCCCCGCAGCCCTGCCCCTTAACTCGCACGCAAGTTAGATCCGCGGCGCCCGAAGCTGCCTTTTGAGACGCGCGCCTCCTGCGCCGAGCCGAGGCACACAGTGTGTGGGAATGGTGGTCTCGGAGATCACGTTGAATTGAGAGCAGAGGCGCTTCTTCAACAATCTGGACGTTGCAGGTCAGTCGCACGACGTAAATGTAATTTCTTCAGAGGTAAACCGTGAGGTGATTGAGTCTTGGAGAACCCAATGCGAAAGCCTAAATGTAAGGCAACTCTCCCACATCATACCGTTCGCCGGACAGGCAAGTCTCCATTGACTCCGGCCGCGTAAGTCCGCGTCCTCTTGTCCACGACCACTTCTTCTTCTTCTTCTTCTTCTTCTTCTTTCGTAGCTGATGGAGGGGGCTGGCCCCGTAACCAGCACGCTGCAGATGGTGCCGCAGGACTCGGAACGTTGTGCAGGCCAGGCTTCCATTTCTGGCGGTTTTGGGGCTATGTCGCTGGCATCGCTGATATTGAGACCTTCAGATCTTGAGATCTTCCTCCATGTTCTTGAGACGTGTATTCTATGAGGTCGTTCGTCGGATCTTCCATTGGGTCGGTCGTTGTCGTCAGAGGAGTTTGTGTGATAGTCGGGTGTTA
This sequence comes from Gryllus longicercus, assembly GCA_038098605.1. Lineage (NCBI taxonomy): Eukaryota > Metazoa > Arthropoda > Insecta > Orthoptera > Gryllidae > Gryllus > Gryllus longicercus. The sequence continues at coordinate 4,447,689 of JAZDUA010000047.1, read as the reverse complement.
TTCATTCGGCAGGCATGACCGAACTATTGCAAATGCCGGTTTTGACAGCGATCTTCGAGGGGTGCCTGATGGTCGCCCCATACAGGAATGACTTCGTTTTGAACACGGTCGCGGATGGAAATTCCCAATATGTGACTTAGGCATCGCATTTGGAAAACCTCGAGCTTGTTGAGGTCAGACTTGTGGGAACCACGTCTCAGATCCGTGGAGAAGTATTGGGACGACAAGCGTATAAAAGAGGATGATTTTGGTCTTGAACGAGATATTCTCCTACTTCTATAGGCACCAATTAAATGAGGGTAATGCCGCTTCTTCCTGCCCACTTCTGCTCTGAATATCTGTGGAGGACGCTACGTTCTTACCTGCATCTGAACTCGTGACAGAGAGACAGATAGACAATGACCTGTAACCCATCAGTTGCTATTCCTTTTTTGATACCATATTACTGTGAACGTAGGCGATCCAATTGAATTTCAAAAGTGGTTTGCTTTCCTAGGCAATTATGAAAATACGAATTTTGATTAAGTCGATTATGGAGGATACGGAGAGTTAATTTTTGCCTTCTGTGCCACAACGACAACAATAAAAACAATTCTAATTTAATCAGAACTGAATTTCACAAATCAAGCTATAAATTTTGTCTCTAATGCCGCCAGAGCTATTGTTTTTGGCAAAATGAATTGTCCAAAACAATTTGTTTTGGCGACTTAAGGTTTAATAGGTCGATTAATATAGTTGTTAATTTGCAGAAGTAGCTGTAACAATGTGTTTTCTTATTTATAGCTCTGACGTTTAAACAACAAATTTTGAAATGTTGGCGAACGACGGTACCTGACCAGCATCAGAAAATCACAAAATATGATTAACTCTTAGACTCGATTGGGTATCATTTGTGACTGCATGTGCAAATAACGATTTGTAGCTCTCTAAAAATCAGTCACAGAAACTTTTAAATATGCTATTTATATCCAGTTTTACATGTGTTGTAAACAATGCAGTGTATTACGTTTTCTTGGTTGGAATTAATTTGATTTTTATGCGGTGATCAGAAATGTCCCCAAGCAGATTCCACGTTACACGTATAAACTACAAGAAAATTTCTAAAAGTAGGCGTTTTCGTTTTCTAATATTATGAATTAATTCATAATTATGAAAGTCTAAATTATTTGTCTCATGTTCGTTGCTCCTTTTTCAAACATTCTCATAGTGTAAAACACACCTACCTATTACGGCTATAAGGATATGCTAGAATGTATTTCTGAAAATAATATTATATTTTAGTATTTAGTATGATATTCTAAATAAAGCAAATAAATCATTTTCTCAATTAATAATTCCAAGTAACATCCGTGCATGAAATACGTGTAAAACGTGTGGGGTCAAATCAGATCCCAAACAGAATCCACGTGAGTAATGGAGAAACAGAGTTAAAGGGTTAAGAAGTGGTTGTTAAATGGCGCGTATACATCTAATATATACATGTGACGCTTCAGCATTACAGAATAGTCATTATGTTAATTTTTACTAACCGATCACATATTAGCATTATAATCTAGAGCATCGATTGTCAAATTTCGTAAGCTTCTGCACAAACGTACCCTTTCTAAATTTCATTGTGAGGTGAAAAAAAAGAACAGAAATAAGAATATTCTTGTAATTATCAACATTAACAAATGAAGTTTTGTTATTGTTAGTTGTAGTTTGATGTACCCCAACAAAACGTACCGGAAACATCAAGCTCACCAAAAATCTGACATTGACGGGTAGCGCGCGAGTGTGCAAATAGCTGTGATTGTGAGTCATTTCTGACAGCAGTGGAACACCTCCACGATAAACACCCTGAGCGTGACATTGCGATCTACCAAAAATTTCCGCGCAAGCTACGTGGTGTTCGCGATCAGAAATTAGCCTCTCTAATCTCGAACGTATCTTAAAAGAGAAATCACTGCGTGTAGTTATAGAGCATTAAAAAAAATAGAGCATTAAGTGGATGGTAAGATAAGGAATATGACTTTTAGATCTTGAGGAGGATATAATGAGATGTAGCAAAAATTAGCAGAAAAAATGAACAGTAAACAATGAATGTGACCGTAACGTGAAGAAAGGAATACATAATGATTACAATTGGGATGAAAATAATAATGAAAAAAAAATTCAGAGAAAGAGCTAGAGCTAGAGCTAGAGAGAGAGAGCTAGAGAGAGAGAGCTAGAGAGAGAGAGAGCTAGAGAGAGAGAGAGCTAGAGAGAGAGAGCTAGAGAGAGAGAGCTAGAGAGAGAGCTAGAGAGAGAGAGCTAGAGAGAGAGAGAGCTAGAGAGAGAGAGAGCTAGAGAGAGAGAGCTAGAGAGAGAGAGCTAGAGAGAGAGCTAGAGAGAGAGAGCTAGAGAGAGAGAGCTAGAGAGAGAGAGCTAGAGAGAGAGCTAGAGAGAGAGAGCTAGAGAGAGAGAGCTAGAGAGAGAGAGAGCTAGAGAGAGAGCTAGAGAGAGAGCTAGAGAGAGAGCTAGAGAGAGAGAGCTAGAGAGAGAGAGCTAGAGAGAGAGAGAGCTAGAGAGAGAGAGAGCTAGAGAGAGAGAGAGCTAGAGAGAGAGAGAGCTAGAGAGAGAGAGAGCTAGAGAGAGAGAGCTAGAGAGAGAGAGAGCTAGAGAGAGAGAGAGCTAGAGAGAGAGAGAGCTAGAGAGAGAGAGCTAGAGAGAGAGAGCTAGAGAGAGAGAGAGCTAGAGAGAGAGAGAGCTAGAGAGAGAGAGAGCTAGAGAGAGAGAGAGCTAGAGAGAGAGAGCTAGAGAGAGAGAGCTAGGGAGAGAGAGCTAGGGAAAGAGGGAGAGCTAGGGAAAGAGGGAGAGCTAGAGAGAGAGAGAGCGAGCGAGCCAGAGAGAGAGAGTGAGCGTGCGAGCGAGCTAGAGAGAAGGAGTGAGCTAGAGAGAGCGAACGAGCTAGATAGAAAGAGAACGAGAGAGCGAACGAGCGAGCTAGATAGAAAGAGAACGAGAGAGCGAGCGAGCGAGCTAGAGAGAGAGAGAGATAGAACTAGAGAGAATAAGAGAGAGAGATAATATGCTGGAAGTATGATGGAGGTGTTTAGAGGGAGAGTTGGGTTGTAAAATATATATGAAAGAAAAAGAGACGAGAACAAGAACATTTGCGAAGTTTATGACAACCACTTATGATACTATCCGTATGCAAATATCAGGCGGAGTTCCAGATGTTCAAAGAATTGGCCCCTATTGTGAATGAACAGAGGAATAACGTAGAAACAAAGACTCTCCCTGACGTTCTTGTGGCAACCGGCATCATTCTGAAGAACTATAAGTACTCGCTACAAACAATCGGAATTTAAATGGGTGCCTCCAGAAATGTGTTTTACTCAGTTCGTGATCACTGATCAGAAATTTCTCCCAAGCTATGGAAGTATTTCGGTTCTAAGATAATTAATGCAAATATGATTCTTGATCTCATAAACATGGATTTGTTTGTTGTCTCTGAGATCAACTAATTCTGTTAAATAATTTAGTAGTCATACTATGACAAACACACACACACACACACACACACACACACACATATATATATATATATATATATATATATATATATATATATATATATATATATCGGACCAATGACTTCTGTATCAGTCCCAGTGAACTAGGCACGGATAATAATAATAATAATAATAATAATAATAATAATAATAATAATAATAATAATAACAATAATAATACTACTACTAATAATAATAACAATAATAATAATAATATAATTTATCGACAATTAAATTGTTCCTCTTGCCATCACAGCGTTTGCCATCACCCATCACTGTGCTGCGCACGAGCTGTCGCCTAGCGCGCGTTCAGCCGGGGGGGGGGGGGGGGCTGGAGAGCGCCGACACGGCACCGCTTTGAAGTCTCGTCGAGTTCCATTATGCGGCAGGATAAGGAATTAAGTCGACGCCGCTGCTCCTCCGCTAACTTCTGTTGTGGCAGCGCCGCGCGCGCGCCCGGCGGGAGACCGCTGCGACGCAGCCACTATTATCCCGGAGCCTGCGGGCATCGCACAAGACACCCGGCGCTGCCTGAGAACCGCGCCAAGCTACGAAGCAGTACAGTTGTGGTGAAGCCAAACCCCCTTGCACCCGGTCCTGCCTGACAGTCGTGTCAAGCTCGCAAGAGGTACAGTTGTGGTGAAGCCAGACCCCCTTGCACCCGGTCCTGCCTGACAGTCGTGTCAAGCTCGCAAGAGGTACAGTTGTAATGAAGCCAGACCCCCTTGCACCCGGTCCTGCCTGACAGTCGTGTCAAGCTCGCAAGAGGTACAGTTGTGGTGAAGCCAGACCCCCTTGCACCCGGTCCTGCCTGACAGTCGTGTCAAGCTCGCAAGAGGTACAGTTGTGGTGAAGCCAGACCCCCTTGCACCCGGTCCTGCCTGACAGTCGTGTCAAGCTCGCAAGAGGTACAGTTGTGGTGAAGCCAGACCCCCTTGCACCCGGTCCTGCCTGACAGTCGTGTCAAGCTCGCAAGAGGTACAGTTGTGGTGAAGCCAGACCCCCTTGCACCCGGTCCTGCCTGACAGTCCTGTCAAGCTCGGAAGAGGTACAGTTGTGGTGAAGCCACGACCCCCTTTCCCCGGCGTTCCCTGAGAGTCAGATCAAGCTCGGAAGCGGTAGAGTTGTGGTGAAGCCAAGCCGCCTTGCATTCGGGCTGCCAGAGAGTTGCGTATAGCTCGGAAGCGGTAAATCAGGAGAGGTGGATCAAGGCATCAACTGATCTTACTGCAGTACCTCTGACCGGGAAGTACTGAGGTTCGAGTCCCGATGGTGGTAAGGATTTTGGCGCTTTGACCAGAAAGCTAGGTGGAGTTCTCTCACAGATGGAGGAAAATTTTGCATTCGCCTGCTCTGATCGGTAGTTTTCCGTGGTTTCTCTGATCAATACCGGACGAATGCCGGAGTAGTACTCTACCAAACGGACCACGGGCCACGCGCGATCTCACCTTCCTCTTCCTTGACCTATCCTCACACCTTACGTACTCACACGTACCTTAACAAGCACTACACTTTCCCACATGCCACGAGAACGCTCGGAGGCTAAGAGCTTGCCCCGGCTGGGGCGCTGACCCGCTGCTGGCAATACCTTGTTGGGGAAAACCCCGGTAGGTCAGCGCCCGGTCTCGCAATCCAGCAGGGAAAGATCTCCGCCACCTTCCAAGCAAAAACATACACTACACTTACGGTGCTAATAAACTTAGCAGTTGACGCGCCTGGAATGATTCAATGAATCTGAGGTTGGGGTGAAGCCAGGTCGCCTTGCACCCGTCGCCTGCTTGCCCTCCTTCCGGCCGCGCTGGAATCGTCAGGCTGACCGCTCACCACCCTCCGCATCCCTGACACGTTACACCGCCTGATGCAGAGATTGACCCGGCGGCAAATAAATATCGCGTACGGCCACAGAATTCTTCGCTCATTTCCTTCTCTTCGTGAATGATGCAGTGGTCGCCGGCGTTTTAGTCTACGGTTGACCTCCGGTTGGTCAAGGCGGGCATCGACGCTGCGCAGAACTGCGAGCGACCCAGCGCCAGAAGGCGCACAACGGATGGGTGGGTGACGCAACGGCGCGAAAGGGGTAGGGGGGCGAGGTGTTTTCCCCAACTTCACTTTACGACTCTCCTATTCGTCCGATTTGCATGACGGCGGTGGATTCAGGAAGCATGTCGCCATCGCGCTATACGCCCACATGTTTTAATTTTTTCTCGGAAGTTTGAGAACTAATTTCAGTGTCGAGTTTTTGCTATATTTTGGAAAAAGTGCTTCGTAGCGTAAATTATATTTTAAAAAAGGGTCAAATGGCGTTACAGATCGAAAATCGGATCATTGGTTCAGACTTTATCAGTAAAGTAAATTCCCCTGTGATAGTGCTGCGATCTATTGAATTTTCCTAGAAGTATTTTTCGGTGCATTTAGCCTTAAGGGGTATAGTGTCTGCTTGGCAATGTGATTCAATATGTGTGGCGATGGGCATGAGTGGCAATGGGCTTCACGTGAAAGAGGGAAGACATAGATCACGTTGTTGCAAAACGGTGCATTAGATAGCATTTAACTGCACAGACCACATGATTGGCTGTTTCGACTAATGGAAACTTCAAATGAATGATAAATTCGGATTACACTATGGTGTGACATATTGAATAGTTCAATATTATATGGTAAAAGCTATAGATAGTTCTACACATGGATGGTTCAATATATGGACATTTCGAAAAACGGATGTTTTGATATATGGACAGTTCCAGAAACGGATGGTTAGTGATGTGGTTAGTTCGAAGTACGAATAGTTCAAAATACCGATTGTTCGAAATATGGACAATTCAAAATACAGACTGTGCGAAATATGGCTGGTTTCTAAGATGGACAGTTCGAAATATGGAAAGGTCGAAATATGTATAGTTTGAAATACGGACAGTTCAAAATGTGTACAGTTTGAAATATGGACAGTTAGAAATATGTACATTTTGAATTATAGGATGATTTGGGTGATGATCTGTTGGATGCGCACCTGTCCCTGGTAGCTACCTGTAACTTTAAGTTCTTATGATAATAGGCTTTGTAATGTTGGGGATGTAGCTCAGTGGTAGAGCGCTCGCTTCGCGTGTGAGGAGTCCCGGGTTCAAACCCCAGCATCTCCACATTTTTTTTCCCTCGGTTAGATAGATACCGACACATAGGAGAGAATACCTGAGTGTTTTTTTTTAATTTCTTTCTAACTCTACTGATATGGCCATATTACTTTAACTGTTTTTCATTCGTTTTTCGGAAGAATAGGTTAGACTTATCAGTTCTTTCTCGTCTTATTCATTGGTGATTCATCAAATCCATCTTGAGGAGCTTCAATATCTTTACTTGCATTTACATCTGTTAGAAGAGAAAGTATTGTAATTGTGCACCGAAAATCGGCGAACTTTCAAATGAATTACTCCATTTCCTCTAACACGTTTTATAACAAGTTATATGGGTCAGTCGGAAATTGTTACCGAAAAATCGATTGGCAACAAAACGTATGTCTGTCCGACCGACTCTGGACAATGCTAGCACAAACATTATTCAGCCGATTTCCTTCAAAATGATATTCCTCCATGGACCTTAAAAAACTTAATATTATACTTTGAAACGAATGATTTAATTTCTGGAGGTACTTTGTCATAAGCCTAAAGAGGTTTTTAAAATTTTCTCAAACATGGCACCAGTTTTTGGATTAAACTGTCGACGTGTAGCGTCGCTGAAAAGAAGAGTGCAGATCTCAATTCAATGGAACACTCTGATTTTCAAAAATTGCAACTTAGAATATGAAAAAGTATGAGCTGTTAGAGTGCCATTAGTTTCTATTACTTTTCGTGTCAGTCTAATAATACGCTCCATAAATTGTATTTCTTACAGGTAGCCACCAGGAACAGGTGCGCATCCACGAGTTCATTAACCAAACCATCATATATACATATTTCTAACTGTTGATTTTCGAACTGTCGATATTTCGAACTGTCGATATTTCGAACCGTCGACATTTCGAACCGTCGACATTTCGAACCGTCGACATTTCGAACCGTCGATATTTCGAACCGTCGATATTTCGAACCGTCGATATTTCCAACCGTCGATATTTCGAACCGACGATATTTCGAACCGTCGATATTTCCAACCGTCGATATTTCCAACCGTCGATATTTCCAACCGTCGATATTTCCAACCGTCGATATTTCCAACCGTCGATATTTCCAACCGTCGATATTTCCAACCGTCGACATTTCGAACCGTCGACATTTCGAACCGTCGACATTTCGAACCGTCGACATTTCGAACCGTCGACATTTCGAACCGCCGACATTTCGAACGGTCGATATTCCGAACGGTCGACATTTCGAACGGTCGATATTCCGAACGGTCGATATTCCGAACGGTCGATATTTCGAACTCTCGATATTTCGAACTCTCGATAGCTCGAGCTCTCGATAGCCCGAACTCTCGATAGCTCGAACTCTCGATAGCTCGAACTCTCGATAGCTCGAACTCTCGATAGCTCGAACTCCCGATAGCTCGAACTCCCGATAGCTCGAACTCTCGGTATCTCGAACTCTCGGTATCTCGAACTCTCGATATCTCGAACTCACGACATCTCGAACTCTCGATATCTCGAACTCTCGATATCCCGAACTCTCGATATCTCGAACTCTCGATATCCCGAACTCTCGATATATCGAACTCTCGATATATCGAACTCTCGATATATCGAGAGTTTCGATATATCGAGATATATACTCTCTCGCAGTTCGATATATCGAACTGTCGATATATCGAACTGCGCGTATTTCGATCCGCTGATATCTCGAACTGCTCATATTTTGAACTGTGCGTATTTTGAACTGTGCGTATTAGGAACTGTGCGTATTTGGAACTGTGCGTATTTGGAACTGTGCGTATTTGGAACTGTGCGTATTTGGAACTGTGCGTATTTGGAACTGTGCGTATTTGGAACTGTGCGTATTTGGAACTGTGCGTATTTGGAACTGTGCGTATTTGGAACTGTGCGTATTTGGAACTGTGCGTATTTTGAACTGTGCGTATTTTGAACTGTGCGTATTTTGAACTGTGCGTATTTTGAACTGTGCGTATTTTGAACTTTGCGTATGTCGAACTGCGCATATTTTAATATGTCGATATTTTAATCTGTCGATATTTTAATCTGTCGATATTTTATTCTGTCGATATTTTAATCTGTCGGTATTTTTTATCTGTCGATAATTTAATCTGTCGGTATTTTTATCTGTCGATAATTTAATCTGTCGGTATTTTTTATCTGTCGATATTTTTTATCTGTCGATATTTTTTATCTGTCGATATTTTTATCTGTCGATATTTTTATCTGTCTATATTTTTATCTGTCGATATTTTAATCTGTATGAATTTATATATTAATTTGTATTTGTGCCTTACATTATGTGCTTCAGCAAAGATTGTGATGTAAAATGGGTTCTTACGAAGTTGTAACTAATGTTCGAAGTAACTTCGTAGGTACTTCTTCCCCATACGTCACATACAGGTTTATTATAGTGTGAATAAATTGATCAATTCAAAACCTACGTGTATTTACTTGTTCATGTGGTGCTATTTAATTTGATTCGTTGAACTTTACTCGCCTCTAACTGTGGAAGTTTATTGGAACTCATGGCTTCTTGCGTTTAATGCGAATCAGCCATCTCGGACTGTGTGAGACGCTGCAGGAGAGAGCGTAAAGCTCCCTGAAGACTTATCCTCTTAGCACTGTTGAGATTACACGGGTTACATGGAAGACATAGTGCGCGTTCTCCCAAAACACTGTATAGGATAGTTTTACTGTATGGTTCACATGGTTGAATTGAATCATTGACACGTCTCATGAATGCGTAATTCAGATTATTGTATGACATATTGAATGGTTCCCGTTTTGCATGGTTCAAGATATAGATGATTCGAGATATGGATGGTTCGCGTTATGAATGGTTCGAGAAACGGATGATTTTAAATATGAATTGATGGCTCGAGATATGGGTGGTTAGAAATGATTCAAAATATGGATGATCCGAAATGTGGACGATTCAAAATATGGATGATTAGATGTATGGTCTGTTCGAACTACAAGATAGCACGAGTTACTGGATGGTACGCAATGATAAATAGTTGTATGCGTCTTAATTACCTGTACCTTTAATTTTATATGATAATAGGCTTTACAGTGTCGGGGATGTAGCTCAGTGGTAGAGCGCTCGCTTCGCATGTGAGAAGTCCCGGGTTCAAACCCCGGCATCTCCACATTTTTTTTCTTCAGTTGCAGAGATTTCGTAACCTATGCAAGGGAAAATAAATGAGTGTTTAATGTCAATTGAAGTTCATTGTTTCATGGGCGTGTAGGTAGGAGTAGTTGAACGTTTGCGTATGAGTTGTTGCTTTAACCGTAAGGTAAACGTTTATCGGAACCACTGGGTAGAATGCTTAAAAATATCCATTTACTATAGCATTCCTTAACAAGAGAACTATTACAAACACTTTAATAACTCACTCAATTACATTCTTCTCACTGACACTTAAAAAATAAAAATGTGAAAATTTCATTGTGTTATTAGGAAGGCAACTAAAAAAGGGATCATTATGAGGTATTAAAAAATAATACATTAAGTTGGTCGAGAACGAACACCGTTTTTATTGTGAATACTATTACACAAAACTAAAGACAAGCCTAACAACTAGAACAGAAGCAATTTAATATACTCAATTCCTTGTGGTGGTTGTGACACTCAATATAGGTCAAACCACTCAGTATTTAAAAAGCAAGATTGGCTCAACACTAATCTGACATTAAAAAGAACATACCCATGTGTGCACTAGCAAAACATACCAAAGATATCAACCACCAGTTCGATTATCCCAATACCAGAATAACTACAGGTAAGTATACATACAAGTGTGTCTAAGCGAGGATGAGGATATAACAAGCAGGAGGAAGGAAACTGAGAAGGTGGCCCGTTTGCTAGGGCACTGCTCCGGCATTCTCCTGATATTGATCGGTGAACCCACGGAAAACTCCGTTCAGAGCAGCCGGCCGCTAAAATTCCCCAGAAGCGGCTGACTTTGGCCTAGCTTTGTAGCTAGGGGCGAAAATCCGCCCTCTCGAAATCCGAAATCCGGAACTCGCACCTCCTCGGACCTCCCAGCCAGAGAGTCGCTGCACACAATGAAAATACAGGCTTTGAGCTAAATCAGTCGTTGCGAAATAAGGTTGAACTGCATTATCTCGGACAAAGGTTTTTTTTATATGTACTTTTTGCTGGGGGAGGGGAATACAGTCAACAATAATGTAGAAGCAGTATGATTTTTATCTCAATAAATCTGACGAAAACGGCATGTAGATAAATTCGAGATTTCAAAAGTTAAATGAAGAGAATGTACGACTGAAATTGTAAAAAACTAGTGGGAATGCACAAAATGCCGAAACATTTCCTCTTTTAGTATTATTTGTCAACAATTACTCAGATTTTAAAAAAAGTGCATGACATCATTTAAAGGTCTACTACACTAATTTTACGACTGAAAATTCAAGATAATATTGTTGATCTGATTTCTATACATATCATCTCTAGAGAATGTGGAGAAAAAGTAAAAATGCAATAATGCTAATTTAATTCTAATTAACTCATTTCACAATGTGTTTCATGAATTTAATATGTGGTGTTAATATTTTGCGTTTCATTAAATATATATTCATTTATAATCAGGGAGAATGAATATGGCTCCACCTCTTTAATTATATCGCAATATTAATGCTTCATTGCTTCTACATTCATTTTCACAACTTTATGACTTGTTCTTGTTTTGTGAATAACATTCACATTGAAAAGTTTGCTTAAAGAACATGTTCGCTATTGCAAAATAAATATATATGTGTAATGTAGAAGTAGCGTATTGAGAGTTTTCTGGGAAACGTAGAGTTATTCGAAACCATATACATCGTAGTTGGGTCTTGGAATTTGAAATGTGATATGTACGTAGGAAAAGCAATGCAGTATTGTATTAAATATAGAACACTGAAGTTAATTTAGAGATCAAGTTAATTCAGAGACTGCACTGTACAACTGACTACTAATAAAAGCTAATAAAAGCATTTTCAAAGGAAAGTATTCATACATATTTTCCGGGAAGATTAGACATTTCTGCAGTATCTTGCATTTCCATTTCATGTCTGACATTTTCTTTTCTTATAATTGTAATTCATCGTGATAGTCATTTAACTTCATTAAATTTAAAATAGATTTCCAAATAAAATAAAATTTATAAAAATATAACTCAATAAATACACGTATTGCACTCTTCAAATAATTATTATATTACACATAAACTTGGGTGGTACAACGGAAAACAATTTAGTTAAGGCTATGTGTGATCATTTCTTGTTTAAATACAGACACTACACTACCACAGATGTCGGACATCCGGAGGAGCTTAAATCTTCCCCCACTGGGACAGTTATCCGCTGGAGAGTTGTACTTGGGGGGGGGGGCAGGAAAGTTACCCGCAATCTGGGGTGTAAGTCGGCGCTTGATCTCAGCGTACAATGGCGGATAAAATAATGACCAATTACTACACTAAACATAACAATCTCTGCATTAAAGCGACTAATGACCAAAGGAGTTAACATTCCCGGAATTACCAATCAATTTAAACATAGCGGCTTGCGAACCGTATGTCCATTGCGCATTCTCCTCCGTCTAGGTGTCGGTACCTGTCTAACTGACGAAAAAAAATGTGGAGATGCCGGAGTTTGAACCCGGGACTTCTCACATGCGAAGCGAGCGCTCTACCACTGAGCTACATCCCCGACACTGTAAAGTCTATTATCATATGAAGTTAAAGGTACAGGTATTTAAGACGCATCCGATGATTTATCATTGCGTACCATCCAGTAACTCGCTTCAACTTTTTTTTAATAGTCCGTGTATCGAATTACTCATATTTCGAATCATTCATATTTCGAATCATTCATATTTCGAATCATTCATATTTCGAAGCATCCACATTTCGAAGCATCCACATTTCGAAGCATCCACATTTCGAAGCATCAATATTTTGAATCATCCATTTTTCGAATCTTCCATATCTTGAACTACGCATTAACTCCTCAAAAACCAAAAACGGTTCTTAAAAATTCCTTGTGCCTATCCATATCAGTTACACTGAGTCCTTGGTTTGGATCCTCGCCGTTCCTCGAACACAGTAAGCACCATGTCCACACTATGAGGCAATTGATGTGCACTTCACAAACTCATATTTCATTTACGTGATTCCGAGGCTCATTTTGTGTTTTTTCAAGTTAAATGAAAAGAAAAAATGTTTTTGCACAGCTGTTTAGAAAGGATGGATTCGGAAGGATTGTCGCAAAAGTGTTACATATTGACGCCAGCAAGACTGAAGAAAATAGATCGGCCAAGAGTGAAATGGAAGGATAGGGGCAATAGAAAAAAGAGATACAAGACACATGGCACAACAAAAGAAATTTACGCTTTGGAAGAAATAAACGGCCAAAATTGTAAACTCTGCTATCGCTAAATCGCTACAAAATCTAATATATAAAAAACAATGTTTGTTGTTTCGTACTTAATCCACTGCCGTTCAGTTCATCTGATTGGTATAAAACTTTGTCAACTTATTGCTTGCACTTGTGGGAATATAGGTCTAGTACGATAGGAATGTGCATATGCCTGCGCACATATACACGCGTTGATGATTTTATGATGACTCGCGCTCTACGCAACGGCGCTCTACGCAACGGCGCTCTACGCAACGGCGCTCTACGCAACGGCGCTCTACGCAACGGCGCTCTACGCAACTCGCCGTATCCTGAAGTACGAGTATTAAGAGCGTCTTCACTGCATATTCTGCCCCAGCGAATGTGAAATTTTGCTTGGGAAAGACAGATACCTCTGTATCTCAACACAGAGAGAGAGAGAGAGAGAGAGACAGAGTCAGGGAGAGACACAGAGAGACAGACGCAGAGAGACGCAGAGAGACGCAGAGAGACGCAGAGAGACGCAGAGAGACGCAGAGAGACGCAGAGAGACGCAGAGAGACGCAGAGAGACGCAGAGAGACGCAGAGAGACGCAGAGAGACGCAGAGAGACGCAGAGAGACGCAGAGAGACGCAGAGAGACGCAGAGAGACGCGGAGAGACGCGGAGAGACGCGGAGAGACGCGGAGAGACGCGGAGAGACGCGGAGAGACGCGGAGAGACGCGGAGAGACGCGGAGAGACGCGGAGAGACGCGGAGAGACGCGGAGAGACGCGGAGAGACGCGGAGAGACGCGGAGAGACGCGGAGAGACGCGGAGAGACGCGGAGAGACGCGGAGAGACGCGGAGAGACGCGGAGAGACGCGGAGAGACGCGGAGAGACGCGGAGAGACGCGGAGAGACAGAGGGAGACAGAGGGAGACAGAGGGAGACAGGGAGACAGAGGGAGACAGAGGGAGACAGAGGGAGACAGAGGGAGACAGAGGGAGACAGAGGGAGACAGAGGGAGACAGAGGGAGACAGAGGGAGACACAGGTAGAAAGAGAGACGAAGACAGGGACAGGGACAGTGAGAGAAAGGGAGAAGGAAGGAGAAAGAGGTAGAGGGCAGGACAACGTCTGCCGAGTTCCGCTAGTACATGTATATATTTTCTATTTAATCAGTTTTCCGACACTTGTTTCAACATTCCATATTAACTTAAAGGCATTTGTTTCAATCTGTGCAATGTCGCTTTAAGAAGACTTTGACTCTAAAAATAACTGAAATTTTCCGTCTGCCAATCATTCATGTTCTCAGCCGTAGTGTCATTGTCCTCCCTCTGCTTTTATCCCCCCCCCCAAAAAAAGCAACACTGAACATGGTTCCATTAAATAACCATCATGAACTGGAATATTTGATTCTATTCATTCTAACGAATCTTACAAAAATTCACCACAATAACCAAATATTAAAGAAAATGTCATTATTCTTGAATTATACTACTTATTATTTATTAATTACTTTTTAAATTTATTATAATTATGTTACTTGTATTCAATTACCGCTTCATGAATTTAACCTGTCTCGTCTCGGTCTCAAATACCTTCTCATTTTCACCAACTGTTATGCCTTCGCTATTTACCACATTGGTGAAAGCGCTGGTTTTCCATGACGCGAGCCAGGGTTCGATTCCAGGTCGGGAAAGATAATAGTGAGCGGTTTCCTTGCAATGTCTAAGTATATGTTGCTGTGTGACGATGAGAAAACTCACTTCTCAGGTTGAAGAGACCGGATACGGCGTGGGGATGTCTTCGCGCCAATCACACGTACCCCTTAAACCCACGGCCGCAAAACTGGGACGATGCTGATAGGCCCTGGCCCGTAGCGGGGTGTCGCGCAAAGTACAGGCAGACAATATGCTCTTATATTCTACTAAATAACCATATGAGAGAAAGTTACATAAAATGTAACAATATTTTTTGCCGTCAAACAAGCAATACATTCAATCATTCTTTTGATTTTCAATGTGCAACTTATTCTGCCAGATGGCTGAGGGAACCAGAGCGAAACTCTTGAAATCATGAATTTCTGAATTGTAAATGTTTCTTGTGGCATGTAATAAAAATTTTGAAAATCTATACTAGTGTTCGTAAAGTAACCTTTTGTATTACCAATTTTAAAACTTAGATGAATATTTTGACGTTATTGACATAACATATTGCTATCAAAATTACATTCTTATGGAATTCGTGGTATCGCTCTAGATTGGATAACCTCGTACCTTAAACATCGATCTCAAAAAGTAGAAATACCGTACTGGCACGAAAGAACATTATTTACTTATCTTTCCGATTCTTTACCAATTGAATATGAGGTTCCGCAATGTTCGACCTTAGGTTTTCAACCTCTTTCTGTTATAAGCAAAAGATATGCCCTCGTCTATTAACATCGGAAGAACAGTTCTGTTGGAATGGAAGAACAGTCGATGACACAAATGTTCTTTGCAAAAAAAAAGTATAATTTCAGAAGTTTTAAATGGTTTTTAATAACAAATTAATAGTGAACGAAGACAAAACACTTTCAATGAATTTTTGTATTTCAAATTACCAATCGTATGGTCCATTGAAAATGAACAATATGCAATTAGCTGATGGCAAGGTAACAAAATTTCTAGGTCTCTAAATACAGGTCAAACCTCAAATGGAATAGACATGTAACAGAAATAAACATTAAATTAAGTTAATTATTTTACGCATTTAGAATTATGTCACCCTTCATGCAGCTCGTTGCGTGTATTTTGCAAATGTGCATTCCCACCTGAGATATGTTATAATATTCGGGGGAAGCTCATCATGTAGTACCCAGACCTTTAGATTACAAAAGAAAATTATTCGAATAATGAAAAAATGCCATCCGCGTGATCCTCGTAATCCTCTCTTCATTGAGCTTGAAATCTTTCCTTTGCCTTGCCTATTTATTTATGAATCTGTAACATTTGTCAAAACTGACTTACTTAACAGTGGGAACATATTTTCATGCAATACTGATATTTATAATTATAACACACGTCGAAGAAATCACGTTCATCAAGTGTCAGTATTAACAGGTCATACCATAAATCCACATACAACACATGTGCGTTACGTTACATGGCATTGCCACATGACATTAAACAATTAAAGTCGGAACACAAAGTTAAGTTAAAGGTAAAATCTTTTCTGCTGCATAACTGTTTCAATACAGAGACTATACTGATCATCAAAAAGAAAAATAAGGTTTATTTTAACAAAACAATGATATGTAATGAATTAGTTTACATTTGTATTGTATAATTCTAAGGCTTAATATGCTTGTAACAAATAATGTACTTCAGCTTCCGGGTCAATGATACCCATCTCGATCAGGTTGGAGCAAATGCATGATTGAGCAAATGCTGAGATGGCCCCTTGTTTTGCTTCTGAACGTAAATGTAGCTTCACTATGTGCACGTTTTCTTGAACCCTCCTTTTGCCTGTAGTGGTAGGAATGGAGGTAAGGGCGAGTTACTATTTTGTTTAGCAATGCAGAAAAATCAAATCTTTTTTTTTTTGTTTACCCTTGCGAATATGTTTTCTATAATTCGGGAACAAAAATGTCTAGTTTTGTGAATGTTGCTAATTTTCTGCTCTTTTTACATTTTATTTTCAATTATTTATTTATCTTTAACTTTTACTCATTTTTCAACTACAGTTAAAATGATAGGAAGGGATTCTGGCACTCAAGGAAATGTGAACAGATGATCTTCTCCCCCATACGTCACATACAGTTTTTACTGTTTTTTGACTAAATATATCTAAATGTAAATGTAAATCAGAGTTGTGGAATAAGAATGTGAAATAGGTTGCTGTATACGTTAGATTTTCACATTTTATTACAAAAAGTGTTCTTTGTTTAATGTGTTGCCTTAAATATTAACTACGTTTTTATTGTCATTTAGACTGGTTTTAAAGCGCTGTTAACAACTTAAGAATTTTTAAGTAAATCTTAGGAATGTAAATTGTAGAAATTTGAATATATGCTATGTATGATACATTTTCCCGTAAGATGAGAAGTCATTCACATTTCTCCACTCACTTTTTATACACTTTCCTCCTCTCTCACATACACATACCTCTCACATTCTCACATAAGCAAATATTATCTAAAAAAGCCTGATAATAAATGATAATTTCTCAAGAATAATCTCACTTCCAGAAGGAGTCTCAGCACTTAAAAGTTGAAATAAGATAATATAGATCTTCGTCAAAATTCAAGAGTCTTCCTTAACAACTTACTTTATTGAGGATAATTCACATTAAACTTTCAAGAGTAGAACAGAGATATTGACATTTTATGCGAGGAAATTTCATTAAGAGCTTTAAGTTGTTGAAGTATAGGTTAATGTTTCTAAGTGAGACATTATGGAGTTTTACAATTCAACGAAGCTAGTCGTTTATGTGATAAGAGCCTTAGGTGAAGGAGCCTTTTTTCTAAATGATCTCTCATTTCCCGAGCGATGTCAACAGGTGGTGTCATTTCCTTCCGATTAGTGGCTATTGGTAGAGGTATCATAACAGATGCATGATTATGGAAATAATAACCGTAAGGAAAAGATTTATCGGAACCTCTGGGTAGAATGTTTAAAAATGTTCAATCAATATAGCCTTCTTTAACCAGAGAACAATTGTAAATACTTTAATAACTCACTCAATTACATCATTCTCACTAACAGACAAAAATATGAAAATTTTAATTGTGATGATAATAAGCCAACTAAAAAGGTGGTCAGTATGAGTTATTAAAGAAGAATACCTACAGTTGGCCGAGAACAAACACTTGTTATATACTATTATGCAAATAAGAGATAGGTACAATGTTTGATATGTGTACAATCATGCATTTTATAAAATTATGAATTTAATTAAAAAATAAAAATTAATACAAACTTTATATAAAAATTAAAGAAAAAGATTGTAAGAGCATTGTACGTCGTATTATTAAACCTCGTGCCTAATAAGGTTGAATACAAAATATACCTTTGGGTGAAAAATATATGAATAATTAATTAATTAATTAAAACCATTGGATTTAAATTGATAATAAATGAATTATATCTGTAGGTCTGTGGCCAGGGGCTCATCACATTAGTAAGCCAACACATGGGACAGAAAGTTGAATATTGACAGCAGCAGTCTAATGTTGTCTATACTTGGAAGTAATAACATGGAGCCAGTGAGTGGAGGTGTTTTTGTGGAGGTGCCCCTGATGCCATGTGTTGGATATTTAGCTTTTAAATACACAACCTTAGCAAGGTGGGTTTTATTGACATAATATGCATGATCTTTTATATTTTAATTATAATTAATAATTAAGTTTATTTTTATGTTTATTATTTTAGTTTATCATTGTGTATGTATTATTTACTTTTTATGTAATACATCCAACTTGGAAGAAGTAACAGTGTAAATATACGTCCAACAGTCCTGGTGAGGGAACAATAAAGTTGCGAAACGTCGGCGAACTAAGAACTGTTTTCATTCAATGGCCAATAAACTATGAAACACTCCTATAATTTATACAATACGCACACTTTTCCTTGATACTCTTCAGGGAGGCTGCGTAGAAACATGGGTTTTGTCTACGTCACGGCAGTGGAGTGCTGACATCATCGACAGAAAACTCAGCTTAATGGCGTGTCTTGGACTAGATAGGAATGAGAAACAACGAAGTTTTTTTCTGAAGAAATAACTTATAATTGTAGAAGTTATTGAGTAACAAGAATGACCATGGTACGCAGGGGGTTTTACAAAGAAAAAAAGAAAACAGGCGTACGCGTTGTAAAGGAGCGAGAAGGGCTGAGAGAGAACCAGGGAGCTGGAGGATCAAGAAAACGTGTGCGCACGGTAGTGTGTATGTGAATTCAAGAGGTAATAACCGTAGGAAGCAATCATGGGGAATCGATCTGCAAAGTCGACTCTCTCCTATACCCTTAAGCGACGAAAATTTGGAAGCTGCTCCAATTACCAGTATAACTGGAGCATGCAATCATTTCATTGCCAGTAATAATCTTTCTTTAGTATCTTACCACTAAGTGGTGATATGTAGCGTGACTGACCTGCTCGTATGCTTACTTCATATTTTCAGTAGCTGCGATTTAAGATTTAGTTACTCTATATCGAATTTGTGATGAACAAATTCATACAGATTTCAATTTCAATTCTGTTTTTTTTATTCCTACGCGATTTATTTCGTCTACGGCATTTTTTAATGTATTGAAAGACTCGAGCGTTAGTCGACTTGGACAACATTTGACGAAAGATGATTAACATGAGAAAGATCAATAAAAATATATATTTTATTCAGTATTCGTAATAATATCTTCCTGTGATCTTCTATGAAGATGTGAGGTTAATATATGACATGTTTATTATATTGCATCAACATACGTATACCAAGGAAGTACTGGTTTTCTTCGACAGAAGAAAACAGTCTCCGCCGAGGTTAATAAAGTGAAACGAAATGATATGCATAAGGACATAAAGTTGGTAGTGTATTAAATATTTTGAACAAAACAAGTGTCTTGTTATTTGAATATTGGGAATATAACATGATTTTTTAAATAGTAATTTTCGCGTAATTTTGAGCGAGAGAATTTTTTTCACTTCTTAAGTTTTTTTTCGAAAATGATGACGTATATTTTCTTTTTTAAATTATTAAAGTTTTCTTCAGAATATGGTATGAGTCTTACATTCCTTAAAACCTTCAAGGTTTTGACAAATAGCAAGTGTTAAATTATCTTTCAAACTCGAGTCACACCGCAGGTTACTGACGGCGATGAGCCATGGCTAACGGCCGTGGCAAGCCATGGCGACGTGGCGAGACTTGATAAGAAAATAAAGGAGTCTTCTTCAATCCAGGCGCTTAGTGTCCAAGAAGGGTTCAGAATCGCTTTGCGTCAACGACGACACTTTTTTTAAAGCGTCAATATATTTTAATATACATAACCGTTACTAACAATGCGAGAAAGTGTGTTCTGTTGTAGTGGCACTAGTTTAAATTTCATAATTCCCCCTAAGAGGTCAGTGCTCAAACATAAGTGTCTTTGTAGAGCGGAATATGGAGATGCGAGGATTAATGTGAAAAGTCAGTTACAACTCAGAACTCGAGTGGATCCATGAAAAGGGTTTACGTGCCTCCTCATGGCACGCTCTCTTCCCTTTACAACATTTTCCATCCTCAGGCGAGAATCGCCCGACGAGAAAATTATTTTCGTAGAATCTGGTTCAATAGACAGCTACACGTCTAGAAGTTTTCGTTATCTCCTGGACAAAAGGAGGAGCGACACGCCGCACGATGTGGCCAAACCGAGAAAACGTGGCCGAAATCTCAAAAGTAGTTATTGTACGTAATTAATAGAGAAAGCGAGTGTTTACTGAACGAACAAAATGTGGAAATTAGTACGCTTAATACACTTCTGTACCATTTGGGTTCGTTATATTTTAGGACGAATTCTTGGAATCTTTCAAGTATACCGGGTCTTCCATTTAAAACGGGTTTTGGGAATATCTCGAAAAGTGCGCTTGTGATGAAGAAAAGTGGGTAATAAAAGTTGTTCGTATCGACAGAGCCCATCTAATGATACCAAAATCGCCCCCCCACCCCTACCCCTGGGTGTGGGGAGAAAATAAAAAAGTGAAATTGAAACCCCTATTTTTATTAAGGATTCGGAATCTCCGGAGGGAAATACGTAACCTTTGTATTTAACTTTTTTTTCATTTCGCGATGCTGTAATTGACAAAAAAAAATTATTTGCCCGTCCGGATACCCGAGATTGATAAACCAGTGTGCCGTGGTGTTCTCGGAAGGAAGGATCATAGGTTCGAGTCCCGCATCGGGAATGAGTGCATTTGTATATATCTGTACGTGTATGTCCTCCGTTCATCCCTCATTACCATCATCATCATCATCATTGCATCTTCCATACACTCAGGGCTGGGGGTTGAAAATCGTATTCAGCTAAATGCTGATCCCCTGATAAAGTTACATGCACCTGTCTTCGAGATAATGTTTCTGACCCCCGGTAAATGCAGGGTGCACGCACGCGTGGTTTAAGTCGGCAAATTCACGAGCAAAAATAATAATAATAATAATAATAATAATAATAATAATAATAATAATAATAATAATAATAATAATAATAATAATAATAATAATAATAATAATACAAATTTCCACACACCACCTCGTGTCATTCCAGTGTTCTAATTGTTGTGAATATCTCCAGTTGTTTTACGAGATCATGATTTCTTTAGTGGGTGCACCGCTAACACTTTCGAATGAATAGACAGTGTAGGTAAGTAATGGTCTCCACGCTGGAGTGCTGAAATAAAACGTATAGTTTCTTGGGCTTATTTAAGGTCCCTTTTCAACTACTAAGATTGTATTGCGACCACTGTAAGTAACATTGGGGGTAACGGTAACTGATTAAGGACACACACACACACACACAATCCATGGCCCGGGCGGGATTCGACCCTTCGGGCGATAGGTAGCTAAGGGCTCTTCAGTCTTAGCGACCTCGGCTATCCAGGCAGGCAAGCGTTTTGGTTGGCTTGAAGAATGCGGTTCAACGTAGGTAGGTGTGAAGGGAAAAGTCACCGCGGAGGGGAGGACGGGGAGTCGCGAGGTTGAGAGGGGAATCTTTCAATGGTCAGGTTTAGTTTTGCGTCTGTCTTGTGATGTGTTTGTTCATTTTGTAGTGTTGTGAAAAACTGTTTTGGAATTTAAGTGAAATGCGACGAAACAGTAATAAGGGGGTAATCGAATTCAGTGCAAGTGATAGAGTGAGTTATTTCCTGAAACAAACAAAATGTGTCCGGATTTACACCCTAAAAATGTATGAGGTGAGTGTTTCTAAATATATTTTCTCATAAAATACATTGGTAATTATATGAGACGCAGACTCAAGGATGATCTTTGTTATCGTGAGGGCCGAAGGGCAGATACTTGTCTGTTAACATGGATATGCGTAGGGAAGCGTGGCGGACAACGAAATTTGGAATTAATATTGGAGGGGAAGTGAGAAGGTAATGAAATGTACTGTATTTTGTAGTTCCACTTGTGCGATAGGAATCATAAAACTAGTTCACTGGATCGAAGTGCATAATATGCGCAAATTAATAACTTCAATAAGCTAATTGCTCTAGTTTTCAGTACACCGTTTGTTCCAATTTTATTGTAGTCCCTGCGATTTTGTAAAATTACGTGTGTACAAGAGGATACACTCACTTTCTTCTATCTCCCTCGCCCTTTCGGACTTAACATCTTCCTCAACCTGTAATTGCTTTTCTCCTTTCCTTCCTCAATCCCATATTTCGCTCAGGTAATCGCTCTTCTTTAAGAGTGTACCGGAGTCTCCTTAACCAAATTTTATTTGAAGAACTTCGAGAATCGGTGTGAGTAGAGGTAACATTATGTCCATTTGTTGTAAAAGTCTTCTTCTTCTTCTCCCTCAAGCATTAGACCGGTTGGTCCGTTGCGCCTCCTTGATCTAACCATCTTCTCCTGGGTCTACCTACGCTTCTTCTTCCTTTAGGGATGTACTGAAGCACTTGCTTTGGAATACGGTCGTCTTCCATTCTTTCGAGGTGTTTTTTCCATTGTTCTCTGTATTCCTTAATTTTTTCGTTTAAGTTGTAAATTCCTATATTTTTCCGGATGGTCTCGTTTTTTAATCTGTCCATTCTTGTTACTCCCAGGACTGATCTTAAAAATCTCATCTCGGCTGCTTGAAGTCTACTGTGTGTTCTGGAGTTCATAGTCCAGTTTTCGCTTCCGTAAAGTCCGCAAGGCACTGCCATAACTTTATAAAACTTTAGCATTGTGTCTTTACGGACCTTTCCTTTGAGCGCTCTTTTGATGGTGCCACACATCATATTGAATCTTTCTATCTTCCTTACAATATCAACTTCGCCGCGATATGATACGTCACATCCTAGAAATCTAAAGGTATTAACCTGTTCAATGATTTTGTTTTCTAATATGAATTTACATCTTAAAGGTTGTGAGCCTTGGAATGCCATGGATTTGGTTTTATTTGCAGATATACTTAGATTATATTGCTTTGTTATTTTATATAGTTCATATAGTGCCCTTTGCAGATTATCTTCTTTATCTGCAACTAAAATCTGGTCGTCAGCAAACATAAAAATTTTAATAAAATTTGTTCCTTTAAAATTGTCTTCTATATTAAGTTTCATGATCTGTTGTTTCCATTCTCTCACAGCATTGTCTAGATATAGATTAAAAAGTATAGGTGAAATACAACACCCTTGTCTGACCCCTTTATTAATATTTCCTTGGGCAATAATTCCAGATTTTAGTTTTATGTTTATCTGTGTTCCTAGGTATATATTTCTTATAACTTCGATCAAGTGCAATGGTATTCCTCTTTTTTCCATAATTTTCCATAGTTTTCCTCTGTGTACACTATCGAATGCTTTACTGTAATCAATAAAGACTATGTAGGTCTTTAGATTGTATTCTCTTCTTTTTTTCTATTATTTGTTTTAATATAAAGATATTATCCGAGCAGGATCTTCCTTTCCGGAAACCTGTTTGTTCTTCAAGTAATATACTGTCTACAATGTTTCTCAATCTATTTGCTATTATCTTCCCATATATTTTATATGCCGTATTCAGAAGACTTATACCTCTATAATTTTCGCAGTCAGTTCTTGGTCCTCCTTTAAAAATGGGTATTACTACTGCTTTCTTCCATTCCATTGGTATTCTTTTTTGTTGCCAGCATTGATTTAGAAAATCTTGAAGCCTATTTTTGGCTTCTTCTGGTAGATATTTAAATAGTTCTATATTTAAATTGTCTGAGCCAGGAGCTTTTCTGTTTTTACAACTTTGCAAGGCTTCTTGAAGTTCATTGAATTCTATTTTATCAATTTCTGATATACATCTGTTATTTTCCTCCTCTTCATCATTTACATCTTCTCCCTCTTCTTTTGTCCACAGATGTTTACAGAACTTAATCCATTCTTCTCTATCTAGAAGATCTAAATTTGCTGCGTCTTTTTCTTCTCTGTTTAGGTGTTTCATAATTTTGTAAGCAGTATATTGGCGACAATGTACATCTCTTTCTATGTTAGAAATGTATCTTTCCCAGCTTTCCTTGTGTGCAGCTTTTACTATTTTTTTTTTTTTTTGTTTCTCTTCTTTGTATTTTATATTCTTCCAATGTCTCAGGAGTTTTCGTCATGAGCCACTGTAGATATGACTCCTTCTTTCTTTGAACTGCACGTTTCAATTCTCCATTCCACACATTAAGTCCCTTTTTTGGCTTATATTTATTCCTTTTCCCTAAGGTTTCAAAAGCTACACTTTCTATCAGTTGGGTTAGCTTCTGCCATTCTAATTCAATATTCGTGCTGATGGGTTCCTTTAGCATATATAGTCTTATGCGTGATTGAAATAAATTTCTGATTCTAGGGTCTTCTAATAGGTTTGTTTTCCACACTGTTTCCTTTATTGTGATCTTTTTGCGTGTTGTTCTTGCCCATTTAGTTTTAAGGATTACTTTCCCTCTTACAAGGAAATGATCTGAATTTATATCCATTCCTCTCATCACTCTCACGTCCTGAAATAGTTTTCCCATCTTTTCATTTGCAATTAAATAGTCAATTATTGATCTGTACCCTCTGTTCACCCATGTAAATTTATGGATATCTTTATGTCTAAAGAACGTATTTTCTATTCGTAATGAATTAAAATTCACAAAATCACGTAACACTTTTCCATTTTGATTAATTACTACTTCTCCGTTTGTTCCAATTATTTCCTTAATGGGCTGTTGTCCTATCCTAGCATTCATATCTCCTCCTATGACTATATAATCATTTTTATTTGTGAAATCTAGTACACTTTGTAGGCTTTCATAAAATTTATCAGATTCTTCTTTTCTACCCTCTTCAGGAGCATACACTGATATAATACTCATATATCCTCTAGCTATTTTGAATCTGCATGTTACAATTCTTTCATTTATCCAACTGTAAGAAGTTATCCTATTTCTCCATTTCTCATTTATTAGAATAGCTGTTCCTGCTACTGCTCTATTTTCGATAGGTACACCGCTATAAATTAATGTATAGTTTCCCAAATCACATGTTCCCCTCTGCTTCTTTTTAGTTTCAGATAACATAACCAAATCGAGTTTAGCACTCCTGACTTCTCTTAGCAATTCGTATTCTTTGTTAGCTATGCCTCGTACATTCCAAGTTCCTATATTGACATGTTCTGATATACCAAGACGTTTGTCCTTTAACTTTGCCAATGTCGTTACCAAAGGATTTCCTTGTTTACAATCAATGAGTGAGCCAGTAATAAGAATCTCCCGTGGCCGCGCTACGAACGCTGCGCAGGGAAAGTTTGGTAGTGGGGCTGCCACCTCACTGCTCCCAAACTCGCAGGATTTGTATAAGGTTTTCTCCCTAGACAGATTGCTTTCACTTCTGCTCTGAGGTCTGTCCCCCCATTAAGAAGCATAAGAACAGGATCTATAAGAAGATAGAAAAAGATTAGTAGTTTACAGAAAGTAGAAGATCAGAAAGGAAAGACTCCCTAGCCCTCGCAACCTAATAGCATCGGGGTCGAAAAATACAAGGGGTCGAGAGTGACCAAAATAGGACAGTTAAAAGAAGTATGGCAAAAGTAAGTGGAAGCATTGCCATACTAGTGAAAAGACCCTCCTCCTTTATCCGGGCTTGGGACCGGCAGTGCCTGCAAGCAGACCCAGGCGGAGTTTCAGTAAGCAGACTAATTCATTTACATAAAGTGAGCTGAAACACCGGGGAAAGGCTGGGTGCAGAAACGGCGTTTGTAACGTTTGAGCAGGAAGTACACTGTGCTGTAAATAAATTTCTATTTCGGCAGAATTTTTTAAGAATTGTCTTTTAACTAAAAGTAAATAAAATACATTTTTGGACACCACTAGTAAAAGTGGTTATTTTTGGGGCATGCACGGAATGATAGAGTTCAATTTTTAGCATTCGTGCTAAAAGTGAGACGATGCTCAAATATTCAGATAGTATTTTAAATGTAACAAAGAAAAAATATTTTCATCTGATCTACTAATCTTAATGTAAATGATACCCAGTTAAGTGATTTTTATACTTGAATGAAAGAAAAATGCAAGTAAGTAAGGCTGCCTAAAAATAGTGTTCGACACACATGTTAAGTGATTTTATTTATTAATAGGATTGCGCCTCGAGACCTATCAGCCTCGTGTTGCAACATTTCTTCCTCTGAAAACAAAATGTTACTAATACCACTCGCATCACAAATAAGTTTTTTATAAAACTTACGTAGATTGCTTTATTTTGAATTAAATTAGATCATTATCAACTACAGCTACATTAAAAGTTACGTTGGAAAAATTATCAATATTTTGCTTAATTAACTACCTTTAACGAAACTTAAGCTGTAGATAACCAAGCGTTGCGTTTCCCCTTCTTAGGCTGTTTAAGGGTTAAAAGAATGCGTCCCACGCCACGGTAAGCTGTATTAGAAACATCAATAAAGCGATCAGCGTAATGCATTCTACATGTTTTTCTTATTATGATTGACGGTAAACTCAAACATCCGAAACAGGAATTCGTAACAGAATTGAAGGGCTTAGAAGAACAAGCGACTATCCCATATTTTTGTGAAATTGATTTGTCATTTATAATAATGAGCCCTTCAATTCTAGGCGCTTTCAGATTTTGGCCCCGTTTCCGAACCTTACTCCAATTGTGCAGCGAGAGAGAGGGCGCGTTATGTGGCCGCAAATGACGTACAGGGAGGAAAGAGGTTGAGGGGGTGGGGAGGGGAGGGCAGGGGAGGGTCAGAGCGGCTTCTGGTAAACTGACACTCGACGCCTTGCGGAAATGGAGATGTCGGTTCGCTTCAACTCCCCTCTCATTTGCGGTATTTAAAAAAGTGTTTGAGGAGAAGTAAATGCTCAGGCATACTTCGAAACTTCTTTCAAAGAGCTACAAGAAGAATTCTCGCTGCGTTTCTTTAATCAACGCGTTGGCGAAACTTCACCGATGATGTTAATTGTTTTGACACTTTGATTTCGCACTGACTAATATTTATGTAGTCCGTTAAAGGAAAATTAAACATACGATAAAAATTCAAATTTGTTTTGTCATTATTTTTATTGTTCATTACTTTGAATAAATACACATTCATTTTTACTTTTTTTTCAAATTATGCATGCTAATTGTTTTCAACTAACATACAGGCTCATCCCGTTTCCTCCTTGCGCGTAAAAATACTATTCTCCATATTCAATACTCTTTAATATAATGTAAAATTTTTACGCTCGTTTATTACGTGGAGCTTCATTTAATCATTCGAATAATTGGTCAAGTACTATTAAAAATATTGTTGCTCTCTTTTTATCACAGACAAGCACTACACCTTTCCATGTGAACTCAAGTATTAAAATCACACATCACAATTATTTTTTCAAAATAAATAACATCAACCATCACGAAGGTCAACTTGATGTATATCGCAATGTTCACACCTAAATAACGTTTCGTCGTGATAATTCTGGCTTCACTAAAATACCTGCCTTCAATGTGAACTCTCTAATCAATTTTGGTGAAGGCAGATCTGTTGCCGCACCTTTTCATTACTCTAAACTTTATTGGCATTCTTTTTTCATTATTTTAATAATCAATATCACGATCACTTTTGAAATTAGTGTGTACTATGAAAACAATTAACTAAGTAATCAATTGTATGTACATATTGCAAATGAAAGAAATATCATAGTTAGAAGTGCACTTTGACTTATAACTTGACTACTTCTTTCTCCCCTCTCGCCAAAACCGTTATCAGGGCGAACCCACAACCCTCACAACCGCCCTTGGCCTTCCTCTCCTAGCGGACACGCCGCAATTCGTACTGGGCACGAAACACCGTGTATTATTTTTTCATAAATAATATTATTTTTATCATCTCCACGGATTTTAGGACCAAACATTATAGATCGTATTGTTAAGGTGATTCAGCTACTGTAGCGTGGGGGTGAAAAACAAAACGATTGCACCCTTCACACAACACCAAAAATAAACAAGATAGAAACCAAAAGGGAAAAAAGTTTATATGCTTAGCAAATTCAAATTCGTGTCGACATTTCGACCGATTGATTAGTGATTTCAAGCACGTCAACTGCTAAGATTAGTCCCATAAGGGTAGTGCACGTTCTTTCCTCGTGAAGAGGCGGTGATCTTCTCTCGCAGGATGGTGAGATCCAGCCCGACCTACCATCGACTAGCGGGGTTTTCCCCAACCAGGTATCTCCCACTAGCGAGGCACCGCCCCAGCCGGGACAAGGTCTAAGCAACCCGACCAAACTCCCGGCATTGCGGTAGTGTACTGACTGTGAGTGTAAGTAAGCGGTGAGGATAGAACAAGGAAGAGGAAGGAAATATCGCGCGTGGTTCGTGTCCCGTTTGTTTGAGATCTACTCCGGCATTCACGAGGTATTGATCTGAGAAGCCACGGCAATGACCGATCAAAGCATCCGGCCGGTAGAATTCTGCTCCAATCAGCGACTGAAGACCAAGCCGAAAATCAGCTTGTCGGTAGGATTTTCGACACTAACTGCTTGTGTCGAATACTCTGCCACACCGTCGGGAATCGAACCTACGGCCTCCCGGTCATCAGCACTGCAGTGAGAAGTTGATCTCCTCCTATCGCGCTGGCCGTGTCGAACACCGTGCCACCGTCTGGGATCTAACCCTCTGAGACCCTGAGCCACCTCTCCGGGGCGACATTTCGCAACGCGAATATCGTCGTGGGCGTCAACGCGCGCGTCTCACTTGCCGCGCGCCGCGTGGGCTGTCGCTTGCAGGAGGCTGACGAACCGGAAGGGCCGCGTGATAAATCGCCCCGCGCGACGTCATTGTGCTGCTCCCGTATCGCGCTACGCTGACGCTTTTTATTGGCGCCGCTGCCTCCGCTGACGTCGCTCGCCCCCAAGATTTTCCTTCCCGGAAAGCGCGCAGGGCATCACCTAGAGACGTTGGCGGGGAAACGGGTTGGTGTAATGCGTGTCGATCAACGAGCTACAACAGACTACATAGAGAGGCTCAAGCGATTCCATCTTTGAAGCAAATTAAAGCCATGTTTTTGCAGTCAAAGCAACGCCCTCTTGGTAACAAATTATACTAGTACGAACTATACTAGTACTTGTATTATGTTTGGTGATGGTTATGGACGCTTACACCGCTATTCGTATGTTTTGACCTTAAAAAACAATGTGGCCACTACTTCGGCGAGCCTCCACCAAGAGCGTTGAAACTATAGGGACAACTACTCTATTTAGTATATTCTAGCTCGTTGGTGGCGACAAAAGTCGCTGTTCCTTTCGGGGTGGGAGGACACTTTGCGTTTAATTCTCCAGTAGGGGGATAGAAGCTCTGAATGTTGCATGTTAATTATGAAGAAATTCTTAAGGATTACATTGCAGTTGGTCTGTTCCATTTTGAGTTACACTGAATGCAGTCGACGATATATGCATTTAACAGATTCCGTAATTCATTTTTGCAATGTATGGGTGAGAAGTGTTAATAAGGAGTTAAAACGTTGAACTAAACTTCCCTACATAAGAAGACCTAAATGGTTTCCAGTGAATTGTAATTCAGCCAGCTCTTCATATTAAATGCACATGTTCATGTATGTAAAATCTTATACAAATTTGCTATAATTTTACAATTGGGCAGTTTAGACTAATGCTTTTTATTTATCAATAATCCTTTAGTATTTCAAGGAAAGTTAGATGAGTAAATTGTAAATCTCAATTTTTTTCGCGTATAGGCCAACTGGGACTACTCGCGCATCCTGCTTCAGCTGGTTCAAGTACTGAGGAAGATTAGCATTCTAGCTCAATCCCTATTTTTATGTCCCAAGGTTCTTAGTCCACGGTGTATGTATGATGAGATGATGATGATGATGATGATGATGATATTGATAATAGTGAGGGAAAGGACAGTACACACATATAGACATGCACAAATACACAGACTCGAAACGCGGTCTTCCGGTCCAAGATCGCTATGCCACTACTGCCCCAACGATTTGGGCTATCTTGACCGGTGGTAAGTCACGATAGTTTAATAAAAACTTAAAAAAGTTGTATGTTCCGAAACCGAACTTGAAAGTTGCCGGTTCCTAGTTCCTCTGACATTTTACTCTTTACTCATAGTCTCGATAGTTTAATAAAAACTTAAAAAAGTTGTATGTTCCAAAACCGAATTTGGAAGTTGCCGGTTCCAAGTTCCTCTGACATTTCACTCTTTACTCATAGTCTCGATAGTTTAATAAAAACTTAAAAAAGTTGTATGTTCCAAAACCGAACTTGGAAGTTGCCGGTTCCAAGTTCCTCTGACATTTTACTCTTTACTCATGTTACATATTTAGTTGTAAGCTTTCTATCTTGAAGTATTATGTATTTTATCAATTTTCTTTCCATTGTTTTAAATCGAAGAGAAAATAGCCTGAGTTGCCTTCTCTTATTATCCCACATTTAATAAAGATCCTCGTTTTTTCTAATACTTTTAAACTTAATTTTGTTGCATTAAATGGTTCAAATTATATTTTCCACAATATCATCATTTAGTATTGTATGCACTTACTCACTTTTGCGTGAGTTAATTCATGTATGAAAACGTCCTAGATATAGCAACATGTAGTTATTAGACTTCGCTGAACTGCATATGTGGGCATCGAAATGCGACATGGGCAAGTATAATTGCTTGTGTTAAGCGAGTGACTCCAAAGGTGCCATTTCCTTAAGGAGTGAGACCAAACATTAATGTTTGATTCGTTTGTTTTTTTCATATAAGATTTTTCCAGCAGGCCGTTAGCATATGTTTTATTTGATTTGAATAACTTTAGATGATGTAACACCGTAGATATCTTGGTGAGGCAATATCATTTAAATTCTTAGAATTCTTGATTACAAATTTCCAGACAATATCCATTACAAAAATAAAGGGACCGACCAGAAAATGTAGGATTGATTTAGCCAGGAATAGCCTTATTTATCTAGGAATAGCCTTTGGACGTAGTGTAGAAACATGCATATTACTCCACCTGTTGCAGTTCCTGCCGATGTGAGACGGTAAAATTTACACTAAATGTCTTCTTTTGATCGAATTTTTCACCAGAGCGTGTTTCCGTAAATGAAAAAGTAGTATAGTAGACAACTGCACTTGCTTGACATGCACTTGCACTTGCTGAATTGCAGTATCTACTTGAATGTCCGGGAGACGTCGTGTCTTAGCACAAATGCCAACGTTTCGGCAGTCATGCTGCGACCTTCCTCGGGGCGAAGTGTGTGTGATAGAGGGTCAAATCACCTTGGAAGGGAGAGATTGCGGCAACGGACTGAACAGGCGACTTCTATGTGCAAAGGAGTCAAAGCCACGCCATGCGTTGCCCTGGGAGAGGGATGGCCCTGATGGAGATGGAAACGGATTTTGACTGAAGACAACACGATAGAATTGTAATGAATAACATTGCACGTACTATTTATTGTGAATAGTCTTATACATTATTTAAAATGTCAAATAAGATTGACAAAAATTTAAATAAATGATAAAAAATGATTATCATTGTGCTGAAGGTGCAGTTTACATTTGATAAAATTATACAATACAATTTGTGACTGTTGACGTTAAAGTTCATAATTGTGGCTACGCACAACACTTAAATTGTTATACGGCTTTGCTAAATAAATGGTGCCTTGGTCTCATTATACGATGCGGCATGCATAGACCTCGATGCGGCAACGGCTTCGATTCCCGGTCGATCCAAGACTATAGTGTGCTTTTTCCTTGCAATGTCTCTGTATATGTTGCTGTGTGACGATGAGAAAATTCACTTCTCAGGTTGAGAAGACCGGAATACGACGTGGGGATGTCTACGTGCTAACCACACGTACCCCCGTAACCCGTGGCTGCAAGACAGTGACGTCACGGCCTGGGCACGTTCACTGGCTGTCGCGGCAAGTACATACATACATACATACATACATACATACATACATACAGTACATGCATGCATAGATCTCAACGGTGCTCATCCACGTCGAAGCTGGAGTGCAGGCGGCTTACAGAGTTCACCGATTACAGGGCGTGTATATGGCTCCGTACCTGGACCCACGAACCGGCCCAATCGTGCTCATTCGGACTCAAGCAGCGGTAGTATGCTCGCGAGACATGAGGTCTGCTTCCGCAAGTGACTTTTCTTCTCGAGCTTTTCCCAGCTTGAGGGATGTCCATTTCGATTATTCACGTCGGGTACTCACTATTTCCCTCATGGGGATACTTTTAACTCTTTTACGCAAGACACACTTGCAGGCTCCTCTGTATGTGGCCAGAAGACTCAAAAGGACTTCCGCGACAACACATATACATGGAAGACAAGGGACAAACAACCACTGCGGGAGTCGAACCCGTGATCCTTAAGAACGCGTGCTGAGTCGGCACACGCTGTTGCCACCTCAGCCATTCAGGTCGGCCCCGTTTCCGAAAATGATTGTGCGAACCTTACTGCCCGTACCGCAAAGCAGTACACGCCGAAGGCCGATTCACGGCGATTACCAAAGGGAAAATCACGTTCTGTAGCTGCTTATCGAAAACAAGGCAGCCCACTTGATTCAACAATACACGAACTTTATACACGTGGTAATTATGACGAACCTGTCGAAGACAAGTGATCGGCCGTGTTCGAAACGAAGTCATTCGTGTAACTTGTCGGAAATAAAGCAGACCTGCGGAGCTTTCACGCACGCGCGAAGCGAATGGAATGACGAGAAGAATGAGAGGAAGGACTCGGGTCGTGGCAGGAGGTTACGTTGGCTGCGAGCAGCGTTTTGGGCTCGAGCTTGTGGGTTTGAGTGCGAGGAAGAGGTTTGGAGTTGGAGTAGAAGCAACATCGCCAGTGCCTTCCGGCGAGCGCACCGGCGACCGTGGGGGGGGGGGGGGCGGAGGGTTCGGCACGCAAGTGAAGGCACA
This sequence comes from Gryllus longicercus, assembly GCA_038098605.1. Lineage (NCBI taxonomy): Eukaryota > Metazoa > Arthropoda > Insecta > Orthoptera > Gryllidae > Gryllus > Gryllus longicercus. The sequence continues at coordinate 4,414,531 of JAZDUA010000047.1, read as the reverse complement.
CGGTCATCCGCTGAAGGCGGAGGTGACACCACGTGGGCGATGAGTTTTGCGACGCGGAAGCGCCAAAATGCTCAGGGCGAGAAACGCCTGCGCTTACGTCGCAGCGCCACTCCATCCAAGTAGATGCTGACTCCGGCCGCAAAGCCTACGCATTCACGCTTGCCAGGCGTCCGTTGGCGAGGAAGCCGTGAAGTGATGGTGCATGAAGTTGATGCAGGGGTGAGATGTGGCAGGAATGATCAAATGCAGATTTGGGGCTAGACAGCCTACGGCGCGGCGGCCCATTGCAATGGTCCACGTGCCATTCGCCTCTCACTGGATTGAACCGATGGCGCATCTCTTGCTATCGGGCTAAGCAGCCATTTGCGGCCGTGTTCGAAACGAAGCCATTCCTGTGAGGTGCGACCATCAGACGCGCACCGAAGAACGCATTCGAAAATGGGATTGTAATGGTTCGGTCATAACTGTCGAATCATCCCACTACCGCACAAACTCCTCTGGCAACAACGATCAAGCCCTGCCACCGTTGAAACTCGATCCCGAGGATCTCTCAGTGAGAGGCGCTGCAACGACTTCTGCTGAGGCCCTGAGCCACCTAAGCCGGTAATAAGGAGATGGAAAAACAGAGAGGAACACCTCGCAATGCTGCCTGGTGAGACATTATTGTAAAACGCTTAACTTAGTTGACTGTTAATCATACAGTCCTAATAAATGGTCAAGATTGTATAATTGATTATTCCATATTCGGCAAAAATGTAATATTAAGTGTTTAGTGAGCGTGATCATTAACATTTTATACTTATATTAGTATACATTGTCATTTAGTAATGATATAGTAGTCTATATTATAATCTTCATATTATTATAGTAAATAATAACACTATAAATTCGAAGAGCACTCAGAACGTTTTGAGTCAACGGCGTCGTGTAGAATGAACGGTGGCGGCACTCCCTCTACGAAGCCATTTCTCCATCTGAGCTTAAATAAGTATTCTCCGTTTCCCCGGCGGGAACCCACGTCCCCGGGTCTGCCCTGGTCGATTTACCGGTTTTGGGCAGACCTCGCATGAACACAAGCCAGGAAGTGCCGAATAAACATTATTATTATTATTATTATTATTATTATTATTATTATTATTATTACTATTCTCCACCGATTATGTAAAGAATATTGTACCTTTATCATCCACCATACAATACACTTACTTTGTTTTCTCTGTTTCAACGTCGTGACTGGTATGACTATTCGCAATATGAAACGTGGTTTCCGCCTCGGTTGATATGGGCAACACGAAGCGGAACTCCGCGGGCCCATGATTATACTCTCTCTTGATGTGCATTACAATGAGGGTCCTCTTCGAAGCTTTGTACGGAGAATAAAATGCATTTCCGTGTAGCAACGTAGTATGAATGTACTTTGTGTAAATCTACAAACGAAAATTATGTTTAGAAAGGAAGAAATCAAATCGTGTAATATATTCGAGACATTAATTGCATTTAGTAAATTAATTAGTGGAGAATATTGAAAGTGAGAGTGAGAGGATATGAAGTGATTTTTCAACGATGGCGAGAATTCATTACACGTCGCCGGAATGTATCTTTGTGTAAGTGAAGATATAAAATATTAATAGTTAACTGCAGAATTTGTATTATTAATTGATCAGAGCTTCATTGCGGCTTTTTACACGGATCACGCTTCAGTAGAAGTTGCGTGAATCATTATTAATAATACTGCCACTTCCTAACTAACTTTATTAAAGATAAGTTCAATAACAGCATAATGTGATTGAATGTTCTTTGCCATTTCATCGACAATGATACTGGTGCTTTCAATAACACAATTTTATTAGTGGCATTGCCCTCATTATTTTCTCGTTACATTTCTACGTAATTTGTCTGTCGCACGGAATGATTGACAACGCGGAGATCTGGATGCCCTATTGTGTGAGAGCGTTTGAGATGTGCAAAGTAACGGAGACCTTCATTTACACATTCATTCATATGTAGAAATGATGAAATGATTTATAAAGAATATGCTACAACTGACAGCTATAGAACGTCGGTGTGTTTGGTTTATTTGTAGCATAGAACGAGAAAAATAATTGAAATAATGAATTTTGTGTTATTGTTTATGTGTTATTTTTAATAAATTGTTAATATTGTGTTTTCAAATATCATAACGTTAGTTGCTGTAAAACATTTCTTTCGATCAAAACTCACAAAACCAGGTATTCATCTTTTTAATATTAATTGCTTCGCTAGTTGCCTTAAAGAGAAACCATTGCACGCATAATTAATTTAAATGCAATAATGTTGAATATTGAACTTTATTAGTATAAATTCAATTTTACAGTTATTAAAACATGAAGTGGAATATACTTAACAAATGACAAAACCTTGAACATTTAAAATACTGAAATAGTTTCGTATATACGATTTTGATTAAAAAGGGAAGAAAAACATAGCATATCAAAATAAAGATACTCTTCAATTAACACAAAAAACTGACATACAAAATTAAAATGCAAAATTAAAACTATTTGTTTTCTTGCAAGATCAGTTTTCAGATTCATTTTCTCTTTCAAACATGTCACAATCTGTAAACTAATACGAGGTTTTATATATCGACTTCCAGAATTACAGCAGCCACACAATCACGATATGTTAGGAAGATTCCCAAAGAAATCGTTCCCGAGCTCCTGATGACAATATCAATTCGGCGTGCTTCACTCAGAAATATGCTTTCGCTGCAGAGAGATAAAAGTGTTACAATAACGCCGAGGTTCGCGAGCGATATTGCTCTTATAAATCACCTCGTTGGAGCTGAGCAACGTGCGATGTGCCGCAAATCTCTCCCGCACCTCTCAACGCGACGATCGGGGCGAAATTACATAATCAATCAGTCTGCAACGCGTGACTTATGAAAGCTATTCGTTCCGGTTTCGAAATATTTACAGTTCGTATTTCGTGATGAATGTATTTGCTTTGAAGGCGAATTGAAGGCTTGCTATTGACGAAAGAAGCGGGGATTCGAACGTAATAGAAGGGATTGAAACCAGAGAAAATGATTACCTGCTCGCCCCAGTGCTCTACAAGGGAAGAGAGAGGTAGAACACGCAAAAGGAATGGGAGCGTTGAAAACATGACACGCCCTCGAGCAAGACAGGATGCTGGGAGCGTATTTTTATTAGAAAATTTAACCTCTTGAAAAACAATAGGATTTAATGGAGAAAATTGCTGACTAAATGTGACGTAAATTCGAAGTAAGATTGAAGAAATTATTATATATCTTATTTCTATAGTGTATTCATCTTAAGAGAGAAGAGATACATTGAAGTATTGTTGTTTATGACGTACAAGTGGCATAATATAATAATTAATATACTATTTGAATAAATAAAAAATTATGAATTTTCATTTATACTATATATTTACAAAAATAAAATTGGTAGTATTAAAATTAAATGTTTAAATATTAACAATGAATTATGATACATTTAAAATCCATAAAAAAGAGCGTTCATTTTCTTAAAATGAAGGAAGAATTAGTATGTAAAGAATTGAAAACATACTATTTTAATTTTTATAAAATTAAAATTTTACAAACCAATAGAAAACAAATGTTTCTTAAAATATAATTCAATTAATTAATGTTTAATGTATCATCTTTTTAAAGTGCTGATTTTTAACAGAAGACTGTCTGAAGCAAAAATCTCAGTATGAGTACTTCTTACGAAGTAAGTGCGAGAAAGTAAAAACACAAATCTTGAAGCAGAGATAACGGAGACACGGGAAATAAACAGAGACACGGGAAAAAATATCATCAGTTTTTTATACTTTCAATGATTTAAGGAAATTTAGTAAAAAACAAATCCAAGTTAAATCGAACATTTTTAGAAAGTACATTCTCGAAAGAAAGTATTCTACATAAAATGAAAACTTATAAATTAAAAATAAGCAAAATTTTCAGTCATAAAGAGTTAGTTACAATAAGTTGAATGAGGACCGAAGATTGCAAATTAAATCACATTCACATTATCACAAGAACTATCCCGTCTATCTGTGAACAACATTCACAACTTCCAACTAAGTATGTACTACATTCACCACTGTCCTTCTTCATGTACCTATCACAGACACCCAAAACCATTTCCTGGGAGAAACATGCAAATCAGTTCTAAAATGTACGGAATATTAGGACAAAATTTTTATTATACTTTTTTTAAGGACAACAACTTATTTTGTAAAATAACTCTTATTCACCACTAAAGCAAAATTACAAATTTTATTCAATAGTGGAATTATAGAGAAAGAGGTATAGACGTGGAATATGAGCACCAACATGGAATACCTTATGTTCCTCGTAGGTGCTGTTCTGTGGCGAAAAGCACTTAAAACGGTGCAACGCCAAGCATTAGAAACATTCACAAGCAGTAGAAATATTACGCTTTGTAAGGTGTATACAAATATTGTCGTTGAGCACAAACTATTGTGTAACATAGTAATTACTATCTTTATGAACGTGTGTAATATTTTAGTTTGAAGTTATTGGGAATAATAACCATGAACTTATTAACTGATTTCCACGTGCGCTCTGTCTGTTTTGAGGTTCCGAGTAGAGGTGACACAAATAAACAATACATTGGTATTCCAAAAAATATTTGACGTTGCAATCAAGATGCAAAGAGCCTATTCTGCTCTGAAAAGTTTTCAGCAAACACTGTGGGGAACAATGGATTATGTGTGAAATGGGCGAGATGGGGTCACAAGCAGACTGTGGCGCTTATGTCAAAAGGGTTGCATTTGTTATCATTGAAAACGAAAATCTCTGTTCAACAGATTGTTATTTGTCCCAGTACACAGATTTCAAGCTAGTAGAACATGTCAGTTTGTAATTTGGACTAATTCTTTAGTATTTATTGCACATTTTTGATAGTATTCCATATTTGCAATCCGTTTTTTAAACAAGAAAGATTCACTTTCGTAAAAAAATAACGTTTTTAAGCACTTTGAGTTGTTATATGCTGTTGGCGTCTCATATGTGATTATAGTATTAGTATACCTTCTCATTATATAACATTTTACTATGGTTTCTTTCTTTACTAAGCACCAGAAAACAAAATGGTATTCCATGTTTATACCTCTTCCTCTACATTTTCTGTACATGAATTTATGATATAACATTGATGTAGTATCTGAATTTTGTATAATTTTCTGTAATAGTTTACTATTTGTAACTGAATGCTAAATAAAATTGATAATAACTTTAGAATTAATTCGAATTTAAAAAACAAATATGTTTTTAATGTTCATATTTCAAAATACATTTTATTAAAATATTTTAACTTTTAACACTAAAGTTAAATGCGAGAATAACGTTTGATATAAATTAATTGTGTTTTCCTTCAATTGACGTGTATTTTTGTTGAAATTTATGCTAGCCTCTTTACAGGTCTAGGCTGATAAAATTTAACAGCCTAACCGGAAAATTTCTACGATACCCAATCTGTAAAATGTAACTTTAGATAGGTACGAGTGTACAAAAATACATTTTGTGCATAATCGTAATAAAATTCATATACTTTGCTGTTGAGAATAATAATATGAGTTCACTCTTCCAAGAATGAATCAATGTTTTCAAAGCTTTTTCCATTCTCAATCGATATTTTGACATTTAAGTTGTAATTCATATCTTTGATATTCCATGCATCTCGTTTGCGTAACTTTTGTCAGGTAACAGTTTTTAAAAAGGGACTTGGGAATTTATATATAGGCAGATTTCCTTCTGAAACCGATACGTAATTCAAGACAACCCAAGGAAAAGTTTTATGTAAAATGGTAATGATGTCTTTCTCGGAAATAAAACTATTCATGTGTTCTCTTGTCCCTTCAAGCTAATTTTAAAGGGAACTTTTTGTGGAAGATACGTAACTCGGTAGATTCAAAACAAACATTTCGAAATGAATGACTAATTCTTGATCCTCCTACGTCCTAATAGGCCTTCTTAATAACCTTGACTCCAATGCCTAGGAAAATAATAATAAAATATTTTTTCTTTGTACATGGAATAGTATACGAACAAACACATCTCGCTTATTATTTTTAACCAATGACTGATTATGGCTCAATGTTTGGTTTGTATACTTCCCTTTGATTGGCCAAACATATGTGCTATAATGAAGCTGTAATATGACTAACATTATGCAACGAGATGGAGGTTTCTAAAAGGAGGATTTTATTGTGAGATTTGAATGATACTGTTATTCCACAATACATAAGCCTTATAATATAAAATGTTAAATAAATCACTGTCTAACAAAAATTAGATGCTTTTACAAATGAAATTTTGCAACTACAGAAAAATCATGCAGAATATTTTCCTGTGACGTACGCTACCAAGAAAAATGTAGGAGAAACAGATAAAAAATGCGAGTAGCTATCCGTTGGTCTCTCGCTCGTTCTATAGCGACATTCTTTCTATATCAACTTAAACTTTAACCCTTTACTTGAATTAATGACCAGTAGAAATAAACACGATATTATCTCGTAATTAGAAGAAATTAAATATAAACTGTATTAACATTGACTGAAGTAGAATAAACCGAAAGCTACAGCACAAACTAAGTATGCTAAAGTATAAACAAACCACATCAATATAAAAAGAAATATTTTACTGGAACGTCGATTCGATCCGTACTGATGAGGTCTTCTAAGTAACATTAATTTATATTGAAAGCAATGTTTGACTTAAGATATATGAAGTATAAGTTATAGTTTCATTCCAAATATTTAGATCTAATGAAAACTACACCCAACACAGCGATATCTTAATAGAATAAACAATTATATTAAAACTTCAATTTAAAAAATTTTTTAGGTATTAAACATTGGCTAAACTTATTGGACTGAAAAATAGCTCCCATTAATATATTTATCTCGTATACCCACTCACGATAAAATACTTATCAGATTGTTTAGTTGATAATCAACTTTTAATTTATGTTCTCGTGAATGAGTTCCTTATTTTTTATTGTTAACATCTTAAATGAAAAATATACAAGTAGTAATTAAGCAAGTGCACCAATATTCTGTTTACTCTTCGTGTAACAATATCAAAGAGAAGTTGGACTCTCTCCGCACGTGCGTCATTGCATTTCACGTGTTCTCGTGACGTGTGGCGTCCGCAGGCGCCCCCTTCCTAACGATGCGGTCTGCGCAGCGCCACGAGGCAAGGCGCGTGTGTGACGTCAGCAGGCCGACCAGCAAGTGGTGGGCCGAAACACGCCCACGCCCGCGCCCGCGCCCTTCCTCGCCCTCGGCCCCACCGCCACCCCTCACCCCGACTCGCTCCTTCCTCCTCCCGCCGTCCACGTCCGCCCCCGATCCCCCGTGCCCTACACCCTCCCGTCCTCGCTGGTTCCCTCCGCCCATGTTACTCTACACACCCCGCTCTCCCCACAATCCCCCATGTTCTCTCAGCTCTCTCCACTCCGTTGATCCATCACCCCCCACCTCCACCGCCACCTCCACTATCTCTGTCGCACTCCGCTCGTCGCATCCCCACCCACGCCACCCCCTGCACCCGTCGCATTAATCTTCCCTGTCCCCACCACCTCCATAACCCCCACCATCCCAGTCTGCCCCCACCTTCATCATTCCCGCAACCCCATCCACCCCTGTCACTCCCAACCCTGTCACATCCACCACCTCTATCGCTCCCACCATCACCGTTGCATCCACTGTTCCCCAGCTCCTTTCCATCACCACCCCCTCGCCATCACCTTCTCCCTCTTTCTTATCCCCTCATTCGTCCCCATCACTCGCGTCACCTCCACAACCCCCGTCGCGCCCTTAAAACCCAATCGCAACACAACCCCTATGGCCCCCAGCACCAACGTCGCCCTCACCAACCCCGGCGCATCATTATCCCCGTGGCCCCTCATTTCCACGACCCCTCAGCTTCTGAATACACCACATCCCGTCCCCGTCCCTCCCACCACACGTCAGCTGCCGCAACCTCCACAACTTCCTTGTCGACCTCCCTCTCTGTCTCTGTCGCCCCCGCCGGCTGTCTGCCTGGCCGCGGCAGCGAGGCGTGTGTTGATACAGGCTGTCCATGTGCCACGAAGTCACGGGGCCATACGCCACAAAGGACCCGCACGCAGTCCCTGGGAGAGGGGGGGGGAGACGGGCGCGGGTGCTCAAATGCGCGATATATCCGCCAGGAGTCCGACCTAGCTGTAGAGGAATTATTCGCAAAAATCTATTTTCTTGGAAACGTCTTGAACAAATATGTTTATTATTTAAAATACATTAGACCTTGTCCAGGTGACGAATGCGTCATGTACTTTTCTGAAGGTTGCTCATTTCGAATAGTTCTGTGTGTAAGTATAAGTTCCTTGCCTTTGTGTGTAGCGAATAGGGAATTATTCATTCGCAGTCGCAAAATAAGCTTACGCCATTATTAGTGGTTAATAAAATATACCCTAAGGAGTGATTAGATTAACATAACTTAAGGAATGATTAGTGTAAGGGCTGCAAAAGCTCCATGGCTTGAGAGAAATAGTTGTCATTATAATTTTCATATCGATTATATTGATTTATTGGTTGATTGTTAGCGACTCCGGATGCGTCGACTACTAAGGTCATTAGTCCCGTAAGTGAAGTGCATGTTTTTGCTCGGGAGGTGGAGGTGGTTTTCCTCTGCTAGATGATGAGATCCGGCGCCGACCTATCGTCGGCTAGCGGGGATTTCCCTAACCAGGTATCTCCCACCAGCAGAGCACCGCCTCAGCCGGGACAAGTTCTGAGCTTCCGACCGGTCTCCTAGCATATGTTTGGTATACTGCATGTAACTGTAAGTGGGTGTAAGTAGGGGGTGAGGATAGGACAAGGAAGAGGTAGGAAAGATCGCGCGCGATCCGTGGCACGTTAATTAGGGTACTGTTCCGCCATTCGCCTAGTGTTGACGAGGGAAACCACGGAAAGCTACGGATCAGAGCAATTGGTCGCTAGAAATCGCATCCAGACAGCGACTCAACTCCACCAAACTCATAACAGTTACGCTCTTGGTAAATTTACATAGTAGCTATTGGTGCTAGAACATGGCACAGACTTTCTCGTGCTAATTAAGTTTCCTTTTCTCTTTCGTTAGGAATGTATTTTCACTTTTGCCCCATCCTGTCCTCAGCTACCGTCTATTGGCACCTTAAAAACATTTTTTCCCCAGTTTTCTCAATTTCTCTACGGACGTTTTTAATAAATTGTCGATTCAGCGTTTCTGAAATATGTAGCGCAGTCAGAATCCACATTTTAAGGTTTCTTATCACTGATTTTTGTTTTCAAAACGTGCGGAAGCACGACATTTCGTGAACAACTCTAGTCCGTGTACCATTGTAGGATTTGTAGCTCTGTAATTTTCTCTGGTAACTAACGCTTAATTTTTTAGGTATTTTAGATGAAACCCCTGGGACATTTTAAAAAGTTCTCAAAAATGGTTTCAATTTTTTTCTTTAAATTTCTTGTAAGTATACACAGAAACTCACTTGTAAATATGTCGCAGGTCCAATTCCCACTGTTAACTTTGAAAGATTCAAACGTTTAACGTTTTGAAGCGTCTGTCATAACTATATTATTGAAAATGATTTTTTTTTCAAATACAATTTTATCTCTACAATTAGTTCTTTAATTAATGTTTTATTTTTTACTTTTGGACATTTTTAAAAATATTAATAGTTTTCTGGAAGTTTTTAGTGAAATATGGGCAATATTAGTAATTATCTCAAGTGCATTAGTTGAAATTGTTTCGTAACAGAAATAGGTCTATGAGATGTTTTTGGTTTTGAAAAACATTAAGTCAATACTGATATGTAAGAAAAAATCTGAAAATGAAAAGAATAGAAATCAGAGATCAGAAAACCTGTTTTGTGAAAATTTGGAATACGTTTCGTATCTACAAATACTTCATCAGCTTCGCTTGCTCTGCCGCGTTCGCAAGGTGCGCTGCGAGACCTTCGGTGGCGGACTGTTACATTCAAAATATCCATTAAACACGAGTCTCAAATAATCAAAATTAATCAAAAAATTATTATCTAACATAGGACAATATGTATATCATTGAATTTTTCTTTTTACGCTCGTCACGATAGACAAAAAATATGTATAGTTCTATTTGAAAAAACCAAGTTACGTCAATATCTCGTAAAATACAAGTGATGAAATTGAAATGAATACATGTAACAATTAGCCTCATTCTCGCGTGTACAGCCGTGAAAACTGCATTGCAATAATTTCAACCGTTCGAAAACTGCAGGCGGTGCTAAAGTTACGTAACTCATCTGTATAATAATGCATTTCATATCAACCGTCAGCATTTAAATTCCCGCAAACCGCTAAGTGGCAAGTGCTTGAGAACTGCATGTGAACATCATTAGCGACTCACAATCAATGATGAAGCTATAATTCGCATTTATCATTATAATTCTTTCGTAATTAAAAGTTTATGATTAGTGAAGGATTTTTACGTATTAAGTGGTTCTTGCATGTGCCTCACAAAATATCGAATTTGTGACATATCACATGTGTTTCCCAGGCAGAGTTATCATCCAGTAAAATTTTATTTCTAAAAATCCAAAGAATTGTGCTGTTAGCAGACCTGTGAGAAGTGATGAAACAAACAAAGAACAATTAGAAAATAAATAGTCACTCGAACCCTAAGGTTATGTTTAGAAAAACGATAACTTTTATTACATAAATGTTCACATATTAGGCAAAGACAATTGAATGTTTTTTCAAGGGATGACCGATTACATAAACGTTTTTAGATAACAAGATTAGGAATTTGAAAAAGGGAAGGTAATTAAATTTAATATTTGGATTTTTAATTAGAAAATTATTGCAATGAAGAAATTACAGAAATCTAAAGACATTTGTAAATTGGCACGTAGAAATGTTCTGCGAGTTTGACAAACAAGAGTTGTCGTTTGTTTTCAAACTGCGCGGTGTAAAACGAACAATGCAACATTGCATATAGACAGACAGGTTTTAGGCTGGCAACATGGGTGGCCGAGGCCGAGTTTGATTTCATATATTGTAGAAGTTTTTTGGTTTGAAAGTTTGTGATTACATAAAAGTGACGCTCCTAGTATGTGTATTTTTAATTGGCGAGCGTTTTAAGCGGGAATTTGGAAAAAAGAAAGGAAAAGATGTTAACTGGAACGAGTGGACGCGGGCCATTGCAGCGGTCGGGACGGAGTCATTTTAGTCCAGCGAACCAGCAACAAAAGAGGTTACAAAATTGTAACAAGACCAAGACTTGTGATTAGTGTAAGTATCATTTTAGTGAATGGCCATTACAATAAATTCAATTCTCTAAAGGAGTGCATTTGTGAGAATGGATGTAAATAGATATGTGGAATGAGCGAATGAGATTTGTTTTGTCAAGATTTGTTTTATTTTTGTGTAATAGAAAACTGGTGTATGTACGGCGGAGAAGTGAATTTGCCGAATATCATTCGGAAGAATGTTTACTAATAAATAATTGCTAATTACGTAAAAATGGAATAGGTCTAATTTTCGTTTAACTCATTATTTTTGAAAACTTTGTCGCGATATGGCATTCCGGCCCTCGCGACACGCTGCCGTCGGCAAGTGACCAGTTGTCATTTGCCGACGCCAGCGTTCCGAGGCTATAAAATGGCGAGGACTTCGCACCTCGCCCCTCTCTCTGTTTGCGCGTTCACCTGCGGAAGCCAGCCTTCACCACGCCACCCGCTCCCAGGTCGAAAGGTCCACAGCCCGGGTAAGTGAATAAATTTATTTAAACTATACTCTCTTTTCTTCCTGCACGAGTTTGTGGGGTCCTCCCTCTCCCCCGCAACTCGCGACAACTTCAAGTTAGAAATAATGTGCAACGTAATGTACTGTTGTAGCAACAGACGTTCTATTCTACAAAGGGAACCGAAAAAGTGAGAAAATGTGAAAAAATGTCTTACGACTCCGATAAGTAGCAGCTGGAAAGAGGGTGAGGGCAAAGATAAAAAGCTAGCCCAGTTGAAAAAGATTAGGAAACTAACTAATACAAGAAAGTCTGTGCCATTCTGTTGCACCACAAGTTTCATTTAAGTCATCAAGTCTGTGAAGAAAATTATCCGAATTCGAAACTTCAAAACCACGGGTTGTTAGAAGCTGCTTCGAACACCAGCATTCTGTCAATATTGGTGTATAGTGGAGTAAAAAATACTTTCAAACTTAAAAATTATGATCGTTACCACCTGTGTTACATGCAATTTCCTTAAGTAGTGTGTTTAATCGATTCCTTTTGCATTCTCATCACTAAACATTCAACTCCTACTGAGGTGTTGGTTCACAGAGACTTGTGAGAAAAACAAACATGGGAATGGCGTTTCCGATTGGCATGATGCACACAAGCCACACCCTTTTCTTCTCGTCCTCCGTTCTCAAAAGCATTTCTTCGTCCCTTGAATGCTGTATTTGTTGAGGTGGAGCCTCCCGGTGCCCTTGAGGTACAAATTTTGGAGGAAGTGCTCTTCACATCTTCCAATGATGACAATATGCCAGTCACTGGTGGTATTCGCGCAATTCAATTTGAAGTGCCTCAACACTGTAGTAGAAAATATTCAAAACAGTTTGACGAACAAACTAGCTATTGCTAAGCACATTATTCGCCATGTATGCAGTAAATAAATCAATTTTATTTATATTGTGGATTTTAGATAATCTGATTTACTGTGTTTCTTGAAGTTTAATGAAGAAGGATTTGCACAATATTAGAAATATATAATTTGTAATATATTAATTATAATTTTACATAACGAAGTCTGTGCCATGTTGTAGCACCACTAATTGCATACGGAGAAGTACATTAAAGTTTTATATTAAAAGCAATATATTGTAGACATGTTCGAATTTCATATGAACAATGAATATGAGCTACCCACAAGATTCTCACAAGGCATTATTCATTAACATGAAATACTCTCGCTGTTGTGCATGACGCATCTCTTAGAAATTTGTCGTTTTTTTTTAAAGGACACCTATGTACACTTTTGTCCAACTCTGATTTAGTACATATAAACTGGAGTATAGTCCGAGAAAACTCAGATATTACATTTGGTTCGTGCATTAATATGCATTATACGAGTAGTAGAGGAGATTGGGGTAACGTTATATGTAACTCCTTAATTTTGTATCGGTTCTGAGGAACGTAGAAAACATTTTTAAATAGGAAAATTTAGGCGTCCCATGTTTTAAACAATGGCAGTAAATGGAATGATTTTTATTCTTAGTTTAAACACTGTAAAAACGATCAGAACGGACATAGGAGACGGCAGAAATGAAATGAATGTCGGACTGAGGAACAGGAGGAGGAGAAGGAGAAGAGGGAAGGATGTTATTGATAGAGGACTCGTAGATGATTTATGAATACAAAAAACGAAAATATACAAAAAATTTCATTTTTTTATTTTGCTTACCTAATTTGAAACAATGGCTTAAAATAAAATGTATATTTAATATCGTAATGGATTAAAACAATTTTTTTCTTTATATTGTGGGTTAGCAAAAATCCACAGCCTATTATGGACATCCAGATAGATGCAAATCTTGGAAACTTAGAAATCATGAAAAGTTTCTGTCACTGTACTAAGGTAAAGTAATACTTTCATGAATTTTCATGTTTTTATTTAATTTTAAATGTATGTAATATAAATTTGATGTCCAAAATGTATGTTCTTTATTGTACTGTATTAGTACGATTGCATCAATATTTTTAAAATTAATTACCAAATGAAGGAAACAAATTGGTTTACAATAACTGACTCAAAAAATAAATGGAAGTCTGTTGAAGGTACAAGAATAAACTGATAGAAATAATGTTACGTCATTACGTGATTAGGTTAGAAATATGCGGCAAACTGGTAAAATATACCGAAGAAGAATATTTCTAGCGTTTCATTGGGTTTATTTTGGAACTAGGATACAATACTAAATATGAGCAAATATATTGAGCTTAGATAAGAACTAGGAGCACTCCTATTCTTCAGGCGACGAATGCTCCAAAATGTCATGTAAGTGTATAGAGTGCTACGTTCTGTTCAAAATAAATACAAATATGAATTATAAAATTTTGAATTTTGCTCCCGAACACGCCAATTAATACTGTTCAATTCTTCAGCCATTCCTGAGTTTCCTTTACTTCTAATTATATAACTATTTTTCACACTATTAATGTGGATTTGCATTCCATTCGGCGGATATTCGGAAGAACAACAGGATTACCATTACTTTTCATACATTTACATTCGTCCATAGCTTGGTCTCGCAAATATTATTCATACAAACCATATATTGTAAATAAGCTTCTTTACAAACACGATGAATCATTTTATTAGATGTAGGAGTTATACATTGTAAAATATTGACATTTATTCGCTTACTGATTTTACGGACGTTTTATATTTACAGTACATATTTTATAAAACTCAGGAAGAGAAACTGTAGGTTATATTCATCAACAGGAGATATTAAACGATGTTTAACTTTATGTTTAATGAATTATATCGTATTTAATGATTTGCTAATGGAATATTCGTTTCATTTGGTAGGACAATACTTGCTCGGATTTGAGTTTGAGTGAGTACCTAGTATTTCGTGCATGTCAGCTACTTTGGTCATTAATTCTTTTGATCATTTTATCATGGACATGGTAATTTCGTCATAATTATAGTGCATGTTATAGCTCTTGCTACAGTATGCACCATTTATATTGACATATAAATATGAAAAAAAACAACAGAAATTAAGATTCGTTACTTTGGAACTAAGCTCTAGAATTTATCTCAAGACGAGCCTTCAGCATTAAAGCTTACTATCGTCAGAAATGGGCCTGATGCTCCGTTGTACATTTGGAAGTCCGGTGGTAGAAGGATTGGCCGTCACTATATAAGTGACGTTTCCAGGGGACGCCGGCAAAAAGCTTTTGGTATATAACTTGGTAAGTGCTTATTGCTCGCGTGGAGGCTCCTTCTATGTCCCCCATAGATGCACAGATGATGACCTCTGGAGGGGGAATGCACCTTCAGAAGACCTGGCCCACTTCTGGGCTGGAAAAATTTGAAAGACCGGACACGAAAAAGTAAAAGTAAGTATCTCAAGACGAGATGACAAAGAAAGCATAGACGTAAGAGTAATTCCAATGAACGGAGACTGTCAAAATAGCCAACTTCAGTTGTAATAATATAAAAGACAGGTGACGGTATTCTTCTTCAATGGAATATGAGATGCGGCGTCGATGTGGCTACAAGTCGGCTTGCGGGGGTATTCCTAGTCCAGGTATCTCTCCCAGCGGGACACCGCCTCAGCCAAGAAAAGCTCTAAGCATACGGCACGTGTTGCAGCGCACGCAAGTGTAAGAGTGTTTAAAAGTAAGTGTTACGAGTAGGAGGGAAAGTTTTCTGAAGGCTGAAGAAGGGAAGATAGCGTGCGTTCGTGGCCGGTTTGTAAAAATACTGTTCCGGGATTCTCCTGGTGTTGGTTGGAGAAATCACCGAAAACTACTGTGCAGAGCAGCCGGCTATGAAACTTCCTCTGCAGACAGTGGCAGTACCCTAGGATTCCCCGCTCAGATACGATGCAGCGGCAACGATTATGGTTAATGAGCCATCTCAGTTGATATGACGTTGAACGTCGAAATATTTTTCATGTGATTCCTTATAACATTGTGCCCTCCGTTACAACGCTGTTAAATGAAAGCGGCTGGTGGAAATATATTGGCGAGGGAGAGGTCTTTCTTCTTGCTGCGTGGGGTCTGGAACGGACGCTACACGCAACGTCAAGTACGATAAGAAGAGGACAGATCAAGTTGTTGGTTGTTTTGATAGATTTCGTTCAATGATATGACTGTTATTATGTTTACGGTTTTCCCTCTCGTCTTGGGCTAAATTGAAGAGCTTAATTCCAAAGTGACGTATCTTCATTTATATTGATTTTTCGTATTTACGTATATTATTAATATGGTTCTATATTATGCTGGGAAATATTGTGTTCAAAAATTGCGATTTGTTATGTTATATGAAATCCGAAAAGTATTGAATCCCATCTTGAACTCTAAATGTTAATACTTTCCCTTCCTGAAAAAATGTGTTTCTTAAAGATACATCACTAGAAGTTAGCTCTTCAATAATTCGCAATGGGACTTTAGCAATAGAATGTAGAAAACTTTCTTTGCTTTCCCGAGCAATAATGAAGTCATGTTATACAGACGGGCAGACGGTAGAATGTATTCACCAACATAATAATGTGATATGAATAGGAATGTGATTCGTGATCCGATATGTGATAGTGTGGAATTTGTTGCACGATGTGACGTGATGTAATATGTGAAGTTATGTAATTCTAACTGGTCTTCAGAGTGAAAAATAAATGAACATACAATCCGTTCCATTCAGGAGCGGATCCATCCGATTATTCTCGGGGTGACCATAAAAGATATTTTAAAGATAATAAACATATTTCGTATATTGCGCATTATTTGTGTGGTGTATATATGATAACATACAATATTTTTTTAATTACATAATTCTAACATAGATATTTAAACCAATTTTTCCAAATAAAGGAAGGTAACAAACGAACACTCCATGCCCTTTTTGGGTGGGGGACCATGGTCCCCGTGCCCCCCTGGATCCGCCCCTGATCGCATTTCACTTCACTTCACTCGTAGAAATCTGCGTGCGTCCGTCGCCCTGGCGAGGAGTGCACGCGCAGTGAATGCGGGGTGTGATTAATGGGGAGGGCGGGGCCGTGGGGCGCGGCGGAGAGAAGAGGGGCGGGGAGGGGTGGAAGAGAGGACGGCGCGGAAGTTGGGCGTGGGCGTGGGAGTGGGCGACGGGCGTGGGCGTCGGAACACGCACCCGCATCCGCGCTCGCGCACCTCGCGAGAAATCCCGTCCAACACACACACGGAAGCGTATGTGCCCCTGCGTTGCGTCAGCTTTCAGCGCACAGTAGGCCAAAACGACGGCAGAAGCGCGAATAGCCCCGCCTCGGAGACGGGGAATTTGGAGCCCTTGAAGCTCACGGACGCCAATACCCAGACATTTTTTAGCGTTCGTTTTTCTTTGATTTCGGAAAAAAAAATAGATATGCGATTTCGCTTAAAGGTTCCCGGAATTCGGCGATACAAAATATTCAGTATTTCATTTTAATTATATTTTTAAAATTGTAATTATTTGTATGCATCTCTGTCCCACGTTCCGCTTTCCAGTCATTGGGGGCTGAAACAACGCGTTGCCGGTCTTGAGGGGCTTGGTTCGGGCTTGGAGCGCGTCCACGTTTCAGGAGCCGATTGATTGATTGGTTGGAGATTACGGGTACGTTAACTGCTAAGGTCATTAGTTTCGTGAGTTAGGTGCATTTTTTCATCATGGGAGGTGGAGATTATTCCCCCCCCCGCTGAATGGCGAGATCCGTCGCCGACCTACCCGTCGGCTTGCGGGGTTTTCCCTAACCAGGTATCCCCTTCAGTGGGGCACCGCCTCAGCCGGGACAACCTCTAAGTTCCTGACGGGTCTACCGGCATATGTGGTGGTGTATTGCATGTAAAGGTGTGTGTAAGGGGTCATAAAAGGACAACCCCCGACATTCGCCTGGTGTTCATCGGAGAAACAACGGAAAACTACCGATCACACCAGCCGTCCGCTAAAGCTCTCCTCCAGACAGCGGCTGAATTCTACCCATTCTGCAGGTATCAAAAATCCTGCCATCGACTGAACTCGAAACATAAGATCTTCCGGTCAGAAGCACTGCAGTGACTACAAGTGATGCCCTGAGCCACACAAATTACTTTGCGAAGCGGAAGTTAGGGTGTCCAAGTGCCGATAAGGATTGGCATTCCGTATGAACTCTCGTTCTCTCCGTACCCTTCACTGATTCTCCTCTCTCATGACGCCGCGTCCTCATTTGTTAAAAATGCATTAACTCGACCCGATAATATTTCAAAGAAAATTTTAAATTTTAGGACGATTATTAAAAAAAAGTTGAATTTCAAAGATTGCGATTCTGTGCGAAAAATGAAATGGTTTACTCTAATCTATTACATTTTTGAGGTATTACGCTCTCCTGAGTACTGAAGCTTTTCACTACACTGTCTGCCAGCCACCTTTGATTTTATTTATTTTTGTATAACTTTTTACTCATGCCATTCGTTATTTATAAAACATTAATCTATTTATCCATCTGTCCGTCTGTCTTTATCTCTTTCAATTTATGTACCTACTATCAATTACTTTTTTCGTACAATTTTAAATAATTGAAGGCCAAACTTTTTTCTTGTTTATATTTTACGCGTTTCACATTTGTACGGGCCCGCCTGTTGCTGCATTTGGGCTCGCTGTGGATTGGGAGAGTCGGCCATCCGAAGTAGTTTTGTCTTCCGCACCTGCGAGTGACGCCGCGACGCCCACGCACCCCGTGGCCTTTCTCGAAACCTCACAAGCCGCGACGCCCACGCGCCCCGCGGCCTTTCTCGAAACCTCGCGAGGCTATGCTCGTATATTATCGCTAGATGGGGACACTCTAATAGATGTTCATTCTTGGAAAATTGTAAGCAATTAGGAGATAATTTATTTTGGCTAAGTGAGATAACCTCTGGCTTGCATTCAGGCATTCTAAATTTGAACTGATGACGTGGGAAAGGGTTGTGGTGAAGGCGTCTGTTCCGAAGATCACGGACTCGAATCTCTCTATATGCGTGAATACTGAACAGCTTTCCTTCGTATGTGCTGTGTGCGACAGGAGCCGTCCTAGTGTCAATCCGAGATTGAACAATACTACTGAGAACTTGCATGCATTACTCTTCTCATCAAAAGTCAAGTGCGACAGATACTGTGCAAATTTTAACGAAACGAAAAATTGCAATCCTGACATTGGGAAAGGAACAATAAACTAATTCAATTGTATTAGATGCAATGTATTGTAATGAGCCGTAAAACCCTCCCGCATCAAGATAAAAGTTGAAGATTACTTATTATGCTTTATTTTGACGTACAGAGGAAATGGAGACAGCGTGGACGGATCGGTTAACATAGCGGATGTAAATAAAAGCTTGCCGCCCGCAGAACAGTGTGCATTGGGGAATGGGAAACAAAGCCCGTTGTAGGATAAGAAAACGGTGCACGTCGCAGGCGCAGCTACGAACAGCCAGACAAGGAAGGGTCGCTCTCTTTCTCTCGCCGCCAGCCGACTTGAGCGCTTCGCGTACTGACTGGCATTAGACGGGCAAGCGTTGTTGAATGATCGAAATGAATGTCAATGTCGCAATGATTCGAAATTCAATGTCGAAGTGAATTGGCAAGGACATATTACTGAATTTAAAAACGGAATAGATTAGTTCATCATTATCATTATTAACATTATTATTATTATTATTATTATTATTATTATTATTATTATTATTATTAGCGTATGGGTCTTTACTATCAAGGTGTGTAATTTTTCCAGGATCAGATTTTCAACTGTGTTCTTCAGTACGACAAGGTTTATTCGCCTTGAAGTGCGAATTGTGAGATGATAGGATGATGAGGGGGAAGGGACAATCAGAAATGACAGACTGACAGACTGATTAGGAAATAAATAGGTGAGCAGAGCAGGGCAATTGATGTTATAGAAAGTACGGATTCTTTTACAAGTGCTCTTTTACAGGTGTACACAATGGATACAAGGTACGCGAGTATATCTTATTAACGTAACATCGGAATTATATTCAATAATCATGATACAGTAAAAAAATAATTTTAAACTGTAATAATACAGTCTGTGAATTGAAAACGATATCGTTTTAAGGGCTCTCTGCTTGCCATATCCTGAAAACAGTTATTTTATCGTCATTGTCAGGTGTATTTTATGAGTAATAAAAACAGATAAAAATATTTTCAATTCCATGATGTCTAATTTTATGCGTCGAGATCCGGGTCATCAGGCACCACCACTCTTCACCTGAACAAGCAAATTTTCCCACGCTCCTTTCGCCATCTAGCAGCGAAAAATGGTATCACTCGGGCGACGAAACAGACGACTAAAGTACCGTAAAGAGGCTTTTTAAGACTCGATTTTTTTAATGCAGTAAATCTACAACATGAGATTCCCTCTCTCCTAAGAAATACGTACGAAGAATATCTTTGCCCTTTAAAATCCGCAGGTTCGATTGCATTTGAAGCCGCAACGTTAGGTATGCCCGATAATCTAATACATCGCTGAAACCGAAAACAAACTTGGTTAGAGAGTAAATGCGATTATAGTGATTATTGTCTGAGAGCATAAACAAATCGATGCACTGCGATAACTATTTTAGAGAATTCGAACAGAGGTATGCGCTGTAGATGTGTAAGGAGTGCATAAACAATTATAAGTGTGTGGATTATAAGAAATCAGCAAATTCATTGAAAAGTTTGTTTTCTTGATTGATATGTTGTTATATCAAAAAAGTACAAATAAAACGTCTTTCTGCGTTGGTCATGAAACTTAATTTCATTCACTTTATTGCAATTATTTCCAATTGATATTTAACGCTTTTAATTATAAAACGTAAAAACAATTTCTCCAAATATTATTTTTTAAAAGTTATTTCAGAATGTTTCATTTAAAGAGTTCATCAAACGTTTCGTCTTACGTGAGGAGTACAAATTCAAAAAATTTTCAAAACCTCTTCAATTGAAGAAAAATCGATTGTATATGTTGCGAATAACACCAAATAAAAATAATTGTGATTCCTGTATTTGTAATGAATAAACCATTATTTCATTGACTATTAGAATCTTCCATAATAATAAAAACGGGAACACCTTCGCTGACCCCAAACAAGTGTTTTCTTGGGGTGTGCCCAGCCCGCTCCGCGCCGCTCCGTGTTATGAGTCTGTGTGACGGCGGCGCCGCGTGCTCGTGGCGGTGCGTGAGGCCGCGTCCACCCAGTTGGCGGCGTCCGCGGGGCACGAGACGGACGCGCAGAAGAAGAGGTGGGCGCGGCCGCGATTCACGAAGCCGCACCTGCAGTCGGCCACGTTCACGATGGCCGTCGCGTGCGGGTCGCCCACGACCCAGCGCAGCGACGCCACGGAGCGCAGCCACTGCCGCCCGCCCAGCGACACGCGCCGCGCTCTGCAACAGTAAGGGAGTTGATTACGTCGCGTCAATTGCTATGGACATTGTAGTGCACGTTTTTAACACGGAAGGGGGGTGTGTTCTCTCTCGGCTGAATGGGCTCGTGACAGCTAGCGGGGGCTTCCCCACCCTCTCACCACAAGTGAAATTCTAACCCTAGGCTCACAATTTGTCTCTGGACAAGTGTGGTAGTTTAGTGCGTATAAGGGATTGTGTAAGGGTATGTAAGTAAT
Source organism: Gryllus longicercus (assembly GCA_038098605.1). Classification (NCBI taxonomy): domain Eukaryota; kingdom Metazoa; phylum Arthropoda; class Insecta; order Orthoptera; family Gryllidae; genus Gryllus; species Gryllus longicercus. Next base: position 4,393,124 of record JAZDUA010000047.1, on the reverse strand, counting down.
AGGTGAGAATATGATAAGGAAGAGAAGGGAATGGTCACTTTAGAATTGACCTCTTCAATTTAACTCAAGGCGAGAAGACAGAGAAAATAGGCAAATATTAAAGATCCAAGAGATATATACAACAAACATATATTTAATGTTATTAATAATCAATGCAGTAACATTCCCGAATCATGTGGTGGCGAGAGGGATACAGGCCCGTATATTGCAGGGTACGGCAACAGTAGAAACGGGCAAGAACAGAAGTATTGCTCTACAGATATAGATAAGAATAAATAAAGATATGTTCCGTGCTTTTGGGGAAAATAGCTTATATTGTCGTGCACATTGTGTATTGCACTGCTGTTTTGTTCTAGGCCTTTCTAATGTTATTAATAACCCATTTAATTTCCTTGCTGCAATAGTTCATTGAGGTATTTTTTTAAATTTATTTACTGCCAGTAAGAACTCTCAGTTACCGTAGACTTCACAGAAAATATAAAAACAAAACAACTTTTTTTCCGGACTGCGTCAGTTGGCGACAACAGTTGGCCAGATGCTGTTAGCCATCCTCATTATTCGTGCATTCTCGGATGTGTGTTCGGACCCTCACTTCCAAAAGAACAGTAGTTCCTAATTCTGTCTTCAAATGTATAATAACAGTAATAAAAATAATGGTAATTATATCAATAATAATATTTATAATAGTAATAATAATATAATTACTATTACTATTATTAATAATATTATCATTATTAAGCCGGCTCCCATGGCGAAGACGGTTGCGGTAGCCGTCGTCTGCACCGAAGAGTCTGCAAAATGGAGTTCTGCTTAGGCATGTTCGGATTTGTGATTAGACCAAACTAGGAATTTTGTACGAGAGAGTCGATTACGCTCACATATATGGCTATCCAAGATATTATCAATGTAATTTAGAAACGGTAAAAAAAAACTTTTCGTAATCCTACCCGTGCGTATTCTATTCGTGGAATATCAGGCGTTCTCTTACATCCAGACTGCCAATATACACGATGCAATCTTACTGCAGTATTAACAGATGTACAGAAAAGTTGTGCATTCAGGGCCACATAAAGGTACATGTTAAATTTTGATCTCAAAATGATCATCGCCATCTGTGTCTCTAAGGAAAGATCTGCGAGAACAGAGAATGTTTATGGCCTTGTCATACTTCAAAGACATCATTTAAAACAGATATTAATTGTGATAAGAGGGTTAAGGCAGAAGTCATGACAACTGTGTTTTTTCTAAATGAAATATTATCTTAGTACATAATTGTGTTTCTCTTTTGAAATAAATGTGGCACTAGTGTGAATTCTTAACAACAGATGGATCTTTGAGTGTCTCTATTAGAATAGAGAATAACGTGAAACCAGTTGTCTGACACCGCCATCAGAGATGAATGTAGCCCCTTTTGAGTGCCGCCCATACACAAACTTACCCATCCTCCATGGGAGAAATTTCCAAAAATGTCGCAGAGAATTAGTGGTAGACCTTGAGATTAATGCTCTCGGCTCAAAAACTAGTACGATGATTCGAAACACATACATAAACTGTGTTCAGAAATTGGTTTAGAAACTGCGAGGCAACTACTAATATTGATGTGATGAGATGTTTTCGGAATTTCTAAATTCTGTTCGATCACAATACGGAAGAAAAGTTCTACATCTTCTGGTACATCTTCCACAATTGCAACACGGAACAAATCGTCTTAAACTATGTCTTCATTGGTTAACTAATAACCTCGAAGAGGTGGTAAAATAGCTAAAGTGCGTCTTCTAATTCCTACCCAACAATTCACAAATTTCTTCAATATTTGGCCCTTGATCAACTGTACCATTTTACCCATATTGTTGAACAAGCTCACCACAGAACAAAATTTATTCAGAGCTTACATACACAAGGAAAGAATGTGCAACACTTTGTTTGACAGAAGCTGTCTTCAATTATCCTTCCAAGCCCGTGTCCTCATATGAGAAAACATATATTCAATTATAAAATACAACAATAATTCTGTAATTTGACGTATGTTTTTATCTGCAATCTATTTTTTTGGTCTTTTATAGTATTTCATTCGTTGTATAGGTCTGTGTCTCGTACAAGTACAATTTTAGAGAACTATAAAATAAGCAATAGCAAAGGTAAAAAAATTAGGTTATAATATAAGCAATTGTAAAGGTAAAAAATATAATTTTCAACCACAAATGACCAAAAAATTTGCCCCATTTTGATAAACGTTTTTCAATAACCATTTTTTCTCATAGCTAAATTTTTCATAATAGTGAAATTAATAATATATATATATATATATATATATATATATATATATATATTGTGCCGAGACGGGATTATACACCCCCGTCACACCACAGTTTCGTCGGCGTCAACGCCCACAGACGGCGAGAAGAGCAGTCGAATACCTGAGTAGCAAAACGCGCAGCCTGGTATCCGTTGCTCGCACTAGCAGCCACAAACTTTCGAGTCACGTTTTTCCTGAAAGGAGTGAAGTAGGAGAAATTACCCCCCCTTCTCAGTATCTGCTCAGAATTTCCCCAGCGCGGCGCTAATAAATAGGCTGACGCGCATACGGAAAGCCTCTTTTGTCGCCATCTCGCCTGGAGTCAACATCTCTTCTGCTAGCACGCGTCAGGTCAGCAGTTCTTCACGTAAGGCACCGCTTGGCAAGTGTGCAGATTTTATCAGAGCATTAGATTAGTTAGAAATTGCCGCAACGACTGTTTAGAGTAGGAGTGTACGGCGTTGCAGAGAAACGTCTAGCTAGTCATCCGCGCAGTAGTCAGGAATCAGAGAAATATTCTTCTATTAACTAACGCGGAAAGTAAAGGTGTGCCCGTTCTCAGGAAAGCTCTGAAAGTTCTTAATTAACAGAATAAAGTTAGGAACGAGCGAAGTACTTGCACTGGCAGTTAGGGAAGTGCAAGGGACATTTTCTGAAAATTGGGCGTAATCGAAGGCGATAGCAGCCGTGGAGGAGAAGAAACCGGTTAGTGGAGACGGAAGAATACGCGAGGCGACCGAGAAGACGACGACTGAGCAAAAGGACGGCGAGAGCAGCGCAGAACTTCGGAGTCGAGCAACGCGTTGCGGAGCGCAGCACGCTGTTTCAAGGTTGAAAGGCGGACAGTTTCGAGGTAACCCGTAAAACTGAAATTAGGTCAAGTTCACGTCGGCAGGGAAAGAACAGTTTCAGAAGTGTTTAAAATTGAGGACACGGATATAAATAATTTGTAGCTTGGGAGTGGGAGATTTAATGCGTAATTGCTTGCCTTTAACCATTCTATTGTAGCAGTCATTATTCTGTTACCAGCACTTTTAATTTAAGGAGAAATTGAGAGTAGTGCGCTTGCCCACAAGTTAATTATTGTATGTAAAATTTTGAAAAGGCAAGAAATTGTAAATTAGGTTTAGTTCACGTGCAATTGTAATTAGAATAAGTTAAATTTAGACGTAGTGAGTTTTCAAAGGGAATTCCCAGTATTGATTAAAGAAATTGATTCAGAAAGTCAGTTCTAAACCAAAATTAAATGTTCATTTGTTGAATAGGTTGACAAAGTTACTCATTTGTGTTTATTCAATTATTTTGGAAGTGTAATTCTATGTGTGATTTGTTTTCGTTGTTATCAATTCATGCCACAGAATTTTGAGTGAATTATATGCTCGTTTATGTGTGATTTGTGTGACTTTTATTGTGTCAAGGGTTCAGACCTTTCTCGTACCCCAAAGATCCTGCTTCCTGAGATTCTAAGCTCGCTTCACGAGCATAATATCTTGATGACTTGCTTACAGTGCATGCTGAGTGTGCTGAAGAAGGTACGAGTGTGTACGATAGGTAAGACGGTTAGAATATATATATATATATATATATATATATATATATATATATATATATATATATATATGTGTATATGTAATAATTCATAGTGGGAAAAGATGATAGGCCAAGTGTGAAATATTCCCAGGGGCTCGTTTAATAATGGGGAAAATACTATGAATTTAAATTTAAATGATCTCTGTCTAACTTTCCCGTTGACCAATCTCGAAGTCAGAGATCTCAACTCACCGCGAGCCGTCGCCCAGCCACGAGCGCACAGCTGCCTCGCTCAGCTCCTCGATGTGGTTCTTCTCCACGTGGAAGCGCACCACCTGCAGCAGAGAGAATACCTTTTTCAGAATCACACATTCAGACACACTGCCGTCTATCGCTATGCAGCGTTTCATAATTAGTTTTCACTACCATACAAAGTAACTTCGACTGTCATACGTTCAGAAACATATTGAAAATCTGCTACTCTAGGTACAAGTTACGTCCCCAAAAATATTTTTATGTTGTATCCGTATGTGATAAACCAACGGCAGTAAATCAAATATTAAAGTAATATAGGACCAAATTTATCACTGCAACAAGAATAACAATTATCCTTAGTTCAAATATTACGAGGTTTTTCCTACAATGTTATCACTAATAATACTCCCAATAAAATACTAAAAGAAAGAATCAAAATACAATAGCAAATCTGACCTGCGGCCATTTGGCGTCGAACACTGGCAGCTCCTTCAACTGGTTGCCCTTTAAGTACAGCCACTCCACGTGATGCAGACCTTCCAGTTGACTTCCGCTGAAGGTCGATAGTTGGTTGAACGAGAGATCGAGCACTTCTATGGACTTGACTCCATTGAACAACCCAGATGGAACGGTGGTGAGTAAATTGTCGCTCACATCCAGCAGCTTCAAGTCGCTCAGGCCAGAGAGAAGATCGTCGGGCACTGAGGCCAACTGGTTTCCTCCCAAGTCGATGCGCTTCAAGTTCTTGAGACCGGAAAACAGCCGTGGAGGTAGATTGTCTAGCAGATTCAATCGTAAACCGATTTCTGTGAGATTCAGTCCGTCGAATATGCCATTTGGAAGATATCGAAAATAATTTTGATTCACGTTCAAATGCTCTAGACTGTCTAGTTCGGAAAAAAGCCCTTCTGGAATCGTTTTCAACTTATTTTGGGCTAACGAGATTTTTTTGATACTATACGAGTAGCGTTTCGAAAAAGTGTCATTTGGGAGGGAAGAAATTTTATTCTTGTCCAGAAGAATTGTCTCGATAAACCCACCATCAAACGCGCGAGAAGGAAGAGTCGTTAGCTTGTTCTGTGACAAATCTACATACCTGAGATACAGACTGACCCCAAAGACGCCGGGTGGGATGTTGGTGAGACCCGAATGAACTAAGTGAAGCGTGCGTAGGTAGTAAAGATTTCTGATGACGTTTTTCGACAGCTCGTTCAGCTGATTCCAGGATAGATCGATTTCCACAGCCAAAACGCAAAAGAATAGGGGACCCTCCAGACTGCGCAACTGATTGTGGCTGGCCAAGAGAACATTCAATGCGCACGGCGACGGCAGGAAATCGAGAGATTGCAGGCGGTTACCTTGCACATACAGAGAACTCATATAGAGCATGTCTCGCAGCTCGTCGCTGGAATTCGTGATGCGGTTGAAGGACAAGTCCAACGTACGCGTTTTTGGATGGAGCGGCGGCGATCGTGGGATGGTGGTGAGTAAGTTGTGTGATAAATTTACACTCCTTACATTTTCTCCCAAGTTTTCCGGCAGCGACAGGAATCTGTTGTGGGACAGATTCACATGGGTGGCAAACTCGTCGCATAGATCATCCGCCTGGATGATACTGCGGTTACGACTTGAGCAATCTAGCCACCGCCATTCGGGCAATTCGTGGAAACAGTTGCATTTCTTGCCTGAGTCGAGTGTTTGAGGCAGCGGCTGAGGTGACGACAAAGGTGTGAATTGAAGAGAAGGTGTCCTCTTCGATGACTGCCATGTGGGTTGTGGTAATGACTTTGGAGCTTGCTGGGTGGAAGACTTTGGAGGTCTTTGGGAAGAGTGGGGGGACCGCTGGGTTGATGACGTCGAGGGCGACTGAGTCGACAATTCTGGAGGTGAGTGGGACGATTGCAGAGGTTTCTCAGACGCTTCCTGTATGGTGGGTTGAGGCAACGACGGCATATAAGGCCGAAACGTCCGTCCAGGATGCTGAGATGGTGACAGCGAGGGTGAATTAGGCAAATCTGGAGGCTGCATGGTCGATAACTCGAGCGGTGACTGAATCGGCAATTCCGTGGAAAGGTCCCTCGGCAGTTCCAAGAATTGTTGCGTGGATTCCTGAAGCTGCTTTTCCGGCAATTCCAGGGCCGTCTGTGTCGACGATTGCCGTAACAGCTGCGTATTAATTTCTGGAGGCGTCTGTAAATGCATGGTCGGTTGCGGCGGCCGATCTGGGAGTGTTGTTGTGGGCGATGCTTGCAATGGTTGTGTCGGGAACCCCGAGGAGGGCTGCACCACCAACTTTTGAGCCGGCCGCGTCGGCGGCTCCTTGCGCAGCAGAGTCGGCAATTCACATTCCGGCTGCTTCGGCAACTCCTGGGGTGGTTGCGCCGGCAACTTCGAAGGTGGCTGCGAGGGCGGCCGGTGCGGCAAATCACTTGAGAGGTCAGACTGCGGCTGAATGTTTGAGCCCGGCGGCGTTGGAGTTTGTGGTGTTGATGTCACTTGAAGATGCTCAGGCGTCATCGCGAGCGGCAGAAACGGCGCTGGCAATTGAACGCGCTGGGGCTTGTGGCTGTTGACTCCGTCCGCGGCCGCTGCCGTGCACAAGGCAGCCGCGCACGCCGCCGCCAGCACGCTCGCCCAGGCGCTCATCTCGGCGCGCGTCGGGCAGGCGAATGGCTGTGCACCGCGGCCACCTTCACCGGCGCGGGCGGCGCGGCGCGCGGAGGCCACGCCAGGGGAAGCCCCGCGGCCCAGGACGCCACTCGTCAAGTTGCGCGGCGCGCCGCCGCTGTTTCTCGGTGGAGCGGCCCGGCGGCCTTGCTAATTAACAATCAAAACGTGTCTCTCTACGCGTTATTATGTCTACTCGATATATTTCATAGTTGGGGGATTCATTCATGAGTGATTCTGCTACAGTTAATCGCCGTGTAAGTGTCGTGCATCCTTTATCGCGATCAGAGGTGGTGTTATTCCTCAAATAATTGGCGAAATCTATCGCCCACCTAACAGTCGCTTTGTAACTGTTCCGCTCGCCCATTGCCCAAGTACCCGTCGCCCCCGTACCCGTCGCTTTTCCCCCAGTCAGGTACGTCCCATCGTCGAAATAATCTCTAAGCATCCGACTTTCGTTCCGTCATGTGTGGTTGAGTATTGAAAGTAGGTCAATTTGTCGCTTACAGAACTTCGAACTGAGTTATTTTCGAACTAAACATAGAAAGAAAGTCCACAAAAACAAACAAAAAATCCCTAGTGATTCAGTTAAAAATGCAAGAAAATGTATTAGTAAGTTATATTCTTATTGTTTTAATGCATTTTTGATTCATCTAAATTTAAAATAAGGGACTAAACAACTATAAAATTAGTTCTTTACTACCTGACTTAAAAATCTTAATTTTTCTGAAATTGTGTTTTGTCCGTATTTTTTTTTTTTTTTTTGAATAGCCTAAATATGTTTTAAAAGTTATGTTGCATGTTAGTACTGTTTGATTGTTGTTGTTGTTGTTGTTGTTGTTGTTGTGTTTTATGTATTTGTGTTTTCATTTACGAAGGTAAATTTCCATTATTTACCGTTTTATAAAATTGTTTAGTGTACATAATACATCGGTTTGCGATTCTTATTATAGCATTTAAGAAGTTTGAATCTGGCCGATGAAACAATCGTCTATATTATATTTATATACTGCATAGTTTTACTAGCTGAATCGAAAATCAAATTTCTAGTCACGTAATGGTACTGCTGTTATTGCACATTGCAAACTTTTCAGGTTAATGAATGCGAAGCACAAACATTGATCAGTCTACATACATTACATTGTCTACGGAACGTACATATAAAAAGAGACATGTACTCTCCCGGGGATCGCATGCAGACAATACGTAGATATTGATTTGTGGCCTGCGTCACGAGTGACTTCCACTCGCGCGAACGCGTTGTCCGACTGCTTCGTTGTCTGATCTTTCCCGTTTCTTCTCCGCGCGACGCGTTGTGGGGGCCCGAGGTGGCGGGCGAGGGGGGAGTGGCGGATGTCCAAACCTGGTGAGGAAGCGAGGAGCGGCGCGGCGGTCTGCGCCGGCGGCCTTCGGCAGCGGACGTTCGCCTCTGCGGTTGGCTCGCCCCGACTACATTCTGAGACGTGCGCGACCTCTCACTAGCACGGGGAACTACATTTCTGGGGGCTCTCTTGCCCATTAAATCTTATTCACATTTGAATCGGTTAATCGGTAAATAAATAAAATATGTTTCACCAAATAAATGAGAAAGATAACTCAAGCTATCCAAAATAAAGTTGTCCTTAAATTGGTAGGAGCTGCAAGGTTGATTTGGCAATGGTTGAACGGCAGGCAGATCCAGAGAGAACAACAAATTGAAATAATTAAATCAAATATCATATAACAATCTTTTATCATAAAAATCATTAAAATAAAAAATCATTCTACTCCATAATCCCTTTGCCCCAACTCCATAATCCCCACAAGGTTTTCTACACTTCATTTTAAGACAAATCTTTAATATACCCCGTTTTCGTTACCGCTTTACAAGATACTTATTTCATCCTCCATAAATGTGAAACATTATTATTTTTCACCTCCGGTTTCTTTTATATTTTAAATTTTATAACTTCAAAATATGAAATTAATTATTATTTGATTTATTGTGTACACTTAATATATACTTATAAAAGTAACAGTAATTACTGTACATTACCATGTTGTATTTCTGGTCTCTACCAACATTTTTTTTATTCAATCTTGTGAAAACGTTTTAATAATTTAATATTACAAAAGTATATTAAAAACAAATAACATAACTTTTAATAAACAAAATAATAACAAAATTATAACTTTATTTGCAATTTTACAATTTGTAAGTAAACTGGAATGTATATTGAAGAGAAATCACCCATCAGATTACACATCCTATCAACATGATTTCGCCAGGAACAGCATATTCTCTGATATTACAATAACGATATTATAATATTACTACATAATAATACTACAGCAAAACACACACTTCCTCGTATCAATAGAAAGGTAACGTCTGGTAATAAATTCTTGGCTGTCCGGGAGACGCCACGTCGTTGGCTGGGAGGCCGACGTTTCGCCTGACATGTCGCAGGCTTCCTCAGGGCAGTGACGCTGCCCATAGGTCGGTTGGTCACTGCCCTGAGGAAGCCTGCGACATGTCAGGCGAAACGTCGGGCTCCCAGCCAACGACGTGGCGTCTCCCGGACAGCCAAGAATTTATGGATTCGAGCCGCGAAAGCTTACGTGTGAACCCATTGGAAAATTTTTAGATGAAATAATTATATGCGTCGTCATTGCCAACAATATTATTTATTAAAAAAGCAGCTTTCTATGGCTTAGCCATCATAATCAGTTTTCTAGTACAAGAAGAAAAACAAAAACATTAAAACGTGAATATTTTTTGATTTGACAACAAAATTATAATAAATGTTACTAATAATTTACAATTTTTGGAAAATATATTTAACATTCTGAGAACTGAAAGAAAGAAAAAAGGGGGTAAGTCATTTAATACTAAAGGATACTAAATTTTTAGATCTTTCGAAAGCTTTTGACGTCATTGACCATAACATATTGCTATAAAAATTACCTGGTTCTGGAACTCGTAGTGTCACCCAATATTGGATAACGTCGTACCTCAAACCCAAAGAGTCGAAATACCGTACTGGCACGAAAGGTCATTATTTACTTGTTTTTCCAATTCTTTACCAATTGAATATGGGGTCACGTAAGCTTCTATCTTTGGTCCTATCCTCTTTCTGTTATACGGAAACGATATGCCCTCGTGTATTAAAAACGAAGATCAGTTCTGTTTCCGAATGACACGAATGTTATTTGCAAAAAAGAGAAAATAAATAGTACGATTTCAGAAGTTTCAAAATGGTTTTGTAATAAAAATTAATAGTTAACGAAGGAAAAACAGTTTCAAACATTTTTGCATTTCAAATCAGCAATCGTATGCTCCATTGCAAATGAACAATATGCAGTTTAGCTGATGTGAAGATAACATTTATTGGACTCCCAATTCAGTCAAATCTCAACTGGAATGTAAATATGACAGAATTAATCACTAAATTAAGTTAATTTTGTTACGCATTCAGAATTCTTTTAAATTCTGTCAGCCTTCATGCAGCTCGTTGCGTATATTTTGCACATGAGCATTCCCACCAGAGATATGGCATAATATTCTGGGGAAGCTCATCATGTAGTATCCAAACCTTTAGATTGCAAAAGAAAATTATTCGAATAATGAAAACAGCCATCCGCGTGATCCTCGTGAGCCTCTCTTCACTGAGTTTAGAATCTTACCATTGCCTTTCCTATTTATTTACGAATCAGTAATATTTGTCAAAACTGACTTACTTAAAGTTGGGAACATATTTTCATCCATTACTGATAATGATGATTACAACACACGACGTAGAAATCACATTCATCCAGTGTCAGTATCAACAGTACACTACCAGAAATCCACATTATATACATGTACTTTTTTTACAACCCTTTGCCAGATGACATTAAAGATTTGAAGTCGGTGCACAAAAATTTAAGTTAAAAGTAAAATTATTTCTGCTACATAACTGTTTATATACAATTAGTCTATAGTGATCAACAAAAAGACAAATAATGTTTATTTTAACAAAACAGTGATAAAAATGAATTAGTCGTATTTTCAGACGATCACAAATTCTCCATTTTGGGGGCACATTGTCGATGCATTATATGAAGGAAGAAAAACATTCTTAGTGAAATTCATTTTTCAGGAGCTGCTAAAAAAAATAAATTCCCAATGTCACACTCGGCGATGGTTGGTGCTCTTGTGGGAATGTATGAGTACTAGTGATGTTGGGTAATGGCAGTTTATAGATGGATTAATAAATTAAAATCAAGTGCACTGACATTTTAAAGCCAAATTTTCGAAATAGTGGAGTTGAAATAATTTAGGAAAGGACAACATTTTTCATCGCAATAATGAACCAAAGATTAATTATTTGAATTATAAACTATGGATATCAAACAAACGAACCAATAAACCGCTACCAAAACCAATGCACTCTCCCCCCCCATCGCCAACACCGGATATAAACCCCATTGGTAGTACATGTGGAGTAGGTAGCATTCCAGTGGTGCTATATGTCTACCCAAATCGCACGAACATGTGAAATTGATATAAGATGGACTACTTATTGTACGTTCAAACGAGAATCCTACAAAAAAATAATAAGAACGTGGTTTTTTATATATATACTCAGTGTCCAAAATCATTTTCACTCAATTTCGAGTTTTTGAAATAAGATCATATACGATTCTTCGAAAATAGGTAGTTTTCACTTGTGTTTGAAATTTAGGCAAAATTTAAAGAAGTATACTTTAAAACCAGCTCAAAGTTTATATCAAACTACGGTAATAAAATTAGTGATGATCTATCTAGACTAGCGATCATTTTCGGCGACATTTTTGTATTTTGGAAAATTGCAATGTTGCGCAAATTGCGCTGTAGATTTGTGAGGAGTACATGAACGTGTGTGATATATAAGAAATCAGCAACTTCATTGAAAAGTTAGTTTTCTTGATTGATATGTTGTTATATCAAAAAAGTACAAATAAAACGTCTTTCTGCGTTGGTCATGAAACTTAATTTCATTCACTTTATTGCAATTATTTCCAATTGATACTTAACGCTTTTAATTATAAAACGTAAAAACAATTTCTCCAAATATTATTTTTAAAAAGTTATTTCAGAATGTTTCATTTGGAGAGTTCATCAAACGTTTCGTCTTACGTGAGGAGTACAAATTCAAAAAATTTTCAAAACCTGTTCAACTGAAGAAAAATCCATTGTATATGTTGCGAATAACACCAAATAAAAATAATTGTGATTCCTGTATTTGTAATGAATAAACCATTATTTCATTGACTATTAGAATCTTCCATAATAATAAAAACGGGAACACCTTCGCTGATCCCAAACAAGAGTTTTCTTGGGGTGTGCCCAGCCCGCTCCGCGCCGCTCCGTGTCATGAGTCTGTGTGACGGCGGCGCCGCGTGCTCGTGGCGGTGCGTGAGGCCGCGTCCACCCAGTTGGCGGCGTCCGCGGGGCACGAGACGGACGCGCAGAAGAAGAGGTGGGCGCGGCCGCGATTCACGAAGCCGCACCTGCAGTCGGCCGCGTCCACGATGGCCGTCGCGTGCGGGTCGCCCACGACCCAGCGCAGCGACGCCACGGAGCGCAGCCACTGCCGCCCGCCCAGCGACACGCGCCGCGCTCTGCGCGACGCACAATAAAGAAAATAGATCGATAAAGAAATAAATAATTAAGAAATCAGCAAAAAGTGAATAACAATAATAATAATAATAATAATAATAATAATAGTAATAATAATAAAAATAAATAATATATTATGAAGCAAGAACGAAAAATTAAGAATTTATTCAGTAGTTCCAAAGTTACGGAAACAAAACAACTTAGGAACTCAGAGTTTTGATTTTCAGGAATGAAGTACTACATAAAAATCATTATATTCATAATATTTATTAATTTTTATATTTATAATAATTTTCAGATTCAAACTCGAAACCTCGAGTGTATCCAATTAAAAACCGATGTGACTGTTTTTAACAAAATAATTAAATTAATTATGATTCAAGTTATTTGTCTAATGAATTACTGTGTACACATTGATTGTGATTAATTATTTTACCCAATATTTGTTGACAGGGTTTGAGAAAATGATAAATCTTAAATTATAAAAATCCAATTTCTGATTTATTTTTGTATTGAATTGTGATCAAATTATAGATTCATTGACATATTAAGCTAATTATTCTTCAAAGTTTTAATTTTCTCCCATACGTACATATATACGGAGAAATGAATGTACTCGTAGTGTTGAGAATATTATGTAGTGCTGCTGCCAAAAGTGCAGTTTCGCGACAGAAAAACTCGCTTTGGAGTCCCTTCTACCATAAAAGGTGATTTTATTGATCCTAATTGTTGTAAACTAGTTTCTTTAATACGCATCGTGGTCAGAAGACACAGTTTGTGGTTCTTTAATAACGAAAAAACGTTTTTATTTGAAAAGTTTTTCTGTCCAAATGTCAGATCAGTAGCACTTAAACTATTTGTAGTAATTTTTTTTTCAAAAGAATTTTACTCGACCCGTCTGGTTGTACTTTAAGCCCTGCGGTTTTGAAAATAATTCTCTATATTTTGGGGGCACTTCCCGTGAAGCCTCTGGATAATTTTCATCGTTTTCTCAAAAATGGCTCCAAATTTTTCTTTAAATTTCTTGTACGTGTGTAGTGAAATACACTTATAAGATAGCTTAGGTCCGATTTCCACTGTTGTTTCTGAATTGTCGAAAAGTGCAAAAGTAGAATCATTTTGAACTCCCTCGTACAACTACATTATTGAAAATAGAGTTTGGATAAACTAAAAATAGCATATTTTCTAAAACTTTAGAACCAAATATTCTCAAACTTTCACATTTTTTCTTGGTTCAATTCCTTGTGATATTCCGATAGCTCTTTCGATAAAGATATTTGAAGCCCGACGAATAAATAAAATACACAAAATTTACGAGTATTTTTTATTGAAATACAGTATAAAAATAACGATTATACAGAAAAGACATATGGGCCCTGGAATTAATGGGAATGTTCTCTAAATATTGTGTTTGATAACATTTTGCAAAAGTTTGTAAATATTAAGGAAAATGTGAAGGGAATTTAGTAAGGGAAAATTAACCTAAAAGAACGCACGAATTTTCAAAATTTGAATGAAAAGGGCTTGTTCCTGTAGGTTCATTTTCTCTTACTAAGTTTACTTCACATGGCCGTTTTTGCCGGCACAACAACGATTCGAACTTAAACAAAGAGAATAATCGCTTGGCGTGACTGGAAACTGCAGGTGTGTTTAATTAAGGAACTGGATCCCTACAAGAAAATAATTCTATGCGCATGTATGAAAGTACAGAGCCGAGATAAACTACGCGAAGTTACTTGTCACGTCCTCCGAGGCGTGATAGGGTCCGCGAATGGGAGCAAAAGGTGTTTAAGGCGCCGATAGATAGCTCCTGGGAAGAAGATGGGCAAAACCCTAAACATAAAAAAGGACAGTTTTAATTTTATTGGTTTCATCAAATTATGTAACACAATTAGTACGTCCTAGTGATTCGGCCTCGTTAGACAGGGGCTTAGGGCAGGTGAGCCAAAGTGCGTGAACACCGCAGCTGTAGATAAATGTTTTCAATGAGTGTTTCAGTGAGGCGTTTGAGTTCATTAAATCTATACCAAATCCTTCCGTCATTTATTGTCCCGAAATGCAACTGTGGGTTTAACTGAACTGGATCTTACACGCAGGATAATAGTACGCACTGAGATGGTGCCAAGGAAATCCATGGGCAAATGACGAGCCGTCAGAAGACGAGTGCATCCTAATCAATCACCTCGGTGACGCGCGGTGCCACGCACAGGACCATGGCGTACGCCGCACTCGCGCTCGCCCGCGCGCGCATCTCGACTGGCGGCGGCTCGCGACGCCCGCGGGGCAAGGCCCGGCCGCAACGCAACACGCCCGGGGCCTGGGTTCCTTCGCCGGCGCGAGGGGGCGGGGCCGCCCGGCGGCACGGGCGCGCGGAGGCCGCGCCAGGGGACGCCCCCGGAAAGCAGGAAAACGGCGCGCTGCCACACATGCCTCGGCGGCGCGGCCTTCGCACGAGGATATACCCCGGCTCTGCGGTTGGCTCGTTAAATAACAACCAACACTCGGTGTTTCACACGGAAGGCTTGCCAGACTGTTTTCGGTCACGACCTCATTCTTACTTTCTGTAGTACGTGGGGGCCGAAACATATTTTTCCTTGATTTATTGACTGAATGATGATTTCGGGCGCGTCAATTGTTGAGGTCATTAGTCCCGTAATTGCAGTTTAATATCGGGTAGGTTACTTTCTATTGAGGGAATCAGCATTTTAACGCTAGTTTCATTTTACACCCCATGACCCCCCCCCCGGGGGGGATGGGGTGAAATTGTGATGATGTTCAGTGATGAATACACACACAAACATACAGAGTCATACACAACACAAAAATGCCCCAGACAGAACTCAACTTGGTCCAAGACCGCCACTGCACTACTGCCTTATCGATATTGTCCATCAGATCGGCATTATTATTATTATTATTATTATTATTATTATTATTATTATTATTATTATTATTATTATTATTTTTATTATTTTTATTATTATTATTATTATTATTATTATTATTATAATATTTGATATCTCGCCAAAAACACTTGTCAGATTCTATTATATCTCGCTTTATTCTCTATTTAAAATTACTAGGATTAAATAATGCAAATAATCGGACATTCAAACTCCAATACAAACTGAAGAATCAGTTGTGTATAAGAATAAACCCATACAGGCAACTCTCCTACGAGTTCGGTAGAACTGTGGACTCATTTCAAGGAACTGACAGATTTGTCTCCACTTGTGTGAATCAGCCTGTGTGACGCATCTCGTGCTGTAATAAATCTTGCTGCCACAGCTTGTAGAATCATTTAGTGGGTCACTGGATAGTAATTTATGACCCTCCGTGTACCACGCCAATTTGCATCCGTGTATCACGTCAAACTACTGCATTTGTAATAGTTACTATAATTATGTGTGGGTTTATACTAACAATAATCATGATTCTTGCCTCTGCGCCTTAATGCATTATATGACGCGTCAAGTGGATTTGAAAATTGCGTGTACATCTACAGTTGGCGTTGGTGTTCTGCTTTAACGTACGTATTGCTTCAATTTTTTTCCACGTGGTTGGATACCATATCGAAAGATTGGATTCCTACAGAAAATGAACCGCACTTTTCATTTACAATGTGTTGTTTCTTCGCGTCTCTCAGAACTTACTTACTTATATACTCTCATCAGTTCCCTGCGCTGGGGCGTCTTCTAGGTCTGTTGCAGGTTTGTACAGCCACCGTTTTTTCTTCCTCGTATACGTACGTAAATACGGAGTAAGATACGAAATGTACATCATTGAGAAAGTTATTTGTTGCAGCGGAATATCGATTCTCAGATTCAAACAAAAATATGTTTTGTTGCTCGCTGAAAAGATGTTTTTATTTGTAATTTTGGATTATTTTTTTTTAATACCTCTCTCGACGTTAATATTTATATTATGGACTTTTTAAATACATACATTATTAAATTGGTGAGTAAAAGTGCGTTATTAGCTGTTTGTGCTTTGTGAGCAAATTATTTCTAATGAAGTTTCTTAAAAACTTTAAATGTTTTGTGTGTTTAATGAGTGGAAAATGGAGCATTGTCGGAAACACTCAAATAACACTTTTTCAAAACGTCTAAATTTGTCAATGAAATTTTGCGTATATAACTAGGTTTTACTATTCTAAAACATTCTTAAACTCATATTTAACTTATACTATTAGAGACACATAATTAAGGAAAAATCAGAAACTAGTGGTTACAACAGCACACACTCTCTCGCATCGTTCGTCTCTTATTTGCACCTCTTATTAATGTCATTTTGAATATTTAATTTTGCAGTTAGATCTTTGTCATTCCATTATGGATTTTCAGCGTGAGACAAAGTTGTACGAGCAGGTAGAAGTTTATCCAACAATTTTTTATTTTATTTTACTATTTTCAGGTAAATAAGATTGTATATGCAGATAGATATTTCTCATAACTGTATTTTAGTTTTCTCTGGTATTAATTAAAAAAACCTTTTCTATAACTTTGAGGACAATAATTAACATTTAAAACGTTTATTAAACGGATTGGAGTAAAAGTAAGCAATCCTTCATTTATATGTTTCTGAGATATTTGTAAATTTATTAGAAACGTTTGACAATCGTATTAATAATAACTTTCTATTAAAAATTGGAGCCATTTCACACATCATTGCTGGATTACAGTAATAGAAGACTGTTCTGTGGGCCATTACAATCTATGAACTTACATTTTCCTGGAACGAAAGAAAATTCCCTCTTTCCATTACTCCTTTCAATTACAGAAATAAAACTATGTTCTGTACAAAAAAAACATTAGACATACATATTACATTAATAACATCTTCTCAACTCTTATCATACATAAAAGTTGCTCCTATAAAGATGTTTTGAGTGGAAGATTGCCGAATAGTACTGTTTATCTTAAAGAGACATTACAAGGAATATAGATTTTATATCCTTGTTCTTGAGAACTCATATTTCTGATGTCTTCTTTTGTGTCTTTGACTTTACTTCACACACAATAAGATTACCAAATGGTTTGATGAAATGGCCTTCGTTTTTCTCAGTGTATTTAATGCATGCAATACGCTTAGGATCTTGTAAGTGTACGCAACATCTGACCATAAATACATGTTACCTGAATGAATGGTATGGTCTTGACTTTGAGCAATTTTAATGTTACTGCAAAATCTTTGAAATACTTCATTTCAATGTGCATTAATCTATAAGGATTCCATCTGTCCACTTGTTTCAGCAATCGTACTAGTTCAAGAGGTGATTCCATCTTAGCCACTGCTTTCTCTATTATGCCGTGGGCATTATATACTTCCTAGACGCATGAATATCCTGGCAAGAAATATTTTTTTTACAACTATATAAAAAGGCAACTTCTGTGCATCTCTGACCGTACGTGAAGTTCATCATTTTTAATATCCTTTACAAACAGATTGTTGCCAAGACAACTATCTTGTTACCGTAAAAAAGTATTTTTTGCATGTTTTAGAATTCTCTTCTCTAATCATATACCTATGAACTATATTTCTATATTGTCTGGTGTATCAGGCTTCTTTTTCCAAAACACGTTTACAAAACCTTTTTTGTTATATTTTTAAGCAGGTATAGAAAAAATGTTCGTATTTCGAATGAGAAGTTTTCGTTTTTTTCATGGTCACGATTGAGACCGATTCGATGTCCAGGAGGCTTCAAAGTTTAAAGAGCAAGCACAGAAGTTCAAAGTTCCGGACATTGATTCTGAAGGACTATATATAGATGTCACAGAGTTCACGGGCAACGAACATTTATGCACAGAAAGTTGCATTTAAATTTTAGGAACAATTTCCCACCGTTAACTCAAAACCGGCAAAACGTGACATCGAATCTTTTTGTTTGCACCTGTTCAAATATATTATTCACATGAAAAAGAACAATATTCATGATTTCATTTCGTTCTTACTTTACACTAAGACAACTTGAAATCTTGCAGTGTTTTGCAGTTAGATCTTTGTCAAAATAATTTTTTTGAAATGTTGTCGCCAGATACAACTATGCCAAACTTTCATTTGTTCAAAATATGGTACTGAAATTTATTTGGAAGCTAGACTGCTGTTCTGTTGGCATAACTCGATGAGCCGGGTGCCATTTTTGTTAGTGAATTTGTGTGCAGGGTAATTGCCTACTGTTTTTTTGTATCTGTATTCTCTGCCAATTTGTGCATTAAAATCTCCGAGGAGAATTTTAACGTCGTCTTGTGGAATTTTGGACATTTCATTTCCGAGTTCTTCCCAGAATTTGTCAGTCTTTTCGGATTCTTTTTTGTTGTCTGCATTTGTGAGCGCGTGAACATTGATGAAAGTGTAATTCTTATTCGTATGTTTGATCCTCATGGTCATGAGTCGGTTATTGATGGGTTTCACGTCTTTTACTGAATCTAGGACCTTTTTGTCTACAACAAAGGCCATGCCGAATAGAGGTGTTCCTTTGCAAACCTTTTTCTTAGTTCCACTTTTGAAGATCCTGTAGTTGTTGTAGTCGATTGTTTCTGAGTCAGTGAAGCGTGTTTCTTGTAGGGCGAGAATTTGGATTTTCTGTTTGGTAAGTTCTGTTGTGAGATAGTGTAGTTTACCGGTTTGAATCAGCGTTCGAATGTTGAATGTGCCAATGTATGTGTGATTCTTTCGTGGAAGTTTACCAGAGCACTCCGACTCGCTCTCTCGTACAGGTCCAAGCTCCCCAGAATCCGAATGCGTGGTTGCCGTCTGTTGACGGGTGGATCGTCCACCTAGGGTACTTTTGTTTTTGCTTATACGAATCATTGTTGCTTGTGATTGGTATCCAGCTGATGCTGGTTGGGTAGAACCAAGGATTGTTAGTTCCTGGAGCAGTAGTTGCAGCCGCATCCTCTGGATGAACAGACGCTGACCAGGTTGCCGGTGGTTTCCACTACAGATGCCTCTTGGATTTTCTACGCTTAGTTTTGGTCCGCCCTGAGTATTTTATTTCCTCAGTACCCGCCATATCTGGTGAGCATTCCCCTATCCGCCACCTGGGGAGGCGCCCGATGGGAGACTAGAAACTGCGCACGGGCTTATTATTATTATCATCATCATTATTATTATTATTATTATTATTATTATTATTATTATTATTATTATTATTATTATTATTAATAATAATAATAATAATAATAATAATAATAATAATAATAATAATAATATTTATTGAGTCACATATACAATTACAAACCTGTATTACGAATCAATATGATGTCTTGGGTGGAAAGAGCGAAATTACATTACTGTTCAGGAGCAAAAAAGAGGACATCTCAGCATTTGCTCAAGGGACCAGGGAAACTGAACAAAACCTGATCGAGATGGGGTCTTGGCCTAAACATTATACTACAATTCTTGTTACATATAGATTACAATATTATACAGCATATAATAATTTTTAGTAGCAGATAATTTAACATTTCAAGATGTTATTTAATGCAACTACTTATGATAATAATTATAATTATTAATATAATTATTATAATTATTATAATAATAATTATTAGAATTATAATTATAATAATTATGAGAATTATAATTAATTAATAATATTAAAACAATACGTATCAATTCTGTTAGCAACTACATAAAATTTAACAATATTAGTACATTCTGTATTTAAAACTTGAAATGGTTAGGAGGAGGCAAGTTTTGAGCAGTTTTTTTTTTTCTCTTTTCTTCTGTCAATTTGTACACGTAGTATGTACTATAGCAACTAATTTGTCTAGTAAATCCAGAGAGAAACAGAATTTTGTCGGGCATTCTCCTTCTACTTCACAAGATGCGATATGCTAGTTCTGTTTTCTTTGCTTGAGCTCGAAACAGTTAACATGAAACAAAAAGTCTAATGGTATAAGAAATTCTTATTTATTTATATTTTTTAAGAGAAATGTTGTTGTAATTTGAATACTTATTTACACTGTAGAACATGTTGTTAAGCAGGAAAGCTTTCAATTTACTTTTAAATGTATGAATTGTGTTTATGTCTTTAATATCATTGCCTAGTTTGTTGTAAAGTGTAATGCCCTCTATTACTGTACTTTTCTGTAGTGTAGTTTCAGTGTGGGGAACATACAGGTTATCCTTTTGATGGGTGTTGTAGTTGTGTACATCGGAATTTTAAGTAAAAATGTCTTTGTTTTCCATTAGAATTTTCTTTGTGAAGACCACTATTTTAAATATATACATGCGTGGTAGAGGAAGAATCCTTAATTTAGGGAACAAGGGTTTGCAACACTCCAGCTTATGAGTACTGGTCATTGTTCGCAATATTCTTTTTTGGATAATAAATGTGCGAGTGCTTTCAGGGGCATTTCCCCAGAATATTATTCCATATTTTAGGTGTGAGTGCACATTTACAAAATACATTGTTCAAAGTGTCTCAATGTTGGAGCTTGACCTGAGGGTGTATAGGGCATAGCAAGATTTGGTGAACTTCTTGTTAAGATTTGAGATGTGAGCATTCCATTTTAGGTTTCCTTGAATTGTTAGACTGAGGAAGGTAGTTTCATGAGATATCATTATAGGGTTATTGTTTATGAGCAAATGCTGTGAGAGTTTTTCTTTAGATCACAGATTCATGAAATTTAAAGAGACTGTCTTGCTGGTGTTTAGGATGAGTTTGTTGTCTTGAAACCATTTTACTAGTGCTTGCAAAGTTTTGTGAGTTTCTTTTTCTAATGATTGTTGTGTTTTTGCTTCGATGATGATGTTTGTGTCATCTGCAAGCAAAATTATTTTGTTGTTCCTTAAAGCCAAAGGTATGTCATTTATGTATATAAGGAATAGTATTGGCCCAAGGATGGATCCTTGCGGGACTCCACAATTTATTTTTTGAGGACAGGAGTAGTATGAGAAGATTTTGTTTTCTTTAGTGTGTTGGAGGGCAACTATTTGGCTACGGTTTGATAAATATGATTTGATCGATTGGCCTGCAATGTCTCGAATCCCTAGCATTTCTAGTTTTCTTAAAAGTATACGATGGTCAATGATGTCAAAGGCTTTTGACAAATCTAAGAAAAGCCCAATGGGAATTTCCTTCTGATTTAGTGCAACAAGTATGTCATTTAAAAAGGAGAAGATGGCTGTGTCTGTGGATCTATTACTCCTGAAGCCATGTTGTGCATTTCTAAGGACATTATTTGCATTGAGAAACTGTTTGAGTCTATCATTGAAAAGCCTTTCCAGAATTTTTGAAAATCCTGATAACAGGGAGATAGGTCTGTAGTTCATTGGATCATAACTATTGCCCTTTTTAAACAATGGTTTAATTTTTGCTGTTTTGAATATATCTGGGAATATGCCTAATTTTAGGGAGTAATTGCAGATGTGAGAGAGAGGTTGCACTATACATGGATCACTGTGTTTAATAAGAAAATCTGGAATGTTGTCCATGCCTGCTGAGGATTTATTCTCCATTTGTCCAATGATTTTAAAAATTTCAGGGGGGGTGGTTTCATATAAGAATATGTAATTTACAATTTGTGTAATATTAGTGTTTGGTTGGTGTGTTTTATTGTTTAGAGAGTGTTGAGAGATTAACTTATTATTAATTTGTGAAAAGTGTATTTGAATATATCAGCTATTTCTTGTGGGTCTTGTACAGTTTGGTTTTTGTGGAGCTCTATATTTTTTCTGTTATTATTAGTTGGTGCTGTAGTCTTTTTAATAATGTCCCTCATAGCTTTTGTTTTACTACATGCATTTGTAATGTACTCTTCATTTGTCATAATTTTTGCTTGTAAACTTTTTTTAGGATCAAATTTTGTTTTGTAATATGAAATGAAGTTTGAGTTGCATTTATTATTTGTTAGTATTTTATACACGTGTTTTCTTTCACATGACACTATCTATTTGAGTTTATATATTACAGGATTTTTTCAGTGACTTGAAAACATGCCTGAATTTTGAAATGCATATTAATGACAAATTTGAGGTTTTGAATATTTAGAGGTTAGAGAAGGAAACAGTAAAGAAATGAAAACAACACAATATCATCAAAATGCAGTCTTATTTTCATTATTGTCCATAACACCCTACATAAGATATCAGGGCTGATATAAGAGAAACAAACTGGATACACAATAGTGCACAAAAACAAGTGAGATACATTCAATGAGTATAATTTTTCACAATATGTAACATTAGTAAGTGGTATATCAAAATACTTTCAACTTTAAAAATACATCAGTATGGTCCCTTACATAATATATTAGGTAAGAACATTTATGTATACAAAATTGTTGTAAATGATACTATAATAATAAATATTGAAACAGTGCAAATGCATTCAATAAATGTCAATATATAAGGAAAATTGATCAGTTTCACATCATCATAATGGCAATCATTACTTCAATATAAATAAAAAATAATACAAGTGCAGAGTTCCTTCCTCAATAGTGAGGTGATTAAATATAATTATATCTAAGTACATAAAAGTGTCTTGGAAGACTCCTTGGCTATCTCCTCTGGGATTTGACTTATGACCACACCAATAATGAAGGCACCAAGCAGGAAAAACAAAGAAGCAAGTAATATGAAAATTCGGTCAATATTTAAGATTATGAATGGATCACGATGCAGTGTTGACTGTAATAAACAAATCCCTGAAACAAAAAGTCGCATTTCATTAATGTGGTGACATGTAGCACATGGAAGAAATGGACAAAAGCAAATTACAGAAACTAATACAATTTCTTTGTAACAAAATTGTAAAAGAAAGTTTAAAAAAAGTCAAGTGTTTTTTTTAATCAAGCAGCGTGTACCACACGATAATATAAATAATATTATTACATTTCATAAAAGTTATTTGGCGACTGCCCAAACAAGATTTCTCCCAATGATATCTTTCCTCAGCTTCTAAATTGATTATAAGTTTATTCAGCTGGCAAAAATTATACAGGGAATACTAATGTAACTTATGGGGCCATAAAAAATGACAATTACCTGGAAAGATGAAAATAAATACAGCAGCCAGAGATCCCAATATACTAATAACAATTTGAATATCTGGAATGATAACTGAGAATATCAATGAAAGGAAAAACCAAATACTGGCTATAATAATTCTTCGTTTTCGTTCAGTCACAGCCACATCATTGCTTCTCAGCCAAGGTACAAATGTAAGGAGAGTACTGACAGCTTCCCTAAAATTATATGCACACTTCAGTTAGTAAAACTTTCTTAATATTAGAACAAATTTCATTCTTAGAAGGAAAATCTCCCACAACCTACCTTCCACAAAACAATAAAATTGGGTAAGTAGTAAATGTTTTAATAGCAATGGCAGCAATCCCAAAAAGTACAAGCGGATTGGAACCACCATATCCCAGTAAAATGTCAATTGCAACATTGGAGCCAAATGTCAAGTAACCAAACACACCAGCAATACTGTAGCAGATGACACAAACTGCAATAGCAGTCATCGAGCTGCATGTAAAATTCCTCATATTCCGATGCCGAAGACATGAATAGATGGGAATAATACTAACATGGCACTGAAAAAGAAGAAAAGGATTACAGAAAATTTACTGCACTTGCATCAATCTTTACAAATTCTATATGAATGCAAACAGTTGGGTGTAGTCTTCTTAATTTAACTGAATAAAGAAAGAATCATTGAATCTCAAAGATTCATAAACAAAATTTCTCTACATGTTTGGCAAGCAGCATTTCAGAATTATAGGGAAACAATTATTCAATCTCCACAGCTATTTCTTTAAAGTTATGATAACATATGCATTGTGGATTTAAATCAGAATCTATATTACTAATTTCCAGTGCGCACAGTAATTGGACTTTGAAGCTTCCGAGCATGTGAGAGGTATCTACGTTAGATACCCAAGAACTTGTGAATAATCCAAAACCAATAAAACTGTTTCCATTTTGAAAAATATGAATAATTTATTATTCCGTCCTTTCTCACACTGCCCTTTCCGACTGAATTCTCACATATAGCAACTTATAGCAACACAGGGAAACCTCCAATGAACAGGGCGCCCACATGTAATATTCACATGTTATTGATCAGCTACTTTTTTACATTCTTGGTATGTAAAGAAGAATATATTAATTTGTGTATACTATACCATGTTATTGTAATATTCATGGAGACGTTTTTGTAAAATTTCTTAATTTATTGCAGTTTTATATTATGAGTATTTTATTTGTTGTTCTTGAGTAGTATGTGTTCTTTTTTGACAACAATTTTGTGTGGTTTTGTTTATGAACCTTTTTTCTGCTAAAGACCACTAGTCTACTAAAAAAACAAAATCAGTACCCTCATCTCTCATCTCAAATCAAATAGATAATTTCTTCAAATAGATAATTTACAATATTGATTTGGCTACTAATTCCATATCACTCATAAAAACAAAACAAACTTGGCAGTATTCATTGTGCTAATCATTGTTTTAACCATGTTGTCGATATATACAGCCCCAATGATGGCAAAATCATATGACCAACAACCCATGCATTGTTCTAATGATGGTTGTGAAATACAACATATAAAAGCAAACTTGTAAACAAAATATTCATACTATCAAAACTGGCAATTTTGTAGATGCTATTTCAAAATATTGACAATGTATTCAATAACTGTAATATTTGAAGAACAACATATTGTATTATCAATTTTGCACTGTTGGTATACCTATAAACACAGTTCTGTGTCCCTGCAGTTGTAAATCCAGTAAATTTAATAATTCAGAAGATTTTTTTTTTTTTTTTCACTAATCCTTTATTTATTTAGTCAATAAACAGTAAAAACTGTGTGTATGGGGGAAAAAATCAATTGTGCATGTTTATTTGAATTCCAGACCCCCTCCCAACATTTGAACTCTAAATAGTTGAAATATGAATAAAAAATTAAAAAAAGAAAAATGTATATAATAATAAAAAATTTAAAAAGCACAAGATAAGCAACATTTGTAGATACTAGACATTTTCGTTCCCAGGTAACAGAAAACTTAATTTCATCAGCATATTTAGTGAGGTGACAAATTAGGACTTCAAGTATGCTTTTAAGCACATAAATAAAAATATGATTTTAAGATTTATTGACTTCCAATTCAAATGACTAGTCACAACCAGCTGTGAAATAAAATTCGGAGAAATCTTACATAAATAAAAACTGAATTACAATTAGCAACTATCTCAAGTGACTACAATTTGTTATTCTGCATTATGAATGTATACACAGGTTTCCACAATACATTCAAGAGTTTTCACATTTACAGAGTAAAGAGTACCACATTCACATATGGTTTTTACCATTCATCATTATTTCATGGGTTAAATTGTATCTTACATCATTTTTAATTCACCATCATCATCAATAGAATCAGGCCCAAAGATCTGTTCCTATGTTCCGGAGAGAAATGATATAGAGTACTAGAGTTTTAGTAATATGTAACCTCCTTAGTCTATGGTTTCGGCCCTCTTAATTGCTACTGCTGTATTCCTGACTTTTCCGTTGTTTCTTTGGTCATCTGTTTGATTCAGCACTCTTAACCGAATATCACGGCCTGTTTTGGTGTTTCTTTACTTAGTTCTAAATTATAATTTTAGTAGCCTTTTTTTGTTACCCCTCGCCCGTTATGCCCCGGATCCTAATTTGAGAGCTCAAATTTGTTTCCTTCGCAATAATTTGTGAATTTTATAGATTGAGACATCCTAAACCATACCTATAAGTAAGTTTTGGAATTCCTGAATTCTAGATGTCGAATTAGCCAAGAATGCTAAAGCCTGTACATGCTCATGGCCAAGGCTTATTCAATTTTCATCTTTTTCAATGGCTCAAATCATCTTATATTCAAAATTAGCTGCTACATGCCTGTCGTTAAATTG
This sequence comes from Gryllus longicercus, assembly GCA_038098605.1. NCBI lineage: Eukaryota > Metazoa > Arthropoda > Insecta > Orthoptera > Gryllidae > Gryllus > Gryllus longicercus. Next base: position 4,366,854 of record JAZDUA010000047.1, on the reverse strand, counting down.
GAGAGAGAGGCCAAGGTAAACCAAATGATGGTTCCTGTCTCTTCCACAATACCTGTATTGTACTACACTTCAAAATTAAAACTAATACTCAGCATTTGATTTGACGTAGAGTACAGAGCAGGGTAGTATTAATAAAATTAATTTTCAAAAGTATATTCAAATAAAAGCTGTGGGCTACTTATTTCATATTATATTATTTACATTTCTGTTGATTAAATAAATTCACTTGGTTTTGTCAAGATTTACCTGATAGCCAAAGCAAATGACTGGAACTACAAGGAAGACATCAGTCCAATGATCAGGAACCGTTTTAATAGGTCCAGGAATAAAACCACCAGTATACTTTTCATACACAATCAAAGCCACAACATACAGAACAGCACCCACACCTACTGAACTAGAAGAAAAAGAATATATAAAATTCAGCCCTAAAAATTAACATTTATAAAGTAAAATGGTTAGCACAGTACCTCACGTATTTTAAAAAATCTATTCTTCTTGAATAACAGAGGGGCAATATTAAACAAACACTACTGATAGAAATTGTGAAACGCCGATTCATGTACCAGTAGTGACAAAAATCCGCTCCACGAAGAGATGATAAAACTGAAACATTCATCAAAATAAAATAAAATTCTCCATAAATGATAAAACTTAGTACAAAGAAAATAAGAAATCGTAAGATTATAAGTTCAGGATAATGCTTCCTTTCAAATTAATTGTTCTGTAAGGTACGTATGGGTAACTGGGCCATACTTTTCAAACAAATTTAACTTAGTTTACTCTAAAATTTGATTTTTATTCAATTTTTAACAGCACAAAAAAAAAGAAAGTATTATTTGCCAAGATCACTTGATTGCAAAAATTGGATTTAATTCAGTTTTTAATATAAGTTATATAATTCAATTTTGTTTTGTAATTTATATATCTGTGTTGTGTGGATCAAGTTACCTGATACCTAGTAGTATAAGAAATTGAGCGCAGGCTTGCCTGCAAAACTTTTATCCAGGCCCCCTTTATAAAAGTGTTTAGCAAACACAAGTAGTATTAGTGAATTAAATAATAAAAAAATATCTTAACAAATTCATATTCATCAACATATGATTACTACATAAGAAATTAATTTTACAAACAGATTATGCTGATTTAGAAACAGTTACACAAGTTACCAAAGCGGGAAAAATCGTTTTTCCAGAAGATTTTATATCTTTTATTGTGTCCACTATCGCAAAATATCAGAGAAAGTATTAAGTAATTAATATTTCTTACAATCGCAAAAATTTCAGCATAAACATGGGCCCTCTTTAACCTACGCTCACCCGCATTGTGGGTCTTGTGGGCCCAAATGTTACGCCACTGCTGGTACCCTGTAGCAACTGGAATCATTCCCTTTCGTTCCCTTACTCCAATAAACCATTCTAGTCTAGACCTTCCATCCACAAACTTAATTTTTACATCATTTACTTTTGCAAAACTTTGAACTACATTCACAACCTGCCCTCACGAGGTCTCTTTTCCATGATTCGAGAACAATTTGCCAATAAATCTCCAAAAGTAAGTGGGTGTTGAAGACTTTCTTCTCCTCCCATCCCATTCTGGGAGACAATTCCTGTATTTTGTGTTCCATTTACATTGGAGCGAAGGGTGCTTCTGGCAGAGCAAAGCAGCACCCTAAAGGCTGTAGTTTCCATTTGGAAACATCTTCAACTGCCTGAGCTTTATACTACATCCATAATCTCTCTTGACAGGTCTAACTCCCTCTTTCCCATTATTCAAAGGCCATTTTCTAGTAGATCCTCGAAAGTAAGTGGATGCGAGTACCTTCCACGAGCATAATTTGTGATAAGCTTCTTTTGTTGAGCATTTTGTTTTCTTTCTTGGCAATGTCCAAAAAGGAGAAAATAAAACCGTAATAATCATACTTCACTTTAAGATCATTCACATTATGTATGCACAATTAACAGGAGTTTTGAATCCACATGGTAAATGGACCTTGCTGCGACTCGGCTACCATACTCAACTGTGATCTAATGGGATATCTGGGCCATACCCTGAAAACCAAGGATGAATTTGTTTTACCGACAACCAATTGAAAATCCCTTCTACAATATCTCTCAAAGTGATTCACGTAACAACAATTAGAGGACAAGATTGGCCCAGTAGTAGTAAATGAGCACAATCATGCAAAAACTCGCAATAATGTTATTCTCCATAAGATGGACGTTCACATCATAAAATGCCTTCTTCAAGTTTAGGGAGAACGGCAGAGGTATGGCCTTATAGGCCCAGTCACCCAAAATTATTTTAATGTCTAATAAAAAGATATTTTAACAAATTCACCAGCAAAACAAACAGCTCACTGTCTACAAAACAGATTTCTATGTTTTGAGCATTAGAAAGTTAAAAGATGATTATAAAAGCATTTAATAGGAGCTCAATTAGACCATGAATGAGGTTACAAACAATTCATAGGTGTATGCAACCTAAAGCAACAGAGAGGTCCATCTACATTTCTGGGCCCTCTTTTCTATTGACATTTTTTTATATTAACATATGATCTTTAACTAATAATACATAAAATATATTACAAACAGAATTAAACTATAAATTTAATGATTACTATTAATAAATACAAACGGTTTTAGGTAGAATTATTTAGATGTTTGCCAAACCTGGAGAGCCTCTACCCCAAATGTCATGAAACAAATTCCCTAATTCACTGGTTTTGACAAAAAATTTAAAATACTGGGTACAAATTACTATGAGTTAATAACTGTTATAAAATTTGTTACTTCAGCACAACACAATAGTGGTCACTAATGTCCTCAACTGCTTTTAAGGAGGCCTAAAATAATTGTAAAAATCCTGAACAGGGGGGATTGGGGCCTTCCAAAACAAGTGGAAAATCATAGATTCAAAATATTAAAAAAATAAAAGGTTTTATCACATATGGCAATGGATCCCTTTGAAAATGTTCATGGCCACCCCGACCCCCCTCTGTGAACACCTATGATGACATTCATTTTTAATAATTAATACAGTGTGATGATAATTCTAAATAAATCTAAAAAGGATTTTAAAATATGAATATAATACCATATCAGAACAAAAATGAGAGTCATACCTCTGTCAAATTGATCCCCAATGATTATCAGGAATGTTACGCATGTTCCAAAGCAATAGAGAGCCACAACAACAGAGCATGCAATGAGTCCCGTATTTCCTGACAGAGCAGCTAATACTTCTTGAAGATTGGTTGCCCCAACATCTTCAGCACATTTGGCTAGAATGAGGAGAGCTCCCACTATCCAAACTAAAAGAACCTGAAAATTGTAAGTCAGTTAATGTTATTTATTGCCACATATTTTAGGACCTCAAATTATCGTTGTACTTACTGCCTGAACTGTCAAAGCTGTACCTATCCCTCCAGCTTGATCAAATGCTTGGGGTACATTTAGTAAACCAGCTCCAAGTGCTGCATTAACTATTAAAAATACAGTTGCTATTCTTCCAGAACCTCCTGATAAAAAAAAATAAATTGTAAATTTTTTTTTGGCACACATTAAATAAATACGTGCTGTTTAAAAGATGACACTTCTCCCACAAACAACAAAACGTACTTACGATGATCCCTATTTTGTGTTTCGACACAAAATGATGATGACGATGGTTCAGTGGTGAGAAGTATCTCATTGCCATTGCTAATAACCGATCCTTCAACAGATTCATCCCAATAATTTTCCATTACTTCACTCAGTGAACTTCATACAACAAAGCATTGCTCTCGAGAGCTCAGTGTAGTATTTACGCACTCAAACCTTAAAAACATAAAACACACATGGAGGGCTGTAACCACTGAAAGATGCACTAAGCCAACTTTGAACAACGCATCACGTGCATCTGAACAAAGGCTTTTGTACTCATCGCTTGAAGAAAACAATATTAATCCTAACCTATGTCACATGTAATGACAGATAACAAATGTATACATTCAGAATTGCCAATAGACGTTCGACATTATATTTTCTTTGAATAGTACAATTATAAACTATTGAACGCATACCTGAAGTCGGGTAGATATTTTTCATTTTTTAAGAATGTTTACAATCACTTTGAACGTATCTCTTTTAACTAATACGTAGATTTTACCCTCTTCAACAAACTATAATAAACAGTAAAGAAGTATATCGTATATTGGCAACAAATGTCAAAGACAAAAACCAATCGCGAAATTTTGTAACACGAAAACAGAGTAGAGCATGGGTCGGGAAATTTTTTGAAGTGAACAAAATTAAGAAGAAATGTTGCACTTGAGTCCTAGATCAATTGGCGTGAGATCAATATCGGTTAGTATTCGTCAACCTTCATTTTCGTAATATGTTTTCATACTGTATTATTTCAGTGTATTATTATAACCTACGGTGAGAACATTATGTTCGATGTATTTTTGCCAGCTTTTTGCTAAACTGTGGAATGGACATCAAGCAGCTGCTCCGACAAATGGAGAAAGAAAAATTAAGGATATTCTAAGTAAACGCTTCCCATCAGCAAAATGTGTAGAAGTTCAAGATATATCCGGTAATGATTATGTTCAATTTTATTCATTGTACCTAAGTTATTAACTTATGCATTTCATACTAGCTTGTAATTTGTAGGAGGTTGTGGTGCAATGTTTGAAATCATGGTGGAATCAAATGAATTTAAAGGCTTATCCATAGTGAAGCAACATCGACTGATAAATGAGGTACCAAACATTGGAGTTTTTTTTGTTTTTTTGTTTTGTTAGTTTCATCCTTAATTATGGATTCTAAGAGCCTCATTTTTTGTAATTTTATAGGCGCTGAAAGAAGAAATAAAGGAAATGCATGGTTTGAGAATACATACTTCTGTGCCATCGTGACATTCTTAGAGCATTAGGTGTTTTAATCTTTAAATAGTTTGGATGTGTAAACATTTTAGAAAGATTACATAGAGTTACTAACATTATGTAACACTTCTACAAAATTGACTTTAAATAATAAATTATTATTATTAATAAGTGAAATGAACTTTAATTTATATATTTATAATTCTATCCAAAATCACAACTTGCCTCTACAAGTCTTAAATTTTCTATATCCTCAATTCTGACATTTTAAAGTGTGCCGCTGTACTTTCGGCTGTTTCTGAGTTAAGCGAATAATTCAATATTTAAAATTTTTGAAATTGGCGGGTTAATAGTTTGTTACAAGAGTCCTCTGTTGGGAGAAGGTTGTACTTCCTAAACGGTTCATAGTTTGTTGTATGCTCGGTAGATTGCATACGATGCTTTAGTGTGAAGCCTAGCTGAAAGAATCTTTACCATCATAAAATCTTTGAATATTACTGAATTTTAAATTACGATATGTTATTATTTTACAATCTATGATAAAAAAGCCTTTAGATTAAATATTTTATGTAAAGTACAAAACCAGCATCGATATTATGTTAAGTAATTTAATATGTAAACAAAATTTTCATTAGGTATCGATATAACTCTCAGAATGTTTAGGGAATAGGGAGTTTGTGTATCCTCGAACGTTTAAGCACTATCAATCTTCTGCGCATGTGCAGGTCAAGTTCGAATCACTTTACTGCATCTGCGCATTCGCAGATCGATAGTGCTGCCGCTGTGGCGTGCACAAACTCCCTAATTTGTGCACCATCGATCGTTAAAGCACTGTCGATCTGCGCATGCGCAGTTCAAGTCACTTTAGAGCATCTGCGTATGCGCCGAAGATCGAGATTGCAGACGATTGCTGCCCGCTAACGTTAAAGCAATCGAAAGCACTATCGATCTTCTGCGCATGCCCAGTTCGCGTTCTGCACCACTTGTTCCTGGCATTCTGCCTGCGCTTGCGCAGAGGATCGAGATTGCCGTCGATAGCTAACCCGCTAATCGTGCAAAAATCCCTTTTCGCGCGGTGAAGTGTTATAGCAAGCGATTATCGATCTTCTGCGCATGCGCACTTCGAGTTTCGCATCACATCAGCGCATGCACAGAAGATGGAGACTGCAGGCAATTGCTTTGCGCTTCGGCGTGCCAAAACTTCCTAATTACCCAAAAAGACTGCGCATGTTCTCTTGAGCTCGAGGATACCTCCCGCTGTTTTACCAATATTGTAGAATTATGAATAAAAGATAGCAACCCACATATTTGATAATTGCCAGTATTTAAAGACCAGAAATGTTAATTCCCGCGTAGTATGGGTTAGATATAACAGTATTTTAGAAGTAGATATGTAACAGCAAGCTAGCTATGCCATATACGTATGTTGTACGTATGTACGGCTGTTTGGCCAGATGAAACAGACTTTATCACCGATTTTGAAAATATTTGGCAACAGAGATCGTTCAGTGTCAGTAGCTTTCCCATTTTTCCAAGCTTAATGGGGTCCACTTTACAATGATTTTTTTGGGACATCATTGACAAATTTTCATGTTTCTCTTGATCTTGTACTCCCTATCAATTTACTATTTTTTTGTACCTTTAGATCCAATTTTCATTTTCTATTCTCTTCACATTTGTTTTAACATCCTCTATGCATCTCTCGTATTTTGATGACATTCTGTAGATATCGCTTTTCATGGGATATTTTCTTTTCCTTTACTATTTTCTCGAATTCTTTATTCCAGCATTCACATCTTTTTTGATCATTTCCTTTCACGTTACTTCTTCATACGGCATCACTTTTTATTAAGGTTTTTAAGGTTTCATACTTAGATTGGTGTTTCCATTTGCATATTACTATAGTGAAACCTGTTCAAGACGGAGACGACAGGGTCCCAATGTTTTCCGTCTTGAACAAATTTCCGTCTTTCAGGTACAGTCCTTCGAACACTTTCGTTGTTAAAAATGATTCGTTGCATTCCGTATTTAATACACCACAAAAAATTATTTAGATTAATGCTTTTAAATAAATCATATACAATGTTTTACTATTCATTATAGTTTTTGCTATTAGAACTTCATATGTCTGTCAGTTCCAATTGCGTGTTGCGCTGAATGGATTTCCTCTCCAAACATTCCTTAACTATGCACAATTGTTCATAACGGTTGCGGCAATTTTTATTTGCAGCGAAAATTTGCAGATTTCTTATATTCTTCAATGCATCATAAAAGTTGACGATTGTTGATGTGTCATTTGCTTCCTCTTCTGCATGTGCTTCCTGCTCCTCATTGCCGTCGTCATACTAATTTCCTTGCTGGTTGTCACGATAAGTTCTGCTGTAGAAACAGCTTGCTTATACGCGAGTACATTTTATCGCCGTTGATGTACTCTGTAGCTTCTATATCAAACCCTCCCTTTGATCATAGATCAGTTATAGCATGCACATTTGTTTCAGCTTCATCCAAATCCTCATTTTCTTCAGAATCAGGGAGAAAATTTGCCTTCCTAAAACATTTAATAACCGTTTCCTCTTTTACTTTCTGTACTGCCAAATGAATCCAGCCCACAGCATCTAACATTGAAATTGACTTTGCCATCTCAGAGGAGCTGCTTGCACCTTCCATTTTCGCAACCAATCTTCGATAAGTCCTTTTGAACATATAGATCACTCCTTGATACACGGGCTGTGTGACGCTGGTAGTGTTAGGTGGACACCATGCCAATCTTACATTAGACAAATTAATGTGTGGGTGGATGTGGTGATATCAAGAAAAGCAGCACTTGACGGTTTGGGTTTTACTTTCCCGTATAGTACGTATATACGGAGTAATATACGTAGTATAGGGAAAGTTATGTAAAGCTGCGGAAAATCGATTTCGAGATTTCAATGGATATACACGTTTTGGGATCACCAGAAACCGAAAAAGCGGTTTTTCAAAACGCCCGTCTCTCCGTCCGATAGTCCGTCCGTCCGTAAACACTACTAGCGGCTAAATCATGCATAGGATTTTTTTCCAAACTGAAGAAACCCCTGTTCCTCTGGGTCGAGCCGAAGTTTTGAGATTTTGAAAAATATTTGAACACTGGTGCTGCATCTCTAGAGCCACCGAAAACGAGCACGACAAATTCTCGCAATTACGAACAGTCAGGGATGGAAAAAGCGGGGAGTTCAGAGTACGCGATATCCAGATCACCAAAATATTCGCTTAATCCCACTGGACTACGCATTTACACCAGGAATTGACCTGTTACTAACTATGATTTTACATAGAAAATTACCTCCCCGTCATTGATCAGTTCATAACATCGTTGAATCAGCACGTTCCAGCATATGAAGTGGTCTCCTCACGATTTGGTTTGCTGGCTAGTCTCAGCATTTGAAAACAAAAACATTTATTGAATAAGCAAAACTGTTAGCTTAAATGTTCGACGAAAAGGTTAACTCAAAACGTGGAACGTTAACGAAAATATTTTTTTAAATTAAAAAATTTTTACCTTTTAGGTTTTTCGGGGGTTATTATTCACAAAATATACATTACATGAAGACCATAACAGTCTCTTCCAGTTACATCAAGGCACAAGTACACTTACTTGAGCTTATGTTTTAATCTATAGTTCACATTTTCATTTAATACAAAAATATAACTTGTAGTAAAAATACCACACTTGTGAATAAAACAATATACAGTTATTACAATCACATATAATATTTATAACCCTATCACCAGCAATTCATGACGGTTTTAAGCGATCTTTTGGAAAGCGTGACAATATCCTGGATGGTGCATAAGCTGTACGGCCAAGATTGGAAGTTCATTTGCTAGGACTAGCTTCAAGCCTTAAATTTAAAAAAAATGTCGATAGTTTATTTACGTATACTTTAATTAAATGTTTGTTTCCTTTGAATTTGTGCATTAGGAATAAACCTGGGAGCTTTGGTAACCAGTCTTAGGATATTTTTGCATCATTTCTAATTTATTAATATGCATTTGCAGCACCTCCCTATACTGGTCACGCATAGGTGAGACGGGAGAATTATAGATTTATAAATTGTTACTCTTTTTTCTATTATTAATGCAAAGTTTTTATTTATTTATGGGTAAAGTTTGACAATTTTTGTATAGGTTTTGTCAACAATATCAACATGGTTCTTCCATGTTAATCTCTAATCTACGAGTAATTTGACTCCTAGGTATTTGACGGGTTTGTTATTGTTTAGCCAGAGAATCGGGTTGTTAAAAATTGTTACAACTGAAGGGGTTATAAATATTTTACGCGAGAAAATTTTAGCTTGTGATTTGTTTGAGTTTATATGGATTCTCCATGTAACAGTCCATTTATTTTAAGGTATTTAAATCATTTTGTAGGTATTCCCAGACAATAATCATTTCATGTTGTGAGAGGCTGGTAGTGTCATCAGCGAACTTGGTTATTTCGGTATTCATTAATTCCGGAAAATCGACAAGGTACATTTTTAATAAAGTCGGTGACAATGGAGAACCTTGTGGAACTGCAGCTGAAATTCTGAATTTATCCGACATGGTGTCGTGTATTTTAATATTAAATGATCTGTTTAGCAAGAAACTTTCAATTATATCTTGAAGATATTTGGGAATGCCAAATGGCGGAGTCCTGTATGCCAGACACGCTCGAACGCTTTAGTAACATCTAAAAAAAAAAAGAGCTGCAGTTTACTTTTTCTCTTGAAAACACTTCGCAATCAAATCCGTGACTCTTAAATTTTGGTGTTCAGTCGAGTGATTTGCTCTAAAGCCGAACTGGGCATCAGGTATAATGTTCGTAACGTATAAGAATTTATTTAACCGAGCTAAAATCAGTCTAACAAACACTTTAGCTAATGAAGGTAATGGGCTAATTGGTCTGTAATTGTCTAGTAGTTGTGGACATTTATTCTTTTGCTTATTGGAAAAATTGTTGCGTTTTTCCAATTGCTTGGGTAATAACCTTGTCTTAAAGCTGCATTTAATGTTACTGTTGTTGCTGCAATTGTGGATTTTGGTAATTCTTTTAATATTTGACTAGGCTGTGCCCAGCCGTTTTTATGTTTTTCGAGTCTGTTTATTGTGCTTTTGTTCTGCGGGGGATATGAATATTGTTCTTACATCCGCGGAGCATATATGTTGCTATAAAAGTTAGTAAATATAATTTTAAAGTGTTTTTTGAACCTTTTCCTAAGATTCCCCCGCAAAAGAGGCCCCACCAAATGTTTGTCCAGGGCCCCCCACTCACAGTATATCCGCCTCTGATAATAGTACTAATGCCAAACCTGCCTAATATAGGATTTCAGTTTGCACAAAGAGTAGAACTTTTACGTGATACGCAAACACGTTTTTCTGTCCGTCTCTCCGCCTGTGAACAACGCTAGCGGCTAAACCATTCAGTCGATTTTCTCCAAAAGTGGTATTCCTCAGTCGATCTGGTTGACTTCTGGAGACCTTGAATTTGAAACCTATATTTTAATTACAAAGGTGATTTCCATGAAATCCCTGGGATATTTCCCCAATGTTCAAAATGGCTCCATCGTTTTTATTCAGTTTTCTTGTGGAATTCTGTGAATGACCTTTAAGAGAGTGGTGTAGATGGGCAATGAATGGTTCGTTGAAAACTCTGATTTTTCGAAAATTGAAAATTTTAAATGTTATCGGCGTCTTTCTACAACTACAATTATGAAGATAGAGATTTTTCCCTTAATGAAATCTGTTCCTTAAAATAAGATTTTGAAATAAGGTCATGTACAATTTTTGGAAAATTTTTAGTAGTTTTTGCATAATTTTGCTTGAAATTACGGGAGAGAATGTACGTGCTTTTCGCAACACTAGTTTGCCTCTGCAGATGTGCGTTGAGTTGCACGATTCGAGCTCCGATGGATAACATAGAGCCAATAGCTTAGAAATAAACTGTCTGGGTAAAGCATCAAATACGCACCGAGGTACCCTCGCAGAGAAACACAGATCTTAGCATTATTGCAGTATGAGCGCTTGTGACACTTTATTCACGCCAGAAATCTGCCGTCTTGTCTGTAATAGATTTTAAAACAAAAGTTGACATTCCAACCCACCGACCTTCCTGCCCCTATAGTGTTGATTGTCCCCCAGAAAATACTGCCAATTTGCCCCCTGGTGGGGAGAGGTGTGGTGGGACTTTGTGCAAAGACTTAAAACGGCCTACTAAAGAACGCTGCCAATTGGCACGCTGGCCGCGAGAGGCGTGGCGGGACCTGACGTGGGAGTTGTAGAGAAAATCGCTCAGTTGGCGACGGGGGCGTGGCGGGGCGTCCGGTGGGCGGGGAGCGATCCCCGGAGCGGTCTTCGACCCGCCCGGCCGCGCGCCGTCCTCGACGCCGTCCCCGATGCTTGCGCGGCCAGCGTCACCGCCGCCGTCGCGCGTTTTTTGCCCGAGCACGACGGACGCGGCCGCTTCCTGTCGCTGGAATGTAATTGGACGCGAGGCGGCGGCGGCGGCGGCGGCGGCAGGGGAGGGTACAGCACAGTGCGGAAATTTTCGTGATCTAGGGGGAAGAAAGTGGTTATTGCTGCGGAGTACATGTGATGCTCCGGTTGTAATACACGGTTATGATAGATTGTTGAACATTATCCAAAAGATAAAACTTGTCAGTTCATTAAATTAACTTGTATTTACTCCATTGTCATCAACATTAAATGTGAAGTATAATAACTGTTCATTTTGTAAAAAAATGAATAAAAATGGAAAAAATAATAATTTATTATCACCAAATGTATAATGTTGATTTGTATGAATGGAATAAATATAGAAAGATATATCGTCGGTGCTCAAGAAAAGTGACACATTAAAAAACAATATTTGAGTTCAGTGAAATGTGTGTAAGAAAATAGTATGACATGTTTTGAGATGTGCCACTATTCTTGTGTACAGACTATACGATATAAACGGATTCTAGATAACTATCTTCTCAGCAGTGGGTATAAAAATCGCCCGATCAATAATAATAGCCCAAGTGAATTTCAGTTCCGAAATGTTTTCTGTTTGCAAGTTAGAACAGATAAAAAACTGCTCCAAACATATTTTAATGTGTATTTAACGGAATGGTCAACTTGCTTGAACAGTTGAAGCTTAGATTAGATAAAAAGTTCTGTATTATCTACTTTACCGTTCATTTTAATTTTCCAGAAATATACTTTTAAAGTAACATAAATACTCTGTATTAGTATCAAATGTATTGTAATTCTCTAGAATTTATTTAAAAAAGCAGATTTTGAGTGTTTAATAATCCGATTACATGAATTTGTGACTTGCCGTAACATTTTTACGTAATAGTGTACAACTCTGAAATAGGCGCTATATCGACTGTTTGAGCGCTAGGATTTGCTGAGCACGTAGTTTTTCTTATTTCTTCTCAACCATATTAGAGCAAAATTATATTTCTGATCAATCGTAATGGTCATATGTTTCTAAAACAAATAAATATTCTATTGACATTATGTTGACAGAAATTATGGTTACTTATTGTCAGCAGTATTTAAGTAAAACAAAGAAGTAATCTGAAGATCTGAAAATTTCTCAATAACGTTTTGTTTTTAAAAATGTACATACATTTCTGTAACTCACGAATTATATAAAGACTTCACAAATAGATAGAACCCAATTTTAGAAGTCACCATGTCTTGATTCTTAAACAACTTTAAAGAACCGCGTCAATTATGTTTTACCAATTTTTTGAATTTTTTTATTCATCCTATTTTTCCATTCCAATGGAAATACTAATTAGGCTGAACATAAACTGAATACCTAAGTTGCATGGAAGGATATTATCGTGGATACGTACTAGGAATGCCATCTTTTGCTGCCTTAGACGTCTATTGGTGTGACGCTATGGATAAACATCGCGCTATTATGAAACATCTGTAGGGAAATGATTTCCATGAGGGATTATGGACTCCAGTAGTGATAACGTAACTCTTCGTCCGCCTAGACAAGGAATTTTGGCACTGTGTGACAACCACAGAGGCAATGGTAGAGGGGTTTGTTTGCGATGCTAGGCCTGTGCTGTTGCTTCGGTTCGGCCGCTACAAATTACCATCATTACTTAGAGCCATGACGCAAAAATGCCGCGGTACGTAGTACTTGCGTTATTAATGCGTGCCAAAGAATTTTTCCCTTCGAATGTCGCGGGCGCTGTCTCTCGGTGAACGTTAAGCATTGAAGCGACCAATCATTTTCTCTCTTGACTTCTCCGAATCGCGATGAGTCAGTCAGCAAATGCTGTTCCCTTTCGCTGCTTCTCATGACTCTCCAACCGAGTTACTTACCTTTATGGCACAGTGCGGGCAAAACACGAGGTATTCTAACAGGATACGGAAACATGTAGGTGTTATTTTTGCTGCACTGTTCTCCGATCTTAAGGAATACCAAGTAAGAAGCTGTGATTTTGCAATTCTGAATCCTAAGAAATGAATGAACAGTACCATTTGTTTTTGAACAATCTCATTGATTGTCGAGTATTTTGTTGAGTAATTGTTGAGTGTGAGTATGAATGGTTATTGTCCAAAGCACTCTATTTCATTTATTTTGTTTCCAAAATTAAATTGCACAAAACGAAGCAATCCTGAAATGCAAAATTAGTGTCTTATTCAGAGATCTTTTAGTTGATTGAAATATATATGAATTTCTATTTTCAGTTTAGAGATATAAAATCAAGAAACAATAGTACGTTTTAAACTCTATAAATTAAAACATGACTTTTCCCTTGGGGGAAGGGCTGAGAACTCAATGGAATAATTTCACAGATTTCAAGTATTGAAATCACTTAAAAAATACAACCTCGGATTTTCGGTCGTAAAATCTGAATTTTACCAAACAAAATGTATTTCGCATTTTAAGTCTGCTTCTTCGATTGTAAGTCCTCTCCAAATCTATTATCGGGTATTTTTGATTGCCCCGCCCATGGGATAAAAAATTCTCTCAAATTATCGCGGATTAACAGATTAAAAGAAGAGTCGGGCAGCGCTCGAATCGCGAAAATACACGAGTGTTGTTACTTGACCAACAGATAGCAGTACGGAGGTCTTACTGTAACGTCCGTCAAATTACATGGAATTTCAAGCATGCAAGTACTCTAGAAATTTATAGCGTCTCCTTCGCAGACGACGGTGTTTGGTGTAAGTCGAAAGTGCAAGAACTGTATTTTTTCCTACGAATACACTGTTTCCACCGCCTCAATGCTTAACAACTTCTGAGAGATTTTTAACTCAAAGAGCCCAGTCGGTTACACTTGTTAATTTTCGCGGCATACCGAAACTTTTCCTCCTGTTAGTTTTATTACTCAACGATTTATGAGATTTAAATAAAAATGCATGACATTATTTAATGATCTACAACTTATTGAACTATGAGAAAACATTCAAGTTACAAGAATCTATATCTTTGAAAAATGAATTGGGAAGTTGGTATATTTCTTAAAATTTCGAGCAGCATGGATGTACGCCGAATATGAGATTAGTGTGGAATGTATAATTTCACCACGTTTACATTAGTTTTAAATACTTTAATCAATAATATCTTTCATCCGTAATTTTATTGCAATTTATGACAATTTACTGCAATTAGGAACAATAATGTATGATTTGTTTACTGCAAATTATGAACAATAATGTGTGATTTAGCTTTTCTGTTCCAAAGATCAGCACAACGCAAACATCGCATGAATGCATTGTGGAAATCCATGGAGTGGTGTCCAGCTCTCGTGAATATTAAGCAATGTGCTTCGTTGCTTAATAATTACATTTTTGTGGGTTGATCGCGTTCTGCATTATGTTATTCAATTATTTGAGGGATAAATTGCGCCGAGACATAAATCTCGGGTTTAATATTAGAGGTGAATGACAGATTCGTAAATAAATATAAAATATCTGAACCCTTTTGATCACATCGAATTAAGGGAAGAGCTATAGAAATGCTAGAAAAGTTTGGCGTATGCACTGTATGGAAAATAAAAATATCCAAAAATATTGGTTCATGTCGTTGAGTATTAAGTCTCGAAGACTAATGAAATGAGGTTGATTTACAGTTTTTGGAACAACACAATTACTATTCACTGTGAACACAGAGTTGAACATGTTTCTGAAACTGTAATTGAAATGTTTCGTATTTACCAAGATCTGTATAAGCACGTTGTAGAGAATTATGACAAAAATCCTGCTGTTTATCTTAAAAAGTAGCGCACCACATAATGTTATTATTATAACACGGGGTTTCGTCTAGAAAATAATTTGAGATTCCTTCTAAACCAAATTTTATGATTTTGCTTTAAATGAAAGGTGTTGGAACCGAGATGTGTTATAGCTTTTGCTATTTTCTCAGTGGGTTTAAAGTAAAAACACTGAATTTTAATAAATCAATAATTAAATTAACATTAATAGAATGAAGAATTATCTCCCGTCATTTGTTCATTACGTCATGTTGAAGACTAACTAAAATACAATTATAATTTTTTTATAAGATTTTCTTGCACCGTGAGGTTATACGAGGGTAGGTCAAGAGGTACATGCGCTGAGGTTCTAATCATATGTAGGTTAATTGTATAGCTTTATGCACTTACCAGCCTTAAGATTCGTTCGCTTTGCTTATGGTAAGTTTCAGCATTATCACCAAATGTTCCTTTCAGTTGGTGAGACCTGAACATGATTTCACCACTCTTCGTCCACGTAAAAGAGAACAGACTTTCATAATCGGTTTTTATGATATAATTGTGTGCCAAAAGCGGAAATTCTTAGAAGGCTTTCAGCAAAATGTGGTTGTAATGTTTTCCTTGGCGACGACTTTATCAGTGCATTGAGCTCTTCAAGAGCAGTCAACCAGGAGAGATGGCTCAGGCCATCAACTGATGTCACTGCATTGCCTCTAGCCGGGATGTCCTGGGGAACGAGTACCGACGGTGGCAGGATTTTCAAAACTAGCCAGATAACTAGGTCGCGTTCTGTCGCTGTCTGGAGGAAAATTCTAGCGGCCGGCTGCTCTGATCGGTAGTTTTCCGTGGTTTCTCAGATCACCAACACCATGCGAATGCCGGAACAGTACCCTAACAAACGATCCACGGACAGGGCGCGATCTTTCCTTCCTCTTCCTTGCCCTATCCTCGCCTCTTACACACATAAATTTACACTTACGTCCAACACACTTCCACACATGCCGAGTGTTAACACATTTGTGCTGGAGCAGACTGTAGACAATTTCTCGCCGAGCTGGGCGATCCTTGTGTGAGCTAGTGATTCTCGGCCAGTTTGGGCCGAGCATGGGCAGGGCACGGAGCACCATGAGCAGGGCTCCATGGTGTTAAAATCGACTAGTGTGGCGCGAATATGAATTTCACGCATACCACTAAAAAAATTGAATTTCACGCTCTCCCCTAGTCACCTAGTTTGTCGCTGCCTCGCCAGGTTGAAAATAACCCAGGGAGCTGTCGCCCTCTGGCTTGAACAGCGTCAGAGAGATGGAACCCCGCCGCCGCCGCCCCCGCTCCCACTGTCGCCCCCTCTTCCCCCCTCCCCTTAGCGATGGCGAGGAGGGCGAGACCTGCTTACCGCCGGGAGACTTTGGACAGCGGCGAGCCATATCCATAAGGACTGACATCAGGGCGTGGCGTGGCGTGGGGATGGACTGAGGCTCAACCATGGTGGAAAATTGCCACTATCTGCCTGCCTACCACTGAGGTGAACTGACGTGGATAGGTGTTACTGAGGGATTACTGAAATTCACATATATACCGTAATATACTTAGCATCCAATTCTAACAAAATGTCAAGAAATTTCTCTTTGGTATGTCCTGAAGGACAAAAATATGTAAATCCTAGAAACCCGTCCGTACTTATTGTTGCTTTTCCTCCTTATATATTGAGATGGGTCAAAATACCTTTAGGATATTTCGTAAATAAAAGTCTAATAATGTCGATCAGGGGCGGACAAGAGAAATTTAAAGAAATATGAACAGAAAGAGACGTTGGGAACTTCAGGCTTAGGTTAATGTCAAGAAAAATGATTTCACAAAAAGATAATATTAGTAAACAATTTAATAAATAATATTTTATTAAATAGATATTGTTATGGCAGACAAGAGAACTCAGATGGTATAGTTACAGAGGTTAAACTAGCATTGGAACGACCAGAAACAATGTAAACAAGTGATGAGCAAAAATAACTTAAGTTCCAAAATTTAAAAAAAAAACATCGCAATACGTCTAGATGTGGTAGAGGTACAATGTGTTGCCGTTATCATCAAAATCTATTAGAAACAGTTTAAACTCAGAACAGAACATGATTTAGTAGACAATAATGTTAGTCGCGAATGTTTAAAACTAATAATAACGAGAAAGCAGGTCGAGTAGAAGGCGGACGGCTTTAAAAATATGGGCTGATAAGAACAGAGAGTGGAATAACAAGACATGCTGGGAGGACGACTCCGAATGGACGTATTAGCTACTCAGCGCCAAGAGTACAGTGCATCATCACCAGGGAAGAGTATAGTTTGAAGTTAAATACAAAGTCTTTAATATTTATTAAATGTGCGAAGCCAAGAATATATTAGAAAATTAAGAGAGGTAATTTTTGATTAGAAATTAATCATAGTAAATTTATGATGATGATCATCATCATTAGATCGAGAAAACAAATTAAATCTGAATAAATTCTTGCTAATAATTGATTAGAAAAGAAAGATAATACAAACAAATTAATTAAATAAATAAATAGCAACCGACACTTCATGCCGTTGGAATATTAATTCACTTAAGAAGTTGTTATTATTTCAAAAGTAGGAACCAGCAAATTAGTAAATTCCTGGCACAAATAGAGGTATTCACCAGCCGGATTCTCGTATAAGCGGTATGTTTTCAGGCCATGAGAAAGAGGCAGACGTAGTCCTGAGATTGTATCAGCGCGTCCCATGTATACATCCAAAACCAAGCTAAACAATTACATAGATATAATAGGAATAGAAATTAATTGAGAGAGAGCAGTGGGCACAATCACAATATTTGAATAGGAAGAAAAAGAATTGGAATCACCTCAACAAGTGAATAGTCCGTAATTTTTTGACGATAGCCAAAGACGCTATAATATCTTAAATTGTTACAAGAATTTGTGATAAATTTCTTCTTAGTTTGAACAAAACGAACACCATAAACAACATTAATGGTTTTCAGCTTCCCAAAAATTGAAACGTACGAAACACAATCGTCGGTGGGCCACTGAGTCCCCCGTCCTTGGCGATGCATCGTCATATATTCTCGTGAGAGCGAACACCTTCTCTGCATCTTAATTTTTCACATTATGCATGCGAGAGCAGCGTCCTATGCAAAACACTAGGTTTACTTTGAGTCAGCTGCTAATCACACGCTTCCACAAACGATTTTATTACTAAGAAAGCTGAGCGACAATTTT
Organism: Gryllus longicercus; assembly: GCA_038098605.1. Classification (NCBI taxonomy): domain Eukaryota; kingdom Metazoa; phylum Arthropoda; class Insecta; order Orthoptera; family Gryllidae; genus Gryllus; species Gryllus longicercus. The sequence goes on along the minus strand of JAZDUA010000047.1, from coordinate 4,348,510 downwards.
TAGCTGCCTGGTACACCTTTAATAGGTGAGAGTGAGAAGATAAATCAAAAGAAATGAACGTGTGGAGTTCCTGGCGGTCTCCAGGTACTTTAATTTACTGTCATCAGCTCTTACATACACCCTTCGTTTCTCATATTTATTTATTATAATTACAGCGATATATGATGAAGAAGGGTCTCTAGTCGATAAATGGGAATCAAGGCCATTTGGTGACAGAATCCACAGGAAATTACGTGGTTCATTGCACATATTTCTATTATATTTCATCTCTTTTGAATATAATTTAACGTATACCAGTTTATTGGTCTTAATATACTAGGTGTTCGCTGTAAAGACGGATGGAACCCTAAGGAAAGAACTTGAAAAGAGGGCAAACATATGAGAACGAAAGGTATTACATGAATGTGTAGTGACATAAAATGGCTTTACTTAACCAATATCAAATATTTATTCATACAATTGTAATTTAGCATGAATTTTAGGTAACATTTAATCAGTTGTTTTCATAAAAACAGCTTCATATTTGTTCTTTAAATTTTCTTCTTCGAAGATTGTTTTTTGCAAACGTTTTGGATTATCTCTGTACCTTCAATAATTGCAAAATATTAATATTGCGAAAGTACAATAATTATGTAAGAGAATTTTTATTAAATAAAATATGTTTAAAACTATTAGTGCTAAAGAATGACACCGACTCTGTCGCACTAGTTCTCTAATCTCTTTGGTCTAGGCTAGAGTTTCGGTATTTTCCCCCCCCCCCTCTTCCCACCTATCGACGTCAACACGACAAATTAATAGATAAGTTCTGTAATTAGTTATTGATATTCATATAACTTCTCTGATGTAGTGTGTTTATGTTGGATGACGAGGCCATGCGTGATCGTACTGGCACATTGTAGTTACTACCACACCCCGTATTTATCAATTCACAAGTTAGTGTTTTTGTGTCGTTTGTTTTACAAAAGCGTTTTTGTCTTCGGAGGTACTAAGTAGTGTGTTTATCAACATAAACACCACAATCACCATCTTTTGGATATTATGGAACAAGTGATTTTGTTCACAATTAGCAATACAGTAGAATTCAGCAAAATTACATAAGAAAAAACATGTATATCTTATTGTTGGGAACACACATATATTTTTTACACCCTCGAAATCTCATTCTGCGTCATTCACCCAAGTCACCCAAAGTCACCCAAAGATTATAAAAGAAACGGGTGCCTCGGCTAGTTCTTGACGGAAGTAGCGAATGATGACGCGTGTTGTCTCGGCTGTCAGCTCGGATCTTCCCGCTCTCTTCGCGAAAGGTCGATCTTGATGGACGGCTGCGCATCGAGAGCCCGATGAGATTCGGAAGCTGTCGCGCGGCGCACGGTGCCGAGATGATGAAAGCCGGCACGTACAAGACATCAGCCACGTCAGAGTGGATTTCTCTTGGAGGAAAAAAACCTGAAGGCGGGTTGTTTGATCATTGACTGGTTTGCATGTCGGCACATGCCCTTAGACGCGTGCAGAAAGAAGCCTGTGGAGCAATTGATTGACAAATCGATGTGATTCAATTACATTGTCAAAGTTTAAATAAAGAGTTTTCAATTTAGTGTGAGTTCCTCGGCATGTTAGCTCGTGCAGCAGGCTAGTAGAATTCGAAGATTAATATGTGAACATAACTTTCTAGTAATTTTCGTAACACTTTAAGAATTGTACGAGTGCTTGATGTGGTACGGGGTTCAGAACTCGTGATTCAGAGATATCGCGGGAATGCTGACATGGCCTCTTGTTTTGCTTCTAGACATAAATGTAATTTCACTATCTGTACACGTCTTCTAGAGGTCTTTGAGGAATACTATAGTTATTCAAATTATCGTTCTCTATGTTCTCACCCCAGGAAGTCAATGCCTTCCCGAAGAGCACGATGAGGAACAATAGCCAAAATCTAAAGCTGTAGCGGCTTTGCAAACATTTTTTATTATAATGGAGGGATTTTTTCTTTTCAATTCTCTCAAAAAATGCTAATTTTCATATGTATTCAGAATTCAACTTTAATATGGTTTAGGGTAGGGTTCCCAGAATTTAAGAAAATGCACAGAATATACATCTCTCTGTAATGCGTCACACATCGTTTTTAACTCTTTTTCACGTTAAACAAATCGTTCACCATAATTATAAAACTTTTCTTATTAGCTTATTTTCACTCCCTCACTCCCATAAATTGAGCATCATTGCAAAAACATTACTCCACGTACATAACGTTTTGGACTAATCCTTATTTCATTATTTTAGTTCTGTGAATAACTTTAAATATTACTTCTAACAAGGCTATCGAAATCCCAATATTTATTTGCTCTTACTGGCTTCCGCGAAAATAAATTTGTTCCTTCAATGAACAGTTACCGTAACCTTTAATTCAAGATCCTGGTTGTAATGGGATATGTTTTTTGCAAAACTCCTCTTAAGTCTTCTTTACCACATTACTAATTTGTTTAACATGTTTCACAGGTTTTGGAGTAATTTATAGGAACACTTTGGAGTGTGACGAATTCTTTAGAAAGAAGACCCAATGCACTTTACAAAGAAACTACAAAGTAAGTAGTTCTACTTGATCGAGCAGTCGAGGTAGGTCTCATTCCCAACAAAACGATGGCCTGTTGAAAACCGCATTCTTTTCGATGCGATTCAATGATTAAAGCAAAAAAGAGAAAGCGACGCCTTAAATTATTTTTCGTTATAACAAAAATAACAAAACACCAAGAACTGTAAAAATATAGATTAAACCAATTTATCAGACTCTAATTCCTAATTCACTTTTATTGGCAAAGAAAATCATCATATTTTAACATTTTTAAGAAATAAAGTGCAACTCCATTCATTTATACCAACATTACTTGTGGTTAGCATTGTTGCTATGTTCGGGTTTAATTCACATTTATACAAATAATCTCATCAAAATACAGGGGGTCCATATTATTTACATAGTTGAGCAAGGTGAGAGTATGTTCTTGGGTTATTTTATCTACCAACAAATCTCCGTTCGTGCCGCTCTCATGGACACAGTAATTATTGTTTTACATCTCATGCAACTACAATATTTATGAAGCCTTTTGCAAGTATTAATTTTCTGCACTTGTTAAGACATTTTTTGAAGTTCACGTGAAACATGTTTGTCATCGAGCTGTATGCCCGGCCATTAACGTCGTGGGCAGATTACATGCACATGCGCTTGTGTGCGTATGTGTTTATGCACGCACGTACATTGACCGCTTCATTTCCGTTATTTTCTATTAGAACCCAGCAAATTACCATAATAGGACCACTTCGTTAAGAAAAATCTTTCAAGAACGAGAAGTTAACGTGTTTGCTGCCTTGTATGCAACCGGACTCCATAGAATTGTGGGAGAGGTGCTTTGAATATTCTGGAAAGAGAAGAATATTTAAGTTACAAATTTAATTTGCAATATTTTTAATGAAAAACATGAAAGGAAATTGCTATTTAACAGAAAGAGTGATTACCAATTTGAAGTGGTACGGTGCAATTATTGTCTTGGCACTTTTTTATGAATACTGCACGAAAGTGAACCAATGCAAAACCACCTTTTCCTCTTAATGTGTACCCATCATGATGCTGGTTTGGACGAAAATGGTTTAGTTGTCGGTAAAAATAGTCTTTAACTTCTACTTACACCTCTTGAAAAAAATGAAGATCTTTCAGTAGTTGCGTTCGTGTTTTCTGGAATTTGTGCCCGTAATCTTGGTCCAGTTAAAAAACGATTAATGCCGTCGAGTTTGTCGATAAAACGAAAACAAACTAACATCGACACCCAACGTGGGAAGCGGGGAAGCAACTTTTTTTATTAGTCTTATAAAATTTATAAAAATTAGTCCGAGCAAGTTATTAGAAAAATAAGATTTGTAATTTTTTGATATCTAATTTTGTTTTAATTCAAATTACTTTGCTTTCAAATTACAATACATTATTTAATAAATATTGTCACCATGAAAATTGACGATGCTACTAGGCTATAAATTATCAAAGAAAAATAATAAGAGTGAAAAGTTTGACTCTACAACAAAACCCGTGGAAAAATGTTTATTTGACGTTTGCTGTTATTGTCACTTTCTAAAAACAAGTCTGTCTGTAAAGAAGTCAGAGAGGGTGTGGTTTTAAAAGTTCGAGTTAAAATAACAGTTTAAAATGTAAGCACCATATAAAGTTATTATTTCAGGCACCATGTTCTGAAATTTTGGTGACTAACGCTTACTTCATAGCAGTTTGTTGGCAAACTCTGTTGTTCCGTAATTTCCAAAAGCTTGTGCTTAACGGAGAATAGAATCGATCATCATACAATTAAATACCATCCCACTTTTGCACATATTTTTAAATACCTACTGTTAAAGACCATTCACTCTTTTGGATGAAAATGTCCACAAACACTAATTTGTAAGTATATGGAATTGGGGTATAAATAATGAAAGCCCTGAATAAAAGCGTTTGCGCAAGGTTTTGTCAGTGCTCGGAATTCAGTGTGATGTCAGTAAAATATAGACTGCGGAAAAATGGAAAATTAATCTCCTTGTGTGAGTATTCTTACCTCTGAACCTCAAATGATCAAGGAATTATTCAATGGTAATATTAATATAGAAGGTCGCATTAATTATAGGCACATGCTGGGGTCAACATGATACGGTGGTTCCGGTGGTTCTAGCACAGTATACCTATACTGTGGTTCTACTGTTAAAGAAAAACATAATAGTGTTAATATTTACACCTAAAATGATTAAGCCTGTAGATACTCGAGATTAATTTCTTTCATGTAGCGTGACATTTTTTCTTTCATTAATAGTCTACGCGTGTTAATATTTACACCTAAAATGATTAAGCCTGTAGATACTCGAGATTAATTTCTTTCATGTAGCGTGACATTTTTTCTTTCATTAATAGTCTACGCGTGTTGATTATTGGCAGATGCAATTACTTTGTAGTTACTTTTATTCAGAATACAGTTAGTACTTTTATTCAAGTCAGAGCATCCATGGTTGGGAAATAGGGAATTTAAAAAGAACGAAATACGAAACCCGACGTGAAAATTTCATTCCGAGTTTAGATAAGCGTATTCATAGGATACAAATGTCAACAATGAGAGAAAAGGTTTAAAAATATCTCGTGAACGCCCAACTTTGCTAGTGATCTGAGAGAGCAAAGTTGATTTATTGTCATTCAGGGTTGGATTGTTCACAGAGCTCGACCTTGGCAACAGTAACGTCGCTAGGACCGTAACCCACCTGTTGCTTAAGGAAAGATTGGGGATCCCTTTGGAAGAGTTACGTTTTGTTACAATTTGGTACGATTGTATCAAGTCGTAAGGGAAGGAACAATTGAGTAATGTAATGGGTTGTTATTTAGTCAAGTTTGTTTTCAGGGGAGGCTATATAGCGTTGGAAAGATTGCGACGCATGACGATTAATCGTGATATTTATAGTGAAATACTTCTTTAAATAACCAATGAGTAATGCTATCAAATTATTAGAAATTAGAGAAACCTTGGTGGAGGTTTTAGTTATAATTAATCGGTGGTTCAAGGATACAGAACAAGATCTTCGCGAAAACGGAGCAGGTAAGTTTGCCCATTGATTAGCCGTACAGAACTTTCGAACAATATATTTTCTTTTTGTTCGAACTTTTAGTGTTTTTTTTGAGTGAGGAGAACGGACAGCGACGTGAGATAAGTAGAAAGCAGCAGCAGTTGAAATTATTCGTAATACCGATGATCGCGGGCGCCCAAGGGAGCAAACACTGTTGCGGGACGACGTAACATGCTTTACCACATTTCCCCTCCGTGATATTTTAATGAAAAAAAGATAAAATTATTTGTGAACTATTTATTTATACAGTTATTTTAGCATGTGTGATTTTTCATGAATTTATAATTTGCAGTTGATAGTTTTCTTGTCGCTGTCAAATTTTCACATCTCTTCTGTGTATAAGCCATTACATGAAATTTGCAAGTCTTCGTATTTTACGCAAGGATTAATCCGCGGGTGAAACTCACCTGCACTGCACGACTGTCCGCTTAAGGCTTGGGTGTGGCTTTTTCTGTATTATCTTTCATTGTCTGGCAGGTTGCCTCTCGGATCTTTGATTGAACCAGAACGAATGCAACATATACAAATGCGTGTAATTTCGCGATAAGGAAAATGGATGACTCATTCACGTGTAATCTTCTCTTTGTAATGAGGTGAAGGTGTATGATGCATTGCGTCCGAGCGCGTCGTGCGTGTATAATGAATGATAAACGAGTTGATTTTGTTAACATTGATTAGGGTTAGCCGTATTGAAATTTGGGAATTAAATCAAATAACTATTTTCGATTCAACCACTTGTTATATCATGAATACAAACATACTAGTAAGGTGAATGTATTGTTTTGTACAAAAGCAATGATGTCTCTCTTGTGGGATGACAAATATGACCTATAATTTACACACTAAGTGTAACCTTTTATTGACTAATTTTCACTAATCATTTTTGTTTTTGTAATTGAATTGCTCTTCGATATTTCTAAAATATTTCAGATCGTTAGGATGTGATTTTTTTGTTTGAACAGAATGTTCCAAATTGTTAATGTCATTTTATTTGAGTGACATGTGCTTATCCCTTAACATTCTTAATATTTCAATTCCAAGATCATTCATAGACTCTCAACTTTCCTATGGAGTCAATGGAAAATCACTTTATAATGATGATACAAATACATCTTTATTTTTTGAGATTCCTTTTTATTTACCCAATTAGATTGTTCTGAAGAACAAATAGAGTATGGGGAGCGAGAGAAAGAAGAAGGAAATGAAGAAAAAAGTAGAATGAGGAAAGCGGTCGAAGAAAGAGCGTATGAAGAAAACAGAACGATGTAGATGAGGAAGAAGAGAAGAAATTGGAAATGAAAGCACTTGGTAATAATAGAAGAAGAAAGAGGTTCGTTATTTAGTTGTTTCAGACGCGTTAACAGCTATTATAATTAGTATCGAAAGAACAGTTTGTTTTATATCTCGGAACATGAACCTACGCGGAACAACCTACCCCCCTGCACACCGACTTCCGCCTAGAACCTCCCTCAACGGGACACGCTCTAAGCTCCCAATGGGTATCCCGATGTGTAGTGGTAGTGGAAGTGTGGGTGTGTAAGGGGGAGGCTAGCATAAAGGAAGGAAGACTGCTCGCAGACGGTTATTCTGCATTAGTCTGGTTTCGACTGGAGAAACCACGAAAAATGTCCTCTCAGAAGATCCGGTCGCTGGATTGATTGAGTGTTTCATGCTTCCGGGAGCGTCAACTGCTCTGCCCATTACTCCCGTAAGTGTAGCACATGGTTTATCACGTGCGGTAGCGGTGCACTTCTTCAGCTGGATGGGTGATATCCGGCGCAGACCTACATGCCAGTGTGCGTGGTCTTCCTCAACTAGGTACTTCCCACCAGCGGGGCACCGCCCCAGCTTGAGCAATCTCTACGCTTCCGATATGCGCGGTAGCGTAGTGCATGTAAGTTTAAGTGTGTTCAATTAAGGGATTGGATAAGGAATGGAAAGTGGAGCCCGTTTGTTACGGTACTGCTCCTGCATTCTCCTCGCGTCGAGGAATCTACCGATGAGAGCAGCCGGCTGCTATACTTCTCCTCCAAACTGCGCGCTGCAGTGGCTGAATTCCTGTAGTTATGAAACTATTGTCCATAATTCTACCACCGTCGGGACTCGAACTCTAGGACTTACAGATCTGAGGCACTGCAGTGACATCTGTTGACGCCCTGAGCCTCCTCAGCGGCTGGACTTCTCCTATAGGAAGTGGTTGTATTGTAATGTGAATGTGAACAAATAATATAAATAAGAATATAATAACAATAATAATAATAATAATAATAATAATAATAATAATAATAAGAAGAAGAAGAAGCAGAAGAAGAAGAAGAAGAAGAAGAAGCAGAAGAAGAAGAAGCAGAAGAAGAAGAAGCAGAAGAAGAAGAAGCAGAAGAAGAAGCAGAAGAAGCAGAAGAAGAAGCAGAAGAAGAAGAAGAAGCAGAAGAAGAAGAAGAAGCAGAAGAAAATCGTAGGAGGCGTGTGTGCGCGTGCGCGTGCGCGGGCAGTAGCCGAGCTGCGCGGCGCCCGCCTGGCATGGCCTTCGCGGCGCGGGGCGGGGCGGAGCGGCGTCGTAAAGTAGCTTCGCGCTTGTATCGCGCAGCGGATCTCCTGCGCACTCGCTTCGAGACAGAGGGCGCGGGCGTACATCACCCAAACAATGCTCCGCATCCCCCTCCAACCCGCCCACGCACAATGATCGAAAGCGGGAGGGTCAATGGACACACGTAATTACATCAGCTCTCTCACATGTATTTCGTGAAATTCATTTTATTTATAATATGTTCAATAATATTAGGCAAATATCGTTAATTGCACAAAGACTTTTGAGTGAAGAAGTCATCCAATGATGTTCGTTCTTGAAAAATGCTTAAATCTAAACGTTCAAAACCATTCAGTCTCTACGTTTCTAGGCTGTTGTTTAAAATATTCATGGTTCAGTTCCTTGGATGACTTTCTAGCATTAGTTGACACATCATTCTTCTTATTTTAATGTTTTTGCAAATGGTGGTGTATTCTGAGTCATCATCTTAACCTTGTAGTACTGATTCATTTGATGTACTTGTAGGTAAAATAATATCAAAATGCAGTACGTTCAAGATATCTAGAGTATATGCTCCGCCCACCATGTATTTCCAGTAAATACAAAAATGAAATTAATAATGAAAATAGAAAAAGTTTAACTAAAAAAATGAAAAATAACATTTTATATTGAATAATTTATTTCATTATCACATCTCACATGAATGAAGGATATTCGCTTTACATACTGTAAGAATCGTCCCAACATATTAAATCGTAATAAAAAATGTACTTTAAAATCACTGAAAAACAGTCGTTTTGAACAGGGACATTTAATATCTCAAACAAAATACATACAACACATTGTTTAACCGTATCCTCGTTAATATATAACGACTGAGTGAAAAATACGAAATAAGCAAATGCACCGAACCGTTTTGTCTCAAAGCGTAGCGAGTTGGTTGGCCCAAGGCATCACATGTGAGGAGACCACTGCAGCGACAGTGGCCGAGAGGTTCTATGGGCAGAGTTCTGACGGTGGTGAGATTTTCGACAATAGTTAGATAACTAAGTCGAATTCAGCAGCTGTCCGGAGGAGAATTATAGAGGTCGGTTGCCCTGACACCGGGCGAATGCCGGAGCAGTACCTTAACAAACGGGTCACGGACCGCGCGCGTTCTTTCCCTCCTCTTCGTCGACCTATCCTCTCCCCTTACTTACACACACTGAAACGTACGTGCATTACACTACCTCACATGCGAGGAGACCATTCGGGAGCTCAGAGCTCGTCCCAGATGAGGCGGTGGCCCGCTGGTGGGAGATACCTGGTTGAGGAAAATCCCGCAAGCGGATCTCATCATCCAGGGGCGGAGGAGGACCGCCATTCCCCCCCCCGCGATAAAAGGTGCACTACACTTACGGGAATAATGTCCTTAGCCGTTAACGTGCCGATATCACCAACCAATGAATGAAAAAACCCACCCCACCTCCCCTCGCTCCGCCCCGCACGGCCGTCATTGTCGCCGCCGCGGCGCGGTGCTTATCTCGCCTGCGGAACAGACGTCAATTGCGTGGGCGGCTTTGCCTCGCCCCGCGCGCGCCCGCCTGGCAGAGCGGGTTGGCGTGCGCGCACGCGCAACGAGTGCACGCACAGCGCATGCGCGCAGGAACTAATCTAGGAGGGAGGAGGCATGGAGATCGTCGTAGTCGTGTATTCAGCCTAATAGCCCATACCGCTTTCCAAAGTGTCTTCCCATCGTCCCTTCTCATTTTCCCGTTGTGCTAGTAGAGGATGGTTGGTATTAAATCATCCATCTTCCGGCATTCTCAACAAATGATGCCAGTTCCTTCTTAGTAAGTCTATTTTTACTTTGCCGTATACGTACGTATATACGTGAGGGAAAAAAAACAGAATACAGCAAAATTAATTCTGTCGTCTTAAACAGTGCAATTAACACTATCCGTTGGAAACGTTTGATGAAAAAAAATTGTAGCCGTTTTTGAGAGAAGTGGCATTAGAGTGTTTCTGAATATGCGGAATTTAGAGCTCATTTTAACAGAAACCCGTTGAGATTTCGAGAAACTTTACCTGATATTATTTATCTACTCATAAGTCCATTAATGCGAACAAAACACCACTAATGTAAATATTAATGATGTGAAAAACAAGTCAAAAATTATTTTTTTGAAATTTTTGACAAAAGAAAAGAATATAGCAACGTTTATGTCATTTTATAGAGTGAATTTAGTATTATCCCTACCAAAGGTTTCAAGAAAAAAGTAGAAGGTGTTTTTGTGAAAATCGTGGTTTGTATTTTTTTAAATTGCAAATATTGCATGCAATATGAAAGAACTCACTATAGACAACATATTTTCGGTGAAGAAAAACCTATAACTTCAATTTTGTAGTTGTAAGAAGCCGCAAAAAAATTGAAACGGTTGTAATTTTCGAAAATTTCGAGTTAACAGTGAAAATAGAACCTATGCCACCTTTATAAGTGTATTTTCTATTCTTACAAGAAATTTAAAGAACAAAATTCAAGTTGTTTTTGAGAAAATTTTGAAAATGTCCGGAGGGCTTCATGTAAAGTACCCTGAAACTTTGAAGAACCTTTTTGAAAATCGTGGCGCGTGTAGTCAGATCGACTGGAGAATATCTATTTTGGAAATAATCGTACGTATGATTTAGGCGCTATCGGTGTTCACAGTCCGACAGATAGACGGACGGACGGACGGACGGACGGACGGACGGAAGGACGGACGGACGTTTTGAAAATAACAACTTTTTCGGTATCAGGGGACCCCAAAAAGGTTTATATCTGTTGAAATCCTGAAACAGATTTTCCGCGACATTACGTAACTTTGCATAGGCAAGGTATATTACTCTGTATATACGTATGTATACAGGAAAATAAAAATGGATTCAGTTCAACGTATGAATCTTAATTTTAAAGAAAAAGTAGTTGCAAGGATACATAGCTCTAGTTTTAATCATCCAATGAGTCATCCAGTCAGGCCAAAACGATCAGCATCAGGCGAATGCCAGAGAAGTACCTTAACAACCCGGTCGCGGACCGCGCGTGATTTATTCTTTCCCCTTCCTCGGCCTTTTCTCTCCCCTTGATGTCACGTGCACTACACTACCACCCATGTCGGGAGACCAATCGGGAGGTCAGAGCGTGTCCCGGAAGGGGCGGTGCCAAGCTGGTGGGAGATACCTGGTTGGGGAAAATCGGCACCGGATCTCGCCAACACTCGGGTAATGATCACCGCCACCTCCCGCAATAAAACACACACTACACTTTCGGGACATCAATTAATATTATCAATCAATAATATTAAAGTAAACATTTTTGTTAAAATTTGTTTTGAACTTCTTACTTATAGTTTTTATTAATTGAATGACAATTTTGTATGCTATTTTTTAAAAACGAATCCCATTTTCAAAATGTCCATTCTTCTGTCTTATCGATGGCGGCAACCCTGTGTACAACCGTCATGAAAGACAAGATCCCGCAACTGCACTGTCGTTGAGCCGCCCGGAGCCTCGGAATCCGCTTCGTGCTTTTCGTTTTGCCAGCCGGAGGCAGCGTGTGCCTTATCGACCTCACCTCCGCGTTCCTCAATTCCTGCGGCACGCGGTGCGACTATCAATTCGGAACGCAGGTCTCCACGGCGCCCTCGCAGAATGTGACCTACGCAAATATATCAGACGGCGGCTTTACAAATACCCGCGGCAGTCCAGCATTTCGAGGCGCATAAATATATTGCAGTCATAAAGTACGGGCATGACTGTCTCCTTGCAGCTAAGACACGAATTTATATGTTTATTAATGTGGGTAATATTTGTGTGCATGCACAAACTTAGTCGGAATGCCGAATGACACCGGCGACTGTAATTCAAAGGCCACTGCCCTCCAGGCAAGGGATCGGCATTGCAGCTCGCGGTGCGACGGTGTGAGGGGCCGGCAATAAGGCAATAACTCGCCGGCTAATAGCTACGTAGTTCGCTGGTGTCGAAAAAACAGACGGCCTCAGCCGAACCTGAAACATTCTCGTGCTGCCGTTGCTAAAATTGTGGGGCCAAATGGAAGGGAACTTGAGGGGCAAACATTCAAAAGGAGACGTCCATTTGGCAAAAAAATTGAGTTCTTCTGTGGTTTTACCTAGAATTTTATTTCCATAAAAAACGTGAGATGTCTTACAATACAATAAGTTGTAATCTATACTTTCAGTTAAAGACGGTGATGTTAAATTGTAAAAATTGTGCTATATATTTTTTATTGGAAAAGAGTGAAGTGTGTCACGTTTTGAGTGTTTGCTCCTCACTTGTAGAATTGTTTCGAAAATTCGAGCTGAAATTTTGTGACAATTCATTTTTAAAGAATGGGAAAAATAAATAATACATCCTTAACATAATACACGCTTCGCGAGCGATAATTTCTTCATCTTCGGCCGAACCATTTCCGTGGTGCCCTTGCTACAGTTGTAAGGCCGAATGGAAGAGAACGTGTAGAATTGTTTCGACGATTCCAACTGTTAATTCGTCCATGTGTTAATTCATTTTTTGAAGAACGGGAAAAGTAAGTAATACGCCGCCTGCGATGGCTCAGTGGCAGCATTGCCGTTGGCTTTGCTGAATCGGGAAGACCAGTCGCTCGATCGGGAAGATCTTGAGTTCGATTCCTGCCTGTTAGCGATTTTCGATTTGTACTCCTCAGTTGGAGAGTTCAACCGCTGTGTAGCGAAGACTTCCAGATGTCAGTTTCTCTGTTGGAGAGTTTGCGGAGGGTCAGGTGAATGCCGGGATCGTACCTTAACAAATGCGCCTCGCAACACGAGCGGACTTTTCTTCCTTATCCTTCGCCCCTCCCACACCACACATGTCGGAATCTCAGAGCTTGTCCCGGTGGGGCGGTTCCTCGCTGAGAGATATACATGGAGGGGGGACGTGTTGGTCGGCGCCGAATCTCACGAACCAGCAGGAGCGACCCCCCCCCCGGCAGACAGATTGAGCACCGTTAACATTTCGGATTTGTGAGCCATAAGCAGTCAATATAACTACTTTAAAAATTAAATTTAAGTAACACAGAAATTACAATTAAACAATTTTTAACCATAAAAGAACCTTCCGCGTAAATTACGAAACTGATTTTTTACCGATTTACATTTATTTTTAATACTAGCTGATTACTAGGCGTTCCCGGATATTTATTTCTCCATCATTAATCCAGACTGGTCAAAGCCCCGGGCAAGATAACTAGCTTACTAGAGTGCGCGGGAATTGCGTCCGAAGAAACTGATGGGAGGTTTAAAAGTCAGGGTTGTACAAATTTCCCTGGGGTGGCGATATATCATTGAATGCTCTGTTAAAGCAAATAAATTATCCTTATGAATGAAATACACACTAACATTTGACCCCAAGTTTTGCGAATAAAACTGTATATTTTTAATCGAAAGAATATTGATTTCTCAAACGCGTTTCAAGTTCAATAATTGCATTAACTTTCTACATTCAGGATAAGGACAAAGATTCTTTCCTGTTATACAGCTCTCCCCTCATAAGTGATAGGATATAGAGGATGTTTTAGTAGAGGTATTATGTTATTTAAAGACTTTTTTATGTTATATTACTGATACATAAAACAGAGAAAATAATTATTTAACAAAACAATACAAAATGAAACAGGCAAGGAATTTGTCATTCAAACATATATCTGTCCCATAGCAAAATTATTTTACAAGTCAGAATTCTAAAAAGTATATACATGAAATAAAGTACTTGTAATAAGTAACAAAGTACATAAACATAATTCAAGTCTCTGTTGTTTGATAGAGAACATCTGGCAAACGTGTGTTTGTGTGAAGGAACCATTCGCCGCGATATTTCCAGCGCGCTGCTCACTTATCATCCCCACTACAGCTTCCGCTTGAACACACTTTACTGAATTTGGATTGATTAGTAATTCTCTGCTAGGTCCATTCGTAATGTAAGTGTAGCGCGTGTTTTTTTCCTCGGGAGGTGGCGGTGCTCTTCCCGCACTGGATGTGAGATTCGGCGCCGATCTCCCCGTCAGCTAGCGAGGTTTCCCCTCAACCACGAATCTCCCACTAGCAGGGCACCGCGCCAGCCAGGACAAGCTCTAAGCTTCCGTCCGGTCTTCCTGCTTGTGTGGTAGAATAGTGCATGTATATGTTAGTGTGTGTAAGAGGTGAGGATACGACAAGGAGAGAAAAAATAGATGTCATGCGGTCCGTGGCCCGTTTGTTATGATACTGCTCCGGCATTCGCCTGATATTGATCGGAGAATCCACGGAATACTACCAATCAGAGCAACGGGCCGCTTGAATTCTCCACCAGACAGGGATTGAATTCGACCTAGCTCTGCATCTAGTGTCGAAAATTCTGCCACCGTAGGTTCTGGAACCTTGGATCTCGCGGTCCGAAGCACTGCAGTAATATCAGATGATACCCTGAGTCAACTCTCACAATCTGAATTTGGAGGGGAAACGCGGGCGGAGTCAGGGGAAAGGGCCCGCGTTTGCAGCAGAGCCGGGCGTCCCAATCGCGCAAGTAGCTCATGCGAGTTCTTTTTGACATGCCGGTATTAAGCGCACTCGCCCGCCTGCCCCACCTATCCCAATCAACCCCTCTAACCCAGCCGTTCGTCGGCTCGTTTTGCTTCTGCACATAAATATGCCAACGCTCGGGTGGCTCGTAGACAGCATGCTGGCTTTTTGTGGGGCGGTCCCGGATTTGATTCGCGGCCGAGGCAAAAATGAAGCTGTATCTTTCTAATACAAGTCGTTTCTCGGTTTATAGAGCTGTGAGATGAAATAAAAAGCCCAGACGGGCCAAAAACAGCTAGGCACGGTGATGGAAATACGTCATGCTTGTCACATGTCTCCCAGACTGGATAAGAAATAAAAATAGTCCCAGGTCTGGAAACACTGCTAGCTGTCGAAAATCGTATTAATCCAACCCCAAAATGCCACATACATACATAAATATACCAATTTCAAGTAGCTATATGTGTGTTTCTTCAGCTCATTGGGAAATATAGTTATTCAACTAATAGTTACCCAATAGTTCACCCATGTTCTCGCCAGTGTAAATCGATTCTTTCACGGAGGGATTACAATCAAAATCTGTAGCTCCTTTTCCGCTGTGAATAGTTTTTTTAATTACAGATAAGCGAATATTTTCGTATATAATATGGCCAGAAACACCCATCATGATATTTGTATTTATAATTCAAATAAAATATCACAAGTTATCATAAGTCAGGGATCACAGAGCTCGAAAATGTGCACATATTGCACTTCTCCCCAAAAAATTTCGTAAAAAAAAACAAACTAATATTTAACAGGTAAGGTTTTGAATTTACAAAACCTTGCTATTTTTTCTCGACCATTCAAACGTATTTGAGGGCAATTGTTTCAGCGGTTCAAAAGCTCTTGAAGACCACAATACATACGCCAACACACTTTTTTTTATGTTTTCAAATATTGCCTGATTTAACAAAAAAGTAATCAATCATATAGTTTTTTTTTCCATTTGGTGCTGTTTAAACAATTTGGTAAATGCATTGTCATTGATTTCACGCTGCTACTGGAAAATGTTCTTAATTCACATCGATCTAGTACTCGCACAATCTTCAAATTAAAGTAACATGAGGGATCCTTTGTGACTGGTATCGAAGAATTACAGTAAGTTACGCGTTAAAGGAATATATCAGAAAATGTATCTTTAAAAGAAGAGCGTTCCTAAATTCTTGAAAAAATGGAAAGTGATCATGAAAAACATTCCGCAGTAACAATGTCTTTGTCTAGTTGAGACTAAATTTCCCTGTTTTGTTTAGCTCTGTTGTTTTAAAATATAAAATGAAATGTTTAAACAAAAAGCTTAAGTGTAGCGTATTGGTGTAATTTCAAAATGTATTTAAATTGCTTAGTAGTGCAAGATCACAAGTATTTACGTAACATGTACAGATTTGTCACAAAATTGAAATTGTCACAAAATTGAAACAATTTGTCACAAAATTGAAACATTTTTTACTTATTTAAGGTCGCTTTTCAATTACAAAAGTCATACAGCAACCTCTGGTTTTGTAACTTCGGGAGTATCGGAAGCAGAACTCGCATACTCACATACGGACACTCACGAACATCGATGCCCCGAGGGGGATTCGAACTTGAGGCACGAGGCAGCTACGCCCCTTTGGCCTTAGCGGCCTCGGCTTTGCAGGCCGGCGAAATTGAAACCTTATGCTGCCCAGCACGGTATTAAAGCATTAATTTTTTCAAAAGCAGCTTTCAAGTTATATTTAAACTCATTTATGAATCAGAAGCAAGCTAAGATGCAACAAATGGTTTGTAGCTGGGAACTTGTGACGTGCATAGAAATCTTTTTCTCGCGACCATAAGATAAGTGACGAAGAAAAACATTTTGTTTATATGTAGTGACCAGTTCTAAGGATATTATATTTTCCTGTTTACATTTCATCACCTTAAACGATCTTCCTTTCACAAATTTAAAAGTGGTTTCAAGTTATCCACCCGGATATTTACAACACTTTATTAGCACGAAAAGGGTTTTATTGCGTCTAAAATCAAAATAAACTTATCTTTACAATTCCATAATTAAATTCTTACAACATATCGTAGGATTACATGTTCGGCGCAGGTTCACGTTATTTTTAGTAAGTATGGCACCCGCCTTGCGTCAGCGAGTCTTCCGAATTGGAGATTTAAAGCACTAGTTTGGGAACACGTTTTGAGCACTCTTAATCATCCGCTTGTGCATTCCGATTGCACTTCCAGTTTCGGGTGCAGCCGGGTCCTCAACAGGACAGTCTGGGATATGTACCAGAGATGCACTGCACGCGATTGCTCCTGAAATACAGGTACTCGACCTACTGAATCTGGAAGTACCAGTTCTATACCTCGAATCAACAATTATTTTTGGAAAGGTTAACTTACAGTATATGTCAGGCTAAGATGTGATAAAGAATGTAATTGTCTACAATTATTTTCACTAATGTCGGACATTTATTCAAGTGGGTGAAAGAAGAAAACAAAGTTGTTTGGTATCGTAGCGTTACAGTAAATATAACGTTGTTCATTTTTCCTAACATTTTTACGTATATAATCAAATTGTAGTCTGATAAGTATAAAATAATATTGCTAATTTTATTCAATTTATTGTTAAAGCAAACTTCAAAAGTATTCGAATGAGTTATGAAATTTCTTACTGATTAGAATATGTCATAAATATATGTATTCTAATTTAAATTTCAGACGTGAAATGAAGGGTATATGTGAGATTGGATTTATTTTAACATGTGACACTTACGAATTCGTAATTTTATCACAGTGATTATATAATCATGATTATATGGGTATTGAAAGAAAGAACAATGAGAACACATTAATAAAGAAATAAATTAATAAATGCAAAATATAAAATCAATACACTGCCATTTAGATACGTTTCTAAAATTAAAAAAAAATTAATTGAACAACAAAAACGACGGAAGTGGTTTCCTTTTACAATTAGTAAATAATATTTGTCGTAAAAATGTTTTTAACTATCTTCCTCAAGAAATTTATGTGACTTTAGGTTGGGGATTGATATAGCTTAATTATCTGCACAGATGCAAGGAAATATGTGTAGCATTGTGTTCAGATGAGAAAGTCGTATTTAGAAATTCATAAATTCAATGCGTGAAAGTAAAAACTTTTACATCAATAATTTAAAAATGCAGAGCCACATAAAGTCTTATCATATGAGGTGTCATAGACACACACACACACACACACTTGATCTCGCCAATTTTCTGAACTCTGAACAAATTTATGCTATTTTATTACAAAAGTAACAATTAAGTCAATAAATGTAACGCCGTTTTCAGACTGGAATAGTTCAGTTGAATCAGTGGAATGAATCAGTTCGTTTGATTGATTAGTGATTCCGGGCGTGTGAACTGCTAAGGTCATTATTCTCGTACGTGTAGTGCAGGGTGGCGGGAGTTTTCCTCTCTTGGATGGTGAGATCCGGTCCCGACCTACTGTCGGCTAACGCGGTTTCCCGACTAGGCTCCCGAGCATATGTAATGTTGTAGTGCATGTAAGTGTAAGAAAGGCGTCAGAATAAGAGAAGAAAGAGAAAGCAAAGATTTCGCTCGATCCGTGACCCGTTTGTTACGGTACTGCTCCGGCATTCGCCTGGTGTTTATCGAAGAGACCCAGGATAACTACCGATCAGAACAGCCGGCCGGTAGAATGCTCCAAACAGCGACTGAACTCGACCTAGCTGTCTAACTAGTGTGGAAAATCTTTCCACTGACAGAAATCGTACATTGGACCTCCCGGTCACGGGCACAGCAGTGACGTCAGTTGATGCCCTGAGACACCTCCGAATGTGTTCGCCGTTCACAAGAGCGTATGAGGAGCGTAAATGTGCTTGGCATTCTTATAGCGCTCCCAGTGATAACAATGGAAACTGTCTCTGCCTGTCAGGCAGACGTTTCCACCAGAAGGTTAGCCAAAACACTATATAAATTTGTTTATAATATTCAAAAAGGATTCGCAAACATTCAGGTTCACACCAGTAGACAGAGGCGCGTTCAAGGACACCTCACTTGCCCGGAATAGTGAACCGGATGACTTCTAACTGTAACAGGAATTGGCGGTGACACGCAGGGGACACGACTATTTTCGTAATTGTAGAAATATTAAATGCTTTCTAATGTTACCGTAGAACAAATAGAAACTTCGTGAAGCAACATACTGGAGACGTGATGTATCTTAAAGCTCTCTCTCTCTAATGTATAGCTGCCGGAAGATTCTAAGCTCTACCTTTGCAATACAAGGACTAGAAATCTTTGAATCCGGGTTTCACGAGGCACTAAAAACGCCAGAACCTGTACTAAGATACCGCAATATCATTAAATAATTACGAAAAATGTTTCTGAATTAATGTATGGCGTGCTTTTCATTTTGTATCTCATTATCCTTAAACAGGCCTGCATTCACATTGGCGCAACCACTTTGTTCGTACCTTGATCATGGTCTGCCAACTGTTCACTGCTGGCAGCATATCCCCTGCACCCCTAACGTAGTGCTTCCAGTAAGGAGAAAGAAAATCTTAAAAAGATCAACTTTCCGTAATCTAGTGCTGTACATCATAAACGTATTACGCCTGGGCAATATTTATAATTTAATCGGACCTGCAGTTTCTCTACAAACACTGAAGTAAACATCACGGCCTTGTTTCTTAATCTGTGCGATCAAGTTACAGCAAGTATCAAGAAGATATGTTTTCTCTGGTTAAATAAATATATAGTTTCCCATTCTGTATCATAAAATTATGTATTACATTGGAATTTATTAAAGTACATATTACTTTTTAACGAACAATTTTGGTTAAATACATTTTATGCCAAGCTAGAATCTATAATTTTGACTATTTTTCACGTCTCGCTTTAATTTCTATCGTTTATAGGGAAACTGTAAATAAATACTGTGAGGAATACGTCATGAATTTTCTACAACAATATGTATAATAAAAACAGCATTTCAAAGGGGAAAAAGGAAGTCAGTCATGTCGAGCTAATTCAAAACACCGTTGAAAATTAGGTATTAAAAGTAATATGTTCTAAGGAAATGAAAAATATAGTTGCATATTTCTGAATTTTAGGATTGAATAACTCCCGTATGATTTCTTTCGTTAATCATAATTTATTAC
Organism: Gryllus longicercus; assembly: GCA_038098605.1. Classification (NCBI taxonomy): domain Eukaryota; kingdom Metazoa; phylum Arthropoda; class Insecta; order Orthoptera; family Gryllidae; genus Gryllus; species Gryllus longicercus. The sequence goes on along the minus strand of JAZDUA010000047.1, from coordinate 4,328,619 downwards.
TTTTCGCTGGTTATCAATTCAATGTACTAGCCTAGTAGCCGTCGTTGCCGGTTTCAAGCCCGGGGAAAGAAGGTCAGATCAGCTCTCTTCCTGAATAAAACAAAACTGCTCAGAGAACCATGCAAAGTCTCGGAACTTCCCACAGTATAACGAACCGGCAAATAAAAAGGAGATAACGAGTAAAGAATCACGGAATAATAAGAATAGGAACGTAAATTGTTAAATTCTAGAATAGCAGAAGTCAGGAAATAACGATGGAGGTTGCTTAAAAGAAATTGGATGAATGTAACACAGCAAAAACAAGAAAGAACGGTAAAGGCACAGAAGTCATAAATGACTACATCCTTATTTTTAGTGAACGAGGTGAAGAAGAAAGAGCTACAGCCGAGGTAGGAACCCTCCTGCACAAACAAATACAAGCAATGAATTGAAGAAATAGTTTAGGTTAACGAAGGCTTACTTAGAAGAAAAATAAAAATAAATTATATATGTATCTATAGTATTAGCGTGTATGCTCCAAATATGGCCAAGCCTAGAAAAAAACGAGGAGCCTTTTATGAAGACCTACAAATTCTAAGAAACAAACTACTAGGAAGTCAATATTCTCTAACACCAGAGTATCAATGCATCAGAGGGAAACAATCCATTAGATGGAGTAAACCAACGATTTCATGAGGGGATCTCCTAATTGACTTCTATGCTCAAAATAACTCGCGTATCAATAATACCTTCTTTGATTATGACTTCAAGTATATGTAAACATTTTCTGGTTCTCAAGGGCATCTGAATCAATGATTGATTATGTAATAACTAATATACATTTTAAACCAACGGAAATACTAGATGTGTAAACTCAGCAAACAAAGGCAGTGATGATGCACTTCATTTGATCAATAAGATTAAAACATCGATTAGCGCGAAGGACTAGCACAAAAATATAATGTAGTATCATCAGAAAGTGAAAGGACAAGAGACATTTATCAGAGAAAACTATACGAGAAGATAATAGCAAATTCTATAGAAAGATAAGAGAGCATAGAGGCAGAGTGGAACAAATTAAAGATAAATTTACTTCAAGCAGCGGAAGAGGCAATACGGAAACGAAAGATACAAGTGTGGACAAAAATTAAATATAAGACACCTTAGTTTACTAACGAAGTTAAGAAAGTTACTGAGGAAAATAAAAGACAATTTCTTCGTTATAAAACAAAGAATTATCGGAAGATCGTTAACTTTATGTTGCTGCAAGGAACAAAGCAAATAGGAAACTTAGGGACCCGGGAAGGAGGCATACTGGGAAAAGTTCACTAAGGATATGAAGAAACACGAATATGGTGATCAAAAGAATGTATGAAGATGTTGAGGGATAGAAAAGCTAAAATAAACAAGGTAATTAAAATAAATACGATTGAAATGTCCTCCTGGGAAAGCTATTTTCAATAGTTATATCAAGAGTCTAAAGAACAAATCTGAGAAAATATAAATATAAATATGGATGAAACAGGGATGACGTAGTTCAATTTACAGAAAATAATATAAAAGCAGCAAAGACAATCTTAGAGAATAAGAGAGCCTTCGGTCAAGATGAAATACGTAACGAGATGCTGAAGGCGAGCGATTAAAAAACAGCTGAAACTATTGTTTAATAAAATATTAGAACTCAGTGATGTACCATGACATTAGAAAAGCAGTATTACGATACCGAGGGAAAGAGAAGGGTTAAAAATTCATCCCAAGGCCTTGGCAACCCTACCAAAACTCAAAATTTCTGAGTGGTATTTGGGAACCATTGATCAAGGTATTTGAATAAGATACCCTTTGGCAAACACTAGCAAACATTCTTTGGCTCACGCCTATGTCATTTCTGCTACACTGTTTCGACTTCAACTCGTCTCATCAGCTTGGGAGGTGTTGAGATCAGCAACATGGCTGACCACATACCCAAGGGCAGTAGAGGAGAGATTCTGGAAACCTTAGCGTCAAACTTTGTACTCCACGAAGCATATGCCTTTGCCTTTTGGCTCACGCCTTTTGGCTTTTGACTGCAACACCATTTTAGAATGCCCCCTTCTGCATTTCTGACTACTTCTTGAGAAATTGTTTGTCCAGAGCCCGGAAGCGACAGTTCTGTAACAGATCTGAAATCAACCCGACGCAAAATGTGTTTCCCCTTATTAATCAAAAGTGGAATCTTTAACTGGGCCATCCAGATCGAAGGCTGCCAGTCTTCCGCCGGAGATGCCGCGGGCCAAGTGGTTCAGCAGAAGTGCACACGACTCGTACGATCATTCCAAGAAGAAGTTGCCTCGCCGCCATCTCCAACCTTCGATCTGTCCGTCACCAACCGCCGTCCATCGTCTTCCTCCCCAGCGCTGCCTCTGCGGCTGCCATCTCGCCCTCCGCATCGCCCTCCTGCATCGCCGCCCTCACTACTTACTACTTAATTGCCATCACCGCTGCCCGAGTCATTGAGAGATTACGAGAAACGTAGCTTTTTTATTTTATTTTACCTATTTAAGGTCGCTTTTCAGCTACTAAAGTCATATAGCTACCACTGTAAGTAACACTGGGGGTAACGCTAATGGTATACCGACACACACAAACATCCATGCCCTGGGCGGGATTCGAATCCGCCAACCTTCAGGTGCGAGACAGCTACGGCTCTTTAACCTTAGCAACCTCTCCAAACCATCAAATACAATTCCAGAAACACCAGAAGATGCCACAAAAACCTCCAGCATCAAGAAATTATGTTTTATAGAATGTAACAGATGCAGTTTAGTGAGACCAATAAGAATCAGATTTTTGTTGTGGTACCCCTCATTGCCCACAACACTAAGACTAGTGTTGTCTTTGACATTAAATAATTTGTGATATGAAATGTTTTATATAATTAATATTATTTTCCATTTAATATTCCCGTTTTTCTCAACAGCAACGTATTGAAAATATATGTTATAGATTTCCTTGAGGACCATTGACATATAGCATTACATAAGTTTGAGCGAAACTGTCATGGCACATGGCGGCGGCTATCCTCCTACTGGAACAGAGTCGTTTGCCAGTCTAGTATTATATCTGGATTTTCGGTTTGTATGGCCAACGCGTGCTTTAAAGTCAGTTCAAGAAAGGCAAAAGTCAAAATACGATTTTGTCTCCTGATTTCATCGATCTTTACATTGGCCTTCGATTGTTTTGTCATTTCTATGATGTAAGTAATCCATCCATTGTGTGAAACTCTGAATATTGACATCGGTCCTGTTTGCACCAAGCGATAGACATGTGAATGATCGCAAGTACTCCTGCAACCATCGCCGCCTCCGCCCTGCGCTGCAGTCGCCGCCCCCGCCGCGCGCCCGCCCCGCGCCCGCCTCTGCATGGGGGTCACGTGCGGCGGGCGCGAGGCGCCCGGCGGGCCGCGCCGATGCGGAGGCCGATTAGCGCGGGATTACAGGTTTCGCCGCGTTGTCAGTTTGAATATCGCGCTCCGGCGATATCGCCCCGTTGCGCGCGGACGTGGCGCGCCGCCGAGCCGTTTTGGAACTCGGGGGGGGGGGGGGGGAGGGGAGGGCAACGCGCAGCCGCCGCCCCCTCCACCTGCGACGCCGCCGCCGTTTGCTCCAGACATGCGTTGACCTCTGGAGCAGCTGCTGGCGAGACGCGTTGTCGCCTTTGCTAGGGCTACCTGCGCCTCTACAGAGCTTATTCCGCTACTGCGCTTGGCTACTGCTCGTAGCATAACTGTAGGTTATGTCCACGTGCTAAATTAGTTGATGCGTTGATTTATATTTGGCTTATTTGGGAGTTGTCGTTCGTTTGTAGTTGGCTTTGTTATAAACGGTTTTGACACAACGATTTTCAATGCCATCATCCACCACGAGTTTTGTTTTCCGACCTGTCAAACCAGCCCTTTCTTAGGCAACCTTCTCTATACTGCAAGAATTTCGCTACTAGCGTGAAATCTATGGTAATTTTCTTATGTACTAGGTGAAGTACGCCGGGTTGGCCGCGTATTTATTTATCGCATTCGACTATTACATAAGAAGCGTAGTATATTCTCGCCCTGCTCTACCGTGCATTGCTCTGGGTTCACCACATTTAGATACTCCAATTTTATGTAGGTAAATTAGAATATACATTCATTTTAGGCTAGTCACTTCATAAAAGCAATCTACGTGCTAAAATAAAATTATCGACCCCCTTGTATGCCTTTATCAGGTGTTCTATGTGGACTTGTTTGTACCTAATTATCGTCTGTATTGACAATATGTGATCGAAAATTCATTTACGTAACTATAGTCATCTCTTTTGTGTATTTGCACATCGATAACTTGCTTGTTTTCTCTTTTCTACTACTAAGCCCCTTAATATGTGCCAATACACTGTTGTTGTTAATTGGCTGCCTCCCAGCACATCAAAATATCTAATTCCATATTATTTACATTCATGGCTGTTAATAAACATCAATCTCAGAATCAATCATACATTTTTACAATAGTGATCTACTTTTTTAAGTGGTTAAGAAACATTATAAGATTAAAGATTTCCTTTTCAGAATTATTTTATAACTTCTTATTCTTTGCTGTTACTCTAAGAACTATGCAATGAAAATAAAATGTTAATATTGTTCAAAAATTGTAAAAATCAATTGTAATCAGTATATTGCAACTTTTTTTAACAAAAAAGAACCGAAACATTGCAATTGAAAATATAAACAACTTATTGTTGATACAAACCCAAGAATAATATCAATATGAATTGTATAATTCCATTATTAAATTTTAGTCTCCGCCTTTGACACATTCTCACTGCTCTCACGCATGCATCGCCTCCATGGCCACTTCCTCCGCCTCCGCCTCCGCCACCGCCACCTCAGCCTCCGCCTCCTTTTCCTGCTCACGTGCCGCCCACGCCACCCGACCCAAGCGCGCCCACGCGGATCCACTCGGACCGTGAACAAAGATTGATCCAGAGCGAGATGCGGCGCGTCGCTTGGCCTGATTCGCTCTGCCTGCATCGCTGCTCTTCGCCCTCTTTGGCTTCAATTCTACTAGTGGTCGGCCTTTAGCGCCAACACGTGCTCTGTTATTGGGTGTAGTGGCTCCGAATGAGCAGGAAAAAATGTAGAATCAACTATTACTACACCCACGTCACGTAGTGCCAAACTCGTATTCCACATATACGAGTACAAAGCCAATTTATCAGAATACCCAGAGATGTGCCTCAACGAATGCCAAGTGACAATCCAAAAACAGTCCTCGATAATCAGCGGGGTCGTTATACACGGTGGCACAAGGCAATTCTGATCGCCAGGCAATCGCTGTCGAAAAAGTGGCGCGACCGCCGGGCGCGCCACTATCAGCGGCGCCTGCTTCGCCCCTCTTCGCCGGCGGGTTGGGGCAACGCCACCGAGTCACACAGGCCTGAGCCGCCTTTCAAGATGGCCGCCTAAGAAGGCCGTACAAACTGATACGCGAAGTTAAATTGTTGTTACCAGACGAAAATATATCAGACACTATCAAATGACAAGAAAAGAGGTCGACTTTCTTCAGCTGGAAGATTGTACATAAATATAAGTTCTTTTTTAGGCGAAAAATGCTACATACACTTCCTATTAATACTGCTATTATTACAACTTACAATACATGAAATATTGCCAGTTCTAATACAAATATATTTTTTTTCGAAATATTTTGCAGGTCCTGATTTTAAATTAGTCTCATCCATCATGAGAGTCACTAATTTATCATTATCACTTAATTTATTTAAGTATTTGTTTCATGTGTTCTTCAAAAAATGGTGTCGAAATCAATTGAACATAATCTCCTAATTGCACCAGAATGAGGAAAATGATTATGAACTCTAAATGTTTGAAATATTTATAAGAATATGCTTATGGTAAATAGAATACAAGACATATGAAAGACCATGAACTGTACTGATATCGCTATATACAAAGTAGTATACAAGACAATATGAAAACGAACTGTACTGATATGTACTTCCTTTCTTAGTAGGGAGTTTTATTTGTTCCAGCATAAAAGCAACAGGTTTGTCAAATTGTGATTTGTGGTGATTTGAAGTAAGTGGTCTGAAATTAAAGCAAAACTATCGTGAGGACTGTTACTAAGTACTACTTGCATTAAAATATAACTTTAACCTAACCTTTTCTATCTCTAATTTTATTTGTATCACATACACTATCTGATGTTGCAGAGCCTCTATATAGTAGTGTGGTTTGTAGTGATATTGTAGTGCTGTAGGTGGTGTTGGGTGAGCCCTTTCGGCCGGCCGACGTAGTGCTTCCGCGTCGCCGCAACCACGCGTTCTCTCGCCGCGGGCGCCCAAGCCGCCTCCCCCCGGACGACTCTTCGGCAGTGGCGGTCGGGTCAATGGATTTGACCGCCACTACATGGCCGTCTGATTAAAAATCCTTTTCCCCCTCTGAGGCACAACTAATCAGATTACTGCCTTAATTGATTATTAGGTGTTCCGAGCGCGACAACTGCGGTGTGCAATTGGTCATTAGCCCCTGGCCAATGTGCGGAAGGTGGCGGTGTTCTCCTCCAGCTGTGTGGCGAAATCTGGCGCCGAGATCCACTTCAGCTTGCGGGTTTCCCCATCCAGGTATCGCCCACCAGCGGGGCTTCTCCCCAGCCGGGAATGGCTCGAAGCTTCTGACAGGTCTCCCTACAAGTGTGGTAGTGTAACGCATGTGTGTATTAAGTAAAGGGTGACAATAAGCCAAGGAAGAGGAAGGGAAGCTCGCGGGCGATCAGTGGTCTATTTGTTAGGATACTGCTCAGGCATTCGCCTGGTGTTGGTCGGAGAAATAACGAAAAGCTACCGATCTGAACAGCGGCTCTCTAGAATTTCCTCCAGACAACGGCTGAATTCGACCAAGCTATCTAGCTCGAGATTACTGCCATGACATAAAATCCAGGTGATCACAATAAGACAGGAGATTTTTCGCACTACACTGATCAATTCTTGTATAAAAATGTCTGTAATAACAGTGAGTTATTGCATTCTGCAATTAGTATAGTTGACAATGCTACATAGTAAGTCGCTTTCACACAAAATGTGATAATTATATTAGGCTGTGAATTACACAGTGTAATTGGTAACATAGTCATTGCGATATATTACACTTATTCAAATACAGCAAAGTTATATCAGAGTGAGTCGTGATAAGGACACCTTCAGTTAAACTTCTTTTTTTTGCCCCCACTTCAGTAATTAATTATCTTCTATTCAGATATAAAAATGTTGTTACTATATGAGTCACACATACAATTATACACATTGGAATGAGAGACAACTATATGTTTCAACTACTGAGGTCCACTACATTGAATCCATGCATTGCATAGAGAACAAGAGACAAAAGAAACTACGAAGCGACAGCTGATGTGAACCACAGGACCATGAGTTCAAGTTCTTTGTCAATAATAAAACTAACATTTTTAATGTTAGTTCGTTGGCAAGTGAAAAATAAATATGCACATATAAAACATACATGTTTTTTTGATTTTCTTGTTCTTGACCGAACGCACCCATAATTCAACCGTAATTCACGGTTTGCAATAAAAATAGTTACAACGAAATTTAATTTATGGGAATTAAATATTTTATTACGATTAGATAATGTAAACACGAAAGGAGTGACACGAAACAATTTAACTTCATTTTATTACTTCCTACGAGTAGGAACGAAATATTCTTCATTATAACCGTAGTTAATCCTTTTGTAATATAGTGTTCGTTTATACAGAAATATTGACTGTTTGATGATGCAATGAACTACTTTAAATTTAATTTTTTCAGCAACATTCAAACTTCTATGTACAAGGAATTATAATAGGACTACGTACTCCATCAGCAGAAGAGGAAGTCAATTTTATATTCGTTGATGAATAAAAAGAAATACTACCAAAAAGTATTTAGTATCGTAATAAGAAGTACACGAACAATTTAATGAACTAAAGTCAAACACAAAAAGATCAAAAACATTTTAATTGATGGTAAATTTTCATTAATATTCATCAGATAACAATTTATATCGCTTATTAGTTAAATTGATTCTGCTTGGAAATTGAAAAACATGTGCATCTTATGGCTTCTTGTGCCTCCATCCATGAATTTCTTTAGCCTTAAGTTCGGGTCGACTGGTTTCGATGTATCTATAATCTGTGGTTGGAGATGCAGGCTGATTTTGCAGAGGCCAAATGACACGCTGATAAACGTCTGGGCTTTCTGTTTGAGAAGTTCTTATGCGAATTATTCAAAAGATGGGGTCAACGATTTTTCGAGATATGAAGATTACATTTTCCTTCTTTGTTTTTATCTTGTCACTGTTTGTAAATGTGTTGCTGAATGAATTATTCTATAGATTCATGAGCAGTTTGAAACATTTCTCAAAAAAGGTTTTACAATTCTAATGATACTAATATTGATTATTAGATAATATACATTCAAGCAATATTTTACTCTCTATTGTGTGATGGGAAACACGAACTGTAACGCGAGGTTTCGTGTTTCCAACAGTTTCATGTAAACCGCTCTATGAAATAAGAAACAAAAAAAATCTGGTAAATACAGAGGTTGAGTTCTTTCAGATGAAAAATTACACCATCGTTTTTAAATAATATTAGCAATAAAGAACTCCTTTACCGTTTTGGTCTGTAAACCCCGGCCCCATTTTCATCTACAGAAAACACTGGTCCCTGTAGAAGGCTTTTTGTGGTGCGCTTTTCCAATTTCACTTCAAAGTCTCTGGATCTTTGTACGCATGTCCAAGACACGAATCGCTGTTGAAGGCGCAGCGAGGAGTGAGCCGCGTCATTTGCAAACAGCGAATGAACAGGAACTCTGACGTCATGGTCATAATAGTACTTCAATTTCATTAATTTACTGAAACAGAAATCTCATTTAAATAATATTTTATTTACGTTGCCCTGCTATGCTCATAAAATTTCTCAATGACAAAATATTATTATATTAATTTCACTTTTAAATTTAATCATGGGTTTTGACATATAACATTCCTCGTCTTACCTGCTGCTCGTAGACGTGTAATTATACACAGAATTAGGATTCCTGGAAATTCTGTGGATCAAAACTAACTATTGAATTGATGGCAAGTATTGTGAATTATCCATCTTTTTTCTTTTTAAAAACCAAATTTAACCTCTACTATAACATCTTTACGCAATTCTTTAGAACTCATGAATTAAATAATTAAATTTTTAATCTATACAACATGAAGGTACCGTACGACGTAAAGTTCGTAAGCTTTCAGTTGCCTTCTCAGATAACCTTCTCGGCTGTCTTCGTGCTCGGCGTTGTCCATGGGATGTCATCAATACCCCTATTATTGTGTTTTAGCCTATCGTCCGAATAAATTACCTAATCTTCCTGGAATATCCTCGCCTATTTGACACTTTTGGAATTAAATGATTTCTTTCAAATTATTACGTAATTTCAAATTACAGAATTACTTTAATAAAAATCGCAATTAAAACTTAATACGATTATCATCTTTGAACTCTTACCCTGCAAAATGTTATTCTGTAAAAGAAAACTAATCATCATTTATCAGCCACAATACTGTTTACAAACACCACAGACTATACTGAAACAAACATTCAATAATAATAATAATAATAATAATAATAATAATTAAAAAATAAATAATAATAATAATAATAATAATAATTATTATTATTATTATTATTATTATTATTATTATTATTATTATTATTATTATTATTATTTGAGTTTAGGCCGTTATTGACCACGCTAGCCATTTAACGTGAGTAATTATTCCAGGATTAGTTTTTCAGCTGTATCGTTCAATACACGGTTGTTATGTCTTGAAGTGTGAATTATGAAATGATAAGATGATGATGAGGGGTGAAGGGACAATCACAAATACGACCATGTCTACACAGGACTCGAACCTGCAGCCTCCTCGGCGTAGATGACGGCTGCCGCAACCACGGGTTATTATTATTATTATTATTATTATTATTATTATTATTATTATTATTATTATTATTACTATTATTATACATTTTACTAATTGTGTATTGATTGAAAAATGGCAGGGTGAGTGACGAGACATGTGGCCCAGGGGCGGCGTCGGCGCCGCAGGGCGGGCACGCGGCCAGCAGCGGCCACACACGCGGCCGCGCTGCGCCCCGCCCCCACGTGCCAGCGGCGTTCCTGGGCTGCCTGTGCGCGGCGGCCGCGCAGCTGCTGCCCTCTGACGCAGGCGACAGGCGGGAGGAATTACGCGCGAAATTATTTGATATTAATATCCGAAATTGTCTCTGGAACGATATATTTAAAGAGAGACATTTAAAATACATTTAAAAAAGTTAATTTGTAATTAGTGCATGTTGTGTGTAATGTAGTATGACTATTACATTACATGTAACACTTATTTAAGGAAACATTTTCATCTTAATAAAGGAATAAGGGGTAATTGAAGAAGGAATTATATCCATAATTATTTTCTTCGGACTTCAAGATGAATTTAATTCAGAAACTGTTGCTCTTGTGTTTTTTTTTCAGTTTCATACATTTCATGTTATAGTGCTAATAATGATTTACGACTTAATGTTCTTCTAAAGCGTTCGGAGAGTTTTGATTGTTTTTTAATTTAATATTTTCAAATATTAAGTTAACTTGATATTTTTAAAGAGTAGCGTCACCCTTTTGTGTACAATACACGCAAGTAGATACTGATATCTTACAAACAACTATTTTCACAGATTGTAATTTTACAAAAACACTTGTATTGTTTCGAAAGCTTACGTATGTTTGTTAAATACATTTTTATACTAAATGTTCAACTTCAAAAAATTATACCTATTGTGTGTTTGTTCAATATACCGTTTAAATTAATTTGAACGTAATGTAAAGAGTATAGTCTTACCACTTATGTCACAAAAGCAAGAATGCTAAGGGGCTAAGGCAGGTATTGCAAATTTATTACTCTACATTTGCTGTGTGAATTGACAGAGGATGAAAACTAATTTAAAACTTCTCACCACCACCACCAACAACAACAATAGGAAAATCAACACTACCATCATCACTATCAACATTGCCGCCAGCATTTCCATCACTAACACCATCGCTATTTAGCTCAGCACCAACACCATCAATTACACCACGTGCAGCCAATCAGCACCAGTAGATCCATCTTCAGTAGGACAAACAGATGCACTAATTGCACCAACACAAGACGTACTCGCGCAAATCTCAACAGCACCAGTAGAAAGAGCACCATTCGCATCATTAATATTAGGCACAGCACTAGTACTAATAGCACAAGCACGAGTGATACTAGCACACTCGTCATAAACACCAGCAGAACTATCGTGAATTGCACCGTCACTTACGGGACACCAGCCTCATCATTACCAATAGCATCAGCGTTAGTACCACCAACATTAGTAGCACAAGAATCATTAACACAACCACCATCATATATCTGCATTCAACACCAACCGGAAGACGGAGGAGTACCCTAACAAGCAGGCCATGCACCGCGCTCGATATTTATTCCTCTTCTCTGTCCTATCCTCACACCTTACTTACACACACACTTACATGAATTGAATTGAATTGAATTTGCCTTATTTTACGTGGCGAGACTCGGGCCATCAGGCCCGCTCTTCCGTCTGACCACGCAAATTTCGTTACGCTCCTTCCACCAACTAGCAGAGAAAGGAGGAATTTCTTGGGCGAGAAACAGGCGATTTGAATTTAGCTCAGAGGCGTCATTTAGGCTTGAGGATCTTTTACATGCAAGTAAATCTACGAACATGGGACAGCCGGCTTTACTTCCCCTCCGAAGGAAGGCGTACGAAGGATTTTGTCGCCCTAAAAATCCACGGCTTTGACCGGGTTTGAACCCGCGAGCTTGGATATAACAGTCCGGTACGCTAACCGTCACACCATCACCGCCGCAAACTACATGCACCACACTACCACGGGGGGGGGGGGGGGGAGACCAGGCGGGAGTTAGAGCTGGTCCTAGTTGGAGCTATGCCCCACTGTTGGGAGATACTTAGTTAGGAAAACCCCGCTAGCTAACATGTAGGAGGGTGCCGAATATCGCAATTCAGGAAGTGGAGATCACCCCACCTCCCGCGATAAAACATCTCACCATACTTACGGGAGTAATGACCTTAGCCGTTGACACGCCTGGAAACCATCACCTATTCCACCATTCAATCAAAAACCACCACCACCGCCACGAATACTACCAACTCCAGCACCAACACTGTCAAAAACATAAGCAAGTAAATCATCACTACCGTGACCATCACTTCTACCAAACATTCCACCCTTCCGCCGCCATCCTCGCAAGCCTCGCGACCGCCCCAGGAAGCTCAGGCGGCGGCGCCCGGGGCGAGCGGGCGCCGTGGTTCACGCGTGGGCGTGAGGCGGGCGCGGGCGGTCCGCCCACCGCGAAGCCACACCCGCATCCTCCCCTCCCTTCTCCTCCCCTCCCCCGCCCCGCGCGCCCCCTGGCGGTAATTTGCCCGAGCTGATTGTTGCGGCGCGCGCCCTTATCTGCCATCGGCGGAGCGAGCCGGGCCGAGCCGGGCCGAGCGCGGCCGCGGAGGCAGCCCCGGTGATTACAGGCTGCTCGCTTATCAGCTCGCGCATAAATCAAACACCCGCGCTGCAGCCGACTGGCGGTGTGTGGGTGTCGTCCCCCCTTCCCACAAGTCCGCCCGCCCGCCCGCTGCCAGCGACTCAGCGCGCCGCACAGTGAGGCGAAAGCACCTCATCGGAAGAAGGGCACCGACTGATGTCACTGCAGTGCCTCTCACCGGGAGGTCCTAGGTTCTCTTAAGTACTGGCGGTGGCAGAATTTTTACACTGGCTAAATAGCTTGATCGAATGAATTTAGCCGGTGTTTGGAGGAGAATTCTAGCGGCTGGAAGCTCTGATCGGTAGTTTTCAGAAACGATGAATACCAGGCGAAGGCCGGAGCAGTGCCCTAACAAAGGCCCCGGACCGCGCGCGATCTTTCCTTCCAATTCTTTGTCCTATCCTTATCCATTGCTTCCATCCACACACTTGCCCTTATATGCACGACACTGCCACACATATTAGGAGAGTAGTCTGGAGCTTAAAGCTTGTCCCGTCCGGGACAGTTCTTCGCTGGTGCGAGTTACCAGGTTGGAGAAAATTCTTCTAACCAGCAGTAAATCGGCGCCGGATCTCACCATCCAGCGGGGGAAGATCACCGCCATCTCCCGAGGAAAAACCTGCTCTAAACTTAATGGCCTAATTACCTTAGCATTTGACACGCCCGGAATCACCCATCAATCAATATCGAAATGACCTCACGGTGCAAGCTGGGAGGCCACGTTCGGGTAAACCAGGAATCGTCAGACAATTTCATTCATCTGGAAAAGTCTCTCTCGACGTGAGGCATGAGAGAGGAAGAATAGAGAACATCTTTAGAAGGAACGAACTTTGTTGAGATCGTATTATAAAACTTAATGTGATCACTTCTTCACAGTGAATTCAGTGGAAAAATTAGAAACAGAAACCCAAGACTTGTTGCCCTCAATAACCGCGTGCGTTCGTCGCTTCTGAATATTGTAAATTGTCAGCCCGTGTACTGTGGTGGAGGGTTTTCCGTTTGAGATTAGAAGAACGTGCAAGTGTGTACGTACTCTATGGCCCGAGAATCTTTTTTAAATGATAACTCTTAGACTGGATTTTATAATATTAGAGATATGCGGACATGACAAGAATGTGCTCACTATATTAATTTATTATATGAATTTTCATTTTATATTTACTTTCGACAGACTATACGTCTAAATTGTTCTTTTACCGGCAAAATACAGAGCTCAAGTGAAAGGATTAAATCAAAGAACTAAATTGTTTATTTAAAGTTATTTGCATAGAGGTTATTAAATTATCAACTTCTGAGGTTATTAGCAATTAACTGTGTCACAGTGAAAGTTACTTTACAGGTACATATGTTGTATTTGTTGACATTGGTGTTTATTTATAAATTAATTAAATTATTGTGCACTGTACGATCTTCGAAGCACATTTGTGATCCTTGTGCGGCGCGAGGTGAGGTGTCGGGGCCCATATCGCGAGGTCGCCTGCGGTCGCCGCCGGCCCGCCTGCCCACCGCCGCCATGCCGCTGCACTGGCGCCTCCGCCCCCGCCCCCGCCCCCGCCGCGCCGCCGTCCGCACGTTCTGATGGGAAGCCCTGATTTATCACGCGCCGCGAGTTCGCGAGATGCGAGGCCGGCGGCGGGCGCCGGGACAAGCGTGGTTTGGAAAACAGCTTTGGGTCAACGCGTCGCAGCCGCCTTCAATGAGCAACTCTGAGATTAGCGACAGTTGGATTGGATGGGATTGCCATGTGACAATATACGGATGTATGTACTCGCATTACCGTCTTAAGTGTTTTTTCTTACGTATTGTTTGTTTTTGTTTAGAATAATACCTCTAAATGATTCAATATGAGGAAGTGGTTCTCACGGTCGTGTCTCTAGGTCCCAGGATGTCCGCGCAAAGCTCACTTAGAATCTGCGAATGTTCTTCTAGTTACAACATTTTTAACGAATATTTCACTTTTTATCCTGCTAGCTGGTGAATAATGATGAAACACTTCACGTTTAATCAATGCAAATTTACATACGTAAATTTTAGATTGTATCATTCTTTTATTTATATTTATTTTCTATTTTCTAAATTTTGTTTGTAGTTCAGGTTGTGAACAAATGTCTCCGAAGAGAGAAAATTATTTAGAGTTACAAAATTTGTGAACGATTGTACTGAACAAATTATTCTTTAAGACAAAAGTATAAAATTCGAAATACTCGTATACTATTAAATGCCATCTGTCAATAGGTCGAGGTCATTCACTTCTACATAAAACTTCATGGGAAAGTCGTCGTGAAACCACCAAGTAAATTAGACTTTGAAAGTGTTCATGATTCGTGTTCGATTTCTATAAGGAGAGAAAACTACGCGAACTTCAATCGCCTTGTTGCGATAATCCGGTGATCATTTCATATCCGCATGAAGGCGAGGTAATTTTCTAAGAGATGGCGTCTCTTTTTAACCTTTGAGCCTTGTCAAAACAAGTATTTTATAGACTAGGGGTTTCAAAAACGAGACCCAGAAACTGCGGTTGTTCATTTGTGGGAGATCAGAACCATCCGAATTTACATGTTTCCATGCGGGACTACATTTACGTCGTTACTCATTTTCAACCATTCAATACACTTTCGAATGTTTTATAGATTTATCGATGATTGATTTACAGTATTATGATTTAATGACTGTAGAAAATCACAAAAAGAAAAATTACAGTTGAAGTTCGTTAATGTTTTGACATCAAGGAGGCAAAGAGTCACAGTGCCTGATAGTAAGCAAAAATTTGTTAACACTTAAAGTTTATACTACAAAGTATTCAACACGTCAATGCACAGATTTAAATTGACTGTGAATATCTATAACTTAAATATAAAAATTAATATTCTGCATTCCTTTTACAATATTACATACCATCTACTTTTTATTACACGTAATAATATGTTAATTGTGAAGATAGAGTATTTATCAATTTTAAATTAATTAATATTATTTGATTAATTGTTATATTATGTTTTTATTTACTATTAACCTCATGCTCAGCGCTTTCTACCATTTCCTTTAATTTATTTGCGCCTTCCCTAACAATTGTTCAATTTGTAATACTAATTTCGAATATACTTAAAGATTGACTGGAAACGAAGCAGTCTATTGCAATGTAAGAGCTGTCGTTGATTTTTTTATTCATCTCAGCTGCTCAAACGTCATAGCCTGGAATTAAATTGGAGAACAGTAATGATTGAAATATTCGGTGGTAAACGATAGAGAAATCCCGAATGCGAACTCGGCCGAACAGACATTCACTCTGACGTAACCTTAGAATCCTCGGCGTATTTACCAGAACTACGCATACTCATACCCCCTTTCCAAGGAAACTTCCTACCCCTGCCGTAGGCCGTCCCTCATAAACCGCGCCTGGAGGGGGTCGCAGGCTGGAAGGTCGCGGCTTGACTTCACTTCGTATACGCAGAGACGCGCGCATTGTCTGACGGAGCAGGGAACGACACTGAGAATATCGCGGTATCTTGACTCGTTCGGCAGGGTATTACCGCAGATTGGCTGAAGCGCGAGATTGGAGATAGTTTCCACGTCCAGGTACTTTGTGTTGTCGTCCTTTGTTCGTGCGTGCGCGCGCGCGCTGCCTACTCACGGCGGCGTAACCTTCCGTGTGTGACGTTGCAACTGGCGGCGAACGGAGACGGAGCGAACAAAAATCCTGAACTGACGGGAATCGCTTGTGATGATTATGATTAGAGATGGTAGAATTTAGCACTCTAATTTTATAAACCTCATTTTGAAAACAAGCCTACAGCATTTTATAACAATATAAACATTAAGATTATCGTTTCTAGTAGTATTTGTTAAGAAAATTATTATTAAGGATGGAGTCTATGAGATATTAGAATATTTTGATGCTTTTTAGATCTTACCATTAAAACCGGATTTAAGGGTAACTAATTTAATATTTCGTCTCTAATGAACTTTAACAAATACGAAAGCATGCGAAGTGTAAGACGCAACGCGAGCGCCGTCAGCGCAGGGCCTTCCGCTTCTTTCTCCATTCTGCGAACTAAGGAAGCTCAGATCCCTTGAGATAACACTCAACACTCAGTCTTTCCAAATCAGCATTTTCAAAGTTCTTATACACTTAATTTTCTCTTAGTTTTGTCCGTTAAGACTTAATTATAATTTCATAATGACGGCCAATCTTTAATTAAATGTTTTCAAATGCCGATGTGTTGTTATGAATGAAGCATCGCTAGTTAGAGCTTGCACGCGAGGGAAACCATAAAATGCTATTTAGCTATTATATCATAGATTTACCACCATTTCGCACTTTGCATGTTATTTCGTATTTTACGATCGATTTTGCAATTTATCGCAGATTGAAAACGTTCAGAAATATTCTGCATCGACCGACAAATACGCAATTACTAATTTTTTCGGCGTTTGGTAACATTTCGCATTTTTAGCAATTACTAAAATCTACCTTCTCCAGTTACGATGTAATGTGATGCAAATACAATGATTGAATCGATTATTTTGATGTGGCTTGGTATCTAAGCATTGCAAAAACGAATTAAGGTCACCATTTGATGTATAGTTTTGTTACACGTTCAAAGGCTACATATCCACTGATATAATTAGGGAGCGGATTTCTACCATTTTGCATATATTTGTCCGTTGCTTCAGTGCGTTGCTGTTAATTTCTTGACCTTTGGATATTATTGGATGCTATGTAGATTAATATGTTGAATTGAATTGAATTGAATTTGCCTTATTTTACGTGGCGAGACTCGGGCCATCAGGCCCGCTCTTCCGTCTGACCACGCAAATTTCGCTACGCTCCTTTCATCAACTAGCAGAGAAAGGAGGAATTTCTTGGGCGAGAAACAGGCGATTTGAATTTAGCTCAGAGGCGTCATTTAGGCTTGAGGATCTTTTACATGCAAGTAAATCTACTAACATGGGACAGCCGGCTTTACTTCCCCTCCGAAGGAAGGCGTACGAAGGATTTTTTCGCCCTTAAAAATCCACGGCTTCGATCGGGTTTGAACCCGCGAACTGGTAACGGTACAACAGTTCGGTACGCTAACCGTTACACCATCGCCGCCGCCCGTTACACCATCGCCGCCGCATATATATGTACCGCATATGTTAGTACATATTAGTGCATATTTGGCCGACCTTTCCTGTTGGTGCATATTCGTTAAATTATTGGGGCATATTTTGGATATTTCGTTAAAATAGAGAACTATCTATTGATAGGCGACAATGGAGGGCGGTTTTGGGGGTGGTGCGGATGGGGTGAGCAGAGCCATGTATACGTGGTGGGCGTGATTTAGCATTTCGTATTTTCCGGCGTTCCACGTACTGTGGTTGATTGATTGATTGATTTAGTGATTCCGGGCACGTCAACTACCAGTCATTCCCGTGAGTGTAGTGCATGTTTTTGCGGGTGGCGGAGATCTTTCTCCCACAGTATGGCGTGATCTGGTGCCGACCTACCGTCGGCTAGCGGGCTTTTCCCCGACCAGATATCTCCCACCAGCAGGGTACCGTCCCAGCCGGGACAAGCTTTAAGCTCCTAACCGGTCTCTCAGCGTATGTGCTTGTGAAGTGCGTGTTCCTGTTAGTGTAAGTGTAAGGACAAGGGACAGGGTAGGACAATCAAGTTTCAATCCTTTTTCCCAATCAGGTATTTCCCTCCAGCAGGTCACCACCCCAACCGGGACAAGCCCTATGCTCCCGACTGGTCTTCCAGCATGTGTGTTAGTGCAGTGCGTGTAAGTGTGTGAATTTAAAAGGTGAAGAGAGGGCAAGGAAGAGGAAGGAAAGATCGCGCGTGGTCCGTGACCCGTTTGTTAGAGTACTGCTCCGGCATTCGGCTGGTGTTAATCGTGGAAACCACAGAAAGCGACTGACAAAAGCAGCCGGCCGCTAGAATTCTCCTCCAGATATCGGCTGAATTCTATCTAGTGTCAAAAGTCAGCGACGAAGCCCAGGACCTATCGGTGAAAGGCACTGCCATGACATCTGCCATGAGCTTGGAAACGTGGGGCGGCGCGGGGCGGCCCGCCTTTAGTCTCTTCGAGCCGGACAGTTGTGGCGTTGCGCGCACAGGGCAGCAGGGGCGCAGCATCGCCACGCGGAAGACGCGGGTAAGGCTCGGGCGTCGTGCAGGAAGCCTGGCGCAGCCGCTCCACGGGCTCTCGGAAGGCAGCGGCCGCTGCCCCGCCGGCGGCCGGGGCTCCTTTTAAGGCAGGGTCAGTTAACTGGACGCGCCGGACAGAGACATTGCGAATGGCTGGTAGCGCGATAATTTCACTTGCTCAGGTGGGGGGGGGGGGCCTTGAAGTAGCACACACCAACCTTATGAATAATTAAACGTCTTCATAACCTGATTGGGAGAATGTTTGGAATTGTTAGTTGTTGTTGGACATGAGGACGGGGAATTGGACGCGATTCTCGGTCCGTGGGACTCATAAATTCTCAACCATTCGCTTGAAGATGCCATTCTTTTCTCTGCAAAGTAATGTCGGAGGTGAGCTGGATTTTTTTCACCGGGATATGAAACAAAGTATTTCCAAGGTAGAAATATTTTTCAAAGTTGTTATGAAACTATGAATGATCAAAGAAATTGCCATGTTCTTCTCATAGAAAACAGTTAAAACTTGATTTGGTGCTCAAACACCACCTGACATTTTGATATAATTTTTATGGTTCTTTCCTCTTTATATAAGTATCTAGAATTATGCCAAATAAATGACATTTTCCAAATAAATTCTATTAAAATGTCTAAATAGAAATGAAGTTCTTGCAAGTGTCTATGGACACTGTGTTGGCATTAAATTCGTTAGATACACTTGCGGAAAGTACGAGTATCTTAAATTCTCAACAACGTTATCATAGTTCGAATAAAGGTGTTTGATGGATAGAGGTAAATACGAAAATTCGTATATTGAACTGATTAAGTGAACCCAGTATTCGTTTATGAAATAAATGTCCACGTTTCTGTAGCAAACTGAATACCTGTTTGAGACGTTTTTCACTACCTGCAGGTATACATTACACAGGAATCCGTTTGCTGCAAACAAGAATTTTTCTCAGAGTTGCAAACATGTATTTGCAATCTTTTTTCGCAAAATAGTTGCAGGGATCATTGCAGGTGATCAGGCATTTTATGACGCAGAAATTACAATATTCTGTCAAGTAGCATGACTTTCTTGTCATTTTTAACTTTTTAGGAGAAGGAAGGGCTGAAAACGCAGAATTGACATGAATCATTTGCTTTTTACAAACCTGTGATCGTATGTTGAGATTGATACCATAAATAAGAGCAATCTATAGAAACCATAAATATTAGTTTATTTTGCTGTAGTGTTTTTATCTTTTTAACTTTCGATAGTATAACATCAGTCCATAACAGTATTTTTTTCTGTTGCAGAATTGAGCCTACTTCCAAGATCGTCAAAGAAAGTGGACGTTTCGGAGACTTTTAAGAAGAATGTTTGTGTTGAGAATCTGGCTACAACATGAATACGGCTTTCTAAAGGAAAACAGATATTGTGACTAGAAAAATTGCACTTTCCCATTCATTGGGTCTCTCTTCATTCTGGGAATTGTTTGAGGAACTGTTTCCAAGGAACTCGTTGAATTGGTTCAAGATCAAAGAAACCTGTATGTTTTCCATAGAAGTAATTGAAATACGACCATAAAATATTTACAGAAATTCAATTCTTTCGGAATAGACGATTCCAAAATAACAACCAAAAATAAAGATTGTTCCTCAAATGAGAGAATCACAAAACGAATGCTTCCATCAAAATCGTGACAACAATTTTTACAACCATTACATGGCTCTCTCTAAGCTTCTAAATAGCATTAAATAAAGTGAAAATGTTAGTTGTGTCTTGGTGTTTGTGAACGGAAGGAGGGAAATTATTGTATTTTCTCATTATTTTTCACATTAAACCCTTCGGATTACAATAAAAGTTAATACAAAATGTGTTGCTTAGAATAGTTGATTCATTGATCTTTCAAGACATTGATGTTACATCCTGGAAATTACAGTTTATTTAAAAAAGTAATTTATAATATATTTTGGAGACATTTTGAGCTCATGCATGCAACTATCAAATTCAATGACAACACATAACGAAAGTAAAAAGTGTATACATTTTAAATCCTGAAAACTCTAAACTTTTTATTTGTGAAAAAGTCACTTTTTTGTTTACACGTTTTCAGAGACTTCAAAAATGTAATAAATTTTCTTTTGCATCAAAAAAGTTGAGATATGTTAATTTGCAATATAAAATCGAAAATGCGTACTAATAACACAATATCGTGAGGGGGAGGGTCAATAAAAACCGGGGGGCTCTCATTTGCAATTGACGAGGGTCCTAGTGAGTATTATTAATCCGCCGCTGATAGTCATGTTATCGTTACATACGTCTTGGAATTATTTCCTTACGATATCTGGGAGATATGGTACCCTATTTCAGAGGTTAAATCTAAATATATAAAAATTGAAGAAACATGTTTACAAGGTAAGCAAAAACTATTGACGAACTATTGAAAAAGGTAATGTTTAATTATGCAGGAAGGAATTATGCAAGAAAAAAATTTTAATATATAATAATTGAGGCCTTTTGATACATTCAATCGCGTAGAAACATTGAAAATAATTGGATCTCCAGCGATCACTTCACCACTCTTTTTCCACTACCTCTTTCCTCACAAAACAGCGACAACTTTAGAATTTGTTAATCGTGAATTGAAAAAGGTAGAAGAAAGGCTCTTTAACATAAACTGAATTTATATTTTTGTTTGATATTTTTATACTTTAAATGTTTTTCATTCCCTCCCTAAGATTGGGATTCCCGTTCAGAATCTCTCGCAGGTTGCAACAGGGGCACTTGCAATGGAGTACTGAGTTCTGATGCAGAGTTTCATTATGTCCAAACTTCTTTTAAGTGGTAAGGAAATGAGTATCAAATATGAGCATAGCCAGAGAGCCCATAGGGCTCACTGCCTTCTAAATCTGCGGCTTTCCATTCTCCTTCTTATAAAATATATCATAAAGTAAACTTAAAACATTACTTTTGAAATTAAACTTTTCTAAAATGCAGAAGCTTCTCGTTGCTGAAGCAATCTTCTTGTTCTATCATGCAATACTGCAGGCTTAAAGCGATCGTACACCACCATGCATATGGTAAAAGCTTAATTATTGTTCAAAAATAACGGGAGAACGACTCATCAGAAACAAGAATATATAATTGAAACCTTTAAGGGATTTGTAGACAATATACAAACAATACAAAAAATTCTGATTCGTTTAATTATTAAAAAAGTTTGCTTTTTAATTCATGTCATCGGGGACCTAGATAACTGCCTAGTATTACCTATTTGTTAATCCAGCGTTGACCACTAGTTTAAATTTCCGCCGCGTTCGGCGCTTCGGCGCTGCACTGTGTCTGTCCGCGCGGCGCAGTGACAGCAGGTCAGCCGTCGGCGGCTGCTGCCAGCGGACATCGAACGGAAGACTGCAAGTTTTTGCGCCACGCCCGGCACATGTGACGCGTGATGGATCAAGGAAGGCTCGGCGTATTCTTGGAACCATTGTGATGTCAGCGCCGTGCTGTATATATCATCGCTCCGTCTTTTGCCCCGTTAAAATGACAGCGATCATGATTCATATAGCAGATGTAGCGGAGTTCGTTCAGCTTCTTTGTTCTTCAAGAGTGTTTGAATAGTTTAAATGGGTTCGTTGGGTTTGGTGATTAACGAATTCTGATTATCGCTGTTACCTTTGACTTTGAATTTATGTAAGTTGAGAACGGTACCTTTTTCATCAACGAGTTTTATGCTTGGTATTTGATTGATTAATTGTTTTAGTGATTCCGGGCACGTCAACTAACAGGGTATTATTAGCCTAAATGTAGTGTATGTTCTTCCTCGGGAGGTGGCAGGTTCTTTCTCGCCGGATGCTGCGATCCACAGCCGACCTACCGTCGGGTAGCGAGGTTTTCTCTAACCACGTATCTCCCACCAGCGCGGCACCGCTCCAAACGGGACAAGCTTTAAGCTCTCGACCGGTCTCTCGGCTTATGTGCTTGTATAGGGCGTGTCAGTGTAAGTGTATGTTGAAGGGGAGAGGATAGGACAAGGAAGAGGTAAGAAAGATCGCGCGCGGTTCGTTGGCCCGTTTGTTAGGGTGCTGCTCCGGCTTTCGCCTGGTGTAGATCGGAGAAACCACGGAAAACTACCGATCAGAGCAGCCAGCCGTTAGAATTCCCCTCCAGGTAGCAACAGAATTCGACCTAGCTGAAAAGGTAGTGTCGAAAATCCTGCCACCGTCGGGTCTCGAGCCTAGGACGCCGCGGTCAGAGGGACTGCAGTGACATCATTTGTTACCCTGAACAATCTCTTCCGGTATGGATTTATCACCATATGGAATAATAATAATAATAATAATAATAATAATAATAATAATAATAATAATATTTATTGAGTCACATATACAATTACAATCGTGTATGACGAGTCAATATGCCTTGAGTGGAGAGAGCGAAGTTATATTACTGTTCAGGAGCAAACAAGGGGCCATCTCAGCATTTGCTCAAAGGACCAGGGCATAGTTAAATAGGTAAATTGAATGTGAGAATCTAAACCGTGCTCACATTGCATCTTGTCATTTAATTAACTGTTCGATCTAATGACGACTTGGTGAGGATATTGGCATGTATTGTAGGACGCCAATTATCCTAACGTCAATAATGCGAAACGTCAAATGTCCGAAATCATATTTGCTCTGAATATTTTTTGTTAGGTCCT
The DNA here is from genome assembly GCA_038098605.1 of Gryllus longicercus. Classification (NCBI taxonomy): domain Eukaryota; kingdom Metazoa; phylum Arthropoda; class Insecta; order Orthoptera; family Gryllidae; genus Gryllus; species Gryllus longicercus. Next base: position 4,305,125 of record JAZDUA010000047.1, on the reverse strand, counting down.
ATATACTATACGTATATATTTTCTTTTGTAATACTGAATAATGAAAATGATGCTCGGTGTGATTGACAGTGATAGAACATTAATGAGATACTGTACTATAGTAATTCATTTGACTTGAGTGAATTTTGCCAAGTACTTCAATAAATGCTTAAGAACACGGAATTTTTATTATTAGGAGAAAAAGAAGCTTTTCAACACCTTTACGTGAAAGTGAACTAACGGACCATTGCCAAACAACCGATCGTAAATGTTTAGCAACTTGCACTCACTCGGACCGTTCATTGTTTATAAACTTTATACAGCATTAATAAGATCTCTGGTGAAATAGATACCTTCTAATAATTAAATAAATAGGAGATGTTGTTCAGTATCAAAAGTATATTTTAACTTCAGATCTTTTCAATAGCATCACTATCATCACCATCATCAGAGCTATCTTGCAGTCTCTGGGTGGAACACAAAGTTCTGCAGAACTTTTGTTTTCCGCCCAGAGACTGTACGAACGGAAGTCTCACACAAGTAATTTTATTTTTTTGTATTATAAACATAAATGATTAATATACCTAAAACCCATTATTATTAAACCCATTTTATATTAAAAACAATACATAAATTTAAAAAAACAAACGAAAGGGGTTTGATGATTTTATTTCGATAATATAATTACTTTTCACAAACAAACACTTGTCAGCAAAAGGTTGTAAGTCATTCTGGTAACTGAGATTTTTCAATAATATAAATATAAATTGATTAAACATTGGTGAAAACATTTTTTTCAATCACATTTTGGCGCGAATTGGCGAAGTTTTTAAACGGATTAAGTTGGGTTTAACGTTTTTCACTATCGTCCACATTGTTTAATAATTTGAAAAAATTATATCATAGAATGTTACGGGACCCATTCTAGGGGGGGAAATGAGACTGACCCGAAATCAATCATCAGAAAGGTTTCGGTACTTGATACCATTTAGATTACCGTCAATAAAGTATGGTCCGATAAGTTTATCGCCAATTAATCCACGCCAAACCTTAACCGACCAAGGTCGCTGATGATTTACTTGACGAATCCAATGTGGGCATTCTACACTCCAAAAATGCATGTTATGGCGGTTAACTTCACCGTAGTTTGTAAATGTGGATTCATCAGAGAATAATACTTGAGTAAAAAAGTTCGGATTCGTTTGTATTCTCTGAACTACCCATTGATAAAACTGTAGTCTGTTTTGAAAGTCATTGTCACTTAATTCCTGATGCAAGGACACATGATACGGATGAAATTTGTGTATCTTCAGTATCCTCCAACACTCATACGAGGAATCCCTGATTGTTGAGATATTTATCGAACACTCACATGTGGATTATGAGCTACAGCAGCCAGTACTAATATTTGATTATTTTATCCAGTAGCAGAAACTCTACGTGTTATTGTCTTCGGTTGTACACTTCCGTCAGTAGAGAATTGTTGAACAATTCTAACGAAAGAAGAACGCGATCGTACTCTGTCAGGAAAACGTTGAGCATACAAATTCACAGCAGCGTCGAAAGTTCTCCCAGCTTCGCCGTAAATGAATATCATTTCAATTTTTTATTGCACATTTACATAATCCATGGTTCAACATGGAGGAATGTTAGTTCAGAAAGGTAAATGTTTAATAAATATCGGATCGCCTCTGAAGTACTGTACACACGGACCATGGAGAGACGTTACCAACAAATTGTCGGGTGTGCCCTGAGGCCACACTCAAAACCACTTCAATTACAGTCGGAAATCTTCGGAAATTAAATTTTTGCGATTACAGCTCCACATATAACAAATCAGAAAATATGTTTCATACAAAACATATGTATTTTTGTCCGAAAAATCCGAATCTGAAATAAAAAATGGGGGATCCTATTTAAGATTTCAATGTTGCCCACCGCCCCACCCGCTCGTGGTGCTGATTTTAGCATAGAATGATTCCCCCTTCAAAACTGTTAAGATTTCGTCTCGTCTCAATTTTTCGCACATCGCGTATTTTTTGAGTTATTTCAAGTTGTCCTGGGACACCTGAATAATCTTTGAAGTTGCAGAGCAGACAATTAATTAAATTTTGCTAGACTACGTAAATGTTACACTGACTACGCAAATTAGAAATATCAGCAACACGCATACCAACTATGATGCATACGTGCACGTGATGAAAATTACTTCTCTCAATTTTAAAAATGTTGTTAATCTACAACTAATGAAAGTACAAAATCTTATACGTACCTCAGCTAGAAAAAAGTTTCGAACTCCCATTACCATTTTCTCATGAATATTTTATTTTCCTTTCCGGATTTACTATTATAAAAAACCTTTCATTTCTGTTTTCATGTCTCAACAAACATTTGGAATACTGAAACGTACATAATTATCTTTCCGTTAATCTTCCAATAAGCATGCGGGTTTACACCTCCTACAAACATGTGTGTTAATGCCTGAAATAATACGAATGAATGAATTTAAATGTGGCAAAGAGACATACCGAAATAGAGGATAGAGAGACATTGCTTCTCAGTTTTATGTGCAATATGTTATGTCTTCGACAAAATGTATTTCCGTAATGCTAATAACTTATTGTCCGAGCATTGATTTAAATTTTTTCTCGTAATATGCTTTTTTGTTGCGGGTTTAGTCAGATTATCTGGCACAGCAAGTTAAGCATAGAGATATTCACGAGTGATATTAAAAAGAGGGAGAGAGAGAGAGGGAGACGAAGGGAGAGGGAGAGGATATTGCAGAGAAAGTCAACACAGATGGAGTTTGCTGTTGGTTGCCCTAAATGAAATTTCTAGAGACCTAATAGAAGGGAAAATTACATTCTTGTACCTTGTTCTTAAGTACAAATCAAAATTTCACTGAAACAAGGTAAAAAAATCTATTTGGTATATGGTTTTAAAGTTGTTCTATGAGCAACAAATTTTGGAAATTAATTACAGATTTATTATGAATCTTATGATTGTGTTGAAATTTAAAAGCAAAATGCATTAATTTTAAATTCGTCTTGTCTTTATTAGCATACACATTCTTTATTAATATTGTATAATTTTATAGCCCAAGACTTCACTACTCTCCACCTTACTTTACAGGAGGCATATAAAATGGCAATGACGTGTAATATTTTACCCTAATGCTAAATTATATATATTTCACTTTGAGTTTACAGTACGTTTAAGTTACCACAATTTTTATGATTAGGTTGAAATGAACGTTTCTCTCATTGCTCATGACCCTCTCCTCTTACTCTCTTTCTCTGTAACCCAAGGATACGATTTTAGAGAACTACGATGCCAAAGGGGCATGCGTGAGATGTTACGAGATATCTTTTTTGCTATGGTTACGTACACAAATTGTATAATTAATAATAATTACAGCAGAATGCTTTATTCCCTGTAATTAAGAGTTACTATATGCAAATAATCATTTTCCTGCTGCGGATATAAGAAACATTTTTGCATGAAAATAATCTATTAATTTATGTTTTACATTAAATTAATCCTAAGTGGTACTAATAGGGGTTTTTGTTATGAAAGAATTTTATATCTCGAATTTTCGGTAGCCATGATAATGAATGTATGATAATTTGTTAAGTATATTTTGGTATCATTAGTGACATTAATCTCGGGTTCATCCATCAATGTTTGTACAGGAAAAATGCTCACCTTCTTGTGCCATTGTAAGGAGAAATGGATATGGATTTATAAACTCTATTTCAAAACAAATTTGAAAGTTAAGGCAAAGTTATATGCATTAGCAAATGAAATATGAATATTTAAAATTTCGAGACGTTTTATGCACACTCATGTATTCCTTCACAACATGTGCACTTTGTTACAAAATTTGTTTCAATATCTTATGTAAGATTGAACACATATATTTCAGTTCCAAATAATAGTACTATCACGTTGTCATATCAGTTTGCATGTCACTCTTCTTGAAGAAGCAATCGAGCAATAATAAATAATTATTCTCCATCTCAGATTTTTTGTTTCTTCTGTTTGGAACGGGAGTGACCACGTTCGAAATCCCCGCATTCTTCTCCATCTCCGCAGAGAAAACCACTGACGTCGAAATTCACAATCTTCTGAGAGTTTGGGTTTTCTTCAGTCGGAACAAACACTGGAAATGAATTTAAGTGGCTCTCTTGAGCGTTCTCTGTTTGGCAAAGCGAAAAATTCATTGGATTATGCGACTTAAGACCGCTAACAAATTTTAGTATGTTCTCCTCCTTAGTTGACTCTGAGGTGTTATAACTTTGGTCTTCATCCTTTGATTCAATCATTTTGCCGTCATTTTATTTGTTTATCTTCGGGCAATAATTGTTTTTTTGTTTTCATTACACTTTGCTTCGATATTTTATCGAAAACATTATCGATTTTAAATATGCATATTATTATCGATCCAATATATTCAACTTAATGTGTAGTGGCCTGGCATTGTCAGTCGTCTTTCGTGTGTGTTAGTCACAAAGACTTTTCTCGTAACGTGTGTCTTATCGTACAACTAGACTTTCCTACTAACGCGTGTCTTGAATTAAAGCTCAAGAACTGCCCAAGAGACATAATACATGCATATTCCATCTATACCTTCATCCACACATCCGTACATACAAATACAATGGTAAACCTCCGAAATGGACTTAACCATATAAATCTCGAGTCTCTCATTCCAATCAAGTTATCTAGAATATAATTCCAATACTTTTCTTCTATACTAAATACATCCAAGGAAGGTTGCAGTAGTGAGTCTGTGAGCACCCCAAAAGTCCTTTAACCTTAGTGTACTGTTTTGAATTTCGGTTACTTTATCATTCATTTTTAATTACACGAACGCACTTATTAATTCATTTTTTCAAATAAAATTTAGTAGCTTACAGCGATGTAATATTGACAGGCAATGGCAAAGCTGCAAAAATTATCGGAAGCATTCACATCAACTAAAATACATTAGGGAATATCGGTACATCATATTCCGTTGTTTGTGAAATAACTACTAAATGTTCACAAATCAAATAGACATCCCTAAAATATTCGATCCCCACAGAAAACTTCGCGGGTGATGCTTGATTGTTGCGTTAAAAAAGACCAAACAGAATGCAAGTAAGCACTTTGGAACAAAAACGCTTGTGGTAAAAACATAATAGCATTTTCGTTAATCATGGATCCAAAGAGGTTCCCAAAGAAGAAGAAGAATATATATGAAGAAAATAAACAAGGTTAAGGTATACTGAAGGTAAATTTAATGTTAAATTAATATCGGTCTTTGAAAGCATAATCTCTCTAGAGTTAAGTATATTTTACACTTACTTAAATTTTTCTTAATCAATACAATATTAAAAGAATGTAAAGTACTTACTAAAAAGAAAATATCCAGAATAGATTATCTTTCAAAACCTTTGGTGTTAGGTAAGTTTCTGAAATACCTGTCATTTTTAAAATTTCAAGTCATTTTAAATCTCTTATTTACATTACCAAATGAATACTCAACATGTCGTGTGTGCTTTAAGTTACAAAGCTGGTAATTCAGTAAAATGTTTACGTCATGGCGTGTTGTCGAGAATTTGAAATGGCGCTAGAGATTAAAGGAAAGAACTTGCAAATTATCGTCTTGCACAGTATCGTTGGGTCGACAACAGATGGTGCATTAAGGCATATACAGAAATAGATAAACAGCCACTTAATCTCTTTGAATAACCACAGGTGAATTGAAACATTTTATTTGAGTGTGTAGCAATTCATTACCGAGTAAACACATTGCAATTATTTGATCGTGAGGAATACCATGTTGTATTAAGTGAATGTTATTTTTAATTCGTGTGATTCGACTCAGATCAACGCATTGCGTCAAAAGAGATGGAATACGTCCGAGAACTTTCATCTTCAGAAGTAAGTGTTAATCGTCTTGTCGTGAATCTTATTTATACATAATTTTAATTTATTTACGAGATAATTTTTGGCGTTGAGAAACGTATTGACGTTGTTTACGTGTGTTTCTATTGATCTGGATTTTGTTACAACTGTTAACATATTACCAAGATGTGTCCTGAGTCACTCAATTTGTTTACTTATTTGTAAGTTGCGTTTTTAAGTGCATGAGAGTTGCTGAAGGTATACTGACTGTTTCGTGCTCTCTCAAGCCATACATTTCCAAATTAAGAACAATAACTGTTGTGATTTTAGTCAGTTCAGTATAAGTAATTTAAAAAAATGCTTTAATTCACAATTAAGGTATGGGACCTGAGCTTCTCTTCTTATTACATTTCAGGAAAACTAGTTTCATTAAACCAGATTAGGTAATGAGTTTTATAATCCAATGATAATTGTACAAAGTATATTTTTAATTCTTTTAATGCACATAAGTGTAGTATTCATGCTTTTAATTTATTTATTAGTTAAGTGTGTACAGAACATATTAAGTAATGTAAGTTATTACATACATTCTGGTTGTATTGAAACGTTTCATAATTATACATTATATCAAAATAATAATTAAAAGGCTAGTCAGTAGTGTGAACAAGAAGGAAATTTGAGAAGCCAATTGAAGATTATGTTTTATATGTTTATTTACTAGATATTGTCAGAATTGTGTCTTTCTGGGGGTCAATACATTCACAAATTTTTTCCACACATTGGTATCACATATGAATATTTATCATTATTTCAACCTACAAGAATTAACTACAACAGTTCATCCTTTAGGAACTGCTAAAGTTCTTGATCAACTCAGGGATTCAGTACCCAAAGTGATAGAAATTTAAAAAAAAATGGGGAATGAAATGGTTTGTAAATAAATGTCATTAAATATAATTTTTCAACAGAAAGGATGTTGAACCGTGATGAATGCATTGAAGCCGAAAACATTTCGAGAGGAGTTTTCAGATAGTACTGTTTTTATGGAAGTTTTATCATTTATATTTTCATTTTATATTCAATGCATCATTGACATTTGACTTGACAATTGATTCTGATGGTAAGTTTCTAATTTTCTAAATATTGACTTTGTACTTTTTGGGAATACGTCTGTTTTATTTCAATTTTTTTTGTGATTTCAACAACCATTATTTCATATTTGCCAAAATCTTCAGAACTGATATCTTCACAGTTGTCCGTTATCAACGCCTATGTGTGATCAGCACCTAAAGTGTTGAGACGAGTTTCTCCAGAATTTACAAACCCCGAACAATCAGAATGAACTCAAGACTCTGTGAGTTTGAAACGGTATTTTGATTTTTGGGGGTACCTTACGTGAAGCCTCAACAACATACACAAATTTATCTAAAGAAGACACAACATTTGTTTCTTAAATTTTGTCCTCGGATTGCATAAAGGATGCTTAAAAATGCGTAGGGCTACTTTTCGTTGAAATCTTTCGTCCTTCCACATTTTCGAAAATTGGAAAAGTTGAAAATTTTTTCATCTTCCTACAACTGCTATATTGAAGACAGATTTTTTCAAAATGAAATCTGTTGTTCAAAGAGAGATTTTGAGATAAGGTTATGTACAGTTTTCCAAAATATGAGTAGTTTAGCGTAATTTTGCATGAAGTGCTGTCTATTTTTAAAAGTTTGTCCCAAAATCTCTCCAATTTTTTTCTCCAATGACAGTGAAAAATGTTGCTGGTTCCATATTTGGCTCTCTGTATTTTTCAATATGGCAAAAAATTAATATTACAATATTGGCAATAGAGATGTTTGTTCAATAAAAGTGTGTTACTAAAAATTAGATCTTTAAATAATGTCACGTACAATTCTTTTGAGAAATTTGAAGTTCGCCTTATTTCTTCTTAAAGCTAACGTTTATTATAAAAATATTTCATCATTTTCCAAAATTGCATCAGTCAGAAATAATGGAAGAAACCACTAGTTTTTTAAGTGTCTGAAATGTTGAAATCAGCAGATGGTAAAATGGTGACGAGTCTGTCATTTTGTCTCGAATTTATTTTCCGAATCTCGATGTTGAGAAAAAAAAATTCTGGTTGTACGAAATGAGTAATGAAATTGTACGTCTTGTTAGTGCCAATTATTGGGAAATGCAACCTAAGATCTTACAAACTGCACTGCCTCCGAAAAAACGCTATTTCAAGTTATTTGCTGCTCAGTCGCGTGTTTTTCAAATCGCGTTGATCTCATCGTCATATGAGTTTGTGAACTACTCTCCAGTGTTTGCTGCGTTTATGGCATCTTTCACGTTCACCATTCTGAATGGTTCCATTGAATAACATGGCAGCAATCTTTTGAATTAATGTTTTGTTCACGTTTTGTTGGGTTTGAGCCTTTAAGACACGCAGCTTCTTTGCCCGTCATATCTCGCCAACTACTCCCGGTCCATTCTTTGCTTGTTACTAGCCATCCCCATGTAATGTTTTCCCCCCGCCACTGCTGTCCTCCCGCCGCCCTACCGCCGTCCTCCCGCCGTCCTCCCGCCGTCCTCCCGCCGTCCTCCCGCCGTCCTCCCGCCGTCCTCCCGGCGTCCTCCCGGCGTCCTCCCGCCGTCCTCCCGCCGTCCTCCCGCCGTCCTCCCGCCGTCCTCCCGCCGTCCGCCCGCCGTCCTCCCGCCGTCCTCCCGCCGTCCTCCCGCCGTCCTCCCGCCGTCCTCTCGCCGACATCCATCAGCCGTCAACCCCTCCGACCACCCTCCGTGTACACTCCGTCACCCCACCGCCAATCCGTCGCCGTCCCTTCCGCCCCACCGTTCCCCCGCCGTCTCCTTGCTACCCCCACCGCCCTCCACCGTTACCCTTCGTCCAACCGTCGTCCCCCAACGTCTCCCCAACGCCCTCATTGTCCCACCATCGTCCGTCAACCGTCCCATCCTCGTCCCTCCCCTGTCCGGCAGTGCCTTACCGTCTACCTATCGCCCGGCAGCGATCCATCCGCCGTCTTCTCTCCGTCCACCCTCCGCCACCGCACCTTCCATCCACCGTCCACTCTCCGTCCACCCGCCACCGCCGCCGCTGGGCGAGAGGGCGTGCGGGCGGGCGCGCGCTATCAAAGTACGCGATCGAGGGCCGGCGGCGGCAAATTGAGCGATTAACGCGGAGACGACGAGCACACGGGAGAGGGCGCCATAAATTTGGCCCAGCAGTGACGCTCGTGATTACTTTACAGAAAATTAAGACTCCGCCGTATTATTAGTTCGAAGTGGAACACGCTAGTTTCGTATTCAGATCTCATCGTAGGAATGTCCATATCGAGATTAGTACATAATCACTAATTAAATTGCCATTTGCTTGTTGCTTTCCTTATTCGTATGGAGTTTATGTAGACATTTTAATGGGTTTTTAAATAACTGCGATATAATTTGTCCTCCAGATCGGTAACAAGTGGTCATCATGTTTCATTATTCCGTAATCGTTGAAAGGGGAATGAACCTGACTGAAATTTGTGCGCGTCTTTTGTTACTCTTTTCGGTTTCTTCCATTCTGCCCGTGGCTCTTGGTTCGGGATACGAATTGCATTAGCGTCTCTCTTTAGACGAGCACCCGCCGGAACGATGCGAGGTTTGAAGTGATCTCAAACATGTTGGCATGGTGCAAAGAGTCAATTTACTGTCCGCATGATGTATTTATCCGTGTCACCGACGTGGTCGTAAACGCAGAGAGGCCATCCACTAGCAGCAAGTCACAAGGAGCGCGTGGGAGGCGACGTGGGTTGCTGTGGCAGAATGAGCTGCGAGCGCGCGTCGAGGGATCGACTCGTCTCTAATCGACCGGCCCCCGCCGGCCAATTCCGGCTCGATTGCCGAATTAGAATATTAAACCAGATTGGAAATGCATGATTTGCTGTCGCGCGAACAAGCTTTAATTACGTGCGCCGCTCCAAAGTATGAAAATTGCATTCGATGGGCGAACCTCGCCCTGCGTCGGAGTGTCTTCCGGCCGCGTTGCGCCGTAAACTTGTGGCACAGCTGTTGAAGTTGATGGGTTGATCTCTGTGCGCGCGCAGGTTATTTCGTATTTCCCCGATAAATTGCGGGCACCTTCCATGTAATTATCGCAGGCGGTCGATAAATCCTCGCGGCCGGGGCTCGTCGCGGAAGCCTCGCGTCGCTCGGCGGCGTCTGCGCTCGCTTCGGCTTCGCAGCCGCGCGGGTTCGCGGCGCCTCCAAGTAGTTCACGGTGGCGCCGCTGTGAAGCGCCTCTGGCAACATTTTCACGTAAAGTTCGATTCACACAAAATGAAATATAATTTCGCACAGCCCGTCGATTTCGTGTACATTTTGCATGTACGACAGTTTCTTTATTCATGAATGCGCAAAATACTATATCAAATAATTGCAATTTGTTTATATTCATTGAGGCATGAAACGTAATCTACATATTTGTAAAGTGGCGTGTTCTATCATCTAGATTGATTCAGTGGACCCCAAGAAATGGGCATCGTGCTTCTCGCGTGTTTCATGAACCAGAACACTTAACATTATCCTTGTCGTCACATTTACATCCGTAGCGTTGATGCCGCCTAGACCTGGCTCACGGCGGTGTTTAGTCAACCCCAGCAGCCAGCCTACTAACTCTTCGACCACGGTTCGTAGCTGATTTGTGGCAACGTTGAATAGCTCATCTCATTAATTAATTATGTCTGCTGGTTTTGACCTGCTTACCATCAGGACGAAGTCTTCTTCAAACCGTGCTTGAGAATCGTAGACAATCCTGGGGTGACCACGCCCAAAGTTCAATATCGTAAGTCGCACTGGGAACGCGTTCATAATATATTAAGAGTATAAATTGAGATGTCGTTTGAACAGTTATTGTTATTAGCTGGAACCGGTTCGGATGACAGTCTTATTTAGAGCTGTCTCGCTAGCAGCCGGGGACTTTAGTTTGTCGCCTGTTAATAGGTAACTTCACGCGAGGATACGAAAAAATGCAATTAATAAATACACAACGTCTTTGAAGTTAATTAAGAGGATTTCCTGTTTTTGTGTTTATCTGAATATTAATATTCTGTAAATACAATACACACTCGCATTGAATGAACATTAGCTTAAGTAATAACTTAGTTATTGGGTCCAAGAAATAATATATTGGCTTACGATGGAATGGTCGCTAAACAAATTGAAAATCTTTGTGTGCAAGTGCAAGGAATTTTGAAAGAGCGCCGAATATTCAAATGGCAGTAAAACGTCAATGAACGTCAATCCGGTAGAAAAAATGCAATATTTCCAGTGCCTTTCCACGAAAGAATACAAATGCAATTTTCGTGTGGTCCAGAAACTTAAAAAAATATAATATTTTAGAGAATCATGAAAATAACTACAAAACAATTACATTCGTTAAAACTAATGTAGAAAGACTGTTTTTTTTCTTTCAACTTGTAATACTAATACAAAGCCATTACTACACTATTATTTGTAACCTACAATGCTAATTTCCAATGTGCGCAGAAATTAAAAGAAAACTGCAGCCTTCGGCCATGTGAGAGGTGTAAGGGGTTTTGTTAGATACCCAGGAACTGGAAAAATACAAAAATAATGAAACTGTTTCGAAATGAACTGAAAAATGCAAATTTTTGAATGTGTTACTTCGCTTATTGCCTGTTTGTTTGCCTGCTTGTTTCTGCTTTCAATACGCTGACGTCACGGAAAAGAAAGGCTCGAAGGGAGAGGCTCTTAACAATGCAAATTTTTATTGTATTTTACTGTATTTTTTAAAAATATTCTTGATATGTAAAGAACTGTTGTATAGTCTGTATACTATACCATGTTGCTATAGCATTCGAGAAGATTATTTTTATTCAAAATACAATTTATTGCAGTATTATACGGGAGTGTTTTATTTGTTGTTCTTGAGCAGTGTGCTCGGTGCGTTTTGGAAAATAAGTTTTTGTGGTTTCGTTCAGCAGCCGTTTTGTTGCTGCAGACTTTTAGTATTATACTAATATATTAATACATATTGAATTTCAATATTTTCGTGTAGAAATATACGTACACTTATCTTACGTGTTATGTCTGTCATGTGCATACTTTACGTTTTTGTATTTGAATAGTCAGAAAAGACTTTTCGGTATACGTATGCATTTCAACTCTTGGAATTTCTTTGTCCCTTCACATTTGGTTTGAATGAGCTTTTCCCAGAAACATTTGCAATTGATATTTAACGCGATAATTTGTAAAATAGATTTCAATTCAAAAGTATTCCATTATGGTATTTTCACACACACACACACACACACACACACACACAAATTAGTGTAGCAGCGACATTCGGAGTTCTTTTTATTCAGCTTCACATAATTAGTCATTATCTATTCTGCTGCTAGAGAATCACCCCCGAACCGTTTCGCTGAGAGCAGAACGCATTCATGTGACCCTGACAGGTGTTTCGACTTATCGAAACCCAATTCAGAGCTGGCAGCAGGCCAGTGGTCACATTATAATAGCAGACTCCATTCCATACTCTTCCATTCCCACTCGTAAATACTTGGGGTAGCCTTCCTCGAGCCGGCAGTCTGCGCCACTTGCTAGGCAGCTTTTTGCCTCGGTGTCAATTATAGACGTCGTCTGTTTACGAAGAGACGCCCAGGGGTTCATTTTCAGACGTAATGGCACGATGGATGGAAATAAATGGATGCGTTCCGATTACAAGGCTTGTAAAGAGCATTGAGTAGGCGTTGTCGCTCTCTCGTTATCTGCAACAGCTTTCACGCGTCACTCCGCTCAACTAAGTCCGCATAAAATGCCTTTTTAGAGGCGTGTTTGGAGACACGTGACGCAAAGATGGAACTTCATGTTTAGGAATTATCTATTTAATGCATGAATTAGTTGGTGTGTTTGGAAGCAAAGAGCGGATTATGATACTCATTTTAATATTTAATATGAAATCATTTACTTATATTTGCGAACATCAACAAAATATATTTAAACTTAATTAAATGACAAATTTAATTGCTTTAAATGGCTTTATATCCCAGTGTCTAGAGTACAATACCAATTAAAATATGTTGTATATTTTCATTCGTTTCTTTGCGGGTACACTACATAATATTTAGAACTTTTGAGAATTCTTTATTCATGACATACAATAACTTTTGTTTGAAGAACAACATACGCCAACTCAAATAATTCTTAGTCACATACTATTTTGCTGATAATTCTGGTAATAATGTGCTTTTTGTTAACTTTACTTCCAATTACTCGATGATGAATTCAAGGTTCGTGCGATATGTAATAGAGAAATGAACATGTGACACGGAAAGTTGTCGCATGCCGATGCTTGGTTTGTACGCCCAATTGTCTAATAAGGAGACGTAATCAAATAATCATATTAGGTTTCTGCGTACGTAGGAAATTCGGGATGTGCGACATTATTCTTCTTGAAATTCTAGAACAATTGGTGATACGACGAGCAATGCTATTCTGGAGGAGGCGAATAATGTTCATAACAATTTCAGTGTAAGTTTGATTCCACTACGCTCACGTGAAGTATAATTTCAAGTTCACCTTTCCAGAATGTAAAATATTCAATACTAAATAGTTCTTTGTCATATTCCAAAATAGAGTGTTCAAATACATATTATTATCATTCATACGTACCATATATCATTCATTTTATACTGAATAAAAACAGCTAGAATCAAATGTTTGAATTTCAGAGTAGGAACTTAACTATTTTCAGCTCCAGAGATAATTGCGCTGAGATAAAAAATAATACATTCAGAAAGTTCTCAAATAGCTCCCGAGTAGCATATGCAATATCCAATATGCAATACAGATGTGTTTAAAAAATGATGAATGCTTGTGACTAATATCTGTGTATGAAAGTGCGCACCGTTTCTCGTTTTACACAGCGCGATTGGCCGATATTCGTTGAGAATGTGAGGAGTATCGGATAGTATTGGAGAGTAAAGTTTTTGTAATGGTCTTAAAGGCTTTCAACCAAGCCTCATGTAATGAATATTTGTAATAAATGGCGTACTAAATAAAATAAATAAAATGAAATGGTGAGATTTGATTCATGTACTATTTATCCCGAGAAACATAATTTTATGAAGATTGCAGTACTACCCGGAACCTGAAAGGAAGGAAGTAGTAAGTACGTCACATGCAAGGGAATTTATGGGATAGGTGTTTCAATTGTAATAATTCAGCCTCGAGGCTAGCTGTTGGTCAGCATCCTCCATTTCCACTACGAGGATTCGATTCCCGATGAGGTAAGATTATAGTGTGCGTTTTCCTTGCAATGTCCCAGAATATATGTTGCTGTGTGACGATGAGAAGATTCACTTCTCGGGTTAAGAACACCGGAATACGGCGTGGCGATGTCTACGTGCTAACCACACGTACCCTTTAACCCAGGGCCGCGAGACAGGCGCTCGGCGGGAGATCTGAGCCCGTTCACGAGCTGTCGCGCCAAGTACATACATACATTATTATTGAGTCATATACAATTTCAATAGTATGACGATTCAGATATGTATGCTGGTGCACATGGCTTCTTGGTTTCCATATTTTGTACTCTCTCTTACTTCACACTATTGTTAAAAAAGGTAGAAATCTGCATTTTAATATAAGAAATATTCGCCTGCCTCCGACTGTGAGAGAACTGCAAGTCTCATTCAAATTCGATTTTGAATACACTGCTAACAAATAAACCCGTCGTTCTTCTCGTAAAAGGAAGCTCAAGAAAACGTGTGCAGAGAGTGAAGTTACATTTACTGTCCAGAATCAAAGCAAAGGGGCTATCTCAGCGTTTGTTCAAAGGATCAAGGGAAACAGAGAGAATACTCTGATCGAGTTGCTGTTACTGATAGTACAGCTGAATTACAATACTTGTTATTAAGTAGAGTAGTAGAGATAGAGAAATAATAGATAGTAGAGAGAAATAGTAGATGGTTGAGTGATCCGCAAATCCGTGTCAGAGCGGAGAGGATAGGTCGCAAACGCGCTCCCCGCGGAACACCGCATCGGGCAGGAAGCGCGCTCTTCGCGCGGGTCGGGCAGGTGGGCGGGGGCGCGGGCGAGGGCTCGCCCCGGGGGCGCTCGCGGGGCCGGCGCTCGCGTTACGACCGACGCGCGTCGCCCATTGGTCGACGCCGCCTCCGAGGCGCGGCTCCAAATTGCGCTCGCAAATTGCGTATCGCTGGCGGCGCGACGGCGGGGCCGAGGCGGGGCCGGCGGAGGTGTGGGACGTGGTGACGGCGGTGGGCGGCGCCGCGTTAATGGTGACGACGCTAGTGGGAATGGGGAGCGGATGGAGGTGATAGCGATCGTGGACGTAGTAGCGATGGTGGTAGTGGTGGGATGGTATTGGGGTGGAAGGTCTGCGATGATGTCAACTACAGAAATGCTGTAGGAAGTGATTTTTGGGTGTTCAATTGGTTGGTAGTGGCACCGGCGGTTACAGTAGGTGAGAATGAGGACGAGGCGGTGTGAATGCCTATATTAATAAAGGTAGCGATGTTGAAGGTAATTGAGTACATTCCGAAAGTTAGTTACCTTTATTACCGTTTGTTTCACAGTTTAATGTATGTGATAAAATGGTGAAGCGTCTTAATCATAAGATGATTGAGATGCTTCACCATTAATCTTGAACTATAAGTCTGAAATTAAAAACATTGCTTTCCTGAAAAACATGTATTTATTGGGGATATGTCAATTGCTAATTTTAATCAAGGCGTTGAAAATGGCTGCAGTGTTAGTGTGTGGTATTGATGTTTACAACGCAGTGAAGACGATAGGGAGAGTCGTTGGGTGTGGTGGTAATGGCGAAGACTGCAACGGGAGGTGACAGTGGCAGATAAATTTATGCTGATAATGTAAGAGATTAAGAATGTGTTAATATGGCTTCAGACTTTGAGCCGACCTTTTGACAGTTACAGGGATGATGGCCGACATGAAGCTCGCATAGCTCGCTCTCTGTTGCAAGAACCGCATTTGAGGTCTCGATTATTGCTTTGCGAATTTGTGGTGCAAAATGCCTCTTTCAGATATTTTCTTCAATCTTGGGTATTTTCACTGCCAATTCGCTAGTATTAATAAGCGTTGATGATTTATTCACACAACTTTTGTTCGGGAAGCTTTAGGGAAGAATTAATTTGATGCCATATATTCTTTAGTTCATGTTTGTTGTTTATGCTTATGTTTGTGTGGTTGCGCTCATGAATTTCGCTCTGCGATTGGTCCAGCAATGCTGGCAAAGTCGAAAATAGCTCACCGGTTGTCTGAAAGAAACCAATACGATGACGGTGACAAGTAGTGGTAGCGGCAGAATCTGTAATGTAAGAAATGGCTAGCACTACATGGCCTTATGGATTTTTTTCGTGAAATGGATGAATGATTTGAAGAGTAAGAGGGAACTGAATAGAATAGGAAACGGAAGAATCACAAGAAATCGTCCTGCGAACTCACATTATCTGGAGGAAAATTTTCGGCAACAGCTTCATGACTAAGTGGAATTCAGCCTTTGTCGGAGCAGAATTCTAGAGGTCACCTGCTCTTTTTAGAAGTTTCCTTTGGTTTCTACGATCAAAATCAGTAAAATACAGGAGATGTGCCTTAACAAATGAGTCAATGACCACACGCAACTTTCCTTCTTCGTTCTTTCCTTCTCCTACCCACTATATTATTGATTATTTCCCGTTTGCAGGCGCGTGAACTGCTATCGTAAATACGTAAGTGCAGATTGTGTTTTCGTCACAGGAGATAGCGGTATCTTTCCCCTGCTTGATAGAGAGATCCGGTGACGTCATCCAGGTATCTCGCACCAGCGTGGCAGCGCCCCAACCGAGACAAGCTCTAAGCTCCCGACTGTTCTTCCAAATTGTATGGTAGTGTAGTGCGAGCGAGTGTAAGTAAGGGGTGAGGATAGGTTGATGAAAAGGAGGGAAATATCGCGCACGGTCCGTGGTCCGTTTGTTAGGGTGCTGCTCTGACAATTCGTCTGGTGTTGATTGGAGAAACCCGGAAAAACTACCGACCAAACAAGCCGGTCGCTAGAATTATTTTCCAGACAGCGCCTGAATTCAACCTAGCTAACAAATCCTGTCATCGTGGCGAATCGAATCCTAGGACTTCTTGGTTAGAGGCACTGGAGTGACATCAGTTAATGAACTGAGCCACCTCTGTCTCCCCCCCCTACACACACACATTTGCATGCACTACTGCACATGCCGGGAGAACAGTTGGGAGCTTAGAGCTTGTCCAGGTCGGGACTTTGCCCCGCTGGCGAAGTTGAAAGTTACCTGGAGTTACGTGTGACCTGAACCCGCGAGCCGCCGTTTATGACTGCTTTACATCTCACATTACAGTGGAGAAGGTACACCGCTACCTCCCGGGCAATTACAAGGAGAACACTTACAGATTGAATGAACACAACAGTTGACCCGCCAGAAAACATAAAATATAATATCAATCAATAACTTTCTCCCTGACCAATTCCACGCAGATGAACCGAAGTTCGATAACCACTACCCAAAAGTAGAAAGCTAGTACAAAGATCTCTTTACAGTTACGTTGTATACAAGTATGTCTCTCACCGGTAGCTCAACCAATTTGCCAGATTCCCGTCAGGTCGCCCGGGTTAAGAAAATTCGGGTGTGCATGGTTTTTCCATGGGTGACCGACATGGGTGACCCCGGATGCTAACGGCAGCGGTGAGTCAGTGGCAAAGCAAAAGTAAATGAATCTGAAATGGAATTAAAAACTTAAAAAAAAGGTCTCGCGATCTATTACCAGCTCGTATGCCTGTTGTATATTACTTTTTTTAAAAATGTGTACATCTCAGTTCCCTAACTACATACTGCTGCAAGCAGACACTTGCCGTGGGGCAGACTATAATGAAAGAGCAATGTTCTAACCCGCGCTACTAGCCCACGTACATTTCATCATTATTTTAGAGTTATCGAGAATAATATATTTATTTGCAGACAATTAAATTTAACTTACATTTTTTTCCATTTACATTTAATTCACTTTTATCTCTTACTATGTTTTCAGAGTAACTAGTGTTTTAAAGATGCATCTTACAATGGAGTTCATTATTCAGTTAAAACAGGAATACAAAATAATAATGATACGATGCTACAATAAAGATATTGACGCAGCCACTCAGGTGGTTCATGAATAGCGTGGAAGCGTGGAAGCTTTCTGTGAGATGGTTCTGGCTTTGATTCTCGGGGGAAAATGAAGCTGTAGATTGCTAAAACAAGTCGTGACGGTTTCTATGGCTGTGTGTGAAAGATAAAGCCCGGGAATGTGTCATTTTGCCACACGGCGCCCTTGTTGCCAGGGGCGGATAATAAATGAAAACAGGCCCAGGGCTGGAACGCCACTAGCTGGAAAAGTCTGATTAATCCGCCCCCAAAAGCCAAATACATGCATATATACATTGATTTATACAGGTACGATGCAGTATTTCTCGGGTTGGTGGGTGTGAAGGTGGGTGTGAAGGTGGGTGTGAAGGTGAGTGTGAAGGTGAGTGTGAAGGTGGGTGTGAAGGTGGGTGTGAAGGTGAGTGTGAAGGTGGGTGTGAAGGTGGGTGTGAAGGTGGGTGTGAAGGTGGGGGTGAAGGTGGGGGTGAAGGTGGGGTGAAGGTGGGGGTGAAGGTGGGGGTGAAGGTGGGGGTGAAGGTGGGGGTGAAGGTGGGTGTGAAGGTGGGTGTGAAGGTGGGTGTGAAGGTGGGAGGGAAGGTGGGAGGGAAGGTGGGGTGAAGGTGGGGGTGAAGGTGGGGGTGAAGATGGGGGTGAAGGTGGGGGTGAAGGTGGGTGTGGTAGAGTTAAGTGGCTCCTCTGCCTGCGGAGTTAGCTTCCGCCTTCGCAGACGACCGGTTGTGACCGGAAACTTTAAATCGGAGATATTGGGCAATTTTTTCTTTGGAAACTTCATACATTTAACATCTGTGCTGCAAAGATGTTCATCGGCTCCTAATATTCTCAGCAATTTTTATTGCAAATACTTGTTATGAAATACATTAATAATTTTTGTCTGAAATATGACAAATATACGAACGTTTCACTCATTCTAGTTTTACTGACTTTTTTGGAAACTCATTCTAAAAAGCTACATAAATACGCCATTTAGAAACGGTACATTGCACCGGCAACCAGTGGAAGACTACTGCCACCATTTATTGCCTGGCAATAAATTGTCTTAACAATTTAATTTTTCTTTATCAGATCCGAGTGATGTATCGACGATTGAAATTAATGTCTGCATTAAAATATGCGGCTGAAAATTAGCAACTAAAACTTCAAAGACTGGTAGGTTCTAGGTTCGAAACTCGACAATGAAGGATCACCAAATTTCAGCGTACATCGATAACGTCTACTGCCTAATTTAGGGAGGTCGATTATTCTGATGTTATTTTCATGACTTCTTCTGATCAATTCCAGGTTCAAGCTGGATCAGTAGCTTGAAAAACAGGCCACGGACCAAGCGCCCGTCTTATGGTCTATGGACTGATCGACCATCTTCATCTGACCTATTTCCACTGATCTCGAAAATACTCCGTCAGAACTGTGATCCCACCTCAAATTCTGTGAAAAGTAAAGCGTCTAAGAAGTAAGTTGTAAATGTACAACGTACTCTTCTTGTCCCCTTACCTTCACCTTGTTTTTAGCGTATAGGCCAACTCGGACCATGCGTGCATCCTGCTTCAGCAGGTGCAAGTACCATTATCAGGAGGAGAACAGCATTTTCGGTGAATCCCGATTTTTATATCCCAAGGTTGTTAGCCCTGGGGGTATGGGCGATGATAGAGATAGTGAGGGATGAAAGGACGGCCCACACAGATAGACATACACAAATACGCCCATGCCCGAGGCGGGACTCGAACCCGTGGCCTTCTGGTCCGAGATCACTACGGCACTACTGCCCTAACGATCTCGGCCATCATCTTTGTTGTGAGCATTTTGAATTCTTTCTAAGAGCAAGTGAAACGCCCTCCGAAAAGCCTGAACCATGCGGAAGTCGGCTCCGGTCGATTTGGGACTGCCAGAACGCTGACTGTGACGTCCAGAACGATTACATGTAGAACGTTAATGCCCACCTTTCATTCGTAATTTCTTCCCCGGTTTCGCTTGAACCTGTGCAATGCATTTGCAAAGTGGACGTGTCTGGGTCATCGATATCCGAAGCCACACCCTCACCTCGCGCTACCAGTTCTGGCACAATTTTCTTTTTGGCTACTAGGAATTTCACTAGCTAGTTAGCACGACGTACTAGGTTATACAAACGAGTGATCCTTATTATGTTTTATGAAATTATTTAGTAGGTAAAATATTTTCAGTTTCATTTCGTTCTTTTTTTTCACTATAAATCTGCATATGTTTTCATTATTTGCAGACATGATTTCTAACAGATTCATTAAAATATACTTATTTTCTGTTAATCTTTATTATTAATACTCTTTACATTTCAGAGGTAATATTCACTATCTCTTCGATTTTCATTCATGATAGATCCTTCGATCTTCAGAATATTATGTTCTTCAAGGTCTCAAAGGTACCTCGAGACAATTCAAGAACAGCGTGTATAACCTAGTGTGAGAAACAAAAATATTATTTCTTTTATTTTAAACATTACGCCATCCTTTAAAAACATACCCACCGGTAGAGTTTGAGAGATTGTAGACGAATTTGTAGTTCAGGCACTCTGAAACAATACTGTCGTTACCCTCTACTCATCTTAATAATGGACGATTTTGTGTTTTTACCGGATAGTGATCTAGTACGTATGGATGTAAATCTAGAACTCTCTCCGATATAGTAGTGCCTTAACTCTTAACCGATTATAATTATCTACGTTTAGTATTTTAATTATTATAATATGCTTCTTGTCAATTTAATTTAATTTTGTTTTGCAAAAATCGCATTATCACACTTAGGAAGCATTATAATTTATTTCTAAAATCAACAAAGTATATTGCGTTTCAAAGAAGTTGATTTTTTTATTAAATAATAAAAGTTTGAATATTTTCATCATATCTCAGACAAATTTACGCAGAAAATATAATTATAAGTTGGAAATCTTATTTTTTCAATGAATTGGGTAACATGATATTTGATCTACTTTTGTGATAAGCTAGTGTGATAACCTCTTCTTTGTCGAAGTTGTACAGGAGCATATGTATGGTAAATTATTAAATTTTTCTTCTACAACCCTTCATTTGCCAGGGCATTGCATATTTTTGCTATGTAATAATACTTATCTTGAACATTTGGCAGTAAGTCTGTCTCTGAAATTGAGCGATCTCGACGCCTTACCCTCAGGCCAAAGGGTTGTGTTCAGCCATCACTCGTAAAGAGATCATACATACGAACTCCATTACTTAATATACGTTTCATCTGCGTATCACGATAACAAGAGCTGAAATATGTTGATTTGATCGTATTATAGAAAGTGGTCTTAGCAGTTCAGTTTCGAATTATGCTCTCTCACTCCCGTTAGGCGCAGTCCGCTTAGGAAACGCTACTGGTTTTCGTCCGATCAGCTCTAGGGTCATTCACTGGCGCTACGTGTGCCGAAAGGAAATTTAGAGCTTAAAGCATCATCATCATGAAGCGTTTTACCAGTAATTCCTGACTCGTTACTTACGCATTATCTTTGACACAGACTCATAAATTTCCAGCTTCATTTCGTATTTATATGCGCCGTAATGGCGACCATACAAAACTGCGGGTGTCAGGCCCCTGAATTTACTGGGTGATTACGCCAAGTGATTGGAAAATGCAAATTCGTTCACTCTTTTTGGTCTCAGGGTCATTTAAATTGGTGTGCGCGTTGCACGTTGAGTAGTCGACCTCTTAGTTTCGCTATCATCCGATAGATCATGCAACGAGCACTAAAGCTGTGCAGATTTCTGTTTTTAACCCCCCTCTTTTCTTATCTTAGAACTTATTTTCGGTTTCTACATTTATTTGGACACAAAATGTTGTTCGACGTACTGGCACTAAGGCGTACACGGTAAATGGAATGCTAATGTACAATTATCCTGTTATATCGTAGATATGTTTCTCCGCCACAAATAAAAAACAAATGCGTAACCAAAATCGACCCAATATACCGCTTACGTATTCGAAAGACTGTAATTTTGGAAGATTTATGAACTCTGATATCTCTCAATTCTTCAAACGTTTTGTGGCATTGTTGCCTCTACGCCACAAATTAGAGAAAAACGAAAAGTTCAGTTTATCATAATTTTCAACATGGAAGGGGTATTCCTCACGTAAAGACGAAAACGCAGTGAAAGCGAAGATAAAAAGGAATGTATGTTATATAGGAGAGTAAAGTAAGATTTTATTTCCAAGGGTAAGTTTAAGCCACTCGGCAGCAATCATTTTTCTCGAGGGAAATTTTTTAGCAGAGAATAAAAGCATTTAATACCAGAGTTCCGTTGATAATTTTACCTGTTATTACTAACTAAAGAATAGTAGTCATGAATAGTTTAGTTAAAATAAATATCTGTACGATTGATTTAAGCTCACGTGGAAGAAGTATTTCATATTTTTCGTGACTAAATTGTTAATAAAACTTTAAAAAACTGACATATAGGTATATGCGTAAATTATGTTATAATAGACATTAAATTTAGAGTAGTGTATCATTTAATCTATTTTTTATACTAGATAATAAATTCATTTTAATGATTTCAGTATCTGCAAAATCTTTAAATTCCAAAGGGAGAAGAAAATTTAATCTTTCAATATGAAATCATTTTATTTTCTTTTTAGATTTACTTCTCGCCTTGCTAACCATCTTCGATCGGTATACGTCCGTGATATTTCAGGTTAAAATGAAAATAGAACATTCCTTAATCAAGAAGGAGCGTCCGATGAATAGTAATTGAATAAACGACTAGACTAGTTCCAGAAAGTAGAGGAATAAAACAACAAACTCTAATTAGCGAGCGCGTGTTACAACTAGATAGACTCTGACCTATACAAAATAAACTAAGTGAAACTGAAATAATGTTTTAGTATTGCATGAATTAAACAGTTATTTCGACCGTCCAAGGAGATTGCATATCAACAGAACCTGTCTCGTTTCTGCAGAAAATTAAATCTGCTGTATCTGGTAACGGGGGTGGCCTCACCGTTAGAGGAAGAACTGTTAGACCATAAACAAATATAGGAACATTCTACGAGCCGGGCTTCGAATAATAAAAGTGTAAGGTGGTAGGCCGCGAGCGTCGGTAGTGGATTAACGAGGGCAATATCTCCGTCAGTCGCGGAACAAGCAGGTCGATTGAAGGAGACAGGCGAAGAAGGGGTACATGCAGAAGGTGTCAAGCGTAAAAGCAGTCCGTGTTTTGGGGGGGGGCGGACCTGGATCCTGGCGAAGTCCTTAGTTCGAGACTCGGAACACGGAGTTGTTGATTGGCTCTTTCCAAAACATGGAACTTCCATTTGCTGGCTTTTAGGGAACGAAAGAGAACAGACAATTTGAGGAATGAGTGCTTGATGGTCTCCAGTGAAGTCTTATTTTACACTGCAGTGAACAATAGAAGTCAAGGAACTGACTATTAAATTGACACTCTTGAAATTAGAAAGACGTGACAGTAACAAAAGGTTTCAAGAGGGCAATGAAAATTAACATTCGCGTCCGTAATGTTCCATCACAAAAATGTTTTGTAGTGGGAAGAAAAAATGAACAGAACGTCCCTTTGTTTCCACAATCACGAACTTTCTTTTAATGTTGTTCGTCAATAGAATATCCATATCTGATAACAGAAAGTGAACGCACTGAATATTATCGAGCAGACGTAAAATTTGCACTTACAGACACCGAAGTCCATGTTTTGTACATTTTCTTTTGATTATTTGCAAAAGAGTAGGAGAGAAATATTCATTGAATAAAATGATTTACCTAGTTAGTCTTTCTTCAAACCATGAACACGTAGAGAGACCTAGAAAAAATAATTTATTACATCACACCAAAATCACAAATCCATATTTAATTGTATTGTAATTGTCTTGGAACATTCATATTGCTGATGTCTATACAGCTACTTTTTAGTTCACTAAAGTTTATATGGATAATATTAATATCTCTTTACTGTTTTGGAAAGTACAAATTTGGGAATACAAAAGCAGGACTCAAATTTATACAATTTCCACCGTGGTCTCAATTCATCCCAATGTAAGTAATTTCCTATTTATTGTATTCTCATCAAAAAAACTTTATTAGTAGCTACCTTTTCCATATTTGGCATTGTTTAATACATTAAATGACTATTTAATGCAGTCTTACTTACCGTACGTGTTTAAGCTTCCTCTTAATCAGGGTTTTAGTCAGAGGTGGATTTACGCATAGGCACAGTAGGCACGTGCCTACGGCGGCAAATTTTCAAGGGCGGCAAATTTTAAAAGGCGCAAAATTTTCTTGATATTTTCTAAAACAAATTTAGGTTCTCTAAAAACTATAACAGCATAAATCATATTTTTATTTTAAAAATATCATATTAATATTTAATACAAGCTATTTATTTGTCTACTTCATTAGAGTATACGTTATGATTTCAGAAGTATATGAATCTGAAACTAAGGCCCGTTGACGAAAGAAAACATGTTGCAATTCTAGTTGTCATGTTTTAGTTTCCTTTTAATGTTAACGTTTCAGTATTGAAACGTTAATAATGTTGAACGTTACTTGCTATAAAGATACAGTTTATATCCAAAATTAGCTAAGCCAAAAAAAAAATATTTAATTTATGAAAACAATGTGCAAAATATAAAGTTACTTTTAAAGTTAAAACGTTTGAATTAATGAGGAATTGTTACTGAAACGTTACAATTTGAAATGTAACATTAATTTTAAACAGGGGGCGGCAAATTTGATGTGCCTACAGGCGGCAAAAATATTAATCCGCCCCTGGTTTTAGTCGTTTTCCTTTATCCAAAAGGCAAATTCTGCGATGTGTTGGGTTTCTCCTGAATAGTAAAGCTGCCCCACAAACGTAACATACACCTAAATGTTTTAGCGTAAGGAAATCAATAAATAAAAGAGAACTCTTTAGTTCTGTCAGTCTGCAAATAAACTATGAGTACAAGAAATGTAAACAATTTAGAAATTATTATATTCATTATTTAATAATAATGACTTGGCCAAAATTCATTCTAGTGTTATGATCGTATTCGATGTTTTTAAAGAAAATGTTTGCTCTACAGATTCCAGATATCAAGTATTCAAGTTACACAGTACATTCCATAGAAGTATTCGAAGTGATGCTATACTACTTTTGAATTCAAATAAGAGTTTTTATGATCCTCATTAATTATTCAGTAATACTACACATCTACAATTGGTATTTTATATGACACATTCACGAATAATTTCATTAAAACTGAAATAAAACTATTAAACAATGATTAAAACAGGAAATATTTTGTGCGATTTAAATATCAGAAAATGTTGAAACGATTTACCCTTTCGAATAATTTCACGTAAGATGATGGAATATTACATGATTTCTCTGTTTTGTTTACATTATTATTATTATTATTATTATTATTATTATTATTATTATTATTATTATTATTATTATTATTATTATTATTATTATTATTATTATTTATTATAGTTATTAAAGTTATTATTATTAATTTAACTGTTTGGCGCATGGAAGAAACTATTGAACTATATATTAAACTACTATTAAAATTAAAGAAAGTTTATTTCTTAGTGTTTAGAAATGCATCTACGCAGAGGAATTCGCATTTTACTATTGATGAATGATGCTTGTAGCAGCTTGTAGCAGGTGTTTCACAGTTGTAGATCGGGAAAGATCACCAAACTGCTTCATGTTGATATAATGCGTTATTTGTTTGTTTTCATAAAGTATTATAATGAGTAATGCGATCTTAGTAGAATTTTACTTTTGAAGAGAAAAAATTCAGGTTGCTGAATTACTTGGAGAAGCCAATTCAATTATTTGTGGCTGACTGACAGCTCTCAAAGGATTAATAGAACTTTGAATCAATATTTTCTTTCTAATGAGATGCAAAGAAACTGTTTTTAAGAAACTGAAAAGCTGGAATAATGCGGTCCTTTTCCTCTTTCTTAGCAATAATATCTTAATATGAATAGACCTTTCGAAAAATTGCGAAGAAAATATCATTCGAATTTTTAGTATTTTGAGTTGTTTGGAGATGACTTTTGAGTTCAAATGAAAAATTATACATCACACAAAATAGGAAATTAATTTTTCGTAATTAATTTGTCGCTGAAATTGGGTTATTTTCCATTATTTTTTTTATTGTTCTTGATTGGCTTTATTTGTTCTTTTAAGAATTACACACTTTCACTCTTGATTATCCATGAATTTAACCTTCCCTGCAACAAAATTTAGAAGATGTGTTGTGTATTTTATTACCTGAATTGCTAAGTATGATTATTTATAATGCGTATGAAAGGGGAGATAAGGTCACAAGAATGAGGCAGTGAAAATCGCGACCGGTCCGCGTCCCGTTCATTAAGGCTCCCGCCTTCGCCTGATATTGATCGGAGAAAACACTTAAAATTACCGATCAAAGCACGCGGTCAATGATTTTCTTCCCGTCAGCGACTGGATGCGACCTTGCTAGGATGCTAGTGTCTATAATTCGCCAACGTCGATTCTTGAACCCTAGGATCTTCCCTACCGAGTCGCTGCAGTGAAAATAGTTCTTAGTTGTTGCCCTGAGCCATCTCAGCATTGAAGCATTATGAGGAATGATATAAATTGTGTGCCGAATTGTTAATTAGAGCTGGAATAAATAGTTCGTTTAACTCGCGATGTTTTTGCGAGTTTTCTGAACGCGCGCAGGTGGGCAGCTGCGGCGCGACGCAGGTCACTGACTCGAATGGTCTCGCTGACCGCGTCGCCGCCGCCCCCTCCGCCCCGCGCCACGCCCACGCGGGTGGGGGCGACGCATGCGTCTGACAAGTGTCCGGCGGTCGCCGCTTCGTCAGACAGCGGGAATCACCGCCGGTCGCGCCCACGCACAGCGTCTCCGCGGAGAGGAACACGTCAAGAGGCGTTATCGCCCTGCGTCCGCGTCGAGCCACGTCTCACCGCCAGCCCCCTCTCTTCCCGCACCCCGGCTGGCAAATCGTCTCGTTTTCCTCTTTCAAACACCTAACATCACTCACGCTGCACAGTTTGCTTCGCTTTCCTTAATCATTTTTCCACCCGTAATTCTTCTTTCGCCCGAAATCAACCTTTTGATCAAAATTGCTCCTCCATCTGCAAATGCCTCTCCGCCCGAAATCGCCCCCTGTGCCCGAAATCGTCCCTCTGCCCGATATTGTCCCTCTGCCCGATATTGTCCCTCTGCCCGATATTGTCCCTCTGCCCGATATTGTCCCTCTGCCCGATATTGTCCCTCTGCTCGATATTGTCCCTCTGCCCGATATTGTCCCTCTGTCCGATATTGTCCCTCTGCCCGATATTGTCCCTCTGCCCGATATTGTCCCTCTGCCCGAAATCGCCCCCTGTGCCCAAAATCGTCCCTCTGCCCGATATTGTCCCTCTGCCTGAAATCGCCCCCTGTACCCGATATTGTCACTCTGCCCGATATTGTCCCTCTGCCCGATATTGTCACTCTGCCCGAAATTGTCCCTCTGCCCGAAATCCCCCCCCCCCCCATGCCCAAATTGCCCATCTTCCCGAAATCGCTTCTCCGCTTCGAATTACTCCTTCGCGCCGAAGGTACTTCACCAAAAGACGCCCTCTCTCCCGGGATCATCCCTGTCCTTCCGGCAGAATCGCCTCACGCGCCTAAGCGAAGACGAGGCGCAGGCCAGGAGCCGCCGTCGCCATGATGTCGCACCGCTCCTAACGATTATTCCTGACACTTGTCATCCCTCCTCCCACCCGGACCTCATTCGCCAAATCGCATCACTTCTGCTTTGGACCGCGAAAGCACGCTGGTCACCGTCGTCCTATCCTTGTCCGCCGGCCGTCGTTCGGGAGCTTTTAAGAACTGCCCGTAATAGGATACCGGCCCTCTGCTCCACAATCAAAGCGGCATGCGATGTCGCCGCTGTGCTGAATACCAGCCCGATCGGCGGAGAAAATAAAGAAATCCAGCGAGAGCTGCCAGAAACTCCTGCGGCGGTGACGAATCGCAACGCACAGCCTGCAGCAGCAGCTCGGTTGTTATCCCGCGGTTTATGGGCCCGGTTTGAATGCGAGGGGCCGGCCCCGCTGGTTTTTCGGCAACCCGGGCCTCCCTTTCCATGCTCTCCCTATCCTCTCCCACCCCTGCCGTGGCCCATCCCCCAATCTCCGATTACTGAACACGAGCCACCTATTAGAATTACTGTCGCTGTGCCACTGTAATTCAGAGGGGAGACGCGCCTTAATATCACCGAAGCACTTGTCGCGTAGAACAAGCAGACGGCCGGCCCATCTGATTTTGAGGTCTGCTCTCGATATTCGAATCTGGGGCTCAGGTTCTGTGATCAGTTGGAGATTTTCCATTGCTCTGTTTGTGTTGTGAGAGATCGTGCATGGCGAAAGTATTCAAATTCGGAAGTTGAACTACTAATTTGTAAATAATAATAATAATAATGTTAATAATTAATAATGGTTAACATGTTCACAGTTTTTATTAAAGCGATAATAATAATTAATTTCAGAAAATATAAACCTACTTTGAATTTAGTATTCATTTTATTAAGTGAATTTAATGTAACTGAAATTGTTTTATTTCGTTAAGTTCTGTAAACTCTATTTTTCCGGACCTGTGAACTGCCCCTGTTCTAATTTTGTCAGTTTTAAAACCTTTTAAACTGCCTTGAGCAATGTCAGAATGAATCTGATGTTCTTAAAACTTCATTGCTTTTATTAGTGAATACATGTGTATTCTCTTCTGGTTCCCTAACAAGGCATATTTATTCGTGATATTATATTTTGTGATTGCGCGATCAAATAATTTCTTATTATTACTCAAATTATTTCAATTTTGTGTATCACAAAAACCTGAATTTCATTGCTCAGTAATACTTGCGACAAAATATTAATATCTCTGATTTTTGTCAAGATATTCTGAGATGAAAATAGGTTTCCGCAATCAAAAACACTAGTCGTCGATAACAGACCTACACAGATCATTAATACAAGACAGGAAGTTACTTTTCTAATATTTTTCTCACTAATAGTGAACATGTATAACTATAATATTGTACTTTATGTTTATTCAATATACCGATGAAAATCATTAATATATTAAAAATAAAATAACATTCCCTTTAAGATCAGATGATATAATCAATAAATAAAACTGCTATACTCTTCCAGTAATTAAAGCAAAGAGCGAGTTATGTAAATCTGACAATGTTTGTTAACCCAGTATTTAAATAACCAAAATTAAATTTTGTTGACTTGAAAATTATTTTAGCTAGCAGTTAAGTAATTGCATATACTGAGAATTAGTAAATTTAATTTGAAAACAACAGATGTAAAACAGGAAAGGGCGTGACCAGTAGCCTGGAAAAACCAACCCTGGTCTGTCCAGCCTAAATTCAGGACGACAACCACTCGCCCAACTTGTTCGGTTACTGGACAAACATCCTGAAATGATATTTCCATACAGACAGCGCAGTTTCTCGGGTTAAATTTAAAGTCGAATGTAAAGGGGAATGAACTACTTCGCAAATGTTTGTAGTATGGTAACTTTAATTCGATTTATTACGAGGAAAATGTACTTCGCTGAAAAACAATTACCTTGAAATTTTGTCGATTTACACTCGGTGCACAACGCAAGAAGGAAAAAACATCTCTTCTTGTTGAACGGTATTCGATGTAAAGTTTGATTTGAAGTAGCGCTAAACATCACCACCCACCTTTTCCAAAGAGGAACAGCAGCCAAAACAAAATTTTAAGTTATTGTCTGTTTTCCTTCATATTGTTGTCTTCAAATGGGATGGAATAATTTCCAATGGGGCTTAAACTTTTCTTACCTGGCTGTTCATTTTATTGTTTGGTTTAATTTTTAAAACCGATTGTTGAGTTATACTCTGAGAGCACTGGTCACAAAAGTACTCATTTGTTATTTAATAGACTAAAATATCTCACAAAACATAAAAATGCATCAATATTCACCTACAGTAAATATAATAGAATATTCCCTAAAATTGGCTCACATTAGAATCGGCAAGGTGAACATTTTTTATAAAAAGCAAACAAACTAACCGAAACTCGCAGAACCCCACCTTCAATATGTCAAAGTGCCGTCTTACAACACTTTTATTGACAAAAAGGTACAATTAGAGCGTCTTCGCCACAATTAACAAGCCTTCAAATACTAGTACAAAAACTAAAACACACACACACACACACACACACACACACTCGGCTCACAGACATTGATTTCTCTTTGGAAAATGACTTGTGTATAGTCTTGTCACACATTTTCTTACTGCACGAGAAGTACTAATTGGTTGTATTCAACATTATTTTGAAAATTCTTAAGGGTTGAAATTTTCGACACACCGTATCTCATGTAAAATACTTCAGAATATTGCAATTAATAACTCAACAATAGCTGACAAAGTAAGACCGCAAAGTGATTATGGCAGTAGGAAACATCGATAGAACAATTGATGTTTTACTTTTTTAAGCATGGGTGTTTAGAAACGTCGGTGTTTTGTTGTCGACGCCCCGCCCTTGGCACGAGCGTGCACAGAAGCCGCGACGGCTGTCAGAGTAGAATCGAAGCGTGCGCCACGCGGAGGGTCCGTGGCGGGGCGGGGAGGGGCGGGCGGGGCGGGGCGGGGCGGGGCGGGGCGGGTCGGGGTCGGGTCGGTCGGGGCGGGTCGGGGCGGGGCGAGGCGGGGCGGGGCGGGGCGGGGAGGGGCGGGCGGGGCGGGGCGGGGAGGGGCGGGGCGGGGTGGGTCGCGGAGGGGCGCGGAGGAGCGCGGAGGGGCGCGGAGGGGCGCGGAGGGGCGCGGAGGGGCGCGGAGGGGCGCGGAGGGGCGCGGAGGGGCGCGGAGGGGCGCGGAGGGGCGCGGAGGGGCGCGGAGGGGCGCGGAGGGGCGCAGAGGGGCGCAGAGGGGCGCAGAGGGGCGCGGAGGGGCGCGGAGGGGCGCGGAGGGGCGCGGAGGGGCGCGGAGGGGCGCGGAGGGGCGCGGAGGGGCGCGGAGGGGCGCGGAGGGGCGCGGAGGGGCGCGGAGGGGCGCGGAGGGGCGCGGAGGGGCGCGGAGGGGCGCGGAGGGGCGCGGAGGGGCGCGGAGGGGCGCGGAGGGGCGCGGAGGGGCGCGGAGGGGGCGGCGAGGGCGCGGAGGGGCGCGGAGGGGCGCGGAGGGGCGCGGAGGGGCGCGGAGGGGCGCGGAGGGGCGGGTCGCCGGAGGGCGTGAAGCAACGGGGGCGTGGAGGTTGTCGACCGCCGGGAAGGGCCATCGCGCCTTGTAATTACTCACGGCCTCGTTGGCGGAGCGGCCACGGGCGGTCGGGGCGGGGAGGGGCGGGGCTGGCGGCGGCCGGACGTAGAGGCGGAGACGCAAGGAGATCGCGAGCGGTGGTGGTGACGTGGAGCCCGAGACGGTTGTGGAGGCAGGTGGGCAAGATACGGGGGTGAATCTGGTGACGGTTCTGATGTTCGGTGGCCTTAGAGGTGGTAGTGCTGTAGGTGACCAAGGAGGGGAGATGGGGTGGCGGTGACTGAGCAGCAGCGAGGAAGATTGCGAGCGAGCAGCAGCGAGAAGTGGTGGAAATGGCGATGGCGATGGTGATGGGTGGGTCGATTTTACGTGCAGTGACAGGAGCGGGAACGACAGACAAACAGACGGACGGCACAGGTGGTGGTGGTGTCGGTAGACGCGGTGATGACACCGATGTTTGTGTAGGTGGAATCAGCACTTAAGGCTCAGGGAATTAAGATGTTTGTGGCAATTGAGAAGAGGAGAGGAGGAACAAAAGGGTAGGTAGAGGGGATACATGCGCTCACATTAGACATAGAATTTTTTAATAGGAATAATAAAATTAATTAATTTAAAGTTATTTTTCATTAAGATATTAATATTTTGTTATTAATATTTGAATATCACAAGAGATAATTAACTTAAGTTACAAATACAGATTTTCCATAAAAAAGCGTTTGTTTTTTAAACAGTTTTGGAATCGGAGTCTGGAGAAAATCACGGATGCAACGAAGGACGAAATTAATGTACTTTAATACATACCTCTAAAATCACCTACCATTTCCCCTGTTTTTTTTGTTTCATAAATAAAGAGGATAAGGTGTAATGTCTGTAGGTGTAATGTCAGTCAGAAGATTGGAATACTTGAAGACCTGCGAAGGGGAACGGGAGACCACATCAAAGTGGCCGCGAGAAATGTAGCAAAACAAGGAGGAGATAAGAAGAGCTGGTAAAGGCAGAGAAAAGATAGAGGGATTCGTACGGAGGTATGCGTGTGAAACCGGAGGAAGGCTTATTAGGAGGCAAAGATGGAGGTAAAGGATAATTTGGTGTCGATAAAGACACGGGTGTAGAAAAGAGAAAATGTGAAGAATTTAGAATTAATTAATTTAGATGACTGTGAAGAAGTAATGGAAGAATAAAGAAACTGAAGAAGCGGAATGAAAAAGAATTGGTTCGGTGGAAAATGCAAACGAGAAGCGATGAGGTGCAGGTGACGGAGTAAAACGAGGTGGAGGATGCAAAAATGATGGGCGCGCCGCCGCGCCGGTTGAGGACGAGATGATTGATTCAAATTACGCTGATTCGCGAATGAGCTTGACCTGGCTGTCCGAGTGATTGGACGGCTTAAAGCGGCAACACGGAAAACCAGCTGCAAAAGTGACGGCTGAAACACCTAAAAAAATAAGTAAAATATAAGATTTTTGTTTAATTAAAATATTATGCTTCATCCACAAGATTTGTACCAAATATTCATCTTTCATTTAAAGAAATAAAAGTGAAAATGCTTCCCGTTTCTTATTGGTTGCGGATAATTAACGAAAACACTCACCACATTTATCTTACATCTTCTAGTGAATAAAGGATATTACAATTAAAAATATTAAATATATAATTAAGAGCAAATACAATATCAAATAATTGAAAAAATGTGTGAAGTATGTCAGTGAAGGGAAGTTTTAAAAAAATGCCCTGAACGAAACCTGTAATTTATTTCGTGAATATTATAACACGAAAGTCTAGAAAGTATGTTCAATATCTGTCCACTTTCCAGCTCAGTATGTTGAAGATATTAGACGGAAAGTGTAAATAATGGCAAATCTTCAGAAAAAGCAGTCATAAGAACCATCGCCCATCGATGCATGTTTACTCGATTCGTTGCAAAGAAGCAGGAATGAATGTGTGGCGGCCCCCGCAGCGAGCGAAAGTTGGTCGAGAGCAGTTTTAGGAGATCAGCGAGAGAGGGTAGCTTGTGTACGCAAGTATCATTTATTTGCAAAGAGGCAACTCGTTGTCGAAGGCCTTCTTGATAGAACAGGAATTTTTATGAGAATGATCCGCCAGGTTAACTAGAAATTCTACGAAGTTCCACCATTAATTAAATATCGAGGATAAAAAGAGGTAGCACGTCTTTAAGAAATTACGCAATTTGTTTGGTCGGCATTATTGAATGGGAACGAAATAATTAAAATAATTTCGTAAAATATCTCTAAATCACACATCTACATTACAAATCACAATTGTTCCTTATATTAATTCAATTCACATGCAACGATATACAACCTGAAGGATAGAAAAAATGGATTTGCCACACAGTGAGTTTGTGGAGAAGCGTGAAATACTGTAATGAAAATGAAGTGATGCTACAATGGCATGTACTTTCTCGCATTCTTCTCACATGGCATGTACTTTCTCACAACTTTCGCAATTGAAAATTCAAAGTTAATCGAAATTGAGATCTTCGCTGTGTTTAAGTGCCCTTTCTTTTATGCAACGAAAAAATGCAAATAAAAAATTAGGAGTCTTTTTGAGATTTAAAAAATAAATTGCATTGATGTCAATCAAACTTTACAAGAATCTATTAGCTTTTTTAAAAAAGTTGTACACGACCTTATTAAAAAATCTAATGTTTTAGAACAAGCGACATTTAGAAAGCATTTCTGTAATCAATATTTTACTTTTACAATGCAAATTGTTTGCAATTTGGAAAATACAGCGTGTTTCTCGAAAATGAGACCAGTCACATTGTCTTAGCCCCTTTGCTGTATCCGAGGAAAAAATAAACGAGTGGTGATTCAACTGCAGGTAATTTTTGACAAATTAAAAGATTGCAACAAAATAACATATTATTAATTTTATATACATAACATATTATTATTAATATACTGTTAATTTTACAAATCCACACGTTAAAAAAATAAATTTGGAGTCATTTTTGCGAAAATATTTTTTAATTGTTTCATTTCATGTGAAATGCGCAAACTACTCGTATTTTGAAAAAAATACACAAGGGTTTCATTAAAAATCTAAGCTTATGAATATTTTAAGAAACATCATTTGAGATACTTGGAAGCTTCTGTGCGTTAATAAAACTTCTGTTCGTTAAACAATGAAATATGTCTATAATTTTATTTCGTCAATACATCGAAAACTCAGAGAATCTAACAAAAATTAGATATCTCTGTCTATCAGTCTGTCTATCAGTCTGTCTATCAGTCTATCTATCAGTCTATCTATCAGTCTATCTATCAGTCTATCTATCAGTCTATCTATCTGTCTATCAGTCTATCTGTCTATCAGTGTCTGTCTGTCTGTCTGTCTGTCTATCTGTCTGTCTGTCTATCTGTCTGTCTATCTGTCTGTCTGTCTATCTATCTGCCTATCAGTCTGTCTATCAGTCTGTCTATCAGTCTGTCTGTCTATCAGTCTGTCTGTCTATCAGTCTGTCTGTCTATCAGTCTGTCTGTCTATCAGTCTGTCTGTCTATCAGTCTGTCTGTCTATCAGTCTGTCTGTCTATCGACCCGTCTGTCTGTCTATCGACCCGTCTGTCTGTCTATCGACCCGTCTGTCTGTCTATCGACCCGTCTGTCTGTCTATCGACCCGTCTGTCTGTCTATCGACCCGTCTGTCTGTCTATCGACCCGTCTGTCTGTCTATCGACCCGTCTGTCTGTCTATCGACCCGTCTGTCTGTCTATCGACCCGTCTGTCTGTCTATCGACCCGTCTGTCTGTCTATCGACCCGTCTGTCTGTCTATCGACCCGTCTGTCTGTCTATCGACCCGTCTGTCTGTCTATCGACCCGTCTGTCTGTCTATCGACCCGTCTGTCTGTCTATCGACCCGTCTGTCTGTCTATCAACCCGTCTGTCTGTCTATCGACCCGTCTGTCTGTCTATCGACCCGTCTGTCTGTCTATCGACCCGTCTGTCTGTCTATCGACCCGTCTGTCTGTCTATCGACCCGTCTGTCTGTCTATCGACCCGTCTGTCTGTCTATCGACCCGTCTGTCTGTCTATCGACCCGTCTGTCTGTCGACCCGTCTGTCTGTCGACCCGTCTGTCTGTCGACCCGTCTGTCTGTCGACCCGTCTGTCTGTCGACCCGTCTGTCTGTCGACCCGTCTGAATGTTGGACAGACAGTCTGATGAACAGACGAACGGGCAGATGGACAGGCGGACAGACGGATAGATGGAAGGACGAACAAACGTATCGTCGTAAACAAATTTTTGGTATCGAGATTTATCCACTTTATAATACCAGGGCTTCACCTAATGCGATTTACTGTTAAAAAATACTGATTTATGCCGCAGCATTACAATATTTTCTCTTCACTACGCAAGTATATAATGTGGCGAGAAAGTAAAAAGAGATTGCAGCTTAGAATAATAAAGATATTCTAATCGTCCTAGGCCATAAGAAATGACATTATCACGAAAATGCCGCGTGCCATCCACATGTGTGTTCCTGGAATAATAGTCTATGAAGAGAAGTAAGGAGAAAAGTTCTGAAGAAAAGAAAGGAAATTATAATAGAGGAGTAAGTGTGAGACGTGCGCGAGTATCATTCACCCACAAGTAAACACTCGCATTCACAAGTTAAGGCCCCCTAAGCGAACCCAGACCTTTCTGCAAGGTCGCCTGACTCGTCTCACCGCTCGGACGGGGAGCAGTCGAAGCGCGCCGCGTCCACTTTCAGGTGGGGGCTGTCCGAGGGCGGTTTTAGGTCAGCCAGGACGGGCAGGATGTTCACGAGAGCATAATTCATTCGCAGTGAGACCCACCTTTTAACACTGACCTCTTAAATGAACCAGGGGCTGTCAAAAAAGATTCCAGCCGTTTTGATCCGGCGATTAGTGCTTATATATATATATATATATATATATATATATATATATATATATATATATATATATATATATATGTTTTTCAGAAATTGAGAAATATCATAAATTGATATAAAGCATAATGCAACTTAGGCGAAATTATCGATACGATGACTCGCCCCACACCAGATGTTGTCTGTCGAATTAAAAGCTAACCTTATCATCAGAATTGAAGGTAGGCAGAAAAAAACGGAAGAAGAGGTAAGATCCAACGAGCTCCACACGTCTCTTCAGAACTCTCACAAGAATATTACATTACTCCGTCTCTGACAAATAAGCAACACCGCTCCCAATTTTTGTTTATTACTCACGGACTGTCCGTAAAAGCTACATGAATCAATCACCAGAGAAGGATAGGCTGGGCGGGCACGAAACCTTCATTCCCTCAGATCAGAGGAGCCCGCAAGTGTGTTGGTGTCTAGTGTATAGTCGAATAAGCGTCTTATCAGGACTTAAAGGGTAACCGGATGACAGCTTAGAAGCTAGCCTAGAAAAAGAGGGAAAACATTGTCGCCTGTTTGATAGACAATACCTCTCAGAAGTAAAATTATGAATGAAATGAATCGTTTCGCCTCAAATGTTCACTGCCGAGTCGATGGTCAGTCGTATCATTACACTTGACGATAATGTAGGGAAGATGACCAGGAAAGACGTGAATAAAACAATTGCCAGAAACGGGAAGGTCGGATGTCCACGATAGCATTATCCATCTAAGGGAAAACCCTCTCATTCAGAATGAATGGTCTGTCCAGGTCTTTCGGTGCAAGTTTGCCCGACCCGTTCTCCTGATCAGATGGGCCGGCAATCAAACAGCGGCGCTGGCGGGTGGTTGGTCGAGGGCAGATTTAGGTCAGGGTGTAAAGGTGGGATGTGCACTAGAGCATACTTCTTTTGCAACGAAACCCAACTCTTAACAATGAGCGTCTTAAAACAACATTGAGCATTTGAGAAAGATCAGCGGATTTAACTAGTTGTTTTTGAAACCGAAATATGTAAGCAGAAGGAAATAACAATATATTCTTACTTGATAAACAATATTGGAACTGAAATTGTTGAGAGATTGACTCGATCCACTCTAGATGTTTTGTCGTATTGATGGTTTTCCATGTCATTACAGATGGAGATAAGCAGGGTAAACAGTCAGAAAAGATCAAACAATTACCAGGCCAGAGAAGGGATTGTAGGATGCCCTCGAATGCATCATTCACTCATATTCACTCTCTCATTCACAATTAATGGAGTGCCCAGGTCCTTTCGGAGGTTCAATGAAACGCACGTCTTCCGCTGCAAGTTCGCTCGACCCGTCCTACCGCTCGGACGGGGCGGCGATCAGAGCGCAGCGGCGGGGCGGGGCGGGGCGGGGCGGGGCGAGGCGGGGCGGGGCGGGGCGGGGCGGGGCGGAGCGGGGCGGAGCGGGGCGGAGCGGGGCGGAGCGGGGCGGAGCGGGGCGGAGCGGGGCGGAGCGGGGCGGAGCGGGGCGGAGCGGGGCGGAGCGGGGCGGAGCGGGGCGGAGCGGGGCGGAGCGGGGCGGAGCGGGGCGGAGCGGGGCGGGGCGGGGCGGGGCGGGGCGGAGCGGGGCGGAGCGGGGCGGAGCGGGGCGGAGCGGGGCGGAGCGGGGCGGAGCGGGGCGGAGCGGGGCGGAGCGGGGCGGAGCGGGGCGGAGCGGGGCGGAGCGGGGCGGAGCGGGGCGGAGCGGGGCGGAGCGGGGCGGAGCGGGGCGGAGCGGGGCGGAGCGGGGCGGAGCGGGGCGGAGCGGGGCGGAGCGGGGCGGAGCGGGGCGGAGCGGGGCGGAGCGGGGCGGAGCGGGGCGGAGCGGGGCGGAGCGGGGCGGAGCGGGGCGGAGCGGGGCGGAGCGGGGCGGAGCGGGGCGGAGCGGGGCGGAGCGGGGCGGAGCGGGGCGGAGCGGGGCGGAGCGGGGCGGAGCGGGGCGGAGCGGGGCGGAGCGGGGCGGAGCGGGGCGGAGCGGGGCGGAGCGGGGCGGAGCGGGGCGGAGCGGGGCGGAGCGGGGCGGAGCGGGGCGGAGCGGGGCGGAGCGGGGCGGAGCGGGGCGGAGCGGGGCGGAGCGGGGCGGAGCGGGGCGGAGCGGGGCGGAGCGGGGCGGAGCGGGGCGGAGCGGGGCGGAGCGGGGCGGAGCGGGGCGGAGCGGGGCGGAGCGGGGCGGAGCGGGGCGGAGCGGGGCGGAGCGGGGCGGAGCGGGGCGGAGCGGGGCGGAGCGGGGCGGAGCGGGGCGGAGCGGGGCGGAGCGGGGCGGAGCGGGGCGGAGCGGGGCGGAGCGGGGCGGAGCGGGGCGGAGCGGGGCGGAGCGGGGCGGAGCGGGGCGGAGCGGGGCGGAGCGGGGCGGAGCGGGGCGGAGCGGGGCGGAGCGGGGCGGAGCGGGGCGGAGCGGGGCGGAGCGGGGCGGAGCGGGGCGGAGCGGGGCGGAGCGGGGCGGAGCGGGGCGGAGCGGAGCGGCCGGGTCCAGCTGCGGGCGGAGGGCCGTTTTAGGAGGTCAGGGAGCCGGGCGCGCGGGGCGGCGATTTCGGCAGTGACGTGAGGGACCGGTCGGTGAAGTGGCAGGGTATGACACGCCACGGGACGCGGAGTGGGTCCGGTCGAGGAAGTCGGGCACGCGGTTGGTGCAACGCCACTCGAGTGTCGGGTAGGCCAGGGACGTTGGAATGACTGTCATGGCCAAGGATAGGTGGCGGAAACGCCCAATGGAGCGCTGAGGGTGCGGTATAGGAAAGTAATACTAAAGTAAATAGAACACAACGTGATTCATATTGTATGTTAACTCACAATGCTGATGGGTATAGAAAATGTTACACGACATGATTTTTAATTTCTTGTAATAGCTAATATAGCTTATTTTCTAAGATATGTCAGACATGCTACATATATTTTTGTGTAAAAGAAAAGAAACAAATATCTGCGTATCTTATTTTTTCTTATTGTGGAGATTATTTTTAAAAGAAATATCTAATAAAGAGCATCGAAATGTAAGAGCAAACAAAATGCTGTAATGCGAGTCAGAAACACTTTGTCTGCCCTGCTCCTAATTGCCAGAGCAATTCGCCGTTGGTGGTGTTGGACGAGAAAACCTAGCATTATCACAAAAGGCACAATGATTTGGAATGCGTAAACCAGTGCGGTTTAATTAAAAATTTAAGTTCTCAATTTTCTGTAATTTATGTAAAATAATTTATTAATAATAATAATAATAATAATAATAATAATAATAATAATAATAATAATAATGATAATTATGATAAGAATTAATAATTTGGGATCGGATTTCGATGATTTTGCATTTTTGTCCGTTGCTTCAATGCATAGCTAACTGAAATTTCTTGACATTTAGTTAGATTGTGATGTTTATGTTTATATAGATCAATATGTTAATACATATTTGGCCAATTTTTCCTGTAGGTGCATATTCGTGTAATTATAGGCGCATATTTTGCATATTTCGTTAAAATAGAGACTTATCTATTTATTTGTAAGTGTTTATTTATTCGAAGAGCATGACACAGTTTGCGTTTTTTTAAATGTTTTTTTCTGTAGATAATAACATAATTATGCACATGTAGGATACTTCTTGATTACATATTTTTTAAACCTGTGAGAAGAAATATAACAAGTCATACAAAGTTCCTATCTAAGGTGAATATTTACTTCAATTATTTCCCTCGCAGAACAGGCATGATTATATTATGTTTGCACAAAAATATATCCTTTTATTCCAAGCATTCTTCTCCTAGGTTTTAAAAAGGTAGGTTTATGAAGGTGATTAAATATTGTTAATTTTAATTGCATGTTAAGATACATACTTTAGAATTCGTATGTCATAACTGCATATTTTGGAAAGCATAAAAATCCTCTCTGTGGCGATAATGATGATGATAAGTTATGTTTGAAGTACTTTTGTTTTTCATATTATGAAAATTGAAAATTTACTTTGCTTCTGCGAAAATATTTGACAAAGACAAGAAAATAAAGAAAACGAAATTTTGAAGGCTTTTCAATGTACGATCAGATATGGAAATATATGTTTATAAAATTAAAACCTGACTTCAAAAATATTAATGTTCCATCATAAATAGCAAATAAACAATCCATAGCACAGTATTAAATTATATATGAACTGGAGAAATCCTGTTTTGATGACATTATTCTACGTTTCCTCGTCCCATGTTACTTGGCAAGCTTCTCACTTGAAACGCTACCAAAATACGATACCATCATAGACCAGAACCCGTTTTGATTTCAGAGGTCAGTTTCCTCGTTCGCGAGCGCATAAATTAGGACAATGTAAACCGCGGTTAGAGGCACCGAGCCGCTCGCGTGCCGGCCGGTCCATCGCTGCCGGAGCCAAAATGGCGGGCGGGGCAAGTCTGCGGGAGGCAGGACGGCGGTGGCGGGGTATTTGCACGTCTCGCCGCGGGTCGTGGCGTGGCGTGGCGGGGTGGGGCGGTCGGGCGACGCCGCGGCCCGCAGGCGCTCCCCAAGGTTCCCCCGTTGGGCCGCCCTCCGCGCGCGCCGCCGCCGCCGCCGCCGCCGCCGCCGCCGTCAGGAAACGTAAAATTTTATTGCCCCTAGTTTGGAAGCCCCAGACCAGCGTGGCCTTCCTTTTGCTTCTCTGCGCGGCGCGCCGATAAGGATGTAATTTGTGTTCAATGGACGTTCGTTGCCGCGCCAGAGAGCGTGGCGGCGGAGGCTGAGAGGGCGCTCGGGAGAGGCGCGCGGAGACGCCGCGGGCGGGGAGATTTTGTCCACTCCGCGCTGACAGACGAACCACATGTTTTCAGAGATGTTTTGACACTTTCGTGAAACCAGAATCGAAAACTTGTTTGAGAGTGTTGAAGCATTTTGTTACTGCCAAACCCCTTCCTTTGCATGACGTACCGCCGTATTAAATACATTATTGTTATACTATCTACAAATTAGAGAAATACGAGTTAGACGTCTTCAATACTGGTACAAAAATCAGATAATTTAATTGATGTATTTCTTTTGGGGAAACATTTTATAGATGTTGTTTCCTGAGTGTGATACTCTCACAACAAGCGCAAGTAAACTTATCTGATGACAATTCTTGAAACTGGGGATTTTCGTTGAGTTGAGGTTAATTTCGTCTCTCCCACGTTAACAAACGAACCAAACGTTTTCGTGAATATTTTGGCTCTTTCGCAAAACCTGGATTGCAAATAACTTTTTGTTCGGAAATATTCAAGGACTTTTTACACTTCTCTGTTCAATTCCCTCGCACGATGTACATCCACCATTCATACATTAGTGTTATAATGTGTTCAAGTTTGTGAAACAATGCAGACAATATTGTTTAGAAGTGTCCGATAAAATAACATCATTTGATTGAGGTTTTTAACATTTTCGCGGAAACATTTTCTGGACCTGAATTACTGCTTGTTATCTCACCAAATAGCCCAACTAGCCTTGATCTTATAAAACGATACTGGGTGAAAATAGACATTTTTATTGAGGTTGATTTTGTCGTCTTCAGCGCCGGAAGACGAACAATATATTTTCATAGATGTATTCGCGAAACCTGGATTGCGGATGTTATCACACATATACGTAGAAGAAAATTTCGTGCATGACGTACACTTGACTAACACTAACATATTAGCGGTATACTCTCTTGAAATACGGGGAGGATGTTTGAGGAATATTATCAGCAGTACCGGCACATAAACTAGACTCTTGCTTTGATGTTTGGAGACTTGCGCTCTGACATTTAGAAGAGCTTAACCTTGGCAAAAAAAATCCTCTTTCTCGGGCAGGCGGTTCTCGTGCCATAAGCGTTGTATTGGTCTCGTTCTTATCACGTGGCGCTGTACTGTCTGTTAGACATCGCTAGCGACGGCAACAAATAAGATCCTCAAATTTTGACACTTTTTTTAAATCCCGATTGTGAAGAATTTGTACGCGAATATTGATAAAAATTCATGCATTATTTTACATGCCACATTCCGACTCTTTTACAATTAATGCACTTTATAATATCAGAGATCGTTGTATTTAGTAGCGTTGTGATAGACAATATAAACCACAGTTATAAGATATGTATGTTTATTTACAAGTAACTACTGTAATTAGAGTTCCGAAAACCTTATTGAATCAACGAATGTGGTCTGTATCGTGAAATCTACCCTCTCCACACCAATTACCTCGTTACTGGTGGTAGATGTCTGTTGACGGAAAAGCCCCGCAGTCGACAGGGGGACGCACTCCAGCTGCTTATGGAGAACGATTTTTCGCACGGTTACACATCGTTCACTAAAAATCGTTATGGATACTTTATTTGCACCCGTATTGTACTACGATTTTCAACTATGGCTTCATCTAATATGATACAAAACCGTTGTAAACTTTTGGTATAAACTGTGAAAATTATTGTGTGAATTCTCTGAACGTTTATGCACTACAGCGAAGCTTCCAGAATTACATAAGTGTTTTTTACAGAAGCATCATAATTTAAAGACAATCAAGGACATTCTGTTTAGAATATTTCGAAAATAGTGAGACGTACAAGTTTTTCCGCACAGGCGGTTAGCCTCAGCGATTCAATTAGCATAATATATTCTGTAAAATTGAATTATACATTACTCAACCTGTTTAATAAATTACTAATTACCAAAATTACTCATGACAGTCAAGTATGAATTTCTGTAAAAATTTCATCCACCACACTGTCTCACAAAACACATAAATTTTCTCCAAAAGACGTTCAATTTCCAAGCTAGTAAAACCCTCCTTGTTTGTTATAGGACGCAATTTTCATCGTGTGTAGAATATTTTGATTCGTAAATCGATTATTTTAATGAATATTCAGAACGAAAGTAAAGCTTGATTCATAGTCTAGACAACTGTGAAATCTGGTTTTATTTTTGGTTTTTATTTGTGCCTGAGAGGGCCGCACAAAGCATAGCCTGAACCGAGCGTGCCAAGCACGCAGTTCCCCACGCTGACGAAACTACCCGCGCACACAGGAGGTTACTCAGCATTGGTTTACAGCTTCTGGAGGTCATTTAGAAGCAGGAACTTTTTATCAATGGCACAGAGAATATATTCCTTCTCTAATTTCACTTTCATGCAAATGGTCTGCGTTGTCTGATGCGCAAGTGATCAAATGAGCGGTCTCTGATTATTGTAGATTGTGATGTGAGAGGTTATGATTGTGATGTGGTGATACGGTAATTGTAAAGATTTTGATATACTTTCCAAAACCCAGGTTTGTGAGTAGCTTCTTGTGGAATGTTGGTGAAAATGTCTTCCTTCTCTGTGACATTCACATGATACACTCCAGTCCCATGTGAAATTGCAATGACAGCTCTACATTCACTCGCTCATGCCAGATGATGTACTCTGTTAAAATGACGGTTAGCAATGTCTTGTTGTCAATGCCAGCAATCAAGTCATATGATAATGGATGTTATGATGCATCCTCGGATGACAAATCAAGCTATTCTTTTCCTTCTATTCTCTCCGATGCCTTATTCTCACCTCAAGTTCTGTTGCAGTAGGAATTTCCTTGTTTCATCATATGGAGTTGCTCCTAAAGTTAAAAATGCGTCTGCTAGATTTTTTCATTGCCAGTACCGGCTGACAAACCAGATACTCATATATGTAGTCTGTTTGCCAAGTCGTGACCATGAATAATTTATTCGTTAAAGTTAAAAGATATGTATTCATTTTCTCTTCCACTTTCATGATACACAGCTGTTCTTCCCTCTGTTGCAGAACATAAAGGTTAACCAGCGTTGTCGTACTCTTAAAGAAGTGTGTTGTATTCTATTTATATTTAAAATATTCACCGACACTTTTCAATATACATGGACGACATGTTTAGAACATGGAAATTGAATATAGATCTAGGGATCTATTTTAGGAAAATATTTTTAAATTTTATTTTATATGCAGATGACAGTGATAATACAGGACACTGAAGACAAAATGCAAATGGCAGTCTATAAATTAAATCAAACTGCAATAGAATATGGTTTTAAAATATCCAAAGGAAAACTAAAACTATGGCATATAAAGGAAAATACCCAGTGAGAACAAAGATTGTGATAAAGGGAAAGAGTATATAACAGGTAAAATACTTCAAATATCTAGGTTGCCACATCTCTTTTGAAAGAGATATATATTTAGATAAAAAATTAAATAAATTTAGAAATATATGCGGCACAATACACAGACATCTAAAAATAAAACTAGGATAGAAACAATAATAAAATTCTTCAACACAGTAGCTGTGCCAGTGTTAATGTATGGAGATGAAGCAAGAGTAACATCAAAAAAAGATAACTCTAAAATCCAGGCAGCTGAAATGAAATTTCGTAAGACGCACTCTAGGTTATAATATCCTGGATAAAAAGAAAAAACACAGAGATAAGAAATAAACTGGGGTCGGACCACTGCTGGAGAAACTGGAAGAAATCAGAAAAGATGGTATGAACATCTCATACGAATGCCGACAGCAGACTACCAGCTCTCGCAGTGGACTACAGATGCAGAGGGAGAAGAGATGTAGGAAGTCCCAGAAGGAAGTGGACACCGGAACAGGTTCT
This sequence comes from Gryllus longicercus, assembly GCA_038098605.1. Taxonomy (NCBI): domain Eukaryota; kingdom Metazoa; phylum Arthropoda; class Insecta; order Orthoptera; family Gryllidae; genus Gryllus; species Gryllus longicercus. The sequence continues at coordinate 4,260,309 of JAZDUA010000047.1, read as the reverse complement.
TGAACCTAACCCTTGAAGTGCAGAGAAGATTTAAAATAGTCAATGCGTAGGGATGTATATATTGCAAAATGTATGTGAAGATTATAACCTTAAAGTATCTACTAATGAAACTAAAGTGATGGCTTTTCATGGAAAATATCCTGTCAGATCAAAAATAGTATTCAATGGGGAGACTGTAGAGCAAGAGTCCAGTTTTAATTACTTGGGATGTGAAGTATTTTGTTCTGACGACGACGGCACAAACAAATTAAACAGGTTTAAACATATTTGTGGGACAATCCATAGAACCCTCTAACATAAAAAAAAGAAACCACACTCAAGTTCTATAAGTTCTATACACTATTGGTAGTACCAATAGTGTTATATGAAAGAGAGATCTGTACCCTCTCTAAAAGAAAAACAAATAGAGTGAGAGCCGAAGAAATGGGATTCCATAGAGCTGTAAAAGGCTGCACTCTATATGACAAAACAAGGAGTGATGAAATACGCGAAGAGTAGAGGTAGTTAGTTTTAAGAAGAAGATCAGTGGCACTAAAATGATCTGGTGCCGTCATTTAGAGCGAATGAGGAGAAGCCGAATTCCTCGGCTGGTAAAGGACTACAAACCAGCAGGCCGAAGGAGTATCCGTCGTCCGAGAAGAAGATGGTTTCCAGAACTGGCAGCCCTGTCTAATCCGTGAAATGAAGTCAATGCGTCCTAGAAATGTTTGTAGCATCCAATGTTGGATGACGAAGCAGATGATTTCACAATGCTTTGAAACTTTCGTTTGAGGGGATTTCTTTCACTTCAGTCTCGTTTGACTTTTTATTTCTCGAATAAACCTGAATCGTGTGTACGTTTATTCTTGTACTGTAGATTTCTGCAGGGAAGTTGCGTTTTAAATGCGAAGATGCTGAATTCTGAAAAGAGAAACCTGAAATACGCGCCTGGCTTTCATTAGACTACAAAAAGTTTTCGTTTTAAACTGAAGATTTCGTCGATTAATTTCACTCTTTCGTAGACTCAGAATCATTTGGAATGTATTCTTAAATCGTGGTTTTTTCTACCGTCAGAGGTTTTTCCTCAACTGTACCGTAGGGTCATTTTTTCGTGGTTTTGTTGGAAGTGACTACGCGATTTTGATCATCTGAGGTAAATACTTTGATGAGAAAGCTTAGAATTTTAGTGTATAAATGTAATATTTTAAGGCCATCGGTACAGCTATGTAGTATTAGGAAGTGTTTTTATATTTATAAAGGCTTGCATTACCTTTTGAATGTGCAATTTCTGGACACGAAATGGCATTCTTAAAATAAGATTCTGGAGATAAAGAAATTATAACTACATTCCGGTGGTGGATTAAATAATTTCACTCGTCCCTAGACCCGGAATTTCGTGCAATGTATCTGAAACTGTTGAAAGATTTTTTTTACTTCTTTAACTCAACTTTCTTGAATAATGGTGTGTGTGTGTGAGACCATGCTCGAACAACACACTTGCGTATTTGCTGGAGGATTTTTTCTAGAAATTTAGTAAGTAATTCATAATCCTAATCAGCTTCAAGCATTAATTTATTCGCTTTCAGAAATATTTTGACATTTTTGTGAAGTAAATACCATGAGGTTCTCACTGGTTCTTTAATGTTGAGTAATATATTTTTTACCTTCAATGATATTCTCAACTCGTGAAATGTAGCTACGTATTAGCATAATATTCTTGCTGCCAACAGCCACAGACATTTTTTGCTAAAACTGAAACTGGAGAAGATGTGGAAGAGCTTTAGTCACTGTTACTTTTGTGAGGTGGTCTAGATATTTTAGCAATAGATGTTTTGGCAGTATTGAGAGGATGACTATGCGAGGAATGTGTACTAAAATACCGTTCGAATATTTATTGATCTATCAATTTGCATCTTGTCTGTTATATCCTGTAGTATGTATTATGTGAGTAATGCTTTATCGCGGTCTCACATTACTAGAAATTTGCAAAGAACTTGCTTGACATTCGAAAATGCTCACTAGAAATATTTTGGTCCCTAACGGCCTGAGAGGACGAGTATGTCATTCCATAGATACTTTTACTCTTATTTCAAACAGAATTACACAGAACTTGTTCTCATAGAAATTGCCTCCCTGTTGTAATCAGTCACTCTATCCCCATGAGCATTTTAATCTTGACTCTTTGGGTAAGTATATTTGTGGTAGATAACACTGTACTTTTTTAACATAATTAAAGACTTACAGATCGTAGAGATAATGTCGATGACAGCCTCGAGATACAATTCTCTCCACAGCTTGAGCAATGTTAAGGCAGTTTTAGTTATCAAATGAAGAAATAAGCCTAATCTGTGATTGCAACATCTCGTAGTTTCCAGAATTGAGAAAATGTTCTATAAATTATATTTTTATATATAAGAGAAAGGTTTGTATATAAAAATGGCTCTTTTTATGAGTAATTTATATTTTAGAATTCACTAACTTATCAACCACAATCGTCCATTCCTTCCTCTTTCTCGACTGTACTCATGAAATAAAAACTTCACCCAAGGAAAAGTACTAAATTATTACTGTACGTCTTGCTCTCCATTTGAACTTGAATTATGAAAATTACTATCTAGAAGAAGTTGATTGCAAAAAAAACCTGCTGTCATATTTCTTAAATTTACTCGAGATCGGCATTAAAATCCGTTATTAATTTTGGAGGTACTTAAAATACCAATTCTTCAACCTCCTTTTGACATGGAAATTATTAAAATACGATCCCGCGACCTCGGAAAGGACACGCATTTCCACGAAATCGATAACATGCGGTCTATCATGCTTCCATGAGGGTGCACTTCGGCCCAAATTCCTTTCCTTAAGGGGCAGATCTCTTCCCCAGAACTCACTTCGTTGAGTGCCCCCGCTGTCTCAGGGAAATTGCTTCACTTGAGATTATGGGCCTCTTTTTGCACTGCAGCGGGTCGTATTTAATATTCATCGATGCATCTCTTTCTAAAATGGGATTCTCGAAACAATCCTGGCAGGTTAAGTTATTGGACACAAATTAAATAATTACACGCCGCGTTCTTTTCAATTCGGAACGCCGCTGCCGCCGCATCAATTACGGCGCGACGTGACAAACAGGTGCGGCAGCTCAATTTGTATCTCAATGCGTCTTTTGTGTTCGCAAAGCGATATTTGTCGTGCGTGCAGCGCCCAATGTGGTCGAGAACGCGTGCCGCTTCTTTCTTTTGGGGCGATCCTGCGGATAGCGCTGGTCGAAAAAAGTGTTTGTTCCGGTTGCGAGGATGACGTGTGAAGCCAGGGATGCACAAAATACTCGGCAGGGCTGACAAGGGTTCCACCACGAGCAAATGGATTCGTTAATTGATAGATTAGTTATTCCGGGCGCGACCACTGCTATGGTCATTTGTTTCGCAAGTGTAGTGAAGGTTTTATTGCGCGAGGTGGCGGTGATCTTTCCCCGCTGAATGGTGAGATCTTGCGCCGGCATACCCGTCGTATTGCGGAATTTTCCCGATCAGCTGGGCACTACCTCAGTTGACACAAGCTCTAAGCTCCCGACTGGTCTCCCCGCATATGTGGTAGTGTAGTGCATGTAGGTGTATGTGCGTGAAAGCAAAGGGGGGAGGGTAGGATGTGTAAGAAGAAAGAAGGATCGCGCGCGGTCCGTGGTCCGTTTGTTAGGGTACTGCTCCGGCATTTGCGAGGTGTGGATCTGAGAAACCACGGAAAGCTAGCGATCAGAGCTGAAGGAGCTACGATTCTCAAGATCGCGGCTGAATTCGACCTAGCTATGTTGCTAGTGTCGAAAAGCCTTCCACCGTGTAGATCCAAACCCTAGGACCTTCCATACAGTGAGCAAACCAAGTATATGTGCTTCGTGAATCGGCAAAAGAAAATCTGAAATGAAACTTGGAATTTTAAGAGAACAAATCGCGTTATCGATTTTTTCTATTCACCAATATTTGAGATGAATTGTTTAGAGTGTTGTGAGAAGCATAACAATTTAAAAATTGATATGTCAGGGAATTGGATGTCATTTTTCCAATGTAGGAGAGAGGTGACAACGATTTTATCCGACTTGGAAAATTAACCGACTTCGACTCTAGAATATGATGAGGAAAAACTTTAATGTTTCAGCTTACAACGGATGTAATACGAAATATCTTATCTGAGTAAGGCTTTTTTTTTCGAGAAATTCTCTTTATTTGAAATTTATTTCTGAGAAGGATGATTGAAAATAAAAAAAAATAAAAAGATCAGGAATTCGCGATCCGAAAGATGAATGATTGAAATTTACTACACTTTAAATAGAGCGATTGCTCTAATTGATTGAGATGCAATATTACTATCTGTCTGGCAGGAATACTATTTTTTGGAATACTGCTATTTGGCACAAGAAAAATTTCCCCGTCTGCTACTTGTTTTGAAAATGAAAAGTTCCTGTTAACCATTCTTCAGTTCAACGTTCACCTTCGTTTGAAGGGACTCTTCGAGCAACTGCTTTTGTAAAATGGTGATTTTTGGTGAGATATCAATGTGATAACATATTACAATTATATATTTGTACTTATTGATCCTCATTAATTCTTATAAATGTTTTTCAAATACAAGTACAGTAGCAATTGTTACAGAAAAAACACGTTTGATTTCACAAATGATAAAGTGGGAAACATTCACTGAAATTATTGAAATAGGAAAATTAGCTGTTACTACTACATCAAGTATTGACAGATAAGTCACCCTAGTTCCATCAAAATGTTTTTCATTATGCTTAAACGTAAGGAAACTATCAAGAGTAGATACAGAAAGGAAACTAACAAGTTTAGTTGTGTTGTATAATAGATAATAATAGTATTTCGTATAATGCGATTGAATTCATCATCTGTGATCACCTATAATCAATTGAGAACGTTGTTGGCGATAATAGTTTAAATAATAGAAATGTAAACCCAATATGAGTATATTCGCAGTACTTTCTTTTGTACCATGAGTATTAAAATATTGTAGTGCAGGTCTTTCATAAATTGCCAAATTCACAAACTTGCCAATTTTTTTTTTTTTGAAATCGTTGGAAACAATTAATTCTTCATAATGTTTTTAATTCCAATGCTATGCAACGCTCATATCATCTCAATTTTAAATTAATGAATAAAAGATATCGATGATATAACAGTAGGTTTTTGTTTGTCCTACTTGCCAGTTCGCATCCCTGCATTAAACACTCCGATGAGCCAACAATGGAAGAGAAATCGACAGGACCAGAGGAGAAGAAACCTTTTTATTCGCACGGGTCCGTAGAGGCTTTTTCAGCAGGAGTGGAAGGCGGGGCCTTTGCGAAAGGGAGCGTTTCCGACGCGATAAACACGGCGTTTGAGCGCTTCCGGCGGGCGGCTGGCCAATGGCGTGCGGCCGGAAGCGGGCGGGGGCCAATGAGAGGGCGCGCAGGTGTGTCCGGAAGTCGGAGCTCCCGATGGCGGTCGCTTCGTGGGACATTCAAAAGACGAACGGCCCTCGGCGGCCGAGCAGGTGCACTCGGCCTTCCGCCGCCTGCCGGCCCCTGCGCGCGCCACGCCGCGCGGGAGCCTCGCCGATGGAGTTTTTCCCCTCCAGCCGTATTTGCGACCTTCTGTCCCCTATATAAAGCTATTTGCGAGCCCGGACAAGTTGCATCTCTGAAAAAAATAAATTTGGTGGAATGTCCGGCCAGGCCGTATTCATCAAAACATCGAAAAAATTCGAGATGGCTTCCTACCGGACTAACTACTTCGCAAAATGGCGACGGGCCGTATTTCATACTGTCGAGCGAATAACTTACGCGTGCATTCCTTGGTTGAATAAGGCGGGATTCTTAATCTCTTGTGAGACCGTATGTGATGTTTCTTCGATGTGCCAACGAAATTGTCCAGGTGTTACCCTATACATAACATGGAAGCAATGACTCCAGACTCCTCGATTGTTGCAATGAATCTTCTCGAGTGTTAAGTGAACATGTGTTCGAAAGAACACAGAGGAGATACTTGGTAGTTCTTTTTATTTTTACCTTTCGGATGAAACGGGTAGAATAAAATTAATACCGCGCTAAAAAGTAAATAACTTAATAAGTATTATTTGTTACATTAAAAATATATCCTCAACATTAATAAATTACAAATGGTTAAAATATTTGATAAATTTAAAACGTATTAAATACATTTTGGTAAAGGTATTAAAAGGTATAGGTAAATTGGTAACGGTAAAAAAATGAATAACACCAAACCTAAAATTATTTGGTAAAAATGTATTGTAAAATTAGTTGTCGTTTTAAATGCATTAATTTTTATGAACATGATCAACAAAGTCATTAGGTCTCAATGCACACTCGTTCGTATACTCCAAGAAACGGGTTGACACAAGTGATACTCTTGAAGAAAACTGATTGTGGTTCAAATAAGCATCCATTGTTCTCATGAATCTAATGTATTATTGAAAATTATAATATAGTGACTGTTATTTGAACACATTTAAATCACCTGCGCCTTAATCAACTGTAAGACATTCTTACTAACCAGGAACAATTAAGCAAAGAAAATTCTCTATTGGCATATCTAGAAATGATGATGATAATAATAATAATATAATAATAATAATAGGAAGAAGAAGAAGTTAACGAATCTTTTAGACTTTTTGTGGATAATAGATTATGTTTCAGAATATACAAGATTTTTATTCTACCGCTTTGTAGAAATTCTAGAGATAAGAAACTAGATGAAACCGAATTCTTGCATAAGACTGAATATATTTTTTCTTTGAAAACTAAAGCAATCCCATATTCATTAACCCAAAGTCATGACTGTGGTATAGAGTACACGACACGAAATATGTGCGTGAAAATGCTACAAATCTAATGAAAATACCTTATCCAGGTTTACATATTAGAATTATGAAATTAAAAAATGGATTACATTTTAATTGTTATATAAAAATTAAAATATTAAAATTAATATTCATTGGTTTTGAGAGACAACAACAATACAGTAAAACATTCTAATTCCAGAATTTTTATAACACAAAAATCTGTGTAATGTGAAAGTAAACCGTTCCGGCCAAACAAATTCTTCTGTAGTATACTTTATAATGAGGAATCTCGTTTACTGCGGAAAAATACTAATTTCTTGAGATTTCACTTTGAGCAAGTTATACTATGTATTGCAATGTCATTTAACTGAATTTTCTATTTATTAGTTGGTGAATGATTCGTAAGAAATAGATGTAATTTAAATAATGTTAAAAGAGTGTATTTAAATAATTTTATTGCAAATAAATAAACGCATGCACTTTACTCTTTGTAGTTCATTCGAAGTTGTGCTGCTTTTGAAAAAAAACCTACACCGTCTTCCGCTAAGTGGAGCATCTGATGCAGGTGATTGTCTTTTTAACTCGCCGCTGCCTAGATACCTGGCAAATTTTCGCAGTTCCAGCGACCGCTGCACTCCCATCTCCCCCTGCCCCACCGTGGCAATGAGGGGGCAGAGTCCCCCGCCTCTCCCCTCGACCCCCCGCCTTATCCGCGCCATCGCAAACACGCCACCGCGCCCGCAATCGAGATGGTATCGTGCCGCGACGCGGAATGCGAGATCGGCTGGTTGCTCGCGATACCAGGGCTCCTGCCGCCGACGCTGCTGCCATCAGCTTCACCAGCTCGCTGCCACCTCCGCCTCCCAGCAGTAATAATTCAATAACATAAAATCTTCTGAATAGTGAACGTCACTCTGTATGGTCCATCCCATATGTCTATCTGTCTACTCGTCCGCCCGTCCGTCTGTACATCTGTCCGCCCGTCTGTCCGCCCGTCTGTCCGCCCATCCGTCCGCCCATCCGTCCGCCCATCCGTCCGCCCATCCGTCCGCCCATCCGTCCGCCCATCCGTCCGCCCATCCGTCCGCCCATCCGTCCGCCCATCCGTCCGCCCATCCGTCCGCCCATCCGTCCGCCCATCCGTCCGCCCATCCGTCCGCCCATCCGTCCGCCCATCCGTCCGCCCATCCGTCCCCTAGTTTGTCCGCTTCTTCGTCCGCTCGTCCATACGCCCGTCGGACCGTGGAGAACATAAGCTCCGCCATGGTCAGCACAGCACGCAAGTCAGCACTTCATTGTAGACACCTCTGCCGCACAAACGAATTCGATCCCGCCCCTGCCGTATTTGATGCCATTCCCGTGGTAACCAATGCCCCTGTGACGATTTTTCTTAGTTTAGTTTCCCTTTTGAAAGAAAATTCATATCGTTTATGATTGCTCACAACAACGTTTGGGAAACAATTTCTTGATAGTGCCTAGCGTTATTTCCAGGTAATCAGTCTTTCTTGTGGAGGCAGCTGAATGCTGCGTTTTGCCACCATTTTCATTTCTTTGGGTGATATTATATTTACTGGATTATGAATCTTGATTTTCTGATTCCTTTATGAATTTCTTGTAAGATACAATTTTTGTTCATTTTATTTGGGGGTTTTGCGAGTCATTCTGTTTCCTAAAATAATATAGCAATATTTATCTCGGTCCGAAGAGTTATGTTCCTCCTAATTCATTGTAGCAAGTGGAACCGTGAAGATGAAACTAGTTATTATCAACGTGAAGTATTATTATCGTGATTATACTGTGACCAGGTATGCAATCACATTTGCACTTCAGTATTGCCATGTTAATAACATAGATGCGTTTTACATATAAAATTTTATTAATGCTCAAGGCGTATTTTGGTATAGTAATGAGGCTATGAGGTTGATAAAGTTATCTGATTCGATGTGCTCGAATTTTTAAATGCATAAAGAGGATCGTTTTGTGACACTTTCGCTATAATTTCCATGAAGTCTTTTTGAGAGGATTACTTCAAAATACATGGATTTGTAATATTGCCCTAGTATATATGAGTTACCTACGTTTAAAAAAATATCGTCATCACATGCAAATTATGGTTTTAAAACAGCGCAAACCACATACAAGAAAAAAGTGTTTGTATAATGATCCAAACTTGAGTACATGCCTTATTATTTGTTGATTTTATGACATGGATACGCAAATCCTTCTTTTAATGACATGCATTTGAATAAAACGTGTTGCCATTACCAGCATTTTTATTTATTGTAAGAGCATATTTCGATGGCTTAGTCATCATCATGTTCGGTTCAAAACCCAGATTTTAAAAACATGGCTTTGAATGCAGAATGCTAAGTATCATACTTCAAATAGATAAAAGATTCTTAAATACAAGTATATTAGTGGTGTATATATTAGTGGTAATGTATATATTAGTGGTAAAAAATGTTTGAGAAGAGAAAATTGATAGAATACAAAAAAAGAAGTGAAAGAAATGGGGTCTATTTTAATTCTACCGAAATTTCTCATGAACCTGAAGGCAAGAATTAAATGTATATGAAAACATGTCAGAATAATAGAGTTTCAGTAATAATAATAATAATAATAATAATAATAATAATAATAATAATAATAATAATAATAATAATAATAATAAATAAAAATGAAAGTATTCTAAATTGATAAATTAAATTTTAAACATTGAAATCTGAAATCTTGCTGTACATTTTCTTTACTAACTGCGAACGAGTAGTATAGTCACCTTTAATACGAAGAAAGACATTGGGAAACTGGATGTGGAGATCGGGCAATGAATCACCGCAGGTATTTTAACAGTACATTTTAATGGTTCTTCTGCATTCTGTATGTTTAAGTAACGGTCACAACTGATGTTTACTTCCCCGATGTACTACATAATTTCAACTTAGGTAAAAAACGAATGGAGTCAGCAGGAAATATCCTGGAGTTGGCTATTTCTATGAACAAAACGTAAGCACGAGTGATATATTGAAGTTTTATTCACATATGCCAGTGTTAACGAGAAATGTTTAGGTTCAAAAATATAAAGCATTAAAAAAGTACTATTTACATTGTTACTGAACATCCAAATGTGCAAACAGGGGTGTCGTTTTAATTACGATTCTCCCGATCTGATCTGGGCGGCCTAGAAGATGTCGTAAACGGATTGTGATGACTGAGCGAAAGAGAAATGCGTGGGGAACGAGAAACCCCCGGAGATTTTTCCGCTGCGCGAAGAAGGAGGCGAGATTCCAACTGAAGAATTTAAGCCCCAGTATTCAGGGGCCAAAACGGGCCACTTGTGCGGCTAAGCTATAGAAGGAATAGGAATATAAGTAGTTGCGTCGAAGGTACGGGGTAAGTAAAAAAGCTAAGGCCACAAAGAACTAAAAATTCTCGAACATTTCTCTTAATAAGCAGTTTCCAGATCTGCGAGGAAGAGGCAGAAATGAAGTGTAGGTGTAGTTATTATACTCGCACGTTTTCTTGAGTCCTTGAATACCCACCCCCATTCCTTTATTCACATTAGTTGAATTAAGAATAAATATTAACCACTAGAATTGTTCACAAAATGTCATTATTAGTAATGTTCGCTCCAGCATAATTACTTTACATTGAAAAACGAGCTAGAGGCTTCATATAATTGTCCATTCGTCGAATTAAACAAACCCCCATTCCTCTAGCATCCTGCAAAACGAGGGCCCAAGAAAACGTGCGCCGATAATATGTTGATGCCTTGGTTTCCGAAGGCGAACGTGAAAGACAAAAGCAGTTGGTAGACTTGAGAGACAATGTGGTTCCAACCTATAAAAGGCCAACAATACGAAAAAGTTAGGCGGGTCAGTGGACTCGAAACTCGAAAACTAACCATAAACACGCGAGGACGGCAACAACAACTCGGCCGCAATCTGAAGAAGAATTCTAGGGACCAGCTGCTGTGATCGGCAGTTTTCCGTTTGTTCTCCGATCAACACCAGGCGAATGCCGGAGTAGTACCCAAACAAACGGGCCACGGGCCGCGCGCGATATTTCCTTCCTGTTCTTTATTCCACCCTTCCCCTTACTTACACACCCTTACTCACATGCTCTACATTATAACACGTGTCCACAGGTTGAGGCGGTGGTCCACTGGAGGGAGATGCCTGGTTAGAGAAAACCCCTCCAAGCGACGTAAGTCGGCGCCCGATCTTAGTGGGGCAGAATCACCGCCACCACAAACGCCAAAACATGCACTTAACTTACAGAACTCATTATCTTAGCAGTTAACACGCCCGGAATCACAAATCAACAACACAAGAAAAAACGCCTAGTGAAGAAGGTAGTTCTGGCGCAGCCGATGGCCCAGACAAATGACGAGGGCTCGCCTGTGTTTCGCCCGCCGTGGGAGGGGGCCGGGGCAAGGCCCCCTGCGGTTAATTGCCCGCCGACGCGTGCGGCGGCGCGGCGCGGCGCGGAGTGGCGGGGTCTGCGTCGGCCGTGCGAACGGATTAGGTGGGCGGCGATCAGAAGGCACTGGCGGCAGCAGCCGGCTCCTGTGGGTGTCCAGGGTGGGCGTCGGAGAGGAGGTGATAGCCAAGAGAATTCAGAAGCTGGACTGGGCGCTGGACGTCAGCACGAGGCTGGGGGGATATGCAACGTGAAATTCTCTACTGTTGCAGGCTGGGCCTACCCTTGTGGAGCCGTCAAATCCTTTGTCATGTACCGCTGGGACCGTGCATCAAATCCTTGTTGAAGTTGTGGTGGACAAGTTGTAGCTGATAGTGTTTTTCGGGGTACTCCATTTTCCGCTGTCTCTTTCCAACTCTGATCCATCATCATTTTGTATCTTAATAATCTCTTATCTGTCAAATAATTAAAGTGTTGAGTAGAACAAGTGAGAAATCTATGTTGTGATCTATCTGACTATGTTGTGAAATTGGCATTAAATATTACTTGAAATATTATTCTTTTAGTGTAATATGTTATTTAAATTCAGTAGGGATTTATATGCAAATGTATTTCTTTAAAGGCTTAAAAACACCGAGTGATTTAAAGAAAGTTGTAGTAAAATCTGTAATATCTCGGAACTAAGTCAATGTAGAATAGTTTCTTGTTAAGAGACCTCTAGCATCGTAATAGAGAATATTACCGACTACCCATATTTCAAAAATATAAACAAACAGTATAAAATTACAACGATGGAAGTTACTTTAGCAAGCCAGAGCCGATCGGGCCAGAGCGAAACAGACCGGAGCGGAGCGGGCCAGAGCCGATCGGGCCAGAGCGATGCCGACCAGGGCAGAGCGAGCCAGAGCGGTGTGGGTTAGAGCGGAATTGGTCAGAGCGGAATTGGTCAGAGCGGAATTGGTCAGAGCGGAATTGGTCAGAGCGGAATTGGTCAGAGCGGAATTGGTCAGAGCGGAATTGGTCAGAGCGGAATTGGTCAGAGCGGAATTGGTCAGAGCGGAATTGGTCAGAGCGGAATTGGTCAGAGCGGAATTGGTCAGAGCGGAATTGGTCAGAGCGGAATTGGTCAGAGCGGAATTGGTCAGAGCGGAATTGGTCAGAGCGGAATTGGTCAGAGCGGAATTGGTCAGAGCGGAATTGGTCAGAGCGGAATTGGTCAGAGCGGAATTGGTCAGAGCGGAATTGGTCAGAGCGGAATTGGTCAGAGCGGAATTGGTCAGAGCGGAATTGGTCAGAGCGGAATTGGTCAGAGCGGAATTGGTCAGAGCGGAATTGGTCAGAGCGGAATTGGTCAGAGCGGAATTGTTCAGAGCGGAATTGGTCAGAGCGGAATTGGTCAGAGCGGAATTGGTCAGAGCGGAATTGGTCAGAGCGGAATTGGTCAGAGCGGAATTGGTCAGAGCGGAATTGGTCAGAGCGGAATTGGTCAGAGCGGAATTGGTCAGAGCGGAATTGGTCAGAGCGGAATTGGTCAGAGCGGAATTGGTCAGAGCGGAATTGGTCAGAGCGGAATTGGTCAGAGCGGAATTGGTCAGAACGGAGCGGTGCGGAACGAGACGTGTCTGAACGAGACGTGACGGGACGGAGCGAGACGTGACGGGACGGAGCGAGACGTGACGGGACGGAGCGAGACCTAACGTAGGAGCGGGACTGAGCGGGAGAGAGTGGGGTGAGACGGTGGTGGTTGGGCGGTCCCGTCTGTGGGAGCGGACCGCCCAACAGCTGCAGGCCGGTGGGCCCCAGGCGACGCCGTCGTAAATCCACAATCAGCCGCGTCGTAACACGGCAAGGCGCGCGCCGCGCCGCCCGCCCGCCCGGGTTTCTTGTAGACCCGGCCAGCGATGTGACTAATGTTAACATTCGCGTTTCGGGAGGTAAAATGGCTTCCCAGGGCGGGCGCTCGTAAATTAATGCTTCACCGAGTCGACTCCTCGCCTTGTGGGGCAGTTGCAGCGGCGACGCTGCGTCCGTGCGCCGACGGATCGAAATCCGATATAGAATTTGGGTTTAAATGCTCCTAGTCGGAGAATTTATTTGAAATTCATTCCTACTACCAAAACCTGCTGAATAATGATGCTCCGATATTTTAGGTTCATACGAAGTACATTTTGACCTGTTTTCAACAATTTCTGTCTGTTCTCGTTCTTTCCGAATACGTATGTGTTAAAAATTAATTTTACTTCCTCAACATTTGAGTAGGAGAATGATTATTTTTCAGAAACTTGAGAGCATTTTTAGGGAACTGCTTACTTAAATAAGAAAATGAGATTATAAATATTTCGTGATATTGTGAGAAAAAAACAATTTATTACGCATACAATGATTGAGGAAATATGCTTTTATTAACGGTTATGTTGACAAATTCTGTCCACAGAAAAAACTCTACACACAAATTAAGTTCTATAATTACACCGAAACTTGTTAATTTCTGTTTTTAATAATCGCTAACGCTATCTACCCGCTTCGCTGCGACCAGCGAATGCTAACCATCCTAAATTAATTGGCATTGGATTAATTCGTACCTCAGCAAAATGCCCATAACATTTTAGGTTAATTGTTTGTCACTAGCTTATCATTTACTATTATTTCAAAACCCTTTTATGTTAATTTTATTCAAATCTGAGCAATTGTTGGAGAGATACACCCGAAAAATGGTGTCCTTAGTGCACTTTCTTCTGAGTATCACAACGTGTGGATAACAGGCTTATTGAAGATATAACATGAGACCAGGGACTACTTTAGTATCAAAAATTAAAATCGAATGATGCGAGTAGAAGTTATTAGTTGTCAAATATCATTGTTTACGTTTTTTGGTGACGATTTTTTAAAAATGTTATGTATTGAATGTTGGATAATTACTAAGCTCTGTATCGTAGTACTTATTCATATATTTAATGACTTACATTTTAACTTTTTATAATAAATTTAACTACATCACTCATGATGTAAAAAAACTACAAGATACCCTACTATTAACAATTAATTTCGAGAAGTTTTCAAAAGGAATCAGTATATAACTGTTAGGAAGTTGTTTAATGAGGCCAGGATGTACTGGTGTGTTCAGTTTATTGTATTTAGGTTAGAGTAATAATTATTAGACAGGAGGGCAATATGCTTGATGATTTATAATAATAATAATAATAATTATTATTATTATTATTATTATTATTATTGCAAATATTGGACTGTTCAAAGAATTGCCCAGCGAAGAATCGCATCCAGTTTTCCTGGTAAAGGCCCAATTGCTCTAATCTCATGAAATACCGAGACAATCTTTTACAAAAGTATGCCTTAAATTTTATCTTTTCCATATTGCACTACTGGTCATAAATGGTCAATCCTTTCATTTACAACTACTTTATTTCTGATTAACTGAGATTACTGAAAACTTCGTTAAGGATGACGTGTGAGGAGCCATAGGGGAAAAAGTCGTGTAGATCTCTACCTTAATTGGAAGTTTGGAGTTTGTAAATATATTTTTATTGTTACTGCGTATCATTTTGGAGGATATTTGTCAGTTTATCCACTGCGAATTACAAATTTACGAATATACGTAAAAAAACTCTTCAGAGAAATGTATCTTTTCCGTTCCATATTTCATGACATGATACTTCTTGTCACCTGATTCTAGTTAGTTTTATCATAGTCAGTAATTGTAATTTATAACAACTAATAGTAGGTCTCTATCTGAACTCCACTTCAAACCCTGGGTGTAACTTAGAAAGTTGGCATTTTGCCTTGTATGTTTGTACGCTGTGAAGGTCAGAACTAATAATAAAATTTGAAAAATAGTTTCTGAAAATAAGTTAATTTTAAGAAACGCATTTGTAAATCGGTGCAAAAGTAGAGATTACGAAAGACAGTAAAAGGAAACCTTGAAATTAAAAGAACCATAATTTTCTAAACTTTACTATAAGTCTAACGTTTCATTCCGGAATCTCTCAAGGTAATTTACTACGCACTTCCTTAGGATATTTAATTTTCTTCTACAGCTGGCGACCAACGCAATGCTCCCGAACATTAAGAGATTAGATTTCGTGTATCCTTAGATTAAATGACCCACTTACAAGTTCCATTTATTACAATGGCATGTAGTATAATTCCTCCGATACATACATTTTTTTTCTGCCGCAGCTAGAATAAAATAAATGAGACCTACCTTCATTGTGCCTTTTGCTATTTCTCACAACTGAACATCTAAATAATACATCTACAACAAACAGTACAGAAATGAGTTTCAATCAATAGAAAAAAAATACGTGAAATACGCTGAAATCATAAATATAGAATAATGTTTTTAATATTTTTTCTGGATTAAATAATGAGTTTGTTGTAGTAACGTGATAACAAAAAAGGATAAAAAATAAACAGATTTATAATGCAATGATCCCACAACGAAATCTCTTTTATTCACTTCACTTAGCAATAAATATACCACCAAATGTCTCAATTTGGGCTCAATTTTGTTTTACGGGTATATCCGAAACTTATAGGCGTTTATAAGTCTGGTTTACACCAATGAATTTCTAGTCGAGAGTTTTACTCACATACGTAAATTCAGAAGCAAGGGATAAAATTTGATTTTTTCCAACTTTTTCACCAAATTTCTCAACTTGGGATCAATTTTGTTTTACGCGTATATCCGAAACTTATAGGAGTTTTTAAGTCTGGTTTGAACCAATGAATTTCTCGTCGAGAATGTATTCACGTACGTGACTTCAGAAGGAAGCGATGAAATTAACTTTTTCCTAAATTTTTCACAAAATTTCTCAATTTGTGCTCAAATTGTTTCACGCGTATTTCCGAAACTAATACTCGGATTGAAGTCTGATTTGCACCACTGAATTTCTCGTCGAGAGTTTTAATCACATACATGATTTCAGAAGAATGCGATAAAATTATTTTTTTTTCATTTTTTTCACCAAATTTCTCAATTTGGGCTCAATTTTGTTTTACGGGTATATCCGAAACTAATAGGCGGATTGAAATCTGGTTTGCACCAATGAATTTCTCGTCGAGAGATGTACTCACACACGTGCTTTATGAAAGAAGCGACGAAATTAAGTTTTTGCCAAATTTTCCTCCAAATTTGGCAATTCGGTCACAATTGTGTTTCACGCGAATTTCGATAACTAATACACGGATTGAAGTCTGGTTTGCACCACTGTATTGTTCGTCGACAGATGTACTTAAATACAAGATATCAGTAAGAAGCGACGAAATTAATTTTTTTTGCTAAATTTTTCACCAAATTTGTCAATTCGGCGAAGTTTTATTTCACGCGTATTTCGGAAACTAATAGTCGGATTGAAGTCTGGTTTGCTCCATTGAATTTCTTGTTGAGAGGTGTACTCACATACATGATTTCAGAAAGAAGTGACGAAATTAAATTTTTGCCAATTTTTCCACCTAATTTGGTAATTCGGTCACAATTTTGTTTCACGCGTATTTCGGAAACTAATAGTCGGATTGAAGTCTAGTTTGCTCCATTGAATTTGTCGTCGAGGGTTATACCCACATACGTGATTTCAGCAAGAAGCGACGAAATTAAGTTTTTGATAAATTTTCCACTAAATTTGGTAATTCGGTCACATTTTTGTTTCACGAGTATTTCGGTAACTAATACTGGGGTTGAAGTCTGGTGTGCTCCATTGAATTTCTCGTCCAGAGATGTACGTGATTTCATAAGAAGCGACGAAAATAAGTTCTTACTAAATATTTCACCAAATTTGTCTATTCAGTCACAATTTTGTTTCACGCGTATATCGGGAACTAATATTAGGATTGAAGTCTGAAGTCTGGCTTGCTCCATGGAGGTTCTCGTCGAGAGATGTACTCACATGCGTGATTTCAAAACGGAGCGACGAAATTAATTTTTTGGCAAATTTTCCATCAAATTTGGCAATTCGGTCACAATTTTGTTTCACGCGTATTTCGGAAACTAATAATCGGATTGAAGTCTGGTTTGCTCCATTGAATTGGTCGTCGATGTTTATACCCACATACGTGATTTCAGAAAGAAGCGACGAAATTAATTTTTTGCTTCATTTTTCACCAAATTTGTCAATTTGGGCAAAGTTTTGTTTCAGGCGTATTTCAGTAACTCATTCTCGGGTTGAAGTCTGATTTGCTCCATTGAATTTCTCGTCGAGAGATGTACTTTAATACGAGATATCAGTAAGAAGCGTAGACATTTTTTTTACTAAATTTTTCACCAAATTTGTCAATTTGCGCAAAGTTTAGTGTCACGCGTTTTTCGGAAATTAATCGTCGGATTGAAATCTGGTTTGCTCCATTGCATTTTTCGTCGAGAGATGTACTCTAATACGTGATTTCAGAAAGAAGCGACCAAATTAGTTTTTTGCCAAATTTTCCACCAAATTTGCAATTCGGTCATAATTTTTTTCATGCTTATTTCGAACACTAATAATAGGATTGGAGTCTGGTTTGCTCCATTAAATTCGTCGTCGAGGTTTATATCCACATACGTGATTTCAGAAAGAAGTGACCAAATTAATTATTTGTTAAATTTATCATATAATTTGTCAATTCGGGCAAAGTTATGTTTCACGCGTATTTCGCAAAATAATAGTCGGGTTGAAGTCTAGTTGCTCCACTGAATTTTTCGTCGAGAAATGTACTCACATACGTGATTTATGAAAGAAGCGACGAATTTTTTTTGTGCCAATTTTCCACCAAATTTGGTAATGCGGTCACAATTTTGTTTCACGCGTGTTTCGGAAACTAATAATCGGATTGAAGTCTTGTTTGCTCCGTTGAATTTGTCGTCGAGGGTTATACCCACATACGTGGTTTCAGCAAGAAGCGACGAAATTAATTTTTTGCCAAATTTTCCACCAAATTTGGAAAATCGTTCACAATTTTGTTTCACGCGTATTTCGGAAACTAATAATCGGATTGAAGTCTTGTATGCTCCATTGAATTTCTTATTGAGAGGTGTACTCACATACGTGATTTCAGAAAGAAGTGACGAAATTAAATTTTTGCCAATTTTTTTACCAAAGGTGGCAATTCGGTCACAATTTTGTTTCACGCGTATTTCGGAAACTAATACTCGGATTGAAGTCTTGTTTGCAATATTGAATTTCTCGTCAAGAGTTTTACTCACATACGTAATTTTAGAAGAAAACGATAAAATTAATTTTTTCAAAATTTTTCATTTTTGTTCAATTTTCTTTCACGCGTATTTCCTAAACTAATACTTGGATTGAAGTCTGGTTTGCACCAATGAATTTCTCGTCGAGCGTTTGACTAAAATACGTGATTTCAGAAGGAGGAAATGAAATTTATTTTTTCCAATGTTTTCACCAAATTTCTCAATTTGGGCTCAATTTTGTTTTACGTGTATGTCCGAAATTGATAGGAGTTTTTAAGTCTAGTTTGCACTGACCAATGAATTTCTCGTCGAGATTTCTACTCACTTACGTGGTTTCAGAAGGGTGTCCCATTCGTGGTGACTATGGCTGTGGTGACAGTGACAACTGTGGGAATGATAATGGCTATGGGGATGGTGGTGGGGGACGTTGGCGGAGGGGGCGGTGACGGGGTGACATGGAAGCGGGGGCGGCGGTGGGGGCGGTGGGGGCGGTGGGGGCGCCGTGGGGGCGCCGTGGGGGCGTGATACGGGGGTGGCAGTGATGGTGGTGATGGTGGCGGTGGAGACAGCGGTGACAGCGGTGGAAGCGGCGCGCCGGTGGAGGTGGCTATGGAGGCGGCGGTGGAGTCGCATTGATGACGGTGATAGAGGTGGTGGCGGCGAAGGCGGCGGAAATGGCGCGGCGTGGAGGCGGGGGCTACAATGGCGGCGCGATGGTGATGACGGTGATAGAGGTGGTTGGGTGGGGGTGGGAGTGTGGGTGGTGAAGGAGGGGGCTTTGACGCCGCGTTGGGGTGGTGGAGGTGATGACGGTGGTGGCGGTGGTGGAGGCGGAGGGGGCGTGTCCGGGCGTCGATCTCGTCGGGCAGCAGGAGGCGACGCTCGTCACGGCCCGATAAAAAAATTTATCCGACAAAAAAACAACAGGCGAATGCCGGAGCAGAACCCAAACAAACGCGCCACGGACTGCGCGCGATCTCACGTTCCTTGTCCTATCCTCACCTCTTACACTTACACTTACGTGCACTACACTACCGCACTGCTGGGAGAGCGGTCGGGGAGTACGTGAAGCGGGGCGGGAATGCTGGTCACTCGGGTGGCGGGGCAGAGCGGAGCGAGACTGCGGGGAAGCCAGGAGGAAAATCGGCGAAGGTCGTCCGGAATAGAGGTGAGTGATGGGGTCAAGTTCAACTTCTTGAATCACCGCTCAATATACATCAGGTTACATTGATCCTTTTACTTTTGTTTATGAAAAAATGTTCCCATGAAAGTTAAGACGTTTGGTTAGGCAGGTAGCAGAAGGCCAGAGTGCGGCCAAAAGGGATGCTGGAGGGAGCGAAGATGTATTATACGACGGGATGTCGGAGGTGAGCGGAGTGGGGGAGAGCATGGGAGGGTAGCAGTGGGGTCGAGTACGACGTAATGCATCGCCACTCACTACACTGCAGGTAACATTGATCCATTTGCTCTCATTGTTTGCCAAAATATGTTCCCATGAGGGTTATGACGACGCGACAGGGGGTTGCCAGAAGGCTAGAGTGAGGCCAAGGGAAGGTGGGCGGGGGGCGGAGATGTATAAGCTGCGGTGACGGGACAGAACGGCGCAGGGGGGGAGGGGAGGCAACACGCAAATTGGTGTTGGTCGCCTCGATTGTGGTATGTGTGTGTGTGTGTGTGTGTGTGTGTGTGTGTAGGTCGAGTACCACTTACTGAATCGCTAGCGTGTTTCATTCATCCATTCGTTGAAGTTGCACGTCCACAAACCACACACATACACACACACGCCCTGTCCCGCCCCGGACATCCGTCGCACCCACTTTCTCGCATTCCGCCCGGGAAACGCGCCGCGCCGCGCCGCGCCGCCCGATCTGCTCTCGCCGCGCCGATCCGCCAGTTTCTCCTGCGAGCGCGATTCGCTCGGCGGCGCCGCCTTCCGCGCCTCCTTCAATGGGCCGCGTCCGCCCGCGCCGTCCTGCGCGCTCCGCATCCGCCCTGGACCTCCGCGTCCGGGCCACCCGGCGCCTGACGCCAGGCGTTGCTCTCCGCCTCTGCAGCTCGCAGCGGAACCCTGGCTCGTTCTTGAGAGATTATGGACAAAGTAAATTTACGATTTATTTTATACTAAAATAATTAGCAAATATTTTAAAATTGACCATCGACAATGACAGATGATAGTGGGTGAAAGTATCCCAGTGGTACATTTCACCGTCTACATGCATCTAGAATAAAAAATAGTCCACTTAGTGCTCTTGGATAGGAGTCTATGTTGAATAAATGTGACTAATATATATATATATATATATATATATATATATAATATATATATATATATATATTGTGACTAATTTGAAAATGTGTACTGGAGTTTTAGGAATGTAATTCAGAGTAATCTTTAGGTTTCTTCACAGTTATCAAGGACGTTGATGGCTAGAGGTTTTGGGCGATTTTGTAGACGTTGATATATCTGCTTGTTTTGATTCTTTCAGGCAGCCGGACTCTCTTTTAGATCTCTATGTTGCGCTGTTTGAGATATACCATAGTGCTACAGCAATCATCCTAAGCGTTATTTATTTAAATCACTGCAAAATTAAGAATTTTGACCTGCTTGCTGTGCCCCACATTTGGATGCCGTAGGCCTATATAGGCCTATATATTTTTGCGATGCAATGCGTAAATATATGATAATCCCTATATGGACCTACGGCATCAAAATTGGGGGAATCCCAGCAGGTCACTTCTCTCCAATTTACAGAGATAACTAAAATCGCTCAGTATGATTGCTGCAACACCATGGTATATCTGAAACACAGCAATACACAGGGACTTAAAAGTACCGACAGTCTTTGAAAGAGTCGAAACAAGCAACTTAAGCTATCTTCAACGTCTGGAAACACACCCAAATCCTCTAGGCATCAACCTCCTATGAAGGAACGTATAGTTTACTCAGAATTACACACTTAAAACTCCATTATATATTTTCAAATTAGATATTATATAATATATTCACATACATTCCTCAACTTTGACACCTAATAAAAAGTACTAAGTTGACTAATTTTGTTCTAGACGCAAGAAGATTGTGAAATGTTCCACTGGGATACTTTTACCCTTAATAATTTGTCATTGCGAATTTTGAAATGATTACTAATGATTTTAATATAAAATAGATGTAAATTAACTTTGTTCAGAATAAAATACTGTAAATATAACAATATTAAGGGAATAGCATCTTGCTTCCGCGTACCAGTATTCAAATCCCGTGAACCACGAGTAAAATTTGTGGTAACGACGAATGTTTACAGCATGCTGTGCCGTGGAACCTGAAATGGAGTGGGAAGTTGTTCTCCTACACCTCGTTAAAGATTCGATTTTTTTAAAAGAAAAGAATATCTCGAGAATTTGAATCAGGCCATTGAACTAAATAGGGTTCGTGAGACCAAGATGTGCAGAGACATTCTTCAATAGCAAAATTGTCGATTATTGTTAACCGTTTAAGAAATACTATAATAATATACATTTTGAAGCTTTATTTTTAAAATAAGCGTTTTAATTGTGCATATTTTAAAGGGAGGATGATGGTCTCGGGGATTCTCATGGCTGCCATTCTGGTAGAAAAATGACCACCATTGTATCGTCTGCCTGCAATTTAAGCCGCACACTTATATATTAATCGCTGCATCCTCTTGCTGCTCCTGTTGCATGCTTCCTGCCGGCGGCTTCCAGCATCCCTCCTCGAGCGGCGCCTTTCCACGCGAGTGCCGACTTTTTGCGCTTCCGCCCAGTGGCGCTCGTAAATTGAAGAGTTGAACGCGGGATTCTTCCTCTTGGGACAAATGCGCTTACGGCATCCTCCGCGAGGACGATTTCGCCTGTAATTGATACGATCAAATATCTTTTATGGGAATATTATACGTGAGAGTCCATGTTTCGGAAGATGCTTTTAGCCGTAGTTCAGTGGTAGCTGTTTTAAATGATGGGAAAATGTTTGGTAGATTGTGTTGCTAAACACTTAAAGTGATCTCCTCAGATTAAGGAAGTAGTTTTAAAAGTTTTTTTTTACATTTGAGTTTGGGGCAGCCAATACAGTGTAGTATAAGCGGACATATCTAATGAGCATGTTTTTTTTAATAAGGAATCTTCTCTTTGTCTTGTGTACAGGAATTGGTTAACACGACGTAAATATACATTCATGAAGAAGAAAAAATAATAGTTTTGCGGGATAGCAGAAATTGAGCCGAAGGCATACAAATTATTTTCCTCTCCATTCTTCATATGTATTTTCATTCTTTCTATATTCCTTACAGAGGCAAAACAAGATCAATTATAATCCCATACAGCAAGAAATATGATAAGTGTTTGAAAATAAATTTTTAGTGAAAATATTTCTCAATTAAACACACCTTTTCTCACACAACGAACAAGGAAAGAATATCTGACACAAACTACCTGTGTGTGCATGTATGTATCGACGTGATCCATCAACCGTATCAAAACACAGCTCTTAACATCTATGTTCTTCCAGTGTTTCTCGGCTCAATCATCTGAGATCATCGCCACGAAACTAGATTCGCTTTCTTCAACAGCACCTTACATTCTGTTCCTCCCTGAATGAATATAATTTTCTTGTTTCATTTCAGGCGCTTCTCAGTCATTTCATGCAAATACGAAAATAATATCAAATCCATTCGTGTATCGCGAGCATTTATTCAGTTATCATCTCATTAATTTAAATATAATTCATCAAAATTCTATATCGCGTGCGCCCGAATTCGGTAAATAACCCGTTAGGTGCTTGCCTGCGTAATGGCGCGCCGGACGCTTCCAAGTCGGGCGGCGCGCGGCGTGGAGGGAGGGGCGGGAGGGGGGAAGGAGGGACGGGGCGCTGCTCGCATCTGCCGCGGAGTCCGTAGTTTCCAAATTACCCGGTGCCGCGCACGCCTATGTAAATGCGTATCGGTGTAGGCGCGGCGGAGCGCAGTGGGTACATCTTCTGAACGTACAGGAACACGCACTCACCAAATCAACACTTGTACGAAAAGCGGTTGCGCTTAGGCGGAAGAGCGGCCATGATGTCCCGAGACTCACAACATAAAGTCACTATTACTATTATTATTATTATTATTATTATTATTATTATTATTATTATTATTATTATTATTATTATTATTATTACTATTATTATTACTATTATTACTATTACTATTATTTATTATTTATTATTTATTATTTATTATTTATTATTATTATTAATATTATTATTTTCATTTTTCCTCTACATCACAACTAAACAGGTTATGAGTCAGCTGTATATAAAATCTACTCCAGGTAGCAACCAGCTACCTAAGGAGCAGTTCTAGTGATTGTCTGTGACTCTACAATACTTTGCGCAAAATGTGTGCTGTTCCAAATAAAGCAATTTCTTGCACTTCCAGTCTTTTGAATGACCTGGGAATTTAGCCAAGTTCTTACATAAATTTTTTGGAACAAATCCCAGAACTCCGATGACAATCGGTACGACCTGTGCTTTTACGCCCCACATTCGGCTGATCTCGATTTCCAAACACTTGTATCCAAGACGTTTCTCTGCCTCCTTGGTTACGACGTTTTGATCGCAAGGCACAGCAACATCTACACGTAGACATGATTTTTTCTGTAAATACCGGATAACAATATCCGGTTTGTTTGCTGCTATCGTGCGATCCATTTGAATTTGTTGGTCGTACAAAATTGTACATAGTCACCGGTTTTGGTGAGTGTTCGTATCACTTGGGGCATGTGTTTGGATGTTCAAGAGTGGTACAGATCTGCCAGTGGAGGTAACTGCACAGTCTGTCATGTCTTTTCAAGTATTCGGTCTTTGCTAGAATTGGTCAAGCTGAGTCAGTGACAGAAATAATCAATGATTTCTACTTGTCTCTGGCAGATGCGGCATTTATCATTTTGGAAAATTTTGAGAACCGCTTTACCGCAATGTCGTGTTCTCAACGCCAGATCCTGACAAGCAATTAGAACTGCTTCCGATTCTGGCTTCATTCTTCCCCTTTTAAGCCACCTAAATGATTGATATTTATTGCTCTGCGCCTTGTTCATTTTTTTAGATACTCTCCATGGAGTGGTTTGCCTCTCCACGATTTCCTGAACATTTTTTGTGTATCACAATTCATGTTAAGCAGCATAAAAGATTTAGGGTCTGTGTTATTCTGCGTGTCTTGCATAGTTTTCTTTGCAATGCTTCTTGCTGCACTAACAATGCCTCTGTTTCCCATTATTCAGTCAGATTTCATGACCTGCCTCATTAGAGGGTCATCTTGGTAACTTCACTACATACTTTCCCATCCCGACTATTGCATTGTTCCAGGAGGCCTCTTCCTCCTTACTTCCGTGACACACACATTCTATGTATATCAACTCGAGGATGGGTGACATGATGCATTGTTAGCACTTTTCAGTCCATGAGTCGAATATCTCTCTCAGTCCAGTCCACGAGTCTGAAACTGTGCTCGACTTCATGCCCCGCCAAATTACCAATTGCCGATATTTTATTGCTGGGGTTCAGGGAAGACTGGAGGACGAGTCTCACTTTTCTGTCATACTCCTTACTCCATACTCCATACTCCATATTCCATACTCCATACTCCATACTCCATACTCCATACTCCATACTCCATACTCCATACTCCATACTCCATACTCCATACTCCTTACTCCTACCCCTCCTTACTCCTCCTTACTCCTCCTTACTCCTCCTTACTCCTCCTTACTCCTCCTTACTCCTCCTTACTCCTCCTTACTCCTCCTTACTCTTCCTTACTCCTCCTTACTCCTCCTTACTCCTCCTTACTCCTCCTTACTCCTCCTTACTCCTCCTTACCCCTCCTTACTCCTCCTTACTCCTCCTTACTCCTCCTTACTCCTCCTTACTCCTCCTTACTCCTTACAAATTCTCTCTTACATTGTGTCGTTCGAGATGGTCTCACATTCTTCAATGCCAGATATGTGTAAGTTTTACCTGGCTCAAGATCGTAAATCGTAAGTGCATATCAAATTCAATGCTCTCTGACTTTGTAACTTTGCCTCTCTTTAAATTGATTTTTGCGCACTTGTCAAGACCAAACTTCATGCAGCTGTCATTACTAAAGTCATTCACGACAGACAGAATTTGGATGAGAATCACTTCATTGTTAGCTAATACTTTAAGATCATCCATGTAACACAAATATGATACTGGTGATGTGGTCTTTCATCACCATGGAACGTGTGACCAAAATCAGCTTGCGACAACAGTCTAGATAGTGGTATCAAACTAATGCAAATTAGCAGAGGGTATAGCGAATCTCCTTGAATGATACCCCTGTTTATCTGAATACTTCTTGTTTCTACTGCTTCCTTTCCACCGTATTTTAGTAACCTGGTACTTCACGACTTCATACTAGCCTTGCAAAACTCATTAAGTGTAGGAAATAATCGGTAGATCTTCAGGGTCATCCAAAACTAATCGTGTGTTTAACAGTCAAAGACCTTTTGGTAGTCAATCCAAGCCTTGCTTAAATTACGCTTTCGTTTCTTTTTATAATAATAATAATAATAATAATAATTATTATTATTATTATTATTATTATTATTATTATTTTAAAAGGTAGAAGGAACGAAATATTAACGGAAAGAAAATGTAAAAAACGGAAGGAAAAAGGGTAAACTAAACATGAATTGTAAGAAAGTAGAGAAAAAGAATGATTCAAAAAGAAAAAAAAAACTCGACCACCCTGAAATCCGTGAAACCCCTGCAATATACAAATATGTGGAAATGTTAGATAAATGCATTTATGTAGGCGCTTTTAGAGAAGTTTGAGTTTTCAAAATACTCTTTTGTATACAAACAAAAATGCGAGTATATTTGTGGCTAGAAATGATAAAATGGTAATTTCCGATCGTTGAGTTGAAATTTATAAACAGTACCCAAGAAATTTAGTGATCAGCGATCTATGCAGAGTTATGACCTTGTAAAGTAAACAAGTTTGATTAAAACATAGAGTATATGAGTGCAAGGTGTATCACATAGTCTTAAGTAAGAAGCATAAATATTCATTTTCTGCATAAGAAGGCAAGATAACGATTTTTCCGATTCAATAATAATCAATCCTTGACCTATCAAAAGAAATGAAACTACCTTAACATAGTGGCATAATACAGACTGTTGAAGGGGTCGTAAAAGGGGCAAGGAAAGAAGTGTAATGGAGGTTCTTGAAAAGGAAAGAAAATGTCATATCTGAGCGACTGACTGGTAAATGCACTCGACATGTAAGTTTGAATGTGTCTGGTCTAAACAGTCTTAGTCCGTAAAGTTGTAATTAAGAATGTTTAATAGCACTAATTATAAAAAGACAATGTTCTTTATCAGCAAAGTACCACGAAGTATAGTAAGATTTGGGAACCCAATATATAGAATATCATATACTTTATTAATAGGCTTACTTGATCTGTATGATTTAATGGAAGACTTTGAATAAAAATTAAGCGTTCTTACATGATTAGTTTTATACACAATACCAATAACATGAAGCAAGTCGAATGATGTAGATCATGCTTACTTTTACGTTATTTCGCGAATATTTATTATATTCAAACATGTTTGAACCTTTTTCTAAATATTCAGTTACAAGTTTTTATATGTATTATTTATGTTGGCATCAACGAGCATATTGAATATATGAATACATTTTAAGATATTTGGTAATCGAAATGAATATGAAATATTATTTTTGACATGAACAATTTTGAGTGAGACTCTCAAAATGGTAAATAATTTTATTATCGCATATACATATGTTATCACTTGTTCTATAAACAGGTTGTATAATATAAACTCTAAATTTCAATAATATATTAAAATTAAACGAATGAAAGCTAATTATAATTTGTCATTACGTTGTTTACAAGACCAACTGCATTGTGTTGTTGGACTTCGGTTGGTCGTTACAATATTAGTTGATAATTGGTTGGATTATGATATGGGTTGGATAATTGGTCTTACGGCCAATTCAGATTCCGAATTGTACGGAATATTGACCAGTTGAGCGAAAGCAGTGAACGTTTCGTCACGTTATAGTTAGCGAAGATAGTTTTAAATGCAAATATTAGTGCGTCTATATAAACGTAATGCCCAACAATCCCATGAAACATGTGTCCTTTGCAAAATAGTTTTATGTTTTTAGTTACACTTTTTTAATTAATGGTAGATTGAAGAATTCTTTGCAACGTTGCAACGCACATACATTCACCTACATTACTGCCACATGTAGGAACAGATATTGGTATATACAAAACATTTCATATACATTTTCAGAACCGTGTTTGACAATATTTACAATGAATAATGATTTAGTTTCTGTGCATAATAGATAATGGTTAATGTTTCAGAATCTGTAAACCACCCTCATTTCATTAGTCTTGGAGAATAAATACTGGAAGACACTTAACAAGGTTTTGAGGTCTTCGATTTTCCTTATGAGTAGTACTTTTCTGCTCTAACTTTTCTTCTCTTCTTCCTTTTTTGCGACGAAGTCGTAGGGTTTCAGCTAGTACTTTAAAATTGAAATATGGAGATCCCATCTTATATGTGTAGGATGGTTAACTCAAGAATGTAAATGCAAAACTGGTCCAACGCCTGTTGCTGAACACAGCACATACATATGGAAACACGTTGAAGAATTTGGTGAAAGTTCAGTTTTTGAGTATCTGTGATATATCTACAAAAATGTTTCCCTTCAAACTTCAAGAAAAATTAATCCTTATTAATACTCTCTAGAACAAGTTGATTCAGTGCTGATTTGACCAGTATATGAAGAAATTTAATGCTTTAATGAAATGCTCAATTAACGAATTACACTACTAATGCTGGGATTTTAATGTCATTGAGAAAACAACACTGATGGGCAGAAAATCCCAGTAGTGCATATCATAAACATATTTTTTATTAGTTTATTTATTTACCTGTTTTGTGAGACTTGATGGAGATCTCATACTTACCAATAATAAAAAAATGAGTTACAAAATTTTTTTTATCCCTTAAAAGGTTATACGGCTGAACAGGAAGAAAATAAAATGTAAAAAGAAGATTTAGTTTTGGCCCGACGTAGCGCCAGGGTACCCTCTGTGCAACTCCGCCCCCGTTAACAGCGGGGCGTGACGGGTCGGGATGGCGGCTGGAGCTGTGCAGTCAGTCCGGCGGCGGGGGCCGAAAGGGGAGAAAGGAGCGAGTGCTGGAAGCGGTGGGCGTTGCCCCTCGATTTTGAGATTTTACGCAAATGAAGGTAGCGACGTCGGACGCCGTGGGATGGTCACAGCAACGATAATGGGAACGGTGACGGAATAACCTGCCTTATTTGAGCCTGAACGTTGCGTTACAATTTTCAACCTACCATACGTGAGTCGGTATAGTTTCGAGGACAGATACCGACAAAGTTTCATGTTAGAGGGTTTTCGCACTATGTACAACTAGAAAGTGTAAACCACTGAAATAACGTAAGATACAACAACGTTTCATATGCTGAGAGCTTCTTGGTCGAAATTTTAATTAAAGTTGCTCCGGATTGTAACGGCAATGTATTGCAACGTCAAAGAGTAAATTGAAGAATGGCACATTCCGTTGATTTACACATTCCGTTGATTTACACATTCCGTTGATTTACACATTCCGTTGATTTACACATTCCGTTGATTTACACATTCCGTTGATTTACACATTCCGTTGATTTACACATTCCGTTGATTTACACATTCCGTTGATTTACACATTCCGTTGATTTACACATTCCGTTGATTTACACATTCCGTTGATTTACACATTCCGTTGATTTACACATTCCGTTGATTTACACATTCCGTTGATTTACACATTCCGTTGATTTACACATTCCGTTGATTTACACATTCCGTTGATTTACACATTCCGTTGATTTACACTTCTTATTTTGTTTCACACTTATTTGTTTCCATGGCCAGATGAGTGTTTTAATAAGATTACACTAAACATTTATTGTACTCGTACGCCAAAATTTCTTATTCCCACACTCAGTGCATATGGCATCTAGCTTCAAATTATGTAAACTCTTTATTGGAACTGTTTTACTCTAGTAATTGACAGTGACACAAGGAGGCTCAACAGTATATCTTTCTGACTAATCTGAAGTCATAATATTCATAAGATTCTTTATTCGAACGTCATCCGTTGTAGTGTGTTTAAACGAACGTCAAAAATATTTCTATAATTCAATAACAAAAGACACTTTATTTTAGTCACTCGTAAAAAATAAAACACTACAATGATAAAAAACTAACTAAATGTTTTAAAAAATTGAATTCAAATTTAAAATTGTGAACAATTTGATATAAGCATATGTCTCATATTATAGCAATGTGTCTCATAGTTCTGAAGTCAATCACAATGAAGATGTAAGCATATTCTCAAACTATAAAGACGAAACATTTCAATATAACATTTTGTGGAGACAATTCACTACTCACCGAAACTTTAGTACTGGCGGACATGCAGCGCCCCCATCGGTGAGCAGCGAAAAATTATTCGTAACAAACGAGCAGATAAACTGTCTGAGCTCTGAGGCTTTCGAGTGGGCTAAGGTTGCGGGGACGGTTTGCATTAATTTCGCACCGAGACTGCCGCACCCGCCCAGCCGCGGGGTAATGGTCGCCCGCGGGACAAACGCCCCCAGCGCCCCGCATCGCCCCTCACCCCCCACCGCCCCGTGCCCGCGTGGGCGCCGAGGTGCCTCGGGACCTTCCCGGCGGACAACATGATAAATGAGCCCCGCAACATTATGGTCTTTGGCGCTTCTTAATTATAGGATGAAAGCTTTTTCAACGTGGACCCAATTTTTCAGAAGTTCTATAATTCAGGGGCAGCGCCACTGAGTGAAGGAACTCACTTGATAGTATCGGGTAAAATTGATTGGGAGATCTGTGATATTACGTGGATTCAGATCAGTTTGGATTGTAATTTCGTGCCGTAATTTGGCTGTTTCGAAGTGTCTATTATCTGGGAGGGTTAATTGAAAATTTTTGAAACGTTGCGTGCTTCTCCGTAACATGATAATGGTGCGAGACGAACTCCGACAAATGACGGCAATTTGTCAACGCCCTGTGAGCGCGCCGCAGCTACCGGAAGAGACGCCTTAGGCACTGCATGGTCTGCTCAGTTATTTCGGAAAGTCGGGATTTTAAAATGCTCCTCGCTTTAAGATTGATCGGAAAAGCATGATCAGATTGTAACATATGACTTTAATTAACTCTATATCGTCTAGATTTTTATGTTTGATTTTGACGCTTCTTCGCTGAACTCTTAAACTTTGCATTAAATTAATTTGAAGTACAATAAAATAAAAATAGTGCGGTGAAATTTTCTACCCTGATAGTTGGGGAGAATCCGATGCAAATTCAGCGCCTCTTTGAGAAAGGTTGGGTCGTTGAATCACCTTTTGGAATTGACTTTTTTTTCCTTTAACGTGTACGAATTCGTATTATGTACTACTTTAATAATGCATAGCAGCATTTTTCAGAAATATTTATCCGGTGACTCAGGGAATCAACTGACGTCACTCCAGTGCCTCTGACCTGAGAGTGACAAACAACAGAGCTCATTAGAGATCTACCAAAGAAAAATGGAAAGAAAAATCCTAGGCATTTCATTAGAGAACAGAGTTTCATGTGCAAGACTCCAAGTTATCACATATTCCAAGTACATTGCGCAGAAGTCTGCAATAATTAAATGGAAATGGGCGGGTCACGTCGCAAGACTACGGCAAAAGAGATGGGCGCAAAAGACTACCATGTGGGATCTATACATAGGAAGTGGAAGCCGAGGAAAATCAAGGACCAGATGGGCCGACTATTTCAATAGACTACTGGGGCCACAACAGTCAAGTGCATGGAGGTGTAGAACAATTGGGAAGGATTATGAGACACCTGTTAGGAAGTGCACATGTTCAGTGCTAATTCTTACTTACGTGGAATAGCTTACAACGTAATTTTTACAAGATCTTCCCCTCTTGCAGGTGGCCTTTGTCCTTCATGGGACACATTAGGCACATTAATTCATTCATTCATTCATTCATTCAACAATAACAATTATTATTATAATTTTGAACGACTCTTGCCGATGCTACAAATAAGTATGAGAACTGCTATATCTTTAGTAGTTTTGTGTTGTGTTTAGAAAGGCTTCCTTTTCTTCTGGCCAATACGGCGAGCAACCTTTATGTTGTACTTCGAAATATTCCTCGGTGTGGCTGATAATGGTAACATGGGTCGAAAATTTCATTGCTACCGAGAATTTAAAAGTGTTTGAAGTATTGTAATAATTTGTTTTTAATATCGCATAAAATTAATTAAATTAATGGTTTACACATTTTATAAGTGAACTTTTCTAGTCAGAAAAACTGGGAATGCAGATCTGTTAATGCAGAAATGCAGATCTAAATTTGATAGAACAATCAATTAATTTCCATGGTATTAACAATTGTTTTATGGATATTGAAACACAAAAGAATGCCAACAATTTTGAATCAAATATCATTCGTTTCTATTTTATTACAGTTATTTAAAAGTTTTGAAATGAAGGAAAGTTGGCAGAGCTCTCAACAATTCACCAACCGTTCACTGAATATTCACCAGCGCCTTCAAACGATATATTTTAAGAAGTATAATCACATGTCATCTGATTTCCGAAAGCAATTAAAATGTATTGAAGCAAAAATAATTTCTTACATACATCATATGAGAAATGTTTAATTTCCTTTTGTGAAATAAAGTCTTTTTTAAGCAATTAAATACAAAAGCATTAAAAACTAAAAATACCTTCTATCTAAATGCCTACAATAGAGAGTTTGCTCTTTGAAATATGTAAGAGTTTTCTTGATTCATAATCCGAAGAGATTCTGTACGCATCCCCACAAGAAATCGTGTTGGATTATGGATCAACTTTTCTTCATTCTCAATTCAGCGATGCACCGACTTGAAAAGCACAGTTCGAATTTTGAATAGCCATTGTGCTTTGTGAGACTTGTTCGTTCGATGTACGTGTTCAGGACTCTTATCGCACTCACCGATAAGAACAACACACAAATGCAGTACTTCATGCTTTTATTCTACGTTTACGCAATTTCGACAGCATTCCTTGCGCGGCATACGCGTGGAATAGTCGAGATGGTGCGGGCATACAATGGAGACGCCGTGGATGGGGGGGGGGGGGGGGCAAATGCATGTGACGGTCTCGTCCGCCTATTCAGAAGAAGTACCAGCGAAGGCGATGGAAGAGGTTACGTAAATAGAAATACATGCAGGCACGATGGCTCGTGTTCGTGATAGGCATAGAATATTGATGCTCGTACGAGATTCAAATGCCTTGAGAATGGAAACGCTTTAGGACGTTAAGGATGTTGAACAATGGTTGCAATTTCAATCTCTTGATAGTCTAAACATGAATCTGCTAGAGATTTGAATAACTGAACTTGAGAAAAATTTCCAAAACATATTGTTCAATGATATTCCTGATTTATATTAAAAATACATCTTTAAAAATGCCCTTTAGGCAAAATTGTTATTTCAATGTTTTAATGTAAATATAATTTCACAAAACCTTTAAACTATCATGAGAATTAATGACACATATTTAAATGAACGTTGAAAATCAGAAAATTAGTTAGCAATCTTGGATAAAAACACAATAAAATTAAGAAGCATGATACTGAGAATATTCGTTTCTACCATCTCTGACTTTCGTAAGACAATGTCCATGAACTTTGGAACTAAGAATTTCAGTAAGGCCAGAGATAAATCAACTTTCCAAAACGTTTACCTACGAAATTGTATAATATTGTAGAATTTTATTGTTAGAAATAAATATTGAACTTTCCAATGAGCATTTTTCCCCAACTCCACCCCATTTGCAGTATTATGCTTTTAACTATACAATATTTTATATTTTATAACTAGTGTTCTGAATTTATTGTAATAATAAAGCAAAATAAGTTCACATCCCCACTCCACTCACACACACGTACTCCCGCCACACACATACACTCACACACACACATTGAGATCCATCACTGACTACACATTTATAACTGTTCACTTGCGCATTGGGTACTCGTGAACAACATGCGTGCATGTACTACGTGCGTATTTTACATTTCGAATAAAATTCGAACTGTATGGTGAAGACTATTGTACTATTACTTTTGTGGAGTTGAAACTTTCCTTCAGCCATTCCGAATCCGTTTCAAGAACTGATCGCCAAAGTTTTGTGTCCGGAAATTCCAAAATGCTTGTGTGGAGCAATTTGAAAAGTTATAATGAACTTTTATTTTATCAATTTTCCATTTTTATTACGTATTTTGGCAAAAAATATATACATGAATGTCAACATATTTTGCTTTTTTCTTACAATAAATTCAGAACCCTAGTTATAAAATATAAAATATTTGATAGTTAAGAGTATAATACAGCAAATAGGGTGGAGTTGGGGAAGAATACTCATTGGAAAGTTAAATATTTGTTTCTTACAATAAAAACTAGAATTGAGTTTTTACAATATTTTACAGTTTCGTAGGTGAACATTTTCGAAAGTTGATTTATTATGGCGATCTTTGTCACAACAAC
Source organism: Gryllus longicercus (assembly GCA_038098605.1). NCBI lineage: Eukaryota > Metazoa > Arthropoda > Insecta > Orthoptera > Gryllidae > Gryllus > Gryllus longicercus. Next base: position 4,226,219 of record JAZDUA010000047.1, on the reverse strand, counting down.
CGACATTGATCACACCAAGTGAAGATGTTTCGTATGTAATATAATCTGTAGTGACAATGTATACAGTAGCATCATTGCAACATGATGATGTCATGACCTTTCGTCTGGCGCAAAGCTTCGGCGCGAACACAAGTTGCCTTTTCCATGCACAAAGGACACGTTAAAGTGCAGTCGTATATTTAGTGAGTAGGATTTAGTGGCTAAGGACTGCAGTGTGGAAAAGATACAACAGTGATGCTGAAAGTCTCAAGCTACACATACCTGACATTTATCCCAAAGTGCGATGGACATATTTTCGGATGAGTGGCGAAAAGAAGTTGTATTGCTTCCACTGTCAACTCGATCGGTGCTAATTTTTAATTATTACCGTTCTTGAAATTAGAATAATCCCAGAACCAATTGCATTACAAGAGCTTCAAATTAAAATTTATATTTAAAATTATTAGTAACTGTAACTACCTATCTACAATAACTTGCAAATAACCTTCTTTTAAGAAACCTAAAAGACATTTGTTTCGCTTTACTTCATGAAATATTATCTGAGAAACATATTTCTGCTCCCTAGTGACTGCTTTAATTCCCTAACTGCGTTATGAGCTGATCTTCACAATTCAACGTATACTGACCTTGACGTCCTTCGATTTGTAGATTCAGCAAGCTGTGGTTGACCGCAAAAACTAGAATCATCAATTCCGAAGTTGTATGAAGAAACTTACCACACTATTGATGAGCTATACGATTAGCTATGAGCATTATCAATATGCGTTTAATTTTCTTTCTTCGGTTCGTTAAATATAATAGCCATTTAGAATGTGTATTCTTTACAATGCGATGATTATTATAACATTCGTTTGAAAGTAATAAAAATGCAAAAATATGAGCTATTGAGTCAGAATCACGGAGATATTCAAAAATAGGAATTATGAACAGTTTTAAAAATACAGCCGACATAACTTTTGTTATATAAATGTGTCACTTTTTATACAGTGAGGTAAGTTACTAAATTTGTATCATGGGTATCACAAATAGACGCTGAGTTCTTTGACTGATAACTGTTAAGTAAACTTTTTACAGAAAATGATACAATTATATTTACATCCAAAATTACGCGATTTAAACTACTTTTATTTTAAAAAAAACATGAACTTCATGACCTTGTTTAAAGATCTGGTTTTGATAAGAATCCAAGTTTCTTGGGTTCCTGATACTGAAAATCCTGATTGACTGCAATATATGTCTGTCTGTCCGTCAGTGGCCAACATTAGCGCTTAAACCGTTCAGCCTATTTTCTTAAAAACTTAACAAATTTAAAGAAACTTAGGACCCCACAAATTTGAAATTGATGTTTTTATTTTTAAAGGTACTTTACATGGTTTCTGCAGCATTTTCAAAATTTTCTCAAAAATGCCTGTAACGTTTTTATTACGTTTTCTTCCCATAGCGAAGAGTATCTTGAATTTTCAAAAATTGTAAAAGTTGATTTTTAGAAAATTGTTTTCGGCGCCTTTCTACAACTCTAGTATTGAAGACAGAATTTTTATGAATGAAATATGTTTATCAAAGATAGATATTTAAATAATATCACGTACATTATTTTGAAAATAAAAGTAGTTTTCGCTTAATTATTATATTTCACGAAATCTAGGCAATTTGTAAACAATTCTTTTCTTACAAACGGCTCCAATGTTTTCTTTCTTATTCTTGTATGAATAAACGATAAAAAAACTGGTGCTCCTCCGATTTTCGAAGAACTCTCTGAACTTTCAAAAATTGCAAAAGTTAACATTGGAAAATATATTTATCGTAAGTTAAATATATTAGAGAAAAATAGATCTTAAATAAGGTCAATGTACCTTTATTTAAAGTGTTGTTTTTGCGCAGTTTCTGCTTGAAGATAATAACATTTATTTTAAAAAAAAGTCTCTTAAACGGCTCTAAATTCTTTCTTAAATTGTTTACACGGACAGGTCAAAGAACTTTAAATTTTAGAAAATTGCTTATTGGAAATAAAGGGGAAAGACCCTTAGCTTTTTAAAGCATCGTCAAAAGTCAGTACGGTCGAGCGACTGCATTGTGTAGCGGTAAATCGCATGAAGAGTTAATTCGATTGATCTGAGTTCGAGTCAGGGTGCGAGGAAAACAAAAATTGCTGGTTGGAAACACTTTCTCTGTTCATGCAGTGGCATAATATTTTGGAGTCGTTACAAATAAAGCGAGAAAGAATGTGCAATAGTTTCGGTATAAAGGACGCACAATACGTGGATTGTGTCGACACAACGTATTAGAGGAAGAAATTTACTACATATAGGAACAAGAACGATCTAATTTATTCGCATCATGGACCAACAGCACAATTTTTTGTTCCAAAACTGGCTGGATTTTGCCTCAGCATTCCGTAACTTCCTCTATACTACGTAAGGAATATACAGGAGAGTAAACAGTTATATTGAAATTTCCAAGCCTTAACAGCATTGTGAAGCGAAGACTCATTTGCAAAAGCTTCCAAATAGGCAGAAACGTTCCCAGGTCCGCGTATAGCGTCCGCGTCCGCGTCCGCGTCCGCGTCCGCGTCCGCCCCTGCCCCTGCCCCCGCCCCCGCCCCCGCCCCCGCCCCCGCCCCCGCCTCCGCTGCTGCCTGTCGCTGCTCATCGCCGCGGTCGCCTCCGCCTTCGCGGTCGTCGCGGCCGCCTGCTGCGGCGCGGGGAGCGGAGCGAGGGGCGGGGCGGGGCGGGGCGGGGCGGGGCGGGGCGGGGAGGGGCGGGGCGGGGCGGGGCGGGGCGGGGCGGGGCGGGGAGCGGCGCGGGGTGACGCGCGCGCGGCCGGAGACGGATGCCCGTCGCGGGAACAAATGCGCGCCTCGGCGACGTGTAGGGGGTGCAGGCGGCGCCATCCGTCACGGCCTCATGAATACGCGGCAGCGACCGGCGACTGCGCCAAGCCCCGCCCTTCCTTCGCCTCGCCCCCCCCCCCCGCCGGGCGCTCGACCGGCGCAGCGGCGCAGTGCAGCCACGAGCGAGCAATGCCGCGGCCACTGCAGCGAGTCCAATCGGAAGGCCCGACGGCGCGCATCTCGACGGAGGCGAAGTTTCGTCACTAGCAACAGAAGTCGGCTTTAGCCGCTGTCTGGAGGAGAATTTTTGCGGCCGACTGTTCTGAACTGTAGTTTTCCGTGGTGTCTCCGATCAACACCACGCGAATGGCGATGGAGGACCCTAATAAACGGGCCACAGTCTACAGGTGATATTTCATTCATCTTCCTCTTTCCAATCCCTCCCCTATCTTCCCACATTTACACCTACATGCACTACAACACATGTCGAGAGAGGAGACAGAAATGTTCCTCAAGCAGAAGTGTACAACGTCACCGGATCCAGTGAGGGAGAAACACCGTCATAGTATTACACCGTGTAAATTATTTACCACACCAACGGGACTAACGTCCATTGCAGTTGACACATCCGGGAACATCAATCATTCAATTGGACGGCGCATTACCGCCGCAATGCTCTGTGGCGCCCTGCGACGCCTTGTGACTCACGGCGATGCTTAGCGACTCCCTTCGACTCTTGGAGACTTTCCTCGACACTTTACGACTCTCCACGAAACATTGCAACTCCCCGTGCGATTTGCACCTATCCGCGGCGCGTTGTGTCTACCCGCGACTCGTGACGCCTGTAGAAGACGTCCCTGGGGGACCTCTCATCTGCTTCCGATTCTGTATCCTATTCTTCAGAGTGCTTTTCTATTCTCTACGATGCACTCAGACTAATTCTCTGCAACACCCTAGTCTGGGCGATCCTTTGCGACGCGTTTTCACATTTATCTGCTGGCTGATTGTTTCTGATCATTAATAATACAACCCACAAATATTTGATAAAATATTTCTCTTATTCCTTTTAAAAGTCATCCACAAACATTAAAGATAGCGTAAGTGCATTTCTTCCTAACAGTATCTGTTTTCATGGCTAAGATAAAAATGTGCCAAAAGGGTATCATGTATTTCTTTATAGCAGCATTTTTTCCTTATTCTTGAATATATCAGTTATATACCATCCATTACCTAAATAATCTCTTAATTTTATTAGATTTTTATTACAAATCTTTATTTAATCCCAAAACGAATACGGGTTATAATATTTTTATTACTTTTCCTGATGGGCCTTCTTTTAATACAGAATGAGTGTCATTCTAAAAGAGGCAAACAACTAAAACCTGTTGAAACCAGACCTCATCCGCAATGCATTCGACATTTTAGAAGTGTCGTGATAAAATAAATGGAACTGAATAAAATGAATCTGAACTTAAGGTCCAGAGTGAAGAGCTGATATGTACCGGGTTCGAATCTTGAGCACACCATTTGCTACTTGTGAGGTTTTCCTCGAGCGCTACAGGAAAAAACTCAGCGAAATAAAATGTTCGATCTCTTGGAAGAATTAGCTGGTCAATGTACGGTTTGAGTACTCTGGATAAAGCAACATGGGGTCGACCGGTATTTCGATGTTGACGAGGGTCAGCAGATTTCTTTCCCATGGTCCATAACGCTTCCTGAAACACTCAGTCCCCTTCAACCCATTTGTTTTCTTCCTACTTTCGAAGCAGGTGATCTCATTTTGTATCAGTGTCAATGCTCAACAATATTATCTTCAAGTGCCATTCGTAATAAAACGCATATTGTTATTTATTTTGATACTATCTACCAATTGTTAGACTGTAGTGTTAAGTGATTCAAAATAATATTAGTACTCTGTGGAAGTTAATTAATTATGGCTCAATTCCATGTTGTGTACGTTATGTATAGTGTACGTCATGTATTGTGCACATTACGATAACATACTTTTTGTACAAACTTTATAATTGGCCAAGTTACAGGAAAAAGTCACTTTTTAGTATTTATCCAATGTTGTCAGTAGAGACCGGATTTCAACGCCAATGAGAATTATTTTTCTGAACCCAGGAAATATGCTCAGTTGATATGTTCATGAAACACCCAATTTCCAATTATATTAACATGATTTTATAATGTACATCTTGCACACTTTGCCTATTTTCTTAATAGGCATCATATTTCTGTAAATTGCTAAATATTCTACATATTTTGCTTGAAAACGTTTATCGTTTCTCATATTTATTTACTGTGTATATTTTAATAATTTTAATTTTTAATTTTGGAATGTGTGCTTCAATATACGAATTCACAGTATAGAGCTAAAACCAATTTCCTGTTTATGAATTGCGATTAATATTTATCAAGAAAAATACGATAGCTACAAGTATTTCGTGCCGTCGTATCCACCTTGAAAATTGGTAACACAGGTGAACCAACACGTGACTACAACTCACATAAGTCGCTGAGAGGGCTTCCCCTTAAAAAATAAATTTAAAGGAAAAGGGATGAAAAAAAGAAAGAACTTTACATTTTTATGATGTAAAGGTAGCTACGAAAGGATTCTTGAGGCAATTTTGCTCGTATGCGGTTCTTATTGCCTACTGTTAGTAGTATTCCTTTGAGGGGTCTGATACTACTTTTGAATGGTGCCTTCAGTGTGTCAGTGAATGTTCTGCACTTAAAGTTATTGAAAACAGTTGGTTATTTTAATTTATTAGACTATTTACTTAATTATTGGACGTGATTGGACTTTTTAAAAATTTTTACTGCATAAATACATAAAAATTTCATAACTTATTAGTGTATGTCATTCTGTTCCTTAGTTATGAGGGATTTCCCACTCTCAATCGCCAAATGAAAATGGAATTATAATTCTTAACTTAATCAAAACAAGAAATTATTAGAAACATTGTTCTTTGTACGCGTACTGTCATTTAAAATAAGTTTCTCATAGAAAAATAAGTTATTTCCGGGACAGTAAATAGTATTCGTTTTATGTATAGTCTCTGGAATGATTTTACTTTTTCCGCCTATTTATTCTTCGTTCTCTTCTTCTCCCTCTCCTTTTTCGTACTAATTTCTCCAGTTTCATCTTTATGACTCGTTCTCCTGAAAGTCTTTACTCTTTTCGTTCACTTGTATTCTATCTACAACTTAATTTTTACCCCGGCCAGGAATCGAACGCGGAGCTCCCTCGCACAAAGCTTGCTCTCTGCCCTTGAGCCACCCGAAGGGGTTACTTGCAGCTTTTTAACAGTTGAATTCTATTGGCTTCAATATTTTGCGCGATTACAACACTTTCTTGATTCTACGAATTCAAGAAACCAAGAAAGTAATGATCTATGTTAGTATACTTTTGATAAAAATATGAAGTGATTGTAAAAATGAAGGCAGTGAAAATATAAAATTACTTTCATGCGTTATAGATTTTGTGACTTATTCCACGCACTTTTACCTAGTTAATTAAAATATCTTTTCGTATCATATAACGTGAAATTTTGCAATTTATCTTACAATAATGTGTTATCGGTATGTTTGCGAGAGAGTTAGCAATATGTTAGGTTGTATATTTTCATGTAAACGTATAATAAATAATAAGCTTGTAAATCTCCATACAAATGCTGTAAGTTTGTGAAGAGTTCATGGATCTTACATATTTTTACTTTGTAATGAAAGTAATAGAAGTGTCTCTTTCCATTAATTTTCTACGAATATCACTCTGCTGGTTAGGTTTTCAAGTCATTGTATGATTAAACATTTTAATAGGTTTACCAACAGTTTTGAAACGTTGATTAGACATCAGCTTTAATAATTGACAATTCGTGGGAGATATTGTATGCTTTCAAGTTTGAATGTCATCTCGAGCACAAAACATAACATCTCATTACTGATATCCGATTATGTCCGAAATCACTTAGACTTTGTAATAAAGTAAAGTTATTAACAATGGGGTTAGTTTTCCAAAATTCGTCCATTTATTAAAAAATCTTGATTTTACACAACTATGTAAACTGTCTTAAACGTCGTGTCCTAAAAAGTAAGGACATTTTGCTTAAACACTTTCACTGACATTTTCATGTGAATTTTGTCAGTTCACCATCCCGAGGGAGACTAGAAACGCACACAGTTTTCACTGATGAGGCTGCATTCTACAGCATCGTGGTTATGTATAATTGTGTAACATTCAGGCTATTGTGTGGGACCTTCCTAGAAATTACTTTATTAGTCCTATTAATGTGCTGCTGTGGGGCATCCCGGATGCAGAGGATGACTAATGGCTGATTGCAGACAGCGAGTTATGTGGCTTGCGTAGGAAACAGCCATAGAATTGTGAACTAAAGTACCTGCGAAAAAAGATTTTACGCAAATACGACCACATTCAACTCCATTTGTCTTTGAAACTGGTCCTTTGGATTTAACGGGCTTCTCAGTAAGTACACGATTTATATTAGGCTGCATTTACCGTACAACGATTTGCGGTGTCTTGCAAGTATGCTCTTGGATTAATTCCTAGGGGAACTTCCTGATGCATGAACAAACGTGAAATATATCGACAATGTTTTGTTATCATTTTCATTTTTGTGATAAGAGACTATTACTATTCCGGCTCTACTTGCAATATACGTAAAATGCCTACAAGTGAATGTAAACAATTTTCAAGAAACAAAAATGAACATGAAATCTTTACATTTAAAACATTAAAACTGCATTTTCAGGTTTGTATTCAACCTGAAGTCATAAATTTTTCGGAGTAACTTTCTACGTTTCCTAAAAAAGAATCAAAATATCATGGACGGACGGACAGACGGAGAAGTCGGACAGAAGATCGATTCAGAAGAATCGATTGACGGGACTTTTTCCCGTCAATCGATTTTTCTTATCAAGAATCAAGAGCGCATCCAACGTGAATTCCGACTACATTACGTCTTGAGGGAAGTAATTTACTACTTATAGGAACAAGATTTGTCCATTTTTTGTTACAAAATCTCGGCAATAAGACTTTTTCTGTCGAAAATTTGCCGTTTTACCCGCAACATTACAATATTGTCCCTATATTGCGCAAGCAATAGACACAAAGCAAAAATGTAGCCTCTTTAGGAACACTGGCTCTGCCCAGAGACAAAAGGAAAGTGTTTTTGATAATTTTTGTACGTAAAAATCTTAATCTTCAAATCTTAATATTCACCTGCAAGACCGAGCTTTGTTCAGTCTTTGGTGGATACATTGACGAAATTATGACGCACTGTTTTTACCTACATTGATCTCATTTCCATCAAAATCTGACAATTCCTGCAAGAAAGGCATAATTTGTTTCATAAATAAGAATATGTCAGTATGAATACGAATGAATGAATATTATTATGAAGTACACCCCTGATGAACCTCATGTTTTCGTCAATGAGACGAGATGACTACCTCCAACAGCAGATAATGATGAAGATTCCTCCTAAAACGTCACCGGAAGAGGTGGCTCAGGGCATAAACTTATGTCACTGCAGTGCCTCAGTCCAGGAGGTCCTAGGTTCGACTCCCTACAGCGGCAGGATTTTCGACACCAGCTTGTGTGCTAGGTCGAATTCAGTCACTGGCTGGAGGAGAACTCTAGCGGCCGACTGCTCTGGTCGGTAGTTTCCCATGGTTTCTCCGATCAACACCAGGAGAATGCCGGAGCAGTATCCTATAATAATGGCCCATGGTCAGCACTCACTACTATCACTACTACTTACACTCACTACTATCTTACTTTCCTTTTTCGTGTCATATCCTCATCCCTTACACACACATCCACTACACTTCCACACATGCCGGGACACCCGTCATGTCGGGAGCTTATGGCTTGTCCCGACTGGGGCGGTGCCCCGCTGGTGGGAGATACCTGGTTGGGAAAAGCCGTCTAGCGAACGGTACGACGGCGTCGGATCTCGCCATCCAGCGGGCAAGATCTGCACCACCGTCCGAGCAAAAACATGTACTATACTTACAGGGCTAATGACCTTAGCTGTTGACGCGCCCAAAATCACTAACAAGCAATCAATTGTAAATATGTCGAAGATATGTTTACGTTCATTGTTAAATAATATTGACTGTTTTGTCATTCCACCATTATAAAATAAACATGTTTATGAACTCAGAAATTCATGTTGATCAGTTATTCCTGACAGCGATGTAAGCCAGAAATTTTATTAATTACATTTTGTAATGAAAAGTACAATATTTTTGTATTTAAAGACAAGATATATCTTCTTGTATTTTAGAAAAAAGTTCAATAGTTTCAATCATAACTGTTAATAATAAAATGTTTTTAATTTCTCCTGTAAAATTTGATATTAATGACTCATGTCGTTTTCATTCTGATGAATTCATATGCAGGTTGTTTATATTTAGTAGTAGGTTGTAATATGTTTATTTTATAAAATTCTATCATTTTAAAACCTTTACCGAATCTGTTTTTCCAGGTGTAACGTCTTGAACACCTTACCGATCGAACACAAGGTGAGTAATTAAATATAATAATGATAATAAGTTAATCATTGTAAGAATATATAAGCAAATTGTTTAAGTTAAATAACCTAAATAAATGGATGAGTAAGTACACAATTAATGAAGAAACCTTTTTAACACGTCATCGACTTCTTTCTACATTCACTTCGTGTTTATACTCAGATTATGTTGAAATACAGTCTTTTAAAAGAGATAATTTCTGAATTTTAAAAATATAAGTTATTTTCTGAAACAGTTTGCAGCCTTCATTTGCGATGCGAAAATGTTAGTTTAATTATAAAAAGAAAATTATTTATTTTACATAACTAATCGTAACGTTCGTTAGTTAATTAGTTTTATTAATATTTTCTTTGCGCCAGACAACGCAAACATTGCTAACAAGAAAAATTATAAGTTTTATTCATATTCTTATAAAAAGTTTTAATAAAATAAAGCTGACTTTAACATCAATGGAAAGTGAAAGCTTTTAATTTTCAGTAGATTTAATGTGAAATATTGTGTGACATTGGCTCAGATAGAAGCATTTAGTGTTCCATTAGCAAATTGGAAACATTCTTATGACATGTTTTTCAATATATTACTATTACATGAAATTAAAGTACTTTTAGTACCTAGAATTGAGTTGAGACGATCGTAATTACATCTTATAATATATTCACTAACGTCATTACATTGATGCTGCCACTCCTGCTAATATTGAAATCTTAATAAACTAAAAATGTTGGCTCAAATTCTAAGAAATAGTTATTACAAATGGCAAAGAAATGTAAATATTGGAATCAACAAAATAAACTTTTCCATACGTGGGTTGTAAGTTGATGAGAAATTCAAATTACAGTTTTGTGAATAGTGAGTGCTAATATCCGTGGGTTTCATAACAGCAAATACGTTCCATAAAAACTGCTTCTTTAGTTTCAAAAGTCAAATTTCTCAGAAAATAAGACAGTCATTTCGACGTACCATTATGAATGGCACATCAACGAAAACGAAGTGGCAAACACTCGCGAGCGAACGGTGAATAAAAATGTTCCTTCCTTTGAGAAAACGCCGTGAAATCGCCATTGCTTTCACAGGGAGAAACGAAATAATCGTTTCGGGACTTGAAATATTCCGATTGCTCTTTCCAGCGCGAGAATGTTAAAACCTCCGAAAAATAATTTGCATCTAAATCTGAGCGCCGATTTACAAATTGGACGCCGAGCCCACGAAGTGCGAAGCTGCGGGCGTGGAATGCGGCCGCAGGGCGGCGGTGGATGGCCGGGCTCCTGAGAGGGGGAGGTGACGTGGCAGAGGGTTTTCAAGACGTTTTCTTTCTAGAATTTCGTGCGGGATATTTCAAGGACAGGAAAATGGGGGTAACTGTGGCTTATGGCCTTTCCGGAATTGGCATGTATATAATAATTCATTTAAATGTCGATCTGAAATATTATGACTGAAATTATGAATCCCCGGTTTTTCCAGGAAAAGTGATTACGGATTTTGAAAACCTTGAAAGTGTATTTCGTATTTGAAATGCAAGTTTTAAGGTAAAGATTGAAAATAATTTTGACTTTGAGTGAAATTACTGACTTCACTTTCGTGGAGATATTCGATTCGTAAATAGAGTGTAGATGTGTTATGTGTTCCATGTCAAGTAAAGTTATAAGGGATCTACAGAAATATGTGTCTGTCAAACAATACAATATTTAATTATTTTTTATTGAGAACATTAATAATATAAATAGGATAATGCTTTGACGCAATTTTGCAACACACATGTCAGACACTCATAAATATAATGACGCCAAAGCGATTGTATTCTCTTAGTGTTGACATTTACAATCGCAGATCACAGAATGTAGAGGTAGATTAGATAGTAGAGAAAATTTTAATGAAAAATACAATTTGAACACAAACTTTTCCCATCCGAGACACGAACTCGCCATATTTTGAACCACATTACCCACCTGAGTCGCATCTGCTAGGCTGGTTCACGAATTTAATGCGTCTATCTCCACTTTTCCCTCCTTCCAACACCTTCAATAATTGATCATGATGTCTGATGTGAGATTTTTAAAAGAGTTTATGCAATAGTCGTTATTATGTTCAAATAATTATTAATTGTCTGTATTTCCAGAATTGTTAGGCATTTGTTATAACAATTGACTGCAGGGAAAACTTCTTGAAGAATGCTTGGAGGGAACAAATAAGGAGAAACAAAACGATCATAAGTTATTTTTTATATCCTTTAATTATTGGCATTTTGTGATCGCGTCTTCGGGTCGAGTGCGTCGGGTCGCGATTTCGCGCCAACGGCCACGTGCTGACGTCAGCGTCGCGTGGCGTGGGCGATGCGGAAATGTCGTCGGGCGTCACCGTCAAGACCACCACCAGTGGCGTTTCTTCTCCCGCCTCCCGAGGCGTCGCGGCGCACCGGCTTAGGGAATCAACTGATGCACTGCGGTGCCTCGCACCGGGAGAGTCTAAGGTTCGAGTCTCGACGGTGGTGGGGGTTTCCGCATAGCTAGGCCGAGTTCTGCCGCTGTCTGGAGGAGAATTCTAGCGGCCGCGTGCTCTGATCGGTAGTTTTCCGCGATTTCTTCGATCAACACCAGTCAAATGGGTTCGTGGGCTTCCGCGGCCGGAGTCAACGTATTCTTGGCTATCCGGGATGAGCCGCGTCTCAGTTAATTGGACTGACGTTTCGGCCATCTTGCTGTGGCCTTCTTCAGAGCTATACTGCTGATGACCAGTCAAATGCCGGAGCTGTATCTTCACAAATGGGATACCGACCGAATGCGATCGGCCCTTCTTCTTCCTTGCCCTACCACACCTTATTCACTAACACACTCACGCACTACACCACTGCACATGTCGAGAGAGCAGTCAAGAGCTTAGAGCATGTCCCGGCAGGGGCGGGAACCCCTGTTTGGAGATAACTGATAAGAAAAACTCGCAATCCGACAGGTACATCGGCGCCGGATCTCACCACCCAGAAGGATAAAATCACCGACACCTCCCGCGAAAAAAATGGAGTACACTTACGGGACTAATGACATGGCAGTTGATGCGCCCGGAATCACTTCTCGGTCTGTCAACTGAGACACCGCCGAAGCACAGATTTTGGCAGGTTTTTCAAGTTTGGTCAAAGAGACCCGTGTACGCGTCGAAAGCAAGCGGCTGCACTTTGGAGACGCCGACACGACGCCACTGACTTGGTGACCTTCCCCTCTAATTGAATAAGAGCGAATTAATGTAGTAATTAACTGCACAATAAATCAGTGCATAAAGAAACAAATGTATGATGATCAGAATGTAAAGGAAATGTGTGATGTGTCTAGATTGAGACCCAAACTCGAGGACTAACACCTACTCCAAAGTTAAACAGCTGTTAGCAGCAAATGTATTATTACGGACGTCTAGCAACTTTACGCAGATCCCAGAGCTCAAGAGTCCATGCTCAGCAGTTTACACTTTCCCCATAGTACGCCACCCAGTTTTACCTGTTTTGGCTTTTAATTTAATCAAGATTCTACATTTAAAAGAGTTTGAAAATCAGTCAGGAAACATCCAAGGTAAATATAAAAACAATTCAAATAAGGAAATGTACATTTCTCTGGCAAAATGGTTAGAGTTCGGAAACGTACATTCTTTTGTTGTATTCCTGGAAATAAATTTTTATGAAAAATTTTCAATTCAGCAAAACCGCTAGGCATAAGACATCAAAACACTTATTTCTGGGAAATATATGAGCCTAATTCAACATGCAGCTTTTTATTTCTCTCTTATCTCTTTGTATCTTTTTGTTACAATACTACGATGAAATTTATTTCGGACGCAATTTTGATAGATTCGGGGCTTAACTTTTGGATCAGAAATTATTTCTTGCATTTACAGTCGTTTGTTCACCGCCACTTTTCGGCAATGCTGTTTGGAAATCTGAGCAGAAATGAATTATACAGAAGGGAATATTTATCAGCACGCCCTGTATTAAATACATTACTGTTCGAAATTATAATTAAAATTCTATGTTGACATGAGTGCATTAAACTTTGTGCAATGTGACAAATGCTTCTATCTAGAACATTGTTTAATTACGGAGCTTCAAATATTTTATAAATTATATGTAACATATTGTACATGTTGTAACATATTTTGCAATGATTTCACACAATTCAAGAAAAAATATTTGAATCAATAAAATTATCTTAAAAAATGTTACGTGTCTTTAATTTCAATTTAACTTGCATTATCTTCCATGTTGGCAATTATTACTTGGTATTTTTCAAACATAAGTCCATTTATCCTTTGGATAAACTCGTTTCATTCTTATTATTTTGTCTGCGGTTGTACCCACTCTCAAAATTACTTGAACAGGAGATCGACATTTACCATTTGAATAATTTTATGAATTTCAAAGTCAAAAAAATTTGCCAATGGTTCAAATTTTATACTCACAGTATCCAAAGCTTTTATTAAGTGTCCCGATAGTGCTGTTGGGCCCATTAAATAACCTGGTTCACCCGACACGACCAAATATCCGCTTTATAAAGAATAAAAACATTACAGTTTTTTCCATAAGAAGATATTTATAACTCCATATCCTGCAGGTATTTAAAGTGACATATACTTACAGAGAATAGAAGTTTGTATTAGTTACAGTAACTTAGTAGTTGTGTTGTAGGTACCATTAAAAATGGGATATCTGGTCATGCATTGACAACTGCACCTTATGTTTCGCGATTCAATTTGGTTTTCGACATATTTCAGATGAAACAAGATTAATTTATATATCTGCCATTCGTCGTTCGAAATGTCGTTCATAACATTAGAAAGCGTAGCATTTTTTACTTTCTTATTCCGCTACAGCCTCTACCTTTACGGGAACTAATGCGCCGCTGGAATAGCGGCTGCATCTTTGGTGGTGTGGGAGACTTGCCACAAAGCGAGCTCACGCCCGCGATGTCATGTGCGTGTCAGGTTTGCAAGTGACCGGTTAATGCACGGCGTCGTTGATTATAATGATAATGATAATGACCGCAGTAACATTAAAAATAACAGTAATAACACCTTCCAGCGTTCCAGTCGCTCGTAAAATTTACAAAAAAAAAGGGAAAAGCAGGGGTGACTGGCGCTTAGCATTTTGCTGTAAAAGAGATGTGTCTGAAATGTGCATGTTGTTTTTTGTAGAAATTATGAAACAAGACAGTAATTGCATAGGTACATATATATTCGCTTTTTTTGTGGGGGAAAACTTCAATTAACCAATAAATTTAAATTATTCAACATTATCTTAGGGTAGAATTCAAGTTCTCTTAAATGTAGCTGTGTGCAACGGTGGAGAAAAATTAAATAAAAAAATAAACTTTTGAAATACCTTGGTAGTGGATTATGGCAAAGCCTGAAACATCACATATAACATAATGTGAAATAAATTTTCTGTTTAATGAGACTAATTCCACAAAATTTCATTACCATTATTTACGCTTGCAGCGAAGCAATACGTTTTTGTAGAAATGTATATCATTAATATGAATATTGCTATTATAAAATTATACTTGAATTGAAACTCTAATTATTTATTCCTCTTGTGATAACATAAGGGTGGGGTAATAACATAACCGTGGGTCTTGAGAAAATCAAGACGAAGTTTGCGTTTCCATTTTTTCAGCAAAATATCTAAAAAAAATCTCTTATTATTTTACAGTTTTCCTTCTTCCGCAACTTTACTTATGTATTTAAACTGATTGACTAACGTACGATTATACAATACCCTTCTGACATCACCAACTGGAGCAGAATAACTCAAAAATATAGTGTCTAAACCACCAGCACTCTACACGGGGATAACGGATTTCAAATTACCCTAGGAAAGCTTTCGAGAACTTCGAATACCTGCCGGGTTTCATTCTTTCACGTGTTTCATATTCATAATCATTTACCACTCCTGGAGGATTATCCATCATTATCACAATAGTGTCAAAAAATGATGAACGCGATCGGGTCACAGAACTTACGGTGTTCGAGCCGACTCGTTCTGTCTTACACCCGTGCGCTAAAATAATCGCACCATCAATAAAGCAATTACGCGTGTCAGCGCGTTTTCCGGCAGAGGCGGTCGTGGCGGGGCTGCCGTTCGCTTCCGCGGAACCCGGTTCGCGCGCGGTGGCAGCGCCGCCGACGGCTTCTCGCGCCGCGGGGCACTCTGCAGTCCGCCGCATTACTTGCGACTCCTGCTTGTGGAAGCAGTTCGGCGCGCGGAGTCGGGCATGAATGAAATATACCGTCGCCCTCCGACGCCGCCAGCAGCCACTTGGCGGTCGCCGCTGTTGCCGCCGGTTCTATCCTCGCGTTGCGTCCTTTGCCGCATCCGAGATCGTCAAAGTCACCGTCAGCCCCACCGTCACCATTGCTACCTTAACCATTGGCCTTGCATTCGCTCTCGTTCCCATCTCGAATGTTAATGCTACCGACAATGCACGGCCCAGCCCTGTATCCATCAGTGCACAGTCGCCGATTGCCCGAACTTGTACGAGCATGCTTGTCAAAGGCATGTGCAGAAGGGGCCGTGCCCCCTGAAAATTTTTCAAGTGGCCCCGTAGCTCTACGTAAACATACTGGTTTCCGTACTGGTTAGGTACGTATTGGTTTCCGTAAGTATGATCTATTCCTTTTAATCAACTTTTCGTAAAGATGATCATTATCCCCATTTTGAAGCCGACAATGTGTGGCATTGATACAGGGTCTTTGGGAATGCGCTCTCCTGGTAACCCTGTTAATGATTGAACGAAATTTTATTTATTAAATGTATCCTTACAATTCCCTTGCATTCTTTCTGTTGTATATTTTATTTATTCACTGGTAAAACATGGCATGTTTAGTTTTTTTAACATGGAAAAGGGGACCAGTGGGGCCCATAAACGCACATTTCGCTCCGTCTTTCACCATCTCTTGCAACTAATTTGCTTCCTCTATTATCTCCGTTTCAGTTATTTATATTATCTCTTTTATCACTTTCACCAGCTCTTTCTTAACATTTATCTGAAGTCGTCTTAACTTTATCGTCTTCCCACGTCTCCTCCCCTTGTCTTTATCCTTTTTTGCCTGCTTTCGCTCTTTCGACTTCCCTCTATTCTCTTTTATCGCCTCTGTCATCACTTCCTTCTCCACTTGCTTAATCTCATCTAGTTATTTGTGTGCTTCTCCCCTGCCTGAAGCTTCTTTCCTCCTCCCCTCCTCCCGCCTCGCTCTTCGCCTTTGTGTCCTCCTCCACAGCCTCTTCTTTCTTCACCGCCGTCTTCTTCTTCTTTGCCTTCTCCGCCGCCTGCCCTTGCACGGCCGCGGTCCGTCGTCGCACGAACCGGCGGCCGCTTTTTGCAGCGCTCGCCGCTTAAAATACAATTGTCTCTGCACCGGTCGCCTCTGCGGCGATTGTTTCCAGGGCCGAATCTCCCCTCCCCTCCAGCTTGCCCAGTCGTTTGCTTTCTCTGCGGCCTTCGCGACGTCGCGCCGTGTCGAACCTTAGCGACCACACGCGTGTCTAGGCGTGTAGGAACTTACTTCCCGTGTAGTGCTTGAATGCAAGTACTAGTTACTAACTGCACCCGCGTAAAAACTCCACACTTTGTAAACCCTTAAAATACTGAAAGTTGCTTCATAGTAGAATCCAACTATGTACGACCAGTCCCTGAAATATGCGTTAGTGCTTTATAGGTCCGGTATTATGCAAGAGTTACCAGTCTAATACATATAATTAAGCGTTGAGACGAAATTGCATAGAAAATACAAATGCCATTTAATTTTAGCATATATTACCTCTGTCTTTTTCCTTCGTTCTAATTTTACATGGATTTTGGATTTCTGCACTTTTCTGACTAACCGTGCCATGGAGTGGGGGTACTTAAAATAAATCACCAAAAATTCAATGAAAATTCAAAATGGTCTCATTTTGTAAAATACAAATTGAGAAGCATAATTCATATGCCACATCTCCCCAAACCATCCTTGCTTATCCCTGTAGGTCTTACACCAGACCCTTTTCATGTTCCCACACATCCCCATCTATCTTCCACCTGTTGCCCCCAACTATTCCTAGTCATTTCCCCCACCGCTCCTTCCCTTCCCCATTCCCAGACTCTTGTCACCATAGGTCTCACTTCTTCCTACTTTGATCCTTTAACGTAACGATAGGACACACTGCTTTTAAGGGCCAAAAATGCTTCATTTCCGAGTTATACACGAGTATAATGTGTGAGTTGAATTAGCCTGTTTAGTTCGTCGTAATTTGCAAATATATTTTTCGGTCTTAAATCTGTTGGATGCAGTACTGTATGTAATTCCCTTTCCAGCAAACGGGTGTTTGTTCCGATTCCGGTTTCTTATAAAATGCCAAAACTGTCAACTATCTTGAGTGGTGGTTTGGCGGGCGGGACGTTGATGTTTGATTTGATTTATTTTTTGTCAATGAACACAAAAGGCCGATTGTGACGTGTGGGTAAGAAGTATAACTTACGCAGTGTTCTTGAGCTCTGAAATGCTCTCCCGCTTTGACCCCTACGTAGTTAAATGATTAATAAAAGTACCAACAAAACAAGTTTAGTAGCGTTTGAAAAGAGTCGTTTTCGCTCTCGAGTTATAGAAAACTGTTTGAATTGGTAACGAACGGCGGAATTGAGTTGTCAGTATTTGTAAGGAAATAGTAACCCAAACCCCTGACTCTACCACAACTAGCAAAACGAAAGCCCAACTGAACGTTGCGTATAGCGAAGCTACGTGTGTGTCCGGAAGCAAATTATGAGCCACCTCAGCAGTTGCTCAATGGATCAGGGAAATTAGTGAAAACCTCATCGAGATGGGGATTATTGACCCTAAAGGTGAAGTACATTACTTCTTACATGTATATTAAGTATTTTTTAATATATAAAATTATATAATACAAATGTAAACTAATCCAGTATGTGTCATTGTGAAAATAAATATTTTTTTCTTTTTGATGATCAGTGTAGTCTCTGATTGTATAGAAACTATTCGGGGTGAATGCCAGGACACCGCGTAGAAAATAGCAAAATGCAGGAGACGCAAATCGAGGAGAATCGCTTTCTGGAGAAGAATGATAGGAACCAGCTGCTCTGATCGGTAGTTTTCCGTGTTTTCTTCCAACTGCCGAGCTCTTCCGTAACAAACGAGACACGGACCCTGCGCGACCTTTCCTTCCTCTTCCTTTTCCTATTCTCATCCTTCACCTACACATACGTAAACTCGCAGTACGTGCACTACACTACCACATATGTCAAGAAACAATTCGGAAGTTTAGAGTTTGTCCCATTTAGCACGGTTCCCCGCTGCTAGTTTACCTAGTTAGTCTGCCTCCGCTGATGGGCGATAACCGGTTGGGGAAAACGTCGCAAGCCTGCGTTTAGGTTGATACCGGATCTCTCCATTCAGCTCGGGAAGATTGAATTGAATTGAATTTGCCTTATTTTACGTGGCGAGACTCGGGCCATCAGGCCCGCTCTTCCGTCTGACCACGCGAATTTCGCTACGCTCCTTTCACCAACTAGCAGAGAAAGGAGGTATTTCTTGGGCGAGAAACAAGCGATTTGAATTTAGCTCAGAGGCGTCATTTAGGCTTGAGGACCTTTTACATGCAAGTAAATCTACTAACATGGGACCGCCGGCTTTACTTCCCCTCCGAAGGAAGGCGTACGAAGGATTTTTTCGCCCTGAAAAATCCACGGCTTCGATCGGGTTTGAACCTGCCAACTTGGGTACAACAGTCCGAAACGCTAACCGTTACACCATCGCCGCCGCCGCAAGATCACCGCCATCTCTATCGAAAAAACATGCACATCACTTACGGGACAATTGATCTTAGCAGCTGACGCGCTCGGAAACA
Source organism: Gryllus longicercus (assembly GCA_038098605.1). Taxonomy (NCBI): domain Eukaryota; kingdom Metazoa; phylum Arthropoda; class Insecta; order Orthoptera; family Gryllidae; genus Gryllus; species Gryllus longicercus. The sequence goes on along the minus strand of JAZDUA010000047.1, from coordinate 4,206,957 downwards.
ATCAATCAATAGCGCATCGTCACTCACGCGTCTGTTTCTGTATTTGTTCTCAGCCCTTTGTAGGCGGCAGCGTCCGCGCAAGACACACCGCCTGAACATATTTCCGGTGCTTGTGAGGAAAGGTGGTGGGTTGCTGAGAACGACCCGAGCGACCTCTTAGTTGTTGCAAGTCGAGTTCGGAAGGTGCCGATACGAATCTCTGATCGATTATGAAATGGGAGCATCAAAACAATGCGCACGTCCACCTTCAGCCTTTCGATCCAATCTAAAATTAATATTCGCGATAGTGATCGACTCATCTAATTTTTCCGTGTCGAAGCTATTCTGTTAAAATTGAATTTGAGGTTTGTTTCAATATTCATATTCTGTAATATTCAACACTAGTTAATTCAGTGTTCAACAGATACAGCCATGTTTGCGTATCCTCACACTTGCACATTTCCAGCACGTTCCATAGAATGTTCTGCGGTTGCACGCGTGACGTTTCCTCGCTGTGAAGTGAAACGAGAACTAGTTGGCGTAATTTATGTAGGTTCCACCTCCTATCCACTGGTTTAGTGTTTCACCTGACACCACTTTCTGCTACTGCTGTACTCGCAGTTTTACGATGCGGGTATCTCGAGCTGTATGCGAGAGATTTGCGTCTAAATATCTTGACAGGTCTGCGCCAACCTTTCTCTTTGTGTTCGGAATGAGTTATAAGTCGCCTTGAGCCTTTGACCGAAATATATGTCTTGGTTTAATACTTCTTGTCAGCCCTCACTTTCCTTTGATATCTCGCTCAAATATATTTCGAAAACGCCGTCTCATGTCAACCTGTTACAAAAGAGCGTAAAATTAATGAAGGGAAGTGCGTTTTCCGTCGCAGTCCCTATCGTGAAACCCGATAAAGTAAATTCGTCTGATTTCCGAGAACAGGCACATATTTTGTGGCGTAGCCCCGAAGCGTTGTAATGCAGTTCATCCAAAACACGTGAAGAAAATAATTTGTCTTCCTTTCTAATCATTCCAGCTTTCTTAATGGGCCCAGTTTTTCGTGTTTCCTCTTTATTCTTGCATTCCAGCCTATATCGGAGCGGTGCCTCAACTGGTTTTCTCGTACGATTCCCGACATCTCCGTTTGTGGTTGTAGAATGTAATGCTTTCATCGTTTCCTGCGTCTGATGTTGTCAATTCCTGGTTGCAACGTCAGAGATGAATGCACGTGTTGAGATATAATAGCTTCCACGAAATAGTGCATCTCCAAGGAGCCAATTTTTGCTAGTTTTGAGTAGTTTTCTCCCCTAGAGCAAATTTTCCTTTTCTTTTGATTAATGAAATACCTCAGAGCGTAGTGGTTTGGTGTACTAAATTATTATTTTGTTGTTATTTTTTCGAGTACTACATACTTACGTAGTAAACAGAAATCGCAATTATTCAGCGGAGAACTGCGATTTTTGAGCAGAAAACTGATATTGTTGGTCCCAAATATCGAGACGAAAATAAGTCTTGCTTCTAAAAGTAGTAACTATCGTAATCTAACATATTCAGTCAGAATGCACGTTTTGTGGGTCCTTGATACCGGAAGAATGGTTACGGCAATACATCTGTCTTTCCGTCTGTCTGTCTATCGTCCTGCCTGTCTGCCTGCTTTTTCCTGTCTTACGTGGCCGTCCATCCGTCCTTCCAATCACGCTCAGTGCAAAGGCACGCCAACGAACAAGGAGATATCAACTTCTCCATTATTCAATTAATGTCCAAGCAAAGACAGGGAAGTGTTCTAATGGTAACAAAAGTCAGTAATGCTATAATTTCGTGATTATTATTAAGAATGGTATAAAATTGAATTCGTAACCATAAAATGTCTTTCTCGCGCGGTGAATCATAATGCGCTAGCGTTCTGCATGTGGGTACCGGGGTTCGAATCACGCCCGATCCATTTGGAATTCGAGGTCGGCAAAGCGGTTTCATGGCAGACATTCCAGGGGTTCTCTCGTTTCCCTTGTCTCTCTCCCCAACATTGCTCCAGATCTTCATCATCTATCCATTAATTTACTGATCTATTCAGTTATAGTCACATAACAGAGGTATTAAAATCGTAATATAGCATTAATATATGTTTCCACTTATTACGTAATACCCCAATTTGGAAGTTTTAAACAACATTTGTAGTAAAATTGACAAATTCTGGAAATAAACTAGATTCATGTGTGACTATTCTGAGCACGTGAGTGAAATACGGCAAGCTTTTCAAGGCGAAAAAGTTATATATACAGAGTGCTTATTAACGTTTACTGAAAACTCTGGAGAATTCTAGAATTAAATTTCAGGCTCTCTTATATCACTTCTGAGTAATTTAGTAGCACTTTTTATGATTAGAAAGAGGAAGCAAATAAATATAGGGGTTAAAAAATAATTTAATAGATAAGGTATTTTAATAATTTGTTCATATCCTTAAGTTTTTCTACTGAAATTAGTACATCTAGATTTCAAAACGATGTGAACAAAGTTTCGATTTCTAGTTTCTTTCAAAAGAAAGTAGTTCCCCCCTTTCATCACAGACCTATTTTTTCGGTTTTCGATGACAAACACAAAGTATCTTCTCACTAAGTTCTTCATTTCAAAAAAAATATTTATGGCGTACCCCTTGTGTTTTTCAGAAAAGCAAACCGTGCTTTTGAAGCGTTGCATAAAATTTCCCTTAATCCAAGGATCGCACTTGATCCGGCCGGGTACCAGTTCCGAGTACGCGACCCTCCCGGGAACAATAGAGACGTCACGGCGGCGGCGGCGGCGGCGGCGGCGGCGGCGTCTCGGCGGCGCGTTTTTGTCCCCGTAAATTCCGCCAGCGCCGGCCGATGGAAGGCCGCTTAAAATTCCCACCAGGTGCCTACAGCTCGAATTATGAACGCAGTTTTGGGGCAAACTTAAATTTCTTTGCATTTGAATGCTAATGGGCGAGTGCGCCTCTTATGTATATAGATTATACCCAATTTATATGGCCTGACTCGCATGAGTAATAGCCTCAGCCGGAGCCCGTTTACTGTCAGCGCGCCGCCGCCGCCGCCGCCGCCATGGGGCCTTTGTCCACGCGCTCGCGTCGCCGCGCCGCCCAAGCCGCGTGCGCGCGCAGCCTTGAGGCATGTCGCCTCAGTCTGAATCCGAAACATTAAACCTAGCCGGCGCTCCCATGGTTAACTTCATTCAGCTATTAACATTTACACTTTTTTTTTTAAATTATCATTCGCATGCGTATTAATATTGGTCATAGCATCAGGGCAAATATTTGGAATTATCCAAAATTAGTATGTTTATTCCTTTCTTTCTTTTCTTTTGTTTACTGTTTGATTGCTTTATATGTGTACATATGTATAGCTATCGTGTGGTTACATTTTATTATATTCATGTGTCACAATTGATAATGAACATCCTCATATCTGTGTATCAATGTATCGTATGAGTTCGTTAGTGTGCACACAATCCATCAATAACGCGTGTATTTCCCTTGAGCGATGTCGCCTTAAATTGTACTTCTAACATTAGCTTCTACCATTCTTGTCCAGGCTCATATTATATTTAATGTACATAGACAGAAATTTTTGGCAGTATCTTCTTTTTCTGAAGGCGAATCTTAATCGATTATATCAGTTAATTGCATCGTAACCATATGCAAACGATAGCGCTGTGCACACCACGAGCGAATGTTTTTACCACGTCGCGTTACGCCACAAAGGCCTCCGCCATTATGATTCACCATTACCATTATAGTGGCGGTTTGCTTGTACCTTTATGGATTTTATGATTCACCGCAAACAGAAAATAAATTTTATACAACTTGATTTATAAATGCGTCCCTTTACCATCGTAAGATCTTGTAGAATCGAAAATATTAGGCACTTTATATGAATATTTTCCTTAGTTTCCACGGTACCACATCTCGACAAATGTACAAATCTTGTCAGTAATCGCATTGGTGAGATTTTCGTTTGCAAGTGGTTTCAGTTTGTCGCAACACTTTGCAGCTGAACGGCTTGTGTAATGGGTAACCTTGACTAAATGTTTTTGTTCAAGGAGTTGCTCTGAAATTATTTTGGAAGCGCATTTGAGGGTACATTAGAACACTGCCGTAATGTTTCATTTTAAATGAAAATTATGATACTTGCCTTTTTATCCGTGGATGTTGTTGTAACGTTGCTGCTGAGAGACGATAATATCGTCGGCTGTCTCACTAGTGTTGCACCAAATTCTGCAGCCATTTGACGACTTTATGCTAAACCAAGGGCGAATGGCAAAAATCTAATGAACATGATATTGGTGGCCAACTGAAGCACGTGAATGGAATATGAAGAAGCTACAATATAAGTAAGTTTCAAAAAGTGAGAACTTTTCCGTGAGAAATTTTGTCATTGCCAGAAATATTGGATTATAAACAACACTGAAGTCCCGGTGTAAAGAAACGCTCTTCACATTTTTCATTGGATTATTAGTGAGGAACGAGCGTTCCAGTTTCGTATGTTCGCAGGTCTGACACACTTTCCGTTGAAGAAAATGCACTTTTGAAACGGTTCATCTACCCTTCAGATATTTCATGTTTGATTTCAAGAAAATTTATTAATATGCAGCAAGCTACTTTTACAGTGTCTGGCTTAGAATTTGTTTTACATTTCACATTTTTACATTGAAACCAGTCTAGAAAAGTTAAAATATTTGAGTTTTATTGTATTTATAAATAAAAAAAATAATGAAATTTAATAATTGTTACAATAAAAAGTAAAATTCAAAGAAAAGAGAGTAAGAAACAATTTTTTTCTTAATTATTTTAGCAATTGAAATAAGAAAAAACTATTACTGTTTATTCTCTCAAGATCCAATCATTACATCCACGAGAATTACAATCAAATAATGCCATCCAGTAGACTATTCCATTTTCCATAAACGATATTTGCACAACTTTAGATTTTTTATTAGCACTATCTTTAATGAGTAAGTTCACTACATAGAAAACACAAGGGAAGCTGAAAATCAGGGAGCTTTTTCCAGCTTCCGAGGATGGAAATTTTCGACTATCCTTGCCGGATACCTACTATGTCTCTCATGGGGACTCGTATTAACCTTCACACTACACTTTCAGACATTTACGGGCCGCTCGGTCTGTGGCCAGCTGACCTACAAGTCTGCCGCGACAACACATGAACATGAAAGATAAGGGACAAACAACCATGCCCAGCGCGGGACTCGAACCCGCGACTGTTCCGATCGAGGCGCTGAATCGGCATATGCTCTAGCCACCGCGGCCATCCAGGTCAGCAGCAAAATTTATTACAGTGCATTCCTCAAATTGCAAATCTCATATTTGCGTGCACATTTTTGTAATAAAAATATTACCCAGTTATTTGGCTGTGGCTACTAATGTAAATAATATATGCTAACATTTTATGAATGTAAATCTTTTTTAATTTCCTACTAAAATGATTTTTACGAGTAGTATTAATAATTAAGCATTGATAACGCGAACTCCCTTGAGTTTAAGACATGTACAACAGATATGTTTTATATTTGTTTATGACAGAGATTAATGTGTTGCAAGATTTACAAATGCAAAGAATACTGAATTATTTTGTTTGATATACATGAAAAATGGCGATAAGAGCAAACTATTAGGTCTAGTTTTTAATTACATTCCCACAATTGCTCTGCTTCGCGAATGGTCACACTCAATATACTTTTGTGAATAAAATTGGAGTAGTTGATAATCTAATGAAAACATTATTCTACACAACTATGCATAACTGCTATGTAACACTAAGCAGAACTTTGTCAAGCTTTGAATCGTAGCATATCTCTCGATTTGTTTTGTGGTTCGAGAATCTTAACGTAGGAATGTTCTATATTTATTTATATGATAATTTGAAACTTTATGATAAAACTCCTCGTAATGTTCCACCGGAACCGGATGCTAAAAGCTATATATAGTACAACAAAGGTCACTTTTGGTACTGAACGAAGGTCGAAATTTAATTAATCCGTAATGATGATCTTCACAAAACGAATGTAGAGACATCCTGCAATTCCTGTTTTGATAAATAGTTTAAAAATACCACAAAGTAATGATAAATACTCCAGAGGAACTCTCTAATTACAAAAATATATTTACAACGTAGTAACAGCGTAAATTTTATCTTGAAAGTTGTGTAATTTAAATATATATATATATATATTCCAAAATAAATTAAAAATAATAAACCTACGCGCATTTGCACGATTAATAAAACAAACATCCTTCTTTTAATATAAATGAAGGTGTTGTAAGTTAACGTTCATATGAAGATTGTAATGAGTGTACTTCATTGATACAGACGTATTTAGATCATCTAATTCATCACACATCTGTGTAAATTTCATTTCAGGATGTGACATCACTTTAGGACGGCGAGCAATGTCGTGCAAGAAAGTACGCTTTTAAATTTTAAGTTCTTGCTTCTAGTTTGCTACATTTGCGTTCTGCACCCGTACTTGCTATTTGTTCAGCAGGTCTGCCTAAACCGCTATTGTCATTTGCATCTTGAGAGATTGTTTCAATAATAAAACAATATTAACATTTGACATTAATTTGTGTTTGTCTCTCAAAATTGTTATTATTACACTTATTTTTTTGGGCTTTCAATATTTTGACAGACATTACATTATGAAAAGTCTTAATATTCACACGAATTACAACATGCTTTAAATCGTTTTAAACACTTTATTTCTTCCAGGATTGAATGTCTTTTACAGATTTCTGAATAAATCACATTTAAAACATAAAAAAGGATGCGACGTTTTGTCTTCAAGCTAAAATAATAATCAACCTTCATTAGAGTACAATCAATTTTCATTTTTTATTTCTTATTCTTGAATCATCCAGGGCAGAATCAGTGCCCGAAACCTCGCGCTATTTTTATAATGTTTTAAATGTGATGTATTGAGAAACATCTCAATCAAAATTGAAGCATAGAAGAAATAAAGCGTTGAAAACAATTTAAAGCATAATAAAAACAGTATGAGCAGCTTAAGAGCTTTTATAATGTAATGTCTGTCAACAAATTTGGCAGAACAGAACATTTGCAGATGGTTTTTCTCATAATGTTTTTGAATTCCGCGCACTTTGAGCCCTCCATAGAGTAAGAGTTTGAGTTTGAGTAAGCATTCCTACAGATTCAATGAATAGTTGAAAGGGTTTGAAGAAAGGTTGGCAAGCTCTAGGAAAAGACACACTATCAGCAAGTAGGCAGCCCAGACTGGGGCAATATCTACTCAACGTTCGACGACTGGCATTGAGAAAAATGTGGGCTGATGCTCGTGAGCAAGACTGCAACAAGCAAGAACGGCAAATAAAGGCACCAAGCGGTAAGAAGGACTATTCGCATGAGTCAATTACACTTAAATATTTCTGTAAGCATTTGGATCGAAATCTGAAAAGCTAATGAAATAAACAGATGTCCGAAAGATTATTCTCTTTGCGTAATGATGCTTGACGGAATGTTAACTACGTGTAAGGTTGAGAGACTCTATGTTATATGCTTCGCCACTCTCACGTAGCATACTTATATTCGTGTTGTAAATTGTTCGGGGAAATGCTGCTTATTGTGTTCATGTTAAAATCTATTAACCTATATATTTTGTTTAAAAATATCATCCCCAGAGTCAAATCTTTGTAACAACTATATGCACATGTCTGAATATGAGTAATCTAATTTAATTCAGTAAATGAATACTATAATTATACGCGATATTCAGTCTGATAGGATTAATCAATTGCCCATGATTATATTACATCATTTAAGTAAAATGACGATTTGAATAATTATCCCTCACGGACATATGTTAATCTTTATGATTTAGTAAATAATACATTTTATTAATTTTCATATAAGTTAACAAATACAACAGATGCATCCAAATGAGAAAATGCTTGTGCTTGGGTGCAGTTTAAGTAAGTTTATTACGAAAACAAAAACACAAATATGATTAAAAAACAACACAATTTATTTTATTTACAATAACAGTTTTTCGATCAAACCTACCGAAAAGTGTGCAAAATATTTTTGATTTTAATTACTTATTTTATTATTTCTTGTTACAATGGTTATGTTTATGTTAATATTGTAACTGCATTGACAGACCTTGGAAAGGTTTAATTACATGTTAAGGTAAGAGACGTTTCGTCTGCATCTGCATCAGCCTTCTGGCTGACTAGTGTCAGGTTCTGGTTGTTAAAATTCTCATAAAATACATAAACATTTATAATCGTCACAATAGCTTCTAAAGAAAAGTATATAATTCATTCAAATTAAATAAATGGTATTTCTTAAAGCAGCTCTATGAACAACAATGACAAGCCTACATTTGCATCTAGAATAATATGGGTGTCCGCCATATTGCCATGGGATTTTGATGCAAAGATTGATTGTCCCAGTGTTCCTTCTGAAAGGATCACATTGTCACAAAGGCAGATAGACGGTTCCAGAAAGTATTTAAAAGGGGAGACAATTTTAACTCTAAACAACCCTTCAAAATGTCGTTCATCACTTTCTTACAACATAAATTTCTCCTTGAAATGCCGCCTGCTCGTGAGAATACTGCTTCAGAATTTCCTGCGAGCGAGTGAGTCTTGATGGCGAGTGAGTCTACTACTTCAATCATTGGCGCTGTCGCGATTGTTTTATGCCGCGAAGTGACGGAGTTCTCCGCTGGAGCGTGAAGTACGGCCCCGACCTTCACAGAAATAGTTCGCCTCCAGGTATCTCCTCCAGCCGGGAGCTCGAAACTCCTGAATGGTGTCCCGTCTTCAGACACGTTTAGTAGGTGTAAGTGTTTGTGAGTGTGTGTGTTTGTGTGTGTGTTTGTGTGTGTGTGTTTGTGTGTGTGTGTTTGTGTGTGTGTGTTTGTGTGTGTGTGTGTGTTTGTGTGTGTGTGTATGTTTGTGTTTGTGTTTGTATTTGTATGTTTGTGTTTGTATTTGTATGTTTGTGTTTGTGTTTGTATTTGTATGTTTGTGTTTGTGTTTGTATTTGTATGTTTGTGTTTGCTTGTTTGTATGTTTGTGTTTATATATTTGTGTTTACATATATATTTGTGTTTGTTTGTACGTTTGTGTTTGGGTGTGTGTAACGGGAGAGGAGAGAACAGGGATGAGGAAGGAAAAACAATGTGCAATGCGTGGTCAATTTATTAAGGTGTTCTTCCGATATTAGCATGATATTTATCGAAGAAACCACGGAACTTGAAAAAAGAACAGTCGACACAGTTGTGATAGAATTCAACCTACCTACACGTGCCGTCGCTCAAAGTTCCTCCCCGTTGGGCCTCGAACCCTCGGACCTCCCAGTGAACAATTCTGCAGAGGCAACAACGTTGCTACTGAACTTCAGCATCCTGTGAATATGATGCGAGCAATATGATATAATTGTTTCGTATAAATTGAGAAATGCTCCAAGAAACTTACCATTCCGGGGGTCACGGTCGACAAAGTTTCCCCCTTTCCCTAAATCCCCACCGCTTTAGTTGGCTCAGGGCATCAACGGGTGCCATTACAGAGCCCCGTTCGGTCGGTCCTTGAGTTCGAATCCCGGCCGTGTGGCAGGGTTTTCAACACTCGCTAGATTCTTGGTCGGGTTCAGCCGCTGTCTGTACCGGCTGCTCAGATCTCTAGTTTTACGAGGTTTCTCCCATCAACACCAGATGAATGCCGTAGCAAACGGGCCGTGGCCCGCGCATGACCTTTCCGTCCTCTTTCTTGACGTATCCTTACCCCTTACTTACACACACCTGCACTTGCTGCGTTACACACACGTTCCAAGATTATTCGGGAGCTTAGAGCTTGTTTCGGCTGAGGCGATTCCCCTCTGGAGGCAGATACCCGGATGGGAAAAATCTCACAAGCTGACGGATAGGACAGCGACGAATATCACTATCCAGGGGAAGGATGATCTCAGTCCCCTCCGGCGATAAAAACATTCACTACACTTATGGGACTAACGGCGTTAGCGGTTGACTGAACTATCGCATCTTGTGAATATAATGCGATCAATATGAGATAATTGTTTCGTATAAATTGAGAATAACCTTCGAGGGAACATCAGGGCCCGCCCCTCCCCCTAAATCCTCCGGGCCATTTCCATCACGGTCGCACCTTGCCTGCAGCCAGCACGCGCCACAAGGGGCGTCGCGCCGGCTGCGGCCGCTGGAAGGGCCGGCGCGAGGAGGATTAAGTTGTTCCTGGCCTACGGAAACTAGGCCTATAAACCCGCCCGGCCGTCGACGTAAACGGCCATATTTCTGCTCGGCCGCGAGACGCGACGCCTGGCTGCGTTTTCTGAGGCGAGGGTTGGGCGTCATCTGAGCGAGCGCGGCGCGCGAGAGGCATAAAAACGGTCGAGATACGGAATCGTTATTTGTTGAAGCGAGGTGAGATTTATGCTGTATTAGAAATATGCAAAATACTCGTAGAAACTGTTACCTTATTTTCGTTTTCAACGTATTTGTATGGATAAATTTTGACACAACGCATTAAAAAACGTAGTTAAAACATTCTATTTCAAATACGTCTCTGCACAATAAGGAACGCCTTTATAACTTTTAAATTTAAAAATATTTGAGTTCCTCATTTTATTCTAGGCCTGCGAGATTAGATTTAAGTATTGCTAGAAATGTCCGAAAGAGGAAATGTGGAAATTATATTATTTTAGTTTCCAGTGATGTGGATGGGCAAACTTTAGCGCAACTCAAACAAATGTGACACAGTGTAACTTAAATATTTTTTGGTAATAACGTTACATTGTTTAAGAAATGACTCGATTGTTGATTAATAAATATGATATGTATTAGTACGCTATTGGCTCTTTGTTTAGACCAGAAGAAAATGACGTCAGTTATTCAGCTCTACTCTTGAAAGGAAACAAAATGTTTTCCAGTTTTTTTAACATTATCGGTATATCATTGGGAAATAATTTGAATAGTGTAAAATACCAAAATTGACAATTTATATATAGTTTACGAAAATAATCTTGTGGAGTCTGATACTAAACGGTGAATTTTTACCGAAACGACTTCGCTCCGTCTTTCTATACGTCTATCGATCCTATTGTTTTTCTGTTTTGTTCTGTATTTTCAACTGCCTGTCAATGTATTTCAGTTTACCTGACTCTCTTTGACGAGGTTTGAATCATCGCACACGAAGGATATGATGGATGAAAGATATTTTTACGATTATAACAAATAATGCGAGAAAATGCATGCTGCATACCAGTAGATTTCTAATTGATTCTTTCTCTGTCTAATTTGATGTCGCTGAGTGTGCGTGTACAATGTAACTACCCGAAAACAATTTCTTTCTGGAAATGGAAACATGAAAAAATGAAAAGAATGAATTGATATTTTATTAAAGAATTTTGAAATAATTTGGCGTAATTGACAGGTACTAAAGAAGATAAATCCTGAAAATCTCTGATACATAATGAATGGTTTGAGTAATTTATGTAACATAGGATACAGGTTTGATATGTCTTTGAAATTATATTACGTAACTTTAGACATACATCCAACCTGGTAATGTAACTTCAGACACATCCAACCTGGTTCACTGAAACGTGAATTACCTTAGAAGTCTCCGAACTACTCGTAATACTAAAGAAGATTGTATTTTATTACAATGAAAAAATGACTGGGCTACTTAAGAATACTCATGAGAATCTATCCCCTAACTCCCAACGTCATTTCGGTAACTAATCGTCCTTCTTATACATTTCATCTTTCTCTAACTCCCTCGGGGGCCAAATTGTTATTGTTATTCAATATGTACTATTAATATATTAAGAAAAGCAAGAAAGCTTCATGAAATATAAAAATATTTAGAGTTTGCTTTATGGTAATATATACATATTATTGTGGTGATGAGAATATTGTCAACACAATGTAAACAAAATAACTCATTGTGATATACCTCAATTGTAATAGCAACGACATATAATTTTAATAACGCTGTTCACTTTATTTCAAATGCTCATTAATACATATGAAAAGGAATGCAACTGTACTTTTCATGTATGTGGATAGGATAGGAATGTATAGGAATCGTGGATAGGTATAAAAGCTATAGGATGGAATAAAGAAACATGCATTGAAACTCACCATTGACACTTTTTATTGCATTCTTTTATGCTGCGAGCAGATGGCTTAGAATATTCATGACAGCTAATGCTATTATCACATTAAAGGAAAAGTTGTAATGGAACTTTGAAAACAATCTTTATTAATTCTCATATTCTCGATCTAAATTAATGTGTTTTAAAAATGAAGAGTAATTTATTTACCAAAAATTTATAAATTAGGTAAAAATAATTAAAAGCCTGTAAAAATTCCATGCACCTCAGACATCGTCACTAAGATTAGTATATTATATTTCCAAATCTTATTTGAGCGATTATTGAAAATAATTATTCATATTATTTTTGTTAGATACCATTGTACCAAGAAAAAAGTACTTTAGGATATAACAACGTCAAAGCTATCAACGTCTGCACATTGCGATCTTATAAATGATAAACCCCATAGTCAGGTGTATAGATAGTAGATCGTTCAGGAGTAATTGTTCTCTGGTCAACCGACAAATAATCTAGATCACCAGATACTTACTTAATTTTACGCTACCTACTTCATTTTTATTGATAATGTGACGTATAGAAAAAAGTGATCTTAACCCTCCTCTACGTCCGTCATTTATAATAACGCTCCCATTTTAGCATCTCTAAAAGCAAAACTAAATAGTAAATCATGTTGAAAATAAATATGAATTATTAACATAAAAATTTTGATTTAGTAGCGTTTAATTTTTAATATTAGCGCTGTAAATGAAATTTCATTAATGGGTATGTTAATAAAATGCCTAGGAAATGATAAAATTTAATTTTTAATTTGAATCAGAATTGTTTATTTAATAATATAAGAAGGAAAGTATTTCTAGACTTTCTAGACTTTCATTAAATAATTTTGGAACACTTTTAATAGCAAATAACCTAACGATGAGAAGAGTAAGTTACCAGATTTCTATCACTATTGTAACATTACTATTAACGAATTGTTTGACTGAGATTTAAAGAAGTGTCATTTTTGAGTTTCCCGAATTTGGTTCATAATCCTCCAGGGAATGAAATGAAAGAACTTCAAAAAGAGCGTTGTTTTTATGAATGCAAAAATGACTCACGTCACGAGACGACACGGCACATGTCACTGGACCGTGCGGGAGAAACATACCCAGGTAGTTTAATCACGATCGAACAAAACTAAGAAAAAATAATGTTTTGTAATGTGTTGGCTCAGGGGACTTATGAGACAACTGGAGCCGTCAGACTCCTTTCCTTTAATGAATTACAGAAAATTTCTGCTCCAGGTAACTCTCTTTGTCGTCAACTCTTCCGCGTCGTGGTGACACCATAACCTCTCCAGTTGCCCTGTCGCCCCATCCACGTCGGAAGTGTTACGACCGGCTGACGGGGGCGGAGGCGATGGCGAGCGGAGGGCGGGCGCGGGGCGAGTGGGCGTATGGGCGGCTCCGATGGTATCGCCGCGCGTTTCTCAAAGCGCGGTAAGTAGCCCACTTGCCCAGTGGCCCGGGCGAACGCGACGCTGCGAGTTCAAGGTGGGCACGAACTGTGAAGTTCATGCACTCCAAACGCCCACCGCCTCGTATCAGATGCCGAGGAAGTTTCAATTTAATAGCGTGTTCTGCCTCCAGACAATGGTCTGCCCATTTGTTCAGGGCCTCTCGAAAGGGTTTCTCATGCCGGGCAGCACTGGGATTACAACATCCTCAATGAATATTATTAAAAGATAAGGACAGTGCGCTTAAAGAACGTAAAAGCCTTTTCAAATATGCCAGTTTCGCTTTCTGTTATCTTCCTTTTCGTGCTCTGTACACGAATTGTGAGAAATCAGGGGGCATACAACGCTCGTTTAATTTTAAGAAACCTCATTACTTGGTATACACCAGCAATCTAATTTAGACAGTATCTTGCGACTATATGCACATTGAATTTATTTTTCCTTCTCATTTTCCTTGAAATAATCGTTACCTCACAGTATAAAAGTATAATTATCCCTAATATTTGTACGTTTTGTATATAAAATAATGAATGTTTTTCAATAGGTATCATTACGTAATAAGTATATAAAATATTAATTCGAGTACATTTTCTGCAAAAACGAAGAAAAAAGAAGACATCAAAACAGGAAAGAAAAAACATTCATCGATGTTTTGAAATGTTACATTGTACTGGAAACAAGTCTTTCCTCAACGAGACATTGAAAACATGCAAACTAATTTCTTTGGTGGGAGGGACGAAATAATGTGCAATTACGAGACATGTATTTTTCCGGAATGTATTTTTCCAGTTAAATATTTCTAAAGCTCATACAGATATATCATTTACATTTAATAAAGAAGTTTTTGTAGGGAATGTTCTGTGTGTATTAATATTTGTGAAAAATGTGACGTCATAGTTGCTCCTCTCCTTAAATGACGTGAAATAGTCGAATATGTTTAATGTATATTGCGTGAGACAGTTAAAATTAAAACTTTGGTAATATAAGAGTAATATAATAAATTGACATCACTTCCTTTGTATTTATGACAAGTGTAGCATTGATACAATTTTACAAGTTCTAATATTAAAGATTTAAGATATTTTATCAACGTTTTTAGTTATTAATTTACTTTTAGTTTTAATATAATTTAACATCAATTTTAATCATTAGGTATGCTTAAGTGAGACCATTATTCTAAATCAGCGAAGTAAAGGGAAGAAGGGGTGAAGCATTAAGAAATGTTGGAGGATGAGGCGGAGAAGAAAACTAGAAGATTGATTGGTGTTTCCAGGGACGACAACTTCTATGGTCATTAGTTCCATTAGTGTAGAAAATATTCCCTCTCCAGGTATCTATCCCAAGCAGAGCACTGCCTCTGCTGGGAGTTCCCGCCAGGACTCCCCGCATGTGTAGAAGTGCCGTGCATGTAAGTGTGTGTGTGTGTGTGTGTGTGTGTGTGTGTGTGTGTGTGTGGAGGGTGTAGCGAGTGAGGAAGAGTCTGAGGCTGAGGGAATCGCAGGTGGAGCGGCAGAGGAACGGAGGAAGGCGTGGTGGGCGTGGCAGGGGAGCAGCGACCGGCGTTGGGACGGCCCCAGAGAACGCGCGGATCGGGCAGCGCCGCCCGCCGTATAAGGGGCGTGGCCGGCGCCCGCTGATCCCCAAGGGCGCTTCCGGATTGCTTTCCAGTCGAAACCTCTTTTATTTATATCGTTAGGAATGTTCTTCAGTTTCGGATAGTCAAAAAACATGATTTAAATTGCCAACGTTTCGGCTTTTATTAAGCCTTAGGCAGGGCACTTTTAGTCGGTATCTCTGGGACCTATTCACCATTCTCACAGCTCATCCTTGCCACATGTTCTTTTCTACACTTCTTGACTTTGTTTATATCATTAAGTCGAAAGTTTTACAACGCGTTCATGCTTTAAAAAAAGAACAAAATGAAGACAACAAAGAAGCAAAGAGTAAATGGGATGATTATGGCACTCCCATTGGGACAAATTATTTCACTTTCTGTGGCGTGTGGCTGTCACTGAACCCTTTCGAAGGCCGGACATTGGTTTTATATTTACTGTAATAATTACTTTGTATTATTAATTAATATTCAATACGCCGACCTAGGTGGTGGAGGCAACTAGAGCGTGTGCCGATTCAGTACCTCGGTCTAAAGGGTCGCAGGTTCCAGTCTCGCCGTGGGTGTGGTTGATTGTTTCTTGTCGTTCATGCGTGTGTAATGTCGCGGATAGCCTTTTGAGTCTGCTGGCTACAGACCGAGGAGCCCACAAGTGTGTCAGTGTCTTGTGTAAAGGTTAATATGAGTTTCCATGAGGAACATAATGGCTACCCAGCGCGGATAGCCTAAATCAGCATCTTCTGAAGCCTCTGAAGGAAAAGGTCCCTGAAGAAAAAAATAATATTCAATATATTATTACTTCATATTTGTTAATTAATGTATCTTAAATATTTATCAACTGTTTTTAATAAATTTAGTTGTTCTCCTCTCTGAACATACGTCAGGGCTAGGAGGCGGGGCGGCCGTGGGGGAGAGGGCGGGAACAGAGGCAGGGGCGGCTGCTGAGAGCGCGTGATTTGGGCAGCTCCGTATAAGGCCGGCCTCCTCCCTTAACGAGGGCCCGGGGATCCCCGAGTCCGGCGCTCGAGGCCTCCGGTGCAGCCGACGCTGTTCCGGATTGTTCCCGAGCCGACGCGCCGTTTTTCGATTCCGGCGCCATTTCCATTTTCTACCTGCGCCAGCGCTGGCGGGCGGCGCTCGTATACCTGTCACAAGAAACAAGCGCCTCATTTGTGCATTCCTCGCCGATCTGCTCTAAGTGGACGCGATGTCGGATCTGCGGGCCCCCCGAAATAGCCTGGCGCCCGCGACCTAACGCGGGTCGCTCGACGGGAATGTTTTGCGTCGCCGGTGGCGCGTTTCGGGGTCGCGCTAATTATTTCTGCGAACGGTACTTTCGGCGGCTGTGGGAGATCGGGTCGTATCGCATTGGCGCGGAGGGTCGATGCTAACAGGCTTGCGTCCTTGCTAACAGGCTGCGTCGTCGCGATTTCTGGGGTTTCCTTGTTCTTTATCTTCTGACAGATTCCTGGACGTGGCGGGGGACTTTCCTGTTAGGATCCTGCTTCTTCGAGGAAACGCTGAGTTTTGCCAGACAGGAAATGGGATAACTTGTATGTGCATCGTCTGGGAAAAAAATTTGAGGGAATTGAATGATTTTTCCAGGTAGTCTTCAGCTTCTTCTCCTCTGTTTTTCTTGGTAGTTTTCTTCATCATATCTGTCATTTCTCTCGCATAAAAGTAATCCTTTAAAATTATGCATTTTCCCTCCTCTTTTTTCCTTTTCTTCTTCTTCTTCTTCTTCTTCTTCTTCTTCTTAATTTTCTGACTTCAGACAACTTTTTCTCTTAAGGTCGTAAATTTATTGGGGAGTTTTGTTGGTGGATTTCGTTGAATTTTTAATGATGAATGATGAATGATGAATGATGAATGATTAATATCTATTCTTTATCACAAAAAACATTAGTTTCCTATGATTATTGCAGGTACATTTAATCTAATATAACTAAATGTAGCAAAACTCTTACAGGCGTGTAAAGTCATTTGAATGAATTCCCTCGTTTAAAATTGCGTGGTTATTTGTACCAAACCAAGACATGTAGAAATGAGCAACACATTTGATGAAAAGAAACGAACCACCGTAATAAAAAAGTAACGGAAACGACGATTTCGGTTCAAAGAAAGTTTTTATAAAGGTGTATTATCTCTTTTTCAGTCTTTAGAATGAGTGAGACAAAGATATCCCTTACGTTTCGTAACTTTGTGCACAGTGTGAAACTCCTAGTACGAACCTTGTACAATGTGGGTGCATATGTACATGATTATGTAAATAGTTGTTATATATACTTTTATACATTGTGTGTAATGTTTTATACATGTGTGTGTGTTTGCTCCAAAATATAAATATCGTCAAATAAAATTAATATATTTTTAAGTATTTCTTTAATTTCCAAACATACCCATATGATTTAAAGATGAAACAAACATTTTTTAATCATCAGACTTTGGTGTTTTTTTACACGTTTTGATTGTTTTTGTAGCGCTATCTAGCGGTAAATGCTTAAGACCACCTGCAACACTGCTCACAACGACCCTCTATCAAATGCCTCGCTGGTACTCCCTCGTCTATCACAGAAGAGCCGTTCGCGCCACCCCTTTGCGACCAATCGGACGAGCCCCAAATTCCACGGCCCCCTGACCCATTCGCATGGCTGTCGCACTGTTCGAGGCGCCATTCGGATGTAATGCAATAGTGAGCATAAATGTGTGACGACCCCAGGCACCCACGCCGGTCAGGAATGGAAGGAAGGAAAAATATGCACTGTGGTGGGGAGAAAACCTCTATGTCACTGCAAACCCATGCCCTAGGCAGGATTCACACCCGTGACCTTTCGAAAGGAGACTGCAATGGCGCGTTAGGTGTAGCTTTCTAGGCTTCTCAGGTCGGCTATTTACTCTTTGTGATTTTACAATTAAAATACCAAATATTTAGATGGATTTCAATCGAAAAAAAAATTATAAAATTGTTCTCTTGTTATGCCGTTTTTCAACATACTATGTTCGATTTAAAAACAGAATACGTGATCTTTCTACAGGCGACACCATGTGACCTTTCAGGTGGACGAAATAATGAGCGATTTTTTTCGTAATCTGCCCTTCATTTGGGTATCCTTTAGTTAATTGCCTAGCGCGTAATTTTGGATTGCTGAACAGTGATCGATGACAGAGATAATAAGGACCATTTGCTGCAATCAGATTTTCAGGCCTTTTTAATCAACTTGCGACACCTTCGTAAACGACTTTAACCTTAATTTTCTGGCAAATCGTACACTTCATAATTTTACTCACACGATACATGTAGAAGCATGAATCGCCTTACAATTCTTATACCTCAGCACAAAAAGTGGGATCGCATTTGAACATGCTAATCTTATAATGAGCTTATGGTGCACGACAAGCAGGAAATTTAAATTTGAAGAATTTGCTGTACGTGACGTATTAAGCCCCTCCGCAGCCGGCAGGCGGTCGGACAAAAAATGAATAAATAGAGCGCGCGCCGGCAGTCCCCGGGAGCACACCGAGCGTAACGGGCGGTAGCAGGGCGGGAGAGGCTGGGAAGGAGCGAGGCAGAAGACACGAAGAAACACAGGAGAGGGGAGGGACATCGACGTCGGTGATTCCGAAACATAGAGAGTGGTCAACGCGTGAGCCATGGGCGTAGGGCCACCCTTTCTTTCCCTCTCCTTATTCGGCGAAGTGAAGTCTGACCCTTTAACGTCTGTGGTTATAAACATGTTTTTTGCAGAACATCGATGTTTTTGTAGAAATATCGATGTTTTAAACACCGATATATTAAAGCAGATGTTTGATTAACATCGATTTTTATGAATGAAAAATTCTCAACACCACAGTATTGAACAAAATTGAAGTATGAAATAATAAATTATGGTCAAACTTTTACTCTAGTTAAAAACAACGATGGTTTGTAGTCGAAGCATTATTAACATCGATTTTTTGTTATCAATGTTGCCTCATTGATACGGCAGAATGGGGCAAGACGGTAGTGGTAGGATCGAAGCGGGTAGAATCGTAGCAGATAGGAGCGGAGCGGGTAAGGTCGGAGCGAGAGGGTCGGGTCGGGTCGGGTCGGGTCGGGTCGGGTCGGGTCGGGTCGGGGCGGGGCAGGGCGGGGAGGGGCGGGGCGGGGCGGGGAGGGGCGGGGAGGGGCGGGGCGGGGCGGGGCGGGGCGGGGAGGGGCGGGGAGGGGCGGGGAGGGGCGGGGAGGGAGGGGCGGGGCGGGACGGGGCGGGGCGGGGCGGGGCGGGGCGGGGCGGGGCGGGGCGGGGCAGGCCGAAGGGGGGGAGTGAGGTGGGGCGCGGGAGGCAGGGAGGCGAGCAGCTTTGCCCCGTTGAAATGTCAGGGTTCGGGCCCCGGCAAGGACACGGTGCGCCGGCGTCCTTGGCCTTCGCGGAGCGCGGCGGGGGCGGTGGCCGGGGCTCAGTGCTCTCGGGCGTCTGCAGCGGATCTAAATGCTCTTGGGATGACCAAATGGGCGTCACCAAATAGCCAAATGGGCGTCGATTAAAGAGAGAGGAATAAAGCTAGAATCGAAAACGTAACTGTATGAATAGCGGTTCTCAGTCATCTTTGAAAGATAAATTCCTTATTCGTCAAGATCAGAGAGAAAGTATTTAGCATATTGTCTCAGCTTGTTGAATTCTTGCAAAGTTGAGATACTGATAAGACATGATATGGTCTGAAGTTACCTCCATTGTCAGATCTATGACGCTCTCGAAGTTCCCAATATATCCTTCAATGTTTACCAACATTCACCAAAACCTGTGGTATCTGTGTATATTATCTTGGTACTAATTCTGTATGATCAATAAATCCATTAACGTAATGAAATCAGGCGACAAATAGGAGAACTGGAATATTACTTTAAGAATATTATTGAAAAGTAAAACTTGCATCCAAATGCAAGTTTTCATGGAAAATGTTGGGTAGTTTTTGGAGAAAATGTCCTTCGAGTGTTTCTGACGCCACTTTCTATAAATTTTGAAAGAACTGATGCGAAAAGTTTTGGCACTAGTGTTGGTCACAACCGCACGGGCAGATGGCCAGACGGGCAGACAGATAGACATTTAAAATAACACTTGTTCAATATTAGGGGACCTCATAAAAATAAATAAATCCTTCCGTTGAAATCTTGAAATCGGTTTTGGGAAACCTTACATAACTTTCTCTGTACATATAAGAATGTACACATGAAAGTAAATTACACGTAGTTTCGATAGATTTGGAAGCTCTATAATTTGTTTCGCAAAATAAGAACGTGTCCAAACTTCCAAGACATACAAAATACGGGAAAGTACGAGATATCCCGTCATTGGCAACAGCCAATATTTTTCTCATTATATTGCAGCGTCACTGAATATACTGCTTAAGGAGTTGGTTGCAACCAGGAATAGATTTTATATTTCACCACAATCTTACACCTTACGGTGGATTTATGGAATAATAATAATCATATGGTAATAATAATAGTAATAATAATAATAATAATAATAATAATAATAATAATAATAATAATAATAATAATAATAATAATAGTAATAATAGTAATCTAGCTCATCAAACCAGAAAACTATTGACGTCACGTTAAGTTATTCATCCGCGCAGTGATGTTGATAGACTCTTCTGCCAGTCTGGCGGTCGTAAACTTCAGCAGTTGAATCAATCGGCTTAAATAGAGGAGTAAGCTCTGGTAGAATTCATCAAAAATTCATGGAAGATATGTCTCGTTGAAGTACGTAAAGAATATATCATCAAGCCTTCTTCGTCAGCTGTGGGAAGAAGCCGTTTCACGGAGAGTATGCTCGGGATTTCGAAGGGAATCTCAACAGCTCTCTCACTTGCGTTGCTCCTGATGGTGGCTTGTGAGGCGTTCTGCTGTATGGCAGCATTCTAAACGAGACATAAGGACTGGCAACATAGAACATCCTATAATGCCTCGAGGCCATTCAAGCCAAAATTTATAAGACTATCGAGAACGCCAAGTAAAGTCTTCAAATGCTAGGATGAAATAGTCCGTGGAATAAAAGATGGCGGTAAACATTAAATTATTCTGGTATTTCAAGAACCAAACATATTCGTTTGGATAAAATGCCCGATCTCATTGCTGTTGTAGAGAAGCAGATAGTGTTTGTGACAACAGATCAACAGATTCACAAGTGCAATACAAGGAGATCGAAAAAGTAATAAAATGGCGAGAAGAGAACCATACTGATCCAAGTGGCATTGTCATGATTTAGAGAGGATGAGGGAAACGCATTTGTGTTTGGTGTACGTGAACAGGAGAAGGGAAGAGGGAGATAGAGAAGTTCCTACAGAAAATGATGGTTCTTGCGCTTGGATCACTGTGGCCTGGAAATATATAGTTTTTCCCATGTATCCCTGTAAAAAAATAAAAAAAAAACCTCTTTAGGATAAACAGAGATTGATATAATAAAGTTCATACAGCTTTGTTCAGTGTAGTTCTATTCCCCCCAAAAATTGTGGTTTCCAAACATAACTGGAAAGAGAATGGAATTTTTCTGTTTGTATATGATTACATTCTGTCTGTATGATATACGTATGTCAGTGTGAAATTACTCACCCCGAATTGATTTCCAAACGTGTTAACTTTTCTCGTAAAATAAGTAATAAATATATCCCTGTATTTGTAGTGATGTTGAAATCATGGAACCCTTCGTCTGATCAATTTCAAAAATTAATAAGTTGTATGAATTAATATAGCGAAGTATACTTTTACTAAGTTAATTTTTAATTTGCAGGATACATCTTTAGTACTATTGTATGTCGATCTATTCCAAAATAACAATATTTGGATAGAAATGATAGTTGATTGATGACTGTTTTATGATTACCTTACGAAATAAACCTTGTTAATTATAAATTGCTTCTCCCTCTTTTTAATATTAATGGGAGTAAATATTAGAGAATAGCCGACATCTAGTGACAATACGCTAGAAAACAGCTAGAAACGCTAGGAAACAAGTTGTGTTGGTTTATGTCTGAAAATTTTCTTTAAAAAACGCAAAGTTTTGGAAACTTTATATCAATATGTATCTTAAAGCATGGTTTTGTTGACATAGCGGCACAAAGGCGATGTTATTTATTACCATAATATCCAAAGTAATCAATTTTTCATATAAAAGTTGTCTTATAAACATTTAAAGCAAACATTGCGTTTAGAATTATTGCCTAAAATATTGCCTATGACATAGGGCTAAGTAGAGTTATGCCTATGACATAGGGCTAACCATTGAAAATATATTTTTAGGCAAAATATAAAATCATGTTGATTTTGTTTTATTAAGAAGAGTAACACATTTCCCCCCGAATTACTAAACCTACCGCGAAACGTTCAAACCTTACATCCTCCTGCAATGCAGTTCATTTGCCCTACACTCGGTATTACGTACTCGTAACTAAAGACAAGTGTCCGAGGATTTTTCAATAATCAAGGAGTAGATATTTGTTAAGTGATGGCATTTAAAGAACTTGAACCTTTAAGAGCAAAGATAGTTATATATGACCAAATAATTGAACAAGTAAATGAATTTAAATATCTTTGGTATCATTTTAATTATATAAAATCAAGGGATATGGATATAAAGCTGAACAACTTCACATATTTCTGTGGAACGTTACAGCGAACTCTACATCATAATGCGCAAAAGGAAACTCTTCTCAGATTTTACAAAGTTATTGCTTTGCCATTACTACTTTATGGAAGTGAGAGCTGGACATTAACATCAGATCAGCTGCGCCGAATTGAATCTGCAGAAATGAGATTTCTTCGTTTTGTGGCAGGATATTCACTATTAGACCACAAAAAAAGTGTAGATATCAGAAAAGAACTAAATGTTGAACCGGTTATAGATACCATAAAGAAATATCGAGAAAACTGGAAAGGTCATGTCCTGAGAATGCCAGAACATAGAATAAGTAAAACTATTCTTCAATATGTACCTAAAGGAAAAAGAAGTGTAGGACGTCCCTTGAAGAGATGGCATGAACAATTCTGAGACGGAACAGACCAAGAGGTCTAATCCTTGCTGTCGATGATGATGAGATATTTGTTAATTTATGCACAATTAATCATCTTGATAAGTCCAGTTCAGTGACAACAACGAATAATGTTCAAACTGAATTCCATCATCCTGAGAACTTGACAAAACCTAACGCTTGAGAAGTATATCGTGTAAGGAAGCTATACAAACGCTTCATTACACCATACATACTGTCGATCGGCTTCGTGCAGTCTGATTGAAACCAACTCCATCGCACGCAAATGCAGTGCTCCAACACCTTACTCCCCACCGGGTCGCACTCATTTCCCCTCCCCCCTGCGTTACGGAGCCTTAATTAGCGAGGCGCCTCCCGGGGGCGTCGGGAGCCGCGTGCGAGGGCGCGGGCGCGCGTCGGCCGGTGTACGTGCGCGCGGCCCCGCCTCGTACGCCTGCGAAGCTGCGTTTCAAGTGCGGCCTGCCTTTGAAGAGCGCCGGCGCGGTTGCTAATTAGGCGGAGGTGTATCTTTTAATGATGCGAAGCAGGTGTGTCGCCTTTTAAGCTCACGAAATCCCATTAAGCCCCCCCCCCCTCACCGGATCGTTTTCGTTAATTTCCTCACCTATCTTTCCAGAACGCTGCATCTTCCACCCATTTTCAGCGAAGGTATTCGGAGGCCAGCTCACCTTCCGTGCGCTTGTCCGCCATAGCCGTGCATCATCGCCTCATTGGGCAGGCCGGCCAATTACCTCATTCTTTCTAGAATATTCCGAGAGCTATATTTATCTTTTAAATGTTTGGACTTTTTGTCTTTTCTTTCTTTCTTTCTTTCATTCTTTCTCGATGACGCTGGTTTCTCTTTAAGGAATTCCTCGTGGAGGAGTTTCGAGTATTGACACTGGCAAGTGCCCAACTCTCAGTGTATCTACTTTTAAAAAGGAGACTTAATCCATTATGCCTCTCATTCTGTACGAATGTCTATGTAATGTTTAGAACCGATCATCCAAAATGCTGAATGTCTCCTCTCGAAGTTGAGTCTCCCCAAGCATGCAGTGAACGCTAATTCCGTGTCGCTGTCTCTATTCATAAAAGTCCTAATTACACTAAGTATCGCTTACAAAGTTCTGCTTTCCGTTATAAATTAAGTACAGTGTAACCTATTACAGACGCAGCCAGGAATCTAGCGTAAGTGCACCACAGGTGTTTGGTGCTCCTGGTACATTAATTAGTGTTCGTAGGAAGCGATTGGGGATAATCTGGATGCAACAGAGTTGGGGTGGAACAACAGGGGAATACATAAATAGTGACAGCTGTGAACACCAGGTTTAGTGAAAAATAATATTCCCAAGTTATGGTCACCATTATAGTGAAATTAGAACTGATACAACTCCCGCAAACAAGGCCGGATTTAAGTAGTGCGGGGCCCCAAGCACAAAATTGTGTTGCCCCCCCCCCCCGAAAAAATAGCTCCATCTTTATTAAATAAAAAATGTATTATAGTACAAGTACTTTCTGTACAGATACAAATGAAAACTGATATTTTTTTATAGACATTTTTACTTGCGTTACATTTTTTTACATTTAATACATTTTACATATATTTTTTCTGCTCTTCACTGCAGAATGGGGGCCCCAAGCAACTGCTTGTTTTGCTTGTAGGTAAATTCGGCCCTGCCCGCAAAGTACAGTTCTCACCAATGAGTTAATACAAATACTTCAGAATATCATTGAATGTGTTATTTGGATCATTGAATGTATATTTTTATAAGTGTTCCGCCGTAAATAATACATCTTTATTATGAATTTCGTGTATGCGTGTAATCGGATATTCAAGTACGATAGTGCCTGCCAAAGATTAGTAAAATGTGTCGATGTAAATTTAAAAAAAAAACACATTTTGTCACATTTTATAAGTAAACACATTTTGAATATGCAAAAATAGATTTAGAACTATGTGCTGCGCTTAAATATAGTCTAGTAAATATTATATGATCACTTTTGTATACTAATTGTTGTAAAGATTAAGGTGAACTTATCATGACAACTTGTATTCTAATATTGTACATTGTTAACTACTTCCCTACTATTAAATATGTTCTCCCCTTTGTTACATCTCATGCCCCAGTCGCAAATTCCTGCTGCTGAGATGAAAAGAGTATCTTAAACTGGGTCCAATCTCATCAACTTTATCGTAATTCAAATTACATTATGACATTCAAATCTCTAAAGCGTGAAGTTCTTGATAAAGTGTAACAAAAATAGTATATTTGTACTTCAAAACCCAGTGACCATGCTTTGCAAGTGGCATTAAGCAACAGAATGTGCCACGGACTTCGGACAGACGGACGCTCAGGAGGTTAGACAGAGCAGTGGCGGCTCGTGCTTAGGTTGTACGGTTGTTCAACTACTGTTGTACAATCATATAAGATCTCATAATATCTTAAGAACAATCATTCTCCTCATAATGACATTCTATATTCAAGATATTGCAGCAATATCGATGTACATGAAACCAAAGAGTGTCCATCTGGCGCTCTCTAGTGTCTGGTGCCTTGCCGGGTATTGCATCTCGGCTGTGTTACTGGATTTACTGCATTATTCTTTGGCACTTGGATTTAACATGGCAAACATAGGCCTTTTGGGCTGGGCACCAGGCGAGTGGCGCCGTCCAGCTCTGCGCAGCGACCGAGGGAGCCTCAGGAGGAGAGTCCTCATATTCTGTCTTCGTCTGACTCGCTATCTCGTAATTTTATCAATTTCGCTTGTCATTCAAAGTACACAAGTTCAGTTAATTATTGACTACATTCAATGCATTGTTTATGATATCTGGAGAGTTTTTCATTTGATATTACATTTGTTGATTCAAAACGTACATTTGATGAGTGCTTTGCGTAAAGGTGGCCTTTCAGAATGGAAGTCCCTTGGTGTCTCTCGGAAGCGAGTGTGCCTGCAGCTAACCAGCTAGAAGTTTGCGAGCGTTTATGTACATAGTGTCAAATATCTTTCATTATTTTCATATATACCAAGGTGGACATTTTTACGAAATAAAATAAAAATGTTTGTGTGAAACGTGTCGAAGCACTGGTGCTTGTTGCAATGTGCTAAAGTCGCACCCAGTGCAAATCAAAGCCAGAACCACGTGTACTGGAGTTGTATATACATTATGCGAACACGACGCATAAAAGAATGTATGTAATGTTTCAATAATGACTTTTATTTAACTCAGTTGTAGTTAATTTACTTGAATTGTTTACATTTTTATTATATGAATGAGCAAAAACCGGAACGGTATAAATGACATTTTATAATTTCTGAAAAAACGTGTTTATTTTAGGCTATATTGTAGTAGAGATGCATTTTTGAGGTTTTAATAAAAATTTGAAACACGGTTTTAATGATGAAACAAAGCATCAAGACTTTGCAGTAATATTGACTTTAAACAGATAAATTGTCACTTATACCGTTCGGGTTTTCCCCCATTCATATATTCGTATTTTTAAATTTTTAAATTACGAGTACATTTCCGGGACGGACGAACGTTTTACATTAAACCAATTTGTTTGTGTCAAGTTTCTCATTCATTTGTTTGTGTCAAGAGTACAGAACGTAGATTCCGTAGAATACATTGTATTAGAGAAAATAATTTACTGCATATAGGAACACGAATTATCTCCTTTTTAGTTATAAGAGCCACATGAATATACTATTTCGTTATAAGAGCCATACGAATTTCCAGTCGGAAAATCGTTATTTTCCGCTGCAACTTTAGAATAACCTACCTGTACTTCGTAAGGACAGAGAAGACGAGAAAGTAAAATATTTATAAACATGTTGAAAATTATGTATTTCAGGTTGATCACCTTCATGGAAAATTTGGTTCATAGTATTTGTAAAAATTAAGAAAAGTGTTAGTCACTTCTAGATTGCATTATCAAGTATTATTTTTTTTAAATTTTAATGAAAAAAGCTGTAAATGTCATTGAATTTGAGAAATAGAGCATCAAATACGTCTGGTTAATATTTGAAGATTAGTTCTTACTCCATCAGTATCTCGACTGTCTAGTAGTTTATCTTTTTCTCAAAATCTCTTTTTGATACTATGTGATGGCCGAGAAGAGGGGTTTTAAATGTTTGTTTTGTTACGTCTACTGTACACAGAACTAATAATATTAATTCTCGCAAATATGAAAGAATTAGTGCAAGACATATTTTCCATCATGGTTACAACAATACAGCAGTGATATTAGAAAATTAACATTTTGTAAATGTAGACTAATATTTTAAAGATAGTGTGCTACAAAAAAATTAAATATAAATTAAACATAAAAAAACGATTTCTAAAACAAAAGTAGAAATTAAGACATTTCCCTAGTCGTACCCGAAGTTGTGTTTTAACAGTTTCTTTTGTGCCTTTGCTCTCATCACCTGACTATTCCTTGTTAGTTCTTGAACGACCACCCTCGATTAAACCAAACCAAGAAATAGTCGCTCGCTAGCAGCAACCCGCAAGCGATCAACGTTGACGCCCCCGTCAGCGCCCTCTGGCTAAGTACGTGCAGGCGTAAGCAGAGGCCGACATGGATGGGGATTGAGATAGAGATGGCAGAGATGCTGGCGGCACCGGAGAGGGAGTTGGAGGCAGGGGAAGTGTGAATGGAGGTGGCGGAGGCGGCGGTTACGGTGAGGCAACGGAGGCGGCGAAGGAGGCGGCGAAGGATGCGGGGAGGAGGCGGGGAGGAGGCGGCGAAGGAGGCGGGGAAGGAGGCGGGGAAGGAGGCGGGGAAGGAGGCGGGGAAGGAGGCGGGGAAGGAGGCGGGAAAGGAGGCGGGAAAGGAGGCGGGAAAGGAGGCGGGAAAGGAGGCGGGAAAGGAGGCGGGAAAGGAGGCGGGAAAGGAGGCGGGAAAGGAGGCGGGAAAGGAGGCGGGAAAGGAGGCGGGAAAGGAGGCGGGAAAGGAGGCGGGAAAGGAGGCGGGAAAGGAGGCGGGAAAGGAGGCGGGAAAGGAGGCGGGAAAGGAGGCGGCGACGGAGGCGGCGACGGAGGCGGCGACGGAGGCGGCGACGGAGGCGGCGACGGAGGCGGCGACGGAGGCGGCGACGGAGGCGGCGACGGAGGCGGCGACGGAGGCGGCGACGGAGGCGGCGACGGAGGCGGCGACGGAGGCGGCGACGGAGGCGGCGACGGAGGCGGCGACGGAGGCGGCGACGGAGGCGGCGACGGAGGCGGCGACGGAGGCGGCGACGGAGGCGGCGACGGAGGCGGCGACGGAGGCGGAAGCCCTAGGGCGTGATTCCAACTAATGGCTACCGTAGGTATCGGTCTTATGTCAAGGCGGTAGTAGGGGCGAAACAGGTGTTTGGGAAGAGAATGTGAAATGGGAATATTATGCGAGGCGATAATTAGACTGAGGTTGGCTGCGAACAAATGGATGCTGTGCGTCTGTGCCGAAGGCTTGTTTTTGCTTTCCGTCTCACAGATGTATGCGGTCTCACTGATGTTCATATATCTTTGAAATAACGAGTATTTAATGCAAAAACAATTCTTAATTGAGTAACTAACGCTTTATGAGATCCAGACTTCACATTCATCAACTGTTCTGTAATTTAAGAAGAGGATTGTGAGGAGGGGAGGCGATCGTCATAAAACTTCACGAGTGTGTTTTTGAAGAGTATCTCGTTGCATAATTTACAGCTGAGAGGCATGCTTGCTTATATTTGTGTAAGACTACTTTGTATTTAAACGTATTTATTGGTTGATATTTATTCCCAACCTTCTTGAGATTCGTTTTATTCTTGCGTTGAACAAGTGTAACTAGAACTGTTTCAATCAATAAATCTTTTATAGAAATTCCTTTGATGCATATTCTTGGTATCATGTAGTTCATGAAATATCTTTTCGTTCTTGACTGCTTGAAAATATTTATTGGATTAAAAGTATCCATTTGAAGCCTTAGCGTGTTATATGCGTGTTTATAACTATGCTATATTAAAATATTATCCTATAAAATTTGTCAGTAAATCCTCTAAATAGCAATCCCTTAATGTGCATGTGTCTTCCGACCCGCAGACACAGTGGAACATCTTCCTGACCCCTGTTTGGAACAAGATATGTGTCATTCAGCGCGTTTTTGATCTGCTGATGGGAAAGGGTAGTGGCCCTTCTTTGAATCCTTCCAGATCAATATTATTATTATTATTATTATTATTATTATTATTATTATTATTATTTAATCATGCACAGCTCACTAAACCGAAGTCGCACAGATATTTTCTATGGAATTATGACTACTAAAGTATTAATGCAGTTCATAAATTAATTCTGTCAATAAACAAAATTAATAGTTATCATAGAAACGACAAACGAATGTATATTTACGAGTTTATAACACAAACAAATACATAAAAAATATACATATAAAAGGTTTATTTACATTGAATGCATTTATTTACATTACATTGCAGAACCTAAAAATGTCAGTTTCTTCTCAGAAATTTCTGGACCAATGAGCATACTCCGAATAAAACAGATTTCTGGAGACTGATGGCGGAATTTTTTTTTGATACTTTGGATTTATTATGAGAGTTTACTTGTGAGTACTTTAAGGTCTGCGGAATGATAGAGGTCGAATGATTAAGGTTGTTGATAGAGCGACAGGGATAGTCTTTGTCTCTTGAATGTTCTACATGTGCCAATTCTTTGTACTTTGGAATCTTTGATTGGTACACTGTTGTGAGATTGTTGGTACCGACATCTGCCACATCTACGAACGTACTTTTTTCTTCTCTTTATGGCTTTTTATTTATTTTTATTTTTATTTTTATTTTTAGTGTTACATCACGTCTGTTGTGGTGAACCATTCGATCTATAAGTATACTTTGTATAAGTACCACTACTTTGGTCCTAATATAGTTATTGTGTTGAAGGACATTTTTGAGACATACGTAGAACGATGTGTCATGGCATGGTACTCAGACAACCACCTTATGTCTATTCTTATACTCAGACGAAGCTAGTAGGGTGTAGCCTGAGATACACGCTGATATAATATCATGTTGCTACTAATTATATCGTCAACTTTACAGTGTATTCAATACTTCTGTTCAGCCGTTAGGTATTGAACTCCATCTTGAGGTCAGATTGTTTTGCATTAAATGTTAGGTTTTCGTAAAAATTAAATAATACATTCAGAAAATATAACATACGGACACATCATTATCGTGTTGGTATCGTTTCCTAGGGGGCTGCAGTTATATTTTGCAGCCTGCTTGGAGGCGAATCCTTGTCAGTTGAGCTCGTTTATCTGATGGACGCTGACCCAGGGCAGGCGTGCTCTGATTTCGGCAAAACATCCCGCTTTTCTCTGGCAGTCATCGCCCGCCCCTCCTGCAACTGAGTAATGTGGGACGATTAATGTTCCGTTCGGTAAAGTGGTTCGCGCCCGCCCGCCCGGTCGCCCGCTCGCCCGCTCCGGAGAGGGCATTAGCACTTTGATTAAATCGACGCACTGGGCTCCACCGCCTGCGTCGACGCCTCCATCGCCCATTTTCTCTGCGTCGTTTCTCGGCACTTTCCTTCTCGGCCCCTGTGCCTCCTTTGCTGCGATTTCGGCGGCAATCGCCTCCATCGCAAAATCCATCTTCTATGAAGTCCTTTGAATTACCTTCCATGTCCTTTCCATTTTTGTCCGAGTTGACGCTATCGCTGCCTCTAACTCCATTTTTTTGTCTTCCTGCAGCATTTTTCTGCTCCCGCGTGCCGCTCTTGGGCCTGATTTTGCCTTTACCTCAGTACCAATTTCCGTTATCTCGAGGATGCATGGACCACGTGAATACAGGGCTTCTGAGGCCCTCCGAAAAATGCTCTCGAAAAATACACCTAAAATTGTTTTTTTTTTTTTAATTCTTAATAACTTTATTTAATGATACTTTCAATAAAACTAAATCTTAAGCTTTAACCAATTATTATTTATTTAAACAACTATTAACAAAATCTTCCATATTCTTCTTTTTTCTACTTGAATTGCCCTTCATGTTCTTTCCATTTTTGACTCAGATTCTATGAGTCTATCATCATGTACTTCTTTAGAGCCGTTTCTCAGTATGGTTCTCAAAGCTCTTGTTTCCCTTTGTCTATTTTAGCTACACCAAGGTATCACCAACTTAGCATTAACATTACATCCTGAACAATGGTGCCGTTGCGCATTTATTTGGATGAGGGAAGGTGGTCAGCCAGTCGTATCAAAGTTATTCAAATGTATATGATTTCAAATGAAATAGAAATATATGAATTATAAGACTTAAATTCTCTCTCTATTTTAAAGTATATAAAAATGTATTGTACAACGCCACTACTATTCCCAACAAACAATGCGGATGTAATAAACACAGCTCTTACTGCTGATGCACTCATGAATCACGAGCTTTTAATTGGGGTTGAAACCCCAGTGGTAGTTACTGCACCAAGTAAGTTCTCGCCTACGAATTTACGTCATGAGTGCAATTGTCTCCATCAGTGCATCCGTCATCAAATTGCCTCTTGAATTGCCCACCTAGTTCCTCTGCTTTTTCCTCGCAGGATGATATTACCTCTTCTCTTTTTTCCTTCAGTGTTCGTTCTAGATAGTCCGCCTTCTTGCTATCAATGAATTTTATTGCCAAATGCTTTCCTCCGATATCATCTCCACCCACATCTCATTTCTTTTTTCTTCCAGATTTGTTGCAATAATTTCCATCCCGGGCTACATTTTCGTATTCTTCTGCGTCTTTTCTGAACACTATCTATTGCAGTTCCTCCGGTCTCTTAATGAATTAATGAATGTAGTCATTGACTGCTGCAGAGAAGATTATCCCTGTCATTTAACATAATGTCGCTATGCGTTGCGTGTAAGTGACAGTTGACGCACGAACACAATTACGTCTCAAGCATATGTTGCCAATATCGTGACGTCAGTTGACTCTTGCCTTGCGCAAATAAGCACCCGAGCTCGCAGTCTGAAGAGGGGCAATTTCACTTCGCATTGAGAGACTAGCCACGTTTTGAAAATCGTTATATCTACGTGGTAGTCGATTCGGAGAGCTGAGATCACTAAGGCAGTAGTATCGTGGCGATCTCGGATCGATAGATCGCGGCTTAGAATCCCGCCTCGGCCATGGATGTATTTGTGATCGTCTCTTCCCCCATCATCATCATCATTCTATCGCTTCATTAAAGAAGGATTAATAATTTCCTGCCTGAGCAGGAGGCCATTGCCCATAATAGGATGTGAAGGTGGCTAATGATAATAATAATAATAATAATAATAATAATAATAATAATAATAATAATAATAATAATAATAATAATAATAATCTACGTGGTACCTCTATAGTCACCTCCATTGCCCATTCTTTGGCTCTTCCGCCCTTTTTAAGGCATTCAACCTTTGATTTTCCTTTTTATCACCTTCACTAAAATCCTTTTTACATCCACATTTACCGCAAACTTAGCCCCAGTCTTATTCTCTCTGAAGTTTTCTTGTTGTCATGAAATATTCCTTGGGGATTTCGTAGTACGAACTTCTGTCTCGTGTTGCTTTTATCTTGACTGCAATCGACTCTTTCCGAACTCTCGCATTACCAGTCTTATTCTTGCCAACTACATTCTCTGATTTTCTTTTCACCTCTATTTTCGCCGTTGATGTTCTAATCACCTCTTCCATTATCATTTTCCGCTTCTGTTCTTGGCCCTTTCTATTCGCGCTCCTCTGCATTGTTTAGAATTTGTTTTCACTTGAACTGGTTTATCCATTTTTGCAATATCCAATTCCATCTTGCCATTTACAGTGCGTTTCTCTGCCATTTCTATAGGAGTTGTTCCTCTCGCTACTCTCTTCCAG
This sequence comes from Gryllus longicercus, assembly GCA_038098605.1. Taxonomy (NCBI): domain Eukaryota; kingdom Metazoa; phylum Arthropoda; class Insecta; order Orthoptera; family Gryllidae; genus Gryllus; species Gryllus longicercus. Next base: position 4,173,840 of record JAZDUA010000047.1, on the reverse strand, counting down.
GCAACGTTCATTTCTCTCCTCCTTTGGGCTCTGCACGTCAGCAGTCATTATAGCATCTTAACAACATTTGGATTTTCTCTTTGTCCGCTCTTTCACGTTCTCTCTTGTTCAACCTGGCCATCTTTGCCGCAGCGAATCCATCGCCTCCAACTTTCTTGCCAGCTATCTCCATTACTCCCCGCGAGACTCAAAAACCAAATTTACTTCACCGTCATCTTTCTTTGCCAATTTGTGTTTCCGTCGATTTCATTTTATACATTTTTGAAGATTGTGCTCCTGAGACGTTAATTTTCAAAACTGTTACGTGTTTACGTGTCGTCGTGTTTAATATTTGTTTATTTCCGAAAAAACGAACACACTAATGAAATATGTAACAGATTTAAACACTAAAACTACATGTTAATGATGAAACTACCATGAATTCACTTTTTTATAAGAAAATTGAAAGAATCATAACGAAAAAAACACTTCCTTCCACCAGCTACGTGTTTATTTCGTATAATTGCGTATCAGCCATTTTCACCGCAATCACCTGCATGTTGTTGAAGCCTTCGCGTTTTCTGCTAGAAACATGTGGTTCAGTGGTTATTAATTCACTGCATTTAGTTCAGGGGCTCCGCCCATCCGCAAACTGCTCGCTTCAGGTCGCCTCGCTCTCTCTTTGTCCCTCTCATCTCCTGGTCAACGCACTTGGTTTCCTTTTAGAAAACAGAAATGGCACCTCATGTCTCCATCAGTACTTTCACGAAGCCTATTTATTTATAAACTGCAACCGACCTGCTGGTGACGCCTTCCAGCTCGGAAATCAGAGGATTCGAACAAGCCCTGGAAAGTCTAATGGACATTTGTTTTGCATTATAGCGTTTCTATATCATTTTGATAGGTATACTCAATTATTACGTACTCGTAGAATACTATTACACACATTCCTACATTTGGTCGTGATTGAATCTGCTAGAATGTAAAATAATGGTAATCGACAGATCATAGAAAAGAGACATGACAAATGAAACAAAGGAATATTTATTAAATAAGATCAAGTTCATAGTATCATTAATATATCAATAATTATAATTAATTTAGTAAGTTAAAATCTAAAATTTTTAGAATTAAGTTATAAACATAAGTTTATGTTAAGCCAACAATAGAAGTGTAAAGTGTGAACTGAACTTGAAAATCTTGATAATAATAAAAAATATGCTAAAAATACATCAGATAACGAATATTCCAAATAATATAAATAAATACAGAGACCAAATTACTAGATACGCCATACATCGTATAACGTCTAATTCATTATTCATCATTTCTTAGTAGCTGAGAAAAAGCAAGCAACAATTCTCAGTAGTTGGTCGGTGTCGTCGCATCAGACAGGTGTGTGGAACTAGAAGAACGCCATGGAGATAGCCTCGCCTGCAACATTTTCAGTAACAGATGTTGGCAGCGCTCCTGTCCGGTGCGGGAGACGCTGTTGGCCTGTGCTGGAAGAGATTCCAGCGGCACGCCGCCGCTGCTGCCTTTTAAGCCGGCTCGTGTTTTGCTCCCGTCGGCGACGCGCGTCCCCTGCTCCTGCTCCTGCTCTTGATAAGGCCTGACGAGGTGGTCGACCGCAAGTGATGAAACGCTTCCGAATTTGGAGCATTCCTTTCGGGGCACTCGAGGAGATGTGAATCGTGGCAAATTGCTTCGTATATTATTATTGCTCGTTTTGACAGAACGAAGGGGAGTTGACAATTGAATTCAAAAAATTTTTCCAATTCCATGAATTCAGTTCTGAGATCCGTCAATACAATTGTGAAAACCGCCCAAGCACAGTAATTTAAAAGGATTGCAAAGTCAAAATGAGTTTTTCATTCTACAATTTTGAATCGTAAGGGTGATTAGGGCTATATATATATTTAGAATCTTTTCTTTGCGAATATGTTGCGCATGATAAAAAAAAGGAACGAAATTACGAAGATAAACTCGAATTCTAATCCCAGTACGGGTATTTGTTTTATAGCTTTCGTTTGTGTCGTGTTGCGGTGGTCCACTTGTTCTGGTGATACGAGATCTCGAGAAGTCTGAAGTCTGGAAGTGTTTGGTTGTATCGCTTAGTGTAGATGTAAAACGGTTTTGGGGTATATATATATATATATATATATATATATATATATATATATATATATATATGTATAGCAATAATAATTTGTATGCATACCATTGCTTTACAGAAATGGCAAGGTCACTGACTGCTGTCCACTGACTGCTGATGTAATATATCATGTTTCCATTGAAGTTCACTGTGTGCTACATAACTTGATAATATTGGTTACTAAATATTTCTAAACAAGTAAATTCCATGCAAGAAAATCATGAATTTTTCTCTTACTGTAAATTAGCATCAGTTAAAGTAATATTAATTATTTGTGAGCTTAAATTCATACAAAAATTACGAGTGTACGAAATACATATTATGTTGTATCTTGTAGACACGTTTGTTTTTAGAAATCCTTATTTTTCGTTGTGATGAACATTTTTTGCTTTTAATAATTTACAATAAAAAGTACCATTGACATGCAATTTACGTCGCACGTTTACTTACGTCGGGCATTAGAAGCTCGAACGAGGACCCATTTTATAGCATCGTATTAAATATCCTGTCATGGGGCACCTGATTGTGGAAATTAGATCATTAATAAGTCTGGAGAAAATTGTTGGCATGCTCAGGCTTAGGTTGGTCTAAAATGCGTGAACTCTGGATGCTATCTTTAATTGGCTGTGTTTTATTGCTTTCATTGACATTTACGATCATCTTCGTGGACATGTAAAGTATCTCTTATATTTTAGTATTAGAGAAAACGAAGTTTCTCGCACTAATTGGCGGAAGAGTTGTCTTCTAGCAGAGGATACGTCAATGTATGTACTTCCGAGTTTGCAATTAAAGCTTTACAAACCGGGAGTCTCTGGGTTCGAAACTCGGCAATGGCGATGTTTTTTTTTTTAAATTTGATTGATTAGTGATTCCAGCCTCGTTAATTACCTTAGTTAAGTTCATTAGTCCCGTACATGTAGTGCAGGTTTGTATCGCGATAGATGGCGGTGATGTTCCTTCGCTGGATGGCGAGATCCGGCGCCAACCTACGTCGACGTGCGGGGATTTTCCCCAACCAGGTATCTCCCACCAGCGTATCACCGCACCTACCTGGAAAGCTCGCTGGTCTTCCGATACGAGTGGTAGCATGGTGCATGTAAGTAAGTGTGTGTAAGTAAGGAGTGAGGAGAGGATAAGAGGAAGGAAAGATTGCGCGCGGTCCGGGGCCGGATTATAAGGGGACTGCTCCCGCATTCGCCTCTAGAATTCTCCTCCAGACAGTGAATTCGATCTACATGTGAAGCTAGTGTCAAAAATCCTGCCATTGTCGGGACTTGAACGCTAGGACCTCCCGCAGAGCAGGGCGCTTCAGTAACGTCAGTTGATGTCCTGAGCCACCTTTGCCGGTCGTTATCAGATAAGCCGGTCCTTGCCGGAAGTTCGTTATCAGATAAGTTGCTGGGATGGAGCTTGTGATTGTGTGAATGAGAAGACTGGAGGTCTACTCGCTGATTGGTCGTTTCTGTGGAATCATTTTGTGAATCGCATGCAGATGACGTAGCAACACCGTCGATAGGCGGCCATGGACCACGAGAGATTCTTGAGTTATCCTGTTTGCCTGTTCTTAGGAACCGGCAATGGACTATCTCCCATTCCAATACGACGCAACCCGCAAGATCTAGAGAGGCTACGGCAGTATTCAGAGTTTGCGGATGTGAAGCCCGATCCGAAACTGGGCTATAGATTCACAGGAAGAAGTAGTATTTTCATTTTTATTTTATGTGTCAATACCAATACTACGTTTTACTGTGAAAGCGTTGCCCCACATCATTGAAGCAATCACTTTTTATAAAATTTAAAATCAGATTTATTTAGATTTCCACTACATTGCGCCATTTAAACATTACCTTTAAATTCAAAGGAGTAAATGCAAGTTAAATAAAAAATTAACATGATTCTTCTGCAGAATGTATAATTACAATAAAGTAACACAGAATTATACATACATTGTATAATTCTGTGTTACATTAAATATGAGAATTCGTGTCTAAGATTACAAGTGAAAATTAATAAACAAAACGTTAAGAAAACATGCGTATAATGAAGACTCAGATACTAGACGTTGTTTTGTTCGCCATTGTCAAGTCATCTTTTTTGTGATTTTTTTCATGATAACTGCAGACTAGCAGCTTATTATAGTTCTGGAATACTCCTATTTTTCGTCGTTGCTAGGGAACCTCAATCGTAAGTATTTCGTCTTATAGTGCATTACGGTCTGAAGAGTACGTACGTATCTCGTAAAAAGTCGTTGATTTTCTTGGTATTTTAGTTCTTACCTCGACGTTAGGCTTTTTATATTACCATTTTATAATGATCCTGAGATTAAGATACCCATTAAATTATAGGTCACCTAACCTTCCAAGTTCTTTAAGTGTTCAGGGATGAGAAATATGACCCTACGAGAATTTGAAACCCGATCACCCAGTTCGTGGCTAGTTGTGCTTCCTACGTACGAGTTCATTAACTCGACAAATTAAATTGCAGCATCGATGTGAGGAATTACAACTATTATCTTTGTATTTTTTCTCTCTATTCGCATTTTATGGTTTCTCTATCCTTTTATTGTAAAAAAAGCCTAAATTGATCAACTAAGTGAACCCCGAAAATCAGGGAGCGGGAGCAGCCAAAAGGTGACTTAAGACGGGGGAGCGATCACGGGACTGCAACGCCAGGTGGAATGTCATGCAAAATTATACGTGTTGAAGACGTAACAACACTCGGCATCCAATTGGAAACTTCGTTATGACATACATTTTTCGAAAGGAGGCTCCCGTTTATATAACAGTGCCCCTCCCCTCCCAGCTGACCTTGACGGGGCACTACATATAAACGATATTTGGACACCGAATATTTTGTCCACAAGAGCTAAAACCGCGCACGCCCATCGCCTATCGTGCGCGTGAGCGCGTGACCTCGCGGAGGGGCGGGGGCAGCCGAGAGGCGACCTGGGGGCCGCGTCGCCCGGCGGAAACGGTTATTGGCCGCGGGGACTCGCCGGGCGACGCGCGACGTTTACGAGCCAGATAAGCAGCGGCCTCCGCGCGACGTTTACGGCCCGGTGGCCGGCGGTGGCCGGCGGTGGCCGGCGGTGGCCGGCGGTGGCCGGCGGTGGCCGGCGGTGGCCGGCGGTGGCCGGCGGTGGCCGGCGGTGGCCGGCGGTGGCCGGCGGTGGCCGGCGGTGGCCGGCGGTGGCCGGCGGTGGCCGGCGGTGGCCGGCGGTGGCCGGCGGTGGCCGGCGGTGGCCGGCGGTGGCCGGCGGTGGTTCCAAAAATTAAAAATCGTGAACAATTATTTTTAAAATAATTTGCAGGTAACGCAGTCTCCACTACAACGAATTCATTGTGCATTTCTATATGTAGGTTGGCAGATGTAAGACGATTACGCCTACAGAACTAAGGGCTATTGCAATAACTCTTACACTTTATGCGTTAAAAAATTTATACCGCGATGTGTCGTGCCAACATGACGGAAAAGGAAATTCACGCGTTATCCTGTTAAGAGTGTTTTTACTGCGCATGCAGACAGTGATGAGAAGTAGTCTCGTATAATTTCAGGAAAAGATGTTTCCTTTAGTGACTGCTCAGAACGCAACGAAGTGAAATGTGACGTAATAATCAAAGAGGAATGTTTGCATGCAGGACATGTGCGCAGAGGTCGTCATCTAATTTTCTCGTTTTTCATTCCATTTTTGAAATATTTTCTTTGACTGTAATGGAAATTCGTTTTATGTTTCGTATAATAAGAGCTTCTTTATTTGGTGTCAAGCTACATGTAACTTTATTACCAACGATTCTATCTTTGCACTTAATTTGTGCGTAATTAAGTATTGACTTGAATTATTTCTGCGGTTGTAGAATGTTTTATAGACCATTTCTGCAAGTACATCCATTACTAGGAAAACTTGAGAATCGATTTTATCGGTAAAGTGCTGCACACAAGCACAAAGCGAAGTAAAACAATTTGATATAAATTGACTTAATATTTCCATTAGAAACGGTAAGCGGTGTTACATCACATGTCTGAACTACTTCCCTCCATTTAAAATGTTGTCACTCAAAGATTTTTGCTTGAAGTTGTCTAAAAGAGAAAATCTAAAGTAATGTATAGTATAAGACAAAAAATCATTAGATAACTCTCATTCTAATATATTTTTCTTTATTGTAAACAAAGTATAACTAGATAGTCCGAACTAACAAGAAATAATTCAGGATTGAAAAAATAAAAATTAATGTTTATAATATTATTTTCGAAAAATTTAAAAATAATAAAATGACTAAGTAATACCTGATCGTGAGATGATAACATAAAAAAGTAATTTTTTGATTATTGGGTGTGTGGAATTTTAATAGTAGTTAATTGAATTATTTTAAAATTGAATTTCCGTAATTAGTTTTTTTGTTTACAAATTTGCAATTGCCATTTTGAATATTGATGGTAAAGCTACCGTTGAACAGAAATAGTACTATTCGAATATGTCTTTCTGAAGAGTGTCTGAAATACACACACACACACACACACAAACACTCTGGTTGTCTAATATAGTCGTTGCCGGCCGGAGCGCAAAATTCTGATTGGTTCCAGATCTCTTTATTTCATTACGCATGGCTGTACCAGTTTTTTTTATTGGTTCTTGGCTTTGAATGTGCTTCTCAGACACGACTGTGGGGCGTTCTCTTTCAATAGCTCCGCCTGTAGTCGCGCACAGCGAAGGCGCGCGCAGAGGCTGGTGCGTGGGCGCGCGTGCCCCGTTCAAACAGCGCGCGCGGAGCGGCAGCGGGCCGCTTGGCCCGGGCGGCGCGCGTATAAGTTACGAGGGCCCCCAGCGGCGCCGGCCATTGGGCGCCCGCAGGCCCCGCCCCGCCTCCCTCCCCCGCCCCCGACGCCCACGGCCACGGCGCGGTTCCGCTCCCGCCCGCGAGGAGGCGCTGGCGGCGCCACGCCCGGGCACCGAACCGGGACCTCGCCGCCGCTACCTTGTCTTCGTCACCGCCGCCGCCCCCCTTGCGGTGAAGCCGCGAAAAAGTTTCGGCCGGAGAGGTTTTTGTACGCAAGTCGCAAGTCTTCTCGGTTTTACTTCAGGTGCTGTGTAGCCTGTGTCTCACGATGTCAAGGAAAGCTTTTTTCTTGCTTGTTTGAGAGATTGATTGATTTGTCTTTCTGTTTCTTGCGTGTTAATAGCTTTTTTTCGTATCTTTGCAAGCATTTAGCATTAATGAACGATGATTATTCTTAGCATATGTAGTCGCAATTCCGCAACTAATGTCAAATGGCTGATGCGAAAGAAACCGTTGGCTGAGTGACAATTGTAAAGACCAGCTGCTCGGATTAATCGTTTCTTAATTTTTCTCCGATTCCAGGCGCATGCTAAACCAGTAAATTGAACACTAGATCAAGGACTAACTGAGATTCTTTTTACCATCCTGTTTCACCCCAATCCGTAGCGCTGGCTATTAAGCTGACCCCCCTATCCATAATGCCCATTCATCATTATATCGAAAGGCTTACCAAAGGTCGGATTTGTGCTGTGATGCGAAATCTTAAAATCTCCCGAAAGAAAAAGAGATACTTCCCTCGTTAATTGCAACTTGCTTTACTTTGTTGTATGCCCTATACTTAGTTGAATGATTAATTAGTGTTAACGAGCGCGTCAACAAGGTGATTAGTTCCGTAAGTGTCGTGCTTTTTTTGCCGTGGGAGGTAGCAGTTTCCCCGATCGATGGCAAGATACGGAGCGGACTTCAACGTTAACTTGTGTGGTTTTTCCCTCAACCAGGTATCTCTATCCAGCGGGGCACCCACCCACCTGCGACAAACTCTAAGTTTCCGACAGTTTCATTTGGGTGGTGTAGTACTTGTAAGTGCAAGTACGTGTAAGTAAGGTAAGAGGAAACGACAAAGAAGATGAAGGAAAGATCACACGTTTGATAGGTTACTGCTCTGGCATTCGCCTGTTGATCGGAGGAATCATGAAATCACGGTTTTGAAGTTTATAAGCAGATTTTTTGCAACTCAATAATTGGATTGCAAATTGTTCTCTCAAATATATCAAATATGAAAACATCTGGACAATTAAATGAACTTTATTACAAGGTCTCTGACAATGTGTAAAAGAGGAAACTTTAGTTTCTTACCTTCGTAATCTAAGCATGGTACTTCGTCACTAAAAGTGTGTGAGATATAAATGATGTATTTGTGTGTACATAGATGTCTATTTTCCTCGTCATGTATAGGCCAACAATGTGTGCGTACTTTTGCAACTAGTATAAAAATGTTGTGGAAGCTTCTTTAACATAATTATATTTTCTCAGAGCAGATTGAAAAACTCAATAAAGAATGTTGAATAAACAAATGGTGTTTGGGCACGAAGATCTTGCATTGATGTAGAATTTGCCTTCGACAAATAATAGATAAAAGGTTAGCACATTATTTAGACTCGTATAGCCTTTGTTGTGGGGATAGTCGTTAACGATGATAATAATTTTACCCTTCACATCCCTGATGATCAGGTGATTGTCGAGAATGAACAAAATATAGATTATATGATAAGGTAATTCAATGAAAAATATACATCCTTGGGATTTAAGAATAAATCTATCGAAGTCAGAACATGTTGTTACTGGATCTCAAGGACCGCACTTGAAAATGGTAACAGGTGCATCATAAAGACAACATATTATAAGTAACTTGGTGTATGTATATCAAAGGAAGGTGGATTTTCAGAAGTAAAACATAGGATTTCTGATGGGAGAGAAGTGACAACACAGTTGAGTAGTGTTTTGTATAGTCAAAAGAATCCAAGGACGACAAAGATAAGAATAGATGAATTCCTCGTTCAAAAGTACGTATTATTTAGAAGTTTAGACTCTAAGCCAGAGCGGGGAGCAACAATTAAAATCAACGGAAATGAACTATTGGAGACGCAGTTGTGGCCTTACATTAATCGGTAAAGATAGCAATGTTAACAAATCAAGTGAGTATTGACATTGACACAAGGGATGTAGGTGATGTTAAAATATTGAATTGGTATGATCATACCCAAAGATAGACGGAATACCATTTTAAAGTGATTATCTCGAAGAAACGGGAAGCGTGGCAGTCCAAGAAAAACATGGGAAAGGAAACAGAAAAAGGCACGAAGGATTGCGCTCTTCAAAAAGAAGATTGGGAAGTTCGAAGGCCTGGCAACTGGATTGCGAAAAGCGGCGTCAGTTGTAAAGAATATCGCTAGTACTACTACTTCTATATTTGCTCAGCGTATGCCCCAAATTGCCTTGTATAAAAAATTACCTAAAACCAGATTAGTCAAAAACTCGTTTTCGGAAGTGCTACCGCGCGTGTTTTGCATTTTAGCTCTCAGATGTCCTGATATATTAGTGAAGGCCAGGGACGTGATCGTTCGAGTTACAAAATTAAATTCTGAGAGTTACTCTCATTTCACACCAAGTTTAATAAAAGCCTACTGAGCTCGTAATGTGCTCGAGTATTAAATGAAAATTTACGATTATAGGATTGGTGTTGTAAAAACCGCTAATCCGTTCTATACCTCATTTTTCCTATCTTTTAATCTGTTAATGTTTGTCCAACTTCAATCTCGTATAATCTCACAACTAAATAAATAGTGAAGCACGTACTGATCTTTTGATATTCTTCCTCTTTTTACGTATTTTCTGCAATGACTCCAAATAGAGCTCTTTCACTGTTATATACGAAGAACGAATGTAAGTTAATAAATCATATAATCATTTTAAGTTAGGCTTCTAATAATAAATTAATGAAATTGCAACAACACTACCCATCTACCCTTGAGTTCTGGAATTTCACTTAAGATTGCTAACATAATTTGTGATATTCTTAATATTTGTGTATGTAATCTTATGCCATGCGATCTTTAAAACTTCCGTTTTGTTGCTATATCAGTATTAATAGAAAATCCTCCCTTAGTTCGTGATTGTTGATTATGATGATGATAATGATGATAATGATGATGGTAATGATTCCCGAAGTCGGTTACCGAGCGCAGGTTTACGCCTTTTGTCCTTCCCTCTCTGCCCTGCGTTGGATAAATGATTACAACGATGATTTTGTATTGCCTTCCACAGCTTGGATGATTATTGTGAGGATTAAATGGCTGGGATAATGTTCAGCTGTAAAAACCGGTGGTAAGGGAAGCCAATCACATCTGAGCCACGAGAAAACAACACCAGTGTCTAATGCTGGTGTCAACCCGATGCATGGGGACGTTGTTACAAACGCTTGGAACCTTTGATGCAGGCCTAGTTTTATGAACGAAAGTTTTAATATGTACACATGAGAAGATTCTATAAATGGAATTATTGAATTTAGAATAAAAAGATTAAATGAATTAATAATTGACCGAAATAGTTTTCTAGTGTGTTTCAACAATCTTTATTAGATAATTGTGGTCCATTTTTATTGACTTTGCACATCCCATTTCATAATCTCTTTACTTAATTAAAACATCTTCTTTTCTCCCCGCAGTACTTTTAACGAATGTTAAGAAAATCTAATAATATATACGGAATGAAATACATGAATATCATTTAAGTACTTACGGGCTCCCGTAACATCCCTGGATGACCGATGACAGACGACTTTGGGACAGGTCGATGAATACGGGACATTCATTACACCTCATTGCGGGTTAAAATCCATTACTCATGAAATGGAGTGGATATACTGAGCACTGTGAAACCGCATCTACTATTAATCATGTTTGCTTCATTGAAAAGCACTAATTTTCTTTTAAAGGGAATTGAAATCGAACTATAATAAAATCGTACTAAACTTTTCGAAGTGAATGTATACATATTTATTTATTTGCTTTTCTGTCTGCAGATTAATTAAAAGACAGCAGAATATTAGGGCCCCCTTGATATTGACGATGATCTTAAAGTAGTCTAATAAATGATATTTCTTGAGTGTAGAAAGAAAGCCCACTTCGTGATGAACGATATCTGATCAACAATCTCCGGTTCATTTTTCTTCAAATGCAAAACGCAAGTACTTCCTGATCTATAAACCTTCCCGTCACGTACGAAATGTCTAAGGCAGCCATTGTGCGAGACTCGGGGCGTGGAGAGAATCGTTCTATCTTTTATTGCTGTGGGCACCCGGAGGTAACGGTGAGGCGTGTAGATTGTTGCATCTAGGCTTACAGAAAGCAGCGCCGTCGAGATAGCAACACCAGCCCTACCAAACCGCGACGCGGCGCGGCGCGGCGCAGATAGCCACACCTCGTGGGCGTCCTGTCCGGCTGACTAAGATCTTCACGAATGGGAACCTTTACTACCGACCGCTTCAGTGACCGTCATGCCTGTAGTTTTTGAATAAGGCATCACAAGATCATTGGCGATATCTTCCCTCCATTGCACAGTGTGCGGCGGTCATCGGTCTACAATGATTCGCGTGGCTGCTTGCAAAAACTCTTCATTTATATGCCAGCCTTCCGATGCAAGTGGCTTGGGAAGTGGCATGATCGCTTTGACCTTTAACCCGATGAAACGATGTTGTGAAGTGATAGCTTTCTTTTTCTTCTTCTTCTTCTTCTTCTTCTTCTTCTTCTTCTTCTTCTTCTTCTTCTTCTCATTATTATTATTATTATTATTATTATTATTATTATTATTATTATTATTATTATTATTATTATTATTATTGCTGTTGTTTTATTTATTGAAATATTTTATTGAAAAATTTTACTCATTTACTTATTTATGTTGCCCAGTTAATATTACGTTTGTTACAATATTAATTAATATTGCTATTTCAAACATTACATTGACTTTACAAACCTGGGTTCGATATATAATACTTTACCTTCTTATTTTACTATTATATGAGGACGTGCGACTCTGTACAGGGCCGCAATTCCTGGAAGTTCTGCTGTATTTTCCTGTTATTAAAAGTATGATGTCAACTTCTACAAATTATCAACCTTTTTACTTTGTTTGATAATAAAAAGTTAACATTTATTCTACAGATTTACATTTTTTTCTTTAAGCTCATTCATAACTTGAAATATCTCTACTTTTTATATTGGAAAATTTCGTACGGTATTTCTTTCTTATAAATGTCCGCAGCTGACCGAAATCTTACCTCTGCTTTAGCTAAAATAATTGAATTTACCATGCATATTTTGTACACATTTGTGCCTTTTTGTCTACCTATTTTAAGTAAAATAAATTCCTGAATTTCCAAGCTCTACCAATCAACTGATCCTAAGGATATGACTAAAGACGAAATGGGGAAGCAAGATCTGCGTTCGATCCATGAACCATTGTACTGCTCCGACATATCATTGCAACTGGTCAGAGAAAACCTTATAAAAGATCGATCCAAGCAGCATGTCTCTAGAATTCTCATTCTAAGTGACCTTCCCAGCTACTCACTCATAAGCTACGAAATACGCCACTCGTCGGGACTGAAAACGTATGACTTCCCAAATTAAGCAGCTTCCTTCCCAAGTTTCCTGTACTAACCATCAGGTGAGAAGATAACTTTTCGAACACATGTATTGTGCAACTGTTTGCATTATTATATATTTATTGTCTCTTGCAGGACTATTGACATTTGGTGCTGACTCGTGCCGATTTTTCGTTCCACATGTTTAAATTCTTTTTCTAGTTTCGACGTTCTTTATCGAGAAGCTTTTGCTGTATTTGTGATTTCAATACAATTTAGAGAATTCATATTATTGAAATGTTTGTAACTAATTCTTATTGAGTAGTCAACAAGTAAAAGCCATTGCTGGTTAATTCGCATTAATTAATACCCATTAGTAAAGTAATGTTTATGACTGCTGTTTAATAGAATTGGTTCGTGTTTCGTAACCATTACAACAGAGTTATGTGTCATTAAATCGTACTGTTTTTAGTATATGTAAATTGTACGGTTTTCAGTGTTCTTTTTAAGAGACATTCTTAATATAGGATATTAATGTTTCTTTTTGATCTCAACTTTATCAATTCGACGTTATTAGCAGCATTTTTGTAAGTTATTAAATCAACATTCTATAAAGAAAAAATATATTTTCAGTTCCTTTCATGATTGTATAGTTATGTTGCACCTTCTTTAAATACAGTAGAAGATTCTTTGAGGAGTATTAACGTGTGTGTTAAGTCACCCTCCTGCCTTCTTGCCCTATCGTAATGAGCTGTAGGGAATCTTGAGTATACGGGTGCTCTTTTACCACGTTGACACAAGGCGGAATGGAAAAGTAAGGGTCAAACGAAACACGTGTCGCCATCGGACAGCTTCATGTGAATATACACCCTGCCGCCGCCGTAAGCACTCTACACTACTAGCACCAATCACACGTACGTTAGATAGGATTGGATGACCGCCCGTCCGTAACAAAGCTGCTGGAGAGGAATCCGTTGTCTTCGTAACGGGGGCCGTTCTTCTACCGCACTACCGCTCATGGGAGCCCAGGAATCCAAGAGTGCTGCCTGAGTTACAACGCCGTCCAGGAAATTAACTTGGCCGTCGCCGGATGTGAGGGTACTCCGGATGCGCGTCTGCGATCGGAAATTGAATTTTTGACGTGGGCCGGCGTCTGCCGTCGAGGCACGCCGGGGCTGTTTACGGCGCCGGATGCCGGTATCTCCGTCGCCGCCGCGTTTCCCCCAAAGACGAAATATCATGTTGGTGTTGTTAAATGCGTCTTGTCGCCGGTGGACCACCACCCTCGTTTCTCACGGCGGCCGGGAAATGGGCTGTATATATCGATGTCAAAGTCGATCGATGCGATCGGCGCACCTTGGCGGTGACAGTGGCGGCGAAGGCGGCGGCCCCGATGGGCACAGCTGTCGCCGGCCGACACAGGTATTAGAAATGCAGATAGGGCGAGGCGGGACAGCTCAGGATGAGGAGAGGGAGTGGAGGCGTTGGCGGTGGGGAGCGGCAGTGGTGGAGCAAGTGTGGTGGGTGACACTGGTGACGAGAGTGCAAAGAAGACATAGTAGTAAAGTTAATGTATCTGAGGGAAACACAATAAATTTATATATGTATGTATGTATGAATGTATTTGGCATATTGGGTCGTTGGTCGTACTTTGCCGGCCAGCTAACGGTGTTCTCCATGCCTGGACCTAGTTAAATTCCCATGCTTAGGGATAAGTGGCGAACATGATTATAAATATGCATACAATTACAATTTTGATACACGTAGAGAACATAAAATAATTTTCCAAAATTGTGATGCATATTTCCCAAACGATAGAGCTGCACAAGTAAGTCACTTTTACTGTCAAACTGTGAAATCGAAATAAGTGACTTTTACGAAGGATTATTGTCTCTGTATTTACCAAGTAAATTCCCTCTTTAACGGATGCCTGATGGTGGTATTGGTGTGGGTGGTAAAAGAAATGTCAACTGTGATCTCAATAGTAACTGTGTGGATGGCGTGGTACTGAAAGAGTAGTAGTAATGATATGCTTAGAAATTGGGTAGATTTTTCACGATTTACCAGCGCTCGAGAGCTGGAATTTGTCGTTGCTGCTACCCACATTGTTCAAGAAACGGGGAACAATGCCTGGGCGACAGATATGCTTACGGTTGCAGGCGATCACGGTTAAGACAAGAGAACGAGCGGTGGCGTTGGTATGACAGCATATCAGACTGTTATATCTAAGTTCGCGGTTCAAACTTGATTGAAGCCCTGAATTTTTAAGGGCAAAAAAATCCTTTGTACGCCTTCCTTCGGAGGAACAGTAAAGCCGGCTGTCCCATGTTAGTAGATTTACTGCACGTAAAAGATTCTCAAGCCTAAATGAAGCCTCTGAGCTAAATTCAAATCGCATGTTTTGTCGCGCAAGTGATATCTCCTTCCTCGCTAGTGGGTAAAAGGGGCATAGCGAAATTTGTGTGGTAGTCGGAAGAGCGGGCCTGATGGCCCGAGTCTCGTCACATAAAATAAGACCTAAATTCAATTCAATTAAACAATTGTTAAGCTAGACTTGCGAGCATGGCTTGGTCGTGGGCCCTTTGTCGAAGCGGCTGCGGTTGTTGTGATAGCTGTTGTGGCATGTGGTGGTGGTGGTGGAGGTGGTGACGGCGACGGCGGCGGAGGCGATGGCGGTGGGGCGACGCGGCCGCAGCTGCGTAAGGCGGCGCAGGTGACAAGTCGCGCGATACGATCGCTGGCCTCAACGCTGCTGCTGCCGCTGCCGTTACGTTGATGTCTCCGCCACCGCCGACATTACCACCTCCTCCTGCACCCTCACTACCCCCCTTTACAGCTTCCCGTTAGCACCACCTCCACCTCGGCCTCACCACCGCTCTCCTCCGTTACCACCATCGCCTCCACAACGCAGCCGCCGCACCAAGACCTGCACCTCCACCACCACCTTCACTGCCTCCGCCACCGTTACCGCCACCACCACCACCACCACCACCACCACCACCACCACTATCATCTCAGCCGCCGCTGCTACTATCGCCACAGTCAACGCCATCATCTTCCCTCAGTTCCTTTCGCCGCTCTGGCTGCCATTGCCTTGGACATTGCCTGCGTAGACGCCATTGCCCTACGACGCTCTGTCTGCTGTCTCCCTTCTCACACGTTACCGTCAAGACAATGTCTATGCACGGATGATTTTAGAGAAGTACCACCAGTTCCCATGAACAGGGAGCCAAATAAAAATGGAGTCAAATACTTCATGCTTTTTTATATTTCGTTTGTTAAATAGTGCTTTTATTGTTAAGCTTTATTTTGTTCTGAGGGAAATGGCCTCTTTATTATGAAAATGAAATTACTATTTTCATAATCATATTCAGTAGAGTAGCTTATAATTTACACTTGTTTTAACCGAAATATATTCTCTGTTTCAAAATATCAAAGTTAAAAGAAAAAAACTTGACACGAATCAAGACAAAATCTCGTTTATGTATTTAAAAAACGATTACGGAAAAGTTGAAATAAATTATGTAGACATCAATTTTTAATAAATTCTCAAATTGTAAAATATTTTAATGTAACTTGTCGTCATATTCCAAGAATCAGTTCTTAATTTACCCCATTCGGGGAGCAGTTTGGGATTAACAGATTTTTCCCAGCTTTGCTTTTTACTGATCTATCTTGGTGTGGACTTTTAGTTTGGTTTAGAAGGACCTCTTCAGAAATGAAGTGTCAAGAAATTAATGAGTCAGAGGTTTGCAACTGTGAGGGATAATTCCAAAGATGCAAGTAGGAAAGGATGGGGGAGAAAGTTACCCGGTTACCTCCTCGTTAAATATTGACGTTAAATAAATATAAAGCACTATATTAGACAAAAAGTCTAAATAGAAGTAATTTTTGTGTGTTTTGTTTACTACGTCGCACATGCTTAAAACCGCACATTTACGTAAACCAAATTTGTATAATCCCCATCTCTCCTTCTGCCAACGCCCCTCTCGTTGCCCCTGCCTCTTCCCCTTTCCCCGCGTCGCCCGCCTCACTCGTTTCTCTCTCGCTTCTCTCTCGCCACCGCCTCCGCTACCACTCCCGCCTCTCTTCTAGTCTTTACCTCCGGCCTCACTCCCACACACTCAATTATAGCTTGCACTTGCCCTTCCGTGCCAGTCTCCATTCTCACTCCACTCATATCGCCATCCGAGCCCTCTCCGCCCTCACTCTTTCTCTCTTGCGCTCGTAAGCCTGGCATGAGCTTCCCCGTCCTCTCTCTCTCATCCATCCACTCATCCCTCACGCACTCTCCATAATTCACTTTCCATCACATCACCCTCTCTCTAGCTCTCCTTCTCCCTCTCACCCTTTCTCCATCCTTCACACTCTCGGTCCCTCTCACTCTTAGTCTCATCCTCTCCATCCTCATCCACATCCTCGATCTCGCCCACTCCCTCCTTCTTTCCCTCTCCTTCACTATTTCACACTCTTACCCTTTCCCCACTGTCTTCTTCCTAGTTTGTCTCTCTTCCTCGCCCTCCAGCCGTCCTGTCGCCCGCCGCGCCCGCCTGTGCGTCTGTCTGGTGCCGTGCGAAGCGACTCCTCCCCGTCCGTGGGCGTGGCGCGGCGCGGCGTGGCGTGGCGCGGCGTTTCCCGTGAGGCGCGACGCGCGCGCAGGCGAGGAAGGTGTCGCCGCTAATTAGGCGGTCGCCTCCGCGCGCCGGACAGACAGACGGACAGACGGACACGCCGACCACTGCTGGGCAGGCCTGCGCCTTCGCTCCGCTTCCTCCATCGGACGCGCTGACACCCGGCGACGACTGCTGAACCCCGTCCACTGACGCGGTTCCCAAGGAAGAGAAGTACTCCCGGGCGCGGAGTTCCTATTTCATTTCTTTTAATTGAGACCGGCAAAGGTGGCTCAGGCCGTCAACTGATGTCACTGCGCTTCCTCTAACTGGGAGGTTCTAGGGTTCGAAATCCGACGGGGGAGGATTTTCGACGATTAATGTAACCACGTAGCTAGGTCGAATCCAGCCGCTGTCTGAAGAAGTCTAGCGGACGGTTTTGTGATCGGTAGTTTTGCAGTGGCTTCTCCGACCAACGACGGGCGAATGCCGGAGCAATACCCTAACAAACGAGATACCGACTGCGCGCGATCATTGCTTCCATCTCCTTGTTCCATCTTCAACCCTTACATACCAGTACACTTGTCGGGAGCCTAGAGCGTGTTTCGGCTTGTCTGGTACTTCGGTACTTCTCGTGATAAAAATCATGCACTACTTTTACGGGTGTAATGACCTTAGCTGTTGACGTGCCGGGTATCATCAATCAATCAATCAACGAATCCATTTAATTGAGTATTATAATAAATATATCATGTTTAACAATTTTTTATTTATATTAATTATTCTATAAATAACAACTATCTGGAATCTTAACAACATTTTGAAATTTTTAAATGAACACTTTAAAAGAGAAAATTGCTTTTTCTGGGCCCTAACTTGGGATGGCCAGCATTTTGAACATTGGTACGGAATTGAGGGTCTGCGAAGGAAAACGGAATAAACCGAATGCCCGCAACTCAATGACGTCTTCTCCGATCTGGTTGGCAGAGGTCGCTTTCTGTGCAGAGACAAATGTGTTCTCGCCAGCTTGAAGGAAGCTTGCGGAGGCCGTACAGACTGGTTTTCGGCAGCCTTTTGAAGGAATCTTTCTCTGGTACAGAGGCGTGGATTCTGCGAAATGCGGAAAAGAAGTCTTTTGGACACAATCTGGTTTGTGCCTGGGGTCGCGGAACAAGTAGCCCAATTACTGACTGGTGCTCATCTGTCGCGTCAATTTATTTGCCTTCACTGGAGCAGACTGCGGAGATTCCCGCGTTTCCTCCAGAGCCTGAGAAGTACTTTTTCTTATTTATGGTTTTGACAATACAAGGAAAAGTATTACAGAAACGAAGAAACTCACTTAAAATGTCAACAGATATTAGAAATGCAGAGAAACATGAATCACTATTTACATGTTGCAAAAAAGTTACTGAACATATTTTGCTATAAAATACAACCAGACGTGCATTTAAAAAAAAATTTAAACGTATAGGTTGGAAATATTCACCTACTTTAGCAAGGCATGCAGTAGTCTATGCATCAGGGAGCTATCTGGAGTGAACCTCTGAAGACGGAAATACATTAGCATCCTTATTAGGTGAAATCGAATTTTCTGCGGAGATATTTTAGATCAGCAAGAACATTGGGTCGAACAAGACAACTATACGGAGGAAAAATTCTAGCTTAGCTCATTTGTATTCTTTTCTCTACAACTCCAAAACGTGGAAGCCCAATTTTGTTGACAAGAAATATCATCCAAATGTAAATCCTTGTTACCCTGAATTGTTTGGAAATGTTGGATATGTGGAATGCTTTTTAGCTGTAACGTGTTATCGTCTATTGTTCACGGATATAACTGGTAAATCATACAATGTGTACCAAAAACTATTGCTAAACCTGACCTGTCTCCTTATTCTTCTACATCCCAGGATTGGGTGTCACCCCCTAATTCGGGTCTCAAAAAGCATTTTCATCCCATCAATACCTACTCTCCTGGGCCCTCCAAACATGGGGGCCCAATACCCTGGCATCTTTTTGAGAATTCTATTGTTGCTCGTTCTTTCCAAGTATTGTAACTATTGCTACCAGTTTAATGGTTTTTGTTCTTTCACATTTATTTAATTTATTTAATTAGCCTACAAATATCCCCCAGTGGGGCGAAGGCCTCCTGTCTGAGCAGGGATGATAAAGCCGCACGCCTTCGGACGCTCAGCTAGGTTGGTGGCGCCGTGTCTCTTCCGTTGTCCGTAGGCTTCTCCATGTCGTCCTATCTTTCGCCGTTCTGGTCCAGGTCCCGCCCGCTGCTTCACGGAAGAAGTCCGCCCGTCCCTTCTTTGGTCGCCCTGGGTGTCTCCAGCCTTACCTTGGGTCCCACATGATAACTGTGTCATTCACATTAAACATGTGCAATTCTTTATGTGTCTACTTGCTTAAATTTCGGTGTTTTCTCGTTTATTCCCTGGTATATAACAGAAACTATTTCTGAGCTCTATATTATCTCATCTTTCTTTCTAGTGTCTATGTTTCTGATCCTTACATAAAAGTCGGCTCTGCCATTTATTTATGTAATGTTATTAGAGTGGTCTTAGATGCTTTCGTTTCCTACTTATAGTACCACACTTACACATTCACATAAGAGAAACTACAGCCGATATAAAATAAGAAAACTATTCTATGTTCTTATTCTCGATCGCAAGTTTAGTGCAAGTTGCCCCGTGAAAGCCAATGCTTCAGTATTATTCAGTATGGTGCAGTCCGCAACCACGTGTTAATTATGAGTATATTGTTCTTCAGATGGAGGATGTTGGTCTTAGCAATGATTCCTTTTCGTCTATTCTGGTCATTAATTTGTAATTTAAAGGATGATTTTCCATTGCGCCGAATGACCGTCACGACACAATATGACTCTTGGAATACTGCAAATGGCAATACACGAGAACACATATGGTCTTACACGTCACAGTTTTCGAGTCGAGATACAAATATTTTTTCCTTCCTATTCACTTCTGCCCCCCCCCCCCATCCCCATCCCGTGGAATTGTAGGTAGAGTCTATGATTACATACCTCTGAAAGTTATTATGAATGGATATTTTGTTAACCTATGAATAATCTAACCTAATATAATGTAAGGTATCTATTAAAATTCATCCTGTCTGTCTTTGTAGCCTAAGGAACCGTTTTCGGTTCTATTTGTACGTAAACGAACTTGGACTCTGGCGATAACAGAAGTAAAATATATTTTTTCTTCTACATCTTCAATGAACGTAGAAAATAAATGGTGAGTTAAATCAAACATATTGAAATACATTGCACGCATTTTCATTCCAGTGAAGCAATTAACGAGATTTTATCTTTGTGATGTTGTTATTCTGTAATAGGCAACGCGTTAGCACCATCTAGGTTCGTTAACGTCTTCTAAATGAATTTTCGCATAAATCTTCGATAATCTTTCCGCCTGAAAATCGTGAATTAATTTTAAAACAGATGAATGATGATGAACTACTCGCTAATGGTGATGGAACTGATGACGTAGATTAATGTAATCTGGTCAAGGCCGACGCCTATCTTAAGCGCCTAAAGGTCTTTCCAGCTTCATGTATGTTTTTCACATTAATGTAGGTCCGAATATAAATTATTTTAATTCGATAGGGATTTTTATGAATATACAAAATAAGCAAAATCTATTTTAATTTGTTCCATCAATAATTTATTTATTATTATTTATTTAATAGGTAATTATTACACACGATTTGGCTTACTTGATTCTATGTGGCTAGGCCGAAGGCCTTTAAGCCATTACAATACCTACATCCTTTCGCGGTGAATACCAGAATTCGAAAGATTAGAACGCCAAAGGATGTAGGTATTGTAATGGCTTAAAGGCCTTCGGCCTAGCCACATAGAATCAAGTAAGCCAAATTGTGTGTAATAATTACCTATTAAATCAATAATTTCAAGAAAGGGTTCATTCATTCATTGGAGTCATCATTTCGTATTTTGAAACAAAACTGTTGGGGATAAAAAAACGAGTAAAATACATGTTTATGAAGAAAATCCATAAATATTTTAGTAGGTATTGAATGCAGTAAATTAAATACTATTTTGTGCGATGTTTATTGCGTACACATGAGAAAAATTCTTGACTTTCAAAAGTGTAATTCTTAACGTTGCGTTTGAATTTTAAAGATTTCTAAAAATAATTGTAAAAATTTATAAGAGTTTAAAGTTAGCAAAACAATAAAACATTTTAAAAAAATTCAAAACACTAAACGAGTTGTTACAAAAATTTAAATTTGTTCCTCTAACATTATATTTGAACTTAGCTCACGTTCAGGTACTAAAATTTTTGGCCGCGGATATTTATCTCAAGTTTTAATGCTAATATTATTCTTTATTGAAAGGACAACATTTTCAACACGTGTTTTTGATTCTGACATTATTAACGAACGTAAATGAGTATATCCTTCATTCCAGAGTATTGCATTCAAGTTAGTGAATGAAATATCTCACATCAATTATTGTCTTTTTATGATTGTGACTTGTACTTTAACAAGTTTATTTTTATTTCTTGAGATTTTTTTGACAAATATTTCACGAACGGTCGTACGGTGGTAACGGTCGTACCACGACCAGCACGTCACTTTCGGTAGCGCGGTAATATCTGCTGATCGTGAAGAAATCAGACTGCAGGTCTTCGGCCCCTGCAGGTTTTTGCCCGCGACGCTTTATACTTCCACGTATCACTCCGTCGTCGACTGGCCTCCATGCGATGACCTGTACTTCCGTAACCTCCTTATACACTTTACATAGCAGAGTTTCGGGCGTGAACTGGCTTCGATGACGCAAGGACTGGGAGGTCCGAGGATTCCAATCCCTATTGTGGTAGAATTTTCGACACTGGCTGTCTAGCTAGGTGAAGTCAATCGCTTTCTAGAGAAGTCTATCGCCCGACTGCTCTCATAGGTAATTTTCCGGGGCATCTTCTGTCAACTTCAATGTCGAAGGCCGGAGCAGTAACCCAACAAACAGACCACGAATCGTGCGCGATATTCCCTTCCTCTTTCTTGCCCTACCCTCGCCTCTTACACACACGTACACTTCCGTGCACTACACTCGCCAGGAGACCAGTGGAGAGCTTAGAACTTGTCTCATCTGCGGCAGTACCCAACTGGTGGGAGATACCTGGTTGGGGGAAACCTCCGCAAGCCGTGTATTTCTGCGTCAGATCTCTCCATGCACCGGGGGAAGGATCACCGCCACCCCCCTAGCAAAAACATGAAGTACGTTTACGGGACAAATGACCTAGCAGTTGATGTGTCCGGAAACAATCAATCAATCACTCGTGCAAGGGACAAGCATTCCGCGCGGAAAAACTCGCCCCTCGCTCCGCTGCTATCATTGGAGGGAGGTGAGTCAAGGAATCGTGGACCGCCGCTCGCCGAATGCGGCCGAGGCGGATCTGGAGGGCCAGGTGGCGTCGGCGCCTTCTGCGAATCGCCGCGTTGTGATTTACAAGCGAGTGCGTCGGAGCGCGACCGCCGCGATTTCTTCATTCACGATTCCTCCTGTGGCGGCGCCGGGCGGCGAGCGCCCCTCTCGGCGCGTCAGGCCTCGGCTGGGCGGTTTTGCCACAGAGGAATCCCGCTTTCTCTTCTTCTTCTTCTTCTTCTTCTTCTTCTTCTTTCGTCCCACTCTCCTTTTTCTGTCTTTCCTTGCCATTGTATCTTTTTCTCTCCCCCTCACTCCCCCTCTCAGCCCCTTTCTCCTCCCTCTCTCCCTTCCTCTCTCTCCCTTCCTCTCTCTCCCTTCCTCTCTCTCCCTTCCTCTCTCACCATTCCTCTCTCACCATTCCTCTCTCTCCATTCCTCTCTCTCCATTCCTCTCTCTCCATTCCTCTCTCTCCATTCCTCTCTCTCCATTCCTCTCTCTCCATTCCTCTCTCTCCATTCCTCTCTCTCCATTCCTCTCTCTCCATTCCTCTCTCTCCATTCCTCTCTCTCCATTCCTCTCTCTCCATTCCTCTCTCTCCATTCCTCTCTCTCCATTCCTCTCTCTCCATTCCTCTCTCTCCATTCCTCTCTCTCCATTCCTCTCTCTCCATTCCTCTCTCTCCATTCCTCTCTCTCCATTCCTCTCTCTCCATTCCTCTCTCTCCATTCCTCTCTCTCCATTCCTCTCTCTCCATTCCTCTCTCTCCATTCCTCTCTCTCCATTCCTCTCTCTCCATTCCTCTCTCTCCATTCCTCTCTCTCCATTCCTCTCTCTCCATTCCTCTCTCTCCATTCCTCTCTCTCCATTCCTCTCTCTCCATTCCTCTCTCTCCATTCCTCTCTCTCCCTCCCTCCCTCCCTCTCTCCTTCTCTTCTAAGAGTGTCTTGAATACAATCGACCAATGGCGCCTCTTTTATTTCATAAATATTTTCAATTGTCGCGGTTCTGCATTAAAAACATAGATGAAGTCGCTATGGGAGTTCGTGTCCTGACGGAAGGAAACGCATAAGCCATGAGCGAACTGACATATATAGATAGATTTATTATTAATTCTGGAGGGATTAGATATGTAACTGTATTATTATTCTGTGGAAACTTGGTAGCAGAATATCTTAACTGCACATTCCTTAAGCTTACATTGACCAACAATACAATACAAAATTATAGGTAATTGAAAATAATAAATAATAATTTTATATCAAATAATTGTATAAAATCACATAAATAATAATATCTCACCAAAGAAACTTATAAACAAGAGCTAGTAAGGGAACAAAATAAATTCCTGAAACACGGTCGCGCGTGAAATGAACCCACGGCACATCGTCACATTGAATGCGCCTCAGAAACATCAGAAAGGCATTATCTTGTGAAATCGAACAGACATGTTCTGTTAGCAGCAAAGGAAGCATTAAGTTATTATTCAGATTATGCTTCGTCGGAAATATTTTTTGCTTGTGAGCTTGAATGGGGTCGCCCCAGAGGTCGATTCCTCAGATTCTAAAGGACATTCATTTCCTTTTGCTTGTTGGGTACTCGTGTTAAACGTGGTCACAGAACCGGGGAGCCACTCGTTTGGATTGACTCTCGCGGGAAGCTTAGAGGGGAACCGAGACATAGTTTGGGAGAACAGCTTAGTTAGGAGGTAGGAGTGCAATCTACAAATCTGACGCGCTTACATGATATTAAGATTAACGTGTTGCGGCAGCACAGTCTTTGAATGCTCGGTGAATAGCGGCAGTAAATTTGCGTAACACCGTGTATCTCTTTGAGCAAAATATATTACTGGCATCGAAAAATATTTATCATAAATTCATCTCTTTAAAACGCGTATGCCTGTATTTGAAGTATGTATGGGTTTAAGACGCACACTTGCAAGGTAATAAAAACGAAAACAAAATAAGAATGACTTCCTAGTGTGCTTACAACAGAGTGTATACAAATGAGCTAATAAATAAACATTATATAATGTAAAGTTTTACCCGAAGGAAATTCTTGGAATGTACTAGAATATAACCAATCTACAATGTTCGACACCCCATGAAATTTATTTTACCATCAGAAGTAAAGAACCTAATAAAAAAATATATCCAAAAGAAAAGCCCCAGGACACAATCAAATTAATAACACATGAAAAATTGTACCCACTCCCACAATAACATGTCAGTAACACCTACAATTCCTCTCTCAGGTTATTTCATATGAATTGGAAAAAATCAAACATAATTCCGATACCTAAACCAAACAAGTCACAAATCATCATAGATAAATAAGCCTTCTACCAAACCTTTCAAAACTATTCTAGAAATTAATATTAAAGAGATTAAACAACAATTATTAACCAATACAAAAGTCATTCCAAATCACCGACTCGTTTAAAAAAAATTAACTGCACTTAGGGATAACCAAACAAATGCATACGGCAAAGAAAAACATACAATAGCAATGACTTTTTATCAATATAAAGCTCGTGATAGAGTCTGTAACGACGGAATAATCCAGACACTTTAAAATAGCAGGAACGGCTAAGTACCTACAACATATCCCTCGTAACAGCAAGATTCCTAATAGTAAGATATATAACCATACTTCCAACCCACATAAAACAGAAGCAAGGTTGCTACAAGGCTCACCATTATCTCCAATACTATTTAATTTTTACACCACAGGCATTTCCTCCATCACCCAGGGCAGTACGACGACAATACAGCTGCATTTATGTCCTGTCGCACCTTACAAAAAGCAATTCAAAGATCCAGCAACAAATAAACGAAATAGCTGCTTGGGGAACCAAATGGAACCAAATCAATCAAACCTTTTTTTAGTAAGACTGCCGCCAACCCGTTACAATTAAGCAATAACACAATTAACTGAACATCACAAAATCAAATCATCAAATACTTAGGATTAAATATTGTATTCACTTGTCTTAAAGTATCTGATTAATGGTAGTCAAGAATCAGAAGAATCGGGATTTAAAAATGCACTACATACGTTTTTCATTTAATATTAAGATCTGAGGCAGTAATTAAATTTATTACTTTGAGGATTGGTTTATAGCAGTAGTGAAACAATTGATCGCGGTTAATGTTATTACCAGCCAAACTGGTCTAAAACGATTGAAAGGCACAGTTAAGTTATTTTATCGCTGACCGTGATCTTAATCCACTTATGATCGGGGAAATTGCGTAACTGTTTCACCATTCGTTCATTTATTGGCGGTGGTTGCCGATTCTTTTTTTCCTCTTCTTCAGAGAGCAGTTCTTTGCCCCATTTAGTCACGTTAACGTGATATCTTCCAAAAAAATAGCCAAAAAATGGCTTAAAAATAGCCTTCTATTCATTCTTCAGTATTCATTTATCTTGCACATCTTGCTCTATAAAATTGAGCTGTCTTCACTTCAAATATTATTTATTTCATTGCTGACGATTTTTACTTTATAAGTTAATTACTTTAATTTACTTTATAATTTACTGGTATTGCTAAGAAAAAATGTACTGATTCATAATCTCAACTTTCTTCTTAATTATTCATAATTATTCGATTATTATAACAATATTTCTTATCGTATAAGAACAATATAAGGTTCTCTTTCAAGGTAAAATGAACTGAATATGTACTACTGAGAATATCGTGCTGAAATATTAATTTGTCTGCAACTTATTGCCTCTATTCAGCACTTCATATTCTTTGTTGTATCTGCTCTGTAAGGTATGAAGTGAGAACAGAATTCTGAAATGCATTTCTGCAGATCAAATTATTTTATTGTTACTCTCTGAATCGCATATCTGTTTCTCTGTGGTTAGCCCCTTAAATTGCACATGTCAGTATTGACAATTAACGTAAAAAAAATAAAAAAAATTAAAATTAAAAATTCTCCTTTATATGCATTAATTTTCCACTTTCGCCAAAATTCTTGATGAAGTGTCTCACTTCATCCCGGGATTCATAACCAATAACTAATTATTTATTTAATTTTGAGACGAAGAAAATTTCTGGTGTATTATCGCAGATTTATTGTTCTTCATTACGTACGATCCATACAACAGTAAGATGGCCATAAATAGTTTCACTAACTTGTTATTTCTAGCAGTTTCAGAACTATTTTTACATATTATATTTTTTGTAATCTCGAGTTCTTATGATTTTTTGGACATACCTGTCATGTCTGGTAATACAAGTAAGAGCCGAAAGTAATTACTGAAAAGTGTATAAATTGCAAGCTAGTTCTTGTCGCAACGAGAGATATTTCTTTGATGTAACTGTCCGGTACAGTGGTTGTGCAGGAAAATTGTCGGACTGTTGTCTTTTCTCTTTTGAGCTTGTATCGCTTGAAAGTTCGCGTTCTATCTACCTCCGGATACCAGAATTCCGCGAATATGCCAGCTTCTAGGTCATTGTTCCAGCTGCTCCCCATCAAGATATCCAGCATAACCGCATGGAGAAATTTCAGTGAAAAAAAGATGAACGCGTTATTGTGAAACAAAACCATTTCATCACTTGGACATCCAGCAAAGCGTGTCCGATATAAAATGTGTGCAAAACTCGAGTCTAATAATGAAGGCGTGGGCTTCCCCGTTTGGAGTGAATGGAATCGAAGCTATCCTATAAGGGAATCGTTTTTGACCGACTGCTTAAGTTGAAGGCGAAAATGGAACATAGTGATTCTGTAAAGAAACGTGATTCAAAATTTCAAACGAGTTAAGATGTTCAATGTAAAGTAACCGTTTTTCAAAGCATTTGCAAATTTCATACAACCGATTAGGCTCTTTTCGCTGACCCCATTACAAGTCAACGACAAATCTATCTTCTCAATTAACATAAAAAAATCGTTCAGATATGACAGTGCCAAATTGTTAACACATTTTATCCGAATACGGGTAAAGGAGATATTTTGTTGGGCAATACTGAGAAATATTCTTAGCACTTTCTCATGTTAACCACCAACTTTTGACAAGTTTTAGAAAAACATTGTAAATCGTCAAGAAATTGCTGTGCAGTAACAAAGTATCTCTCAGATAAATGGCATAAGACAATTTGTTGATATAATTGAAAGGAAGACGGAAGAGAGTATGAAATGACTCACTTGTATTAATTATGTAAGCGAAGAAAGTCATCATTTGACTCGCCTAGCATTCAATTCGCTCCAAGCTCTAGAGAAATTGCCAAATTTCAGTCTAGAGATAGTGCAAACTCGGACGTGCCCGTAGCTACAGCCATCGAGACATTATGGATTGGGGAAATTCTTTTGTTCTTTGGACATCGATGATTTTTTTTGTCCTTGAAATTGCTGTGGGCAGATTTGGCTTTTCGATTTATCAATGTCCTCTGCCTTCAGTCGTTATCTTGATAGAGGGTTTTGAGTTTACTCAATTGCTTAAGGGTATACGCGGGTAGTTCTTAGTTTGCATTCCCAGCATTAAAAGTAAAATTCTGACCTTCTCTATCTTTGTTATGATGATTAATATAATGTAACTATTTAACGTGGTTATATGGAAGAGCAGAAGTAATGGCCTTAATATTTTCATTAAAAAAGACAATTATTATTATTATTATTATTATTATTATTATTATTATTATTATTATTATTATTATTATCATCATCAGAGCCGAAACAGAAGGCGTCGTTTATCACTAACTCCCTCTCCAGGTGGCCAGATGCCGTTGTTATCAGTTTCTTCAACGCCCGGCCGAATGGCTGCCGCGTGCGCACGACTGCAGGAGGGATCGGAGAGGGTGGCGGCTGCGAATGTTCGAATTCATATATTAGACAGGAGCTGTGGAAACTCTTGTTGTGCCAGATTCCAAATTTCTCAGAGATCAGAGCAGTCGGCCGCGTACTAGGACCTCCCGGTCATGTAGTGACATCAGTTGATGCCCTGAACCACCTAAGTTCCGGAACTTGAGTATTACACGACGTTAACAATAACAACAGAATCAGGAATGTTCTTTATACAAAGTTCCATTCAGAAAGTATTTCGAAATTGTCAACTTGAGTTTGGACATCCTTCCCACTTAATAAATTTCAAATTAAAAAAAAATGATCAGCATAAAAAATTAAAAATAAGAGTTTATGAGAATAGATAATACTTTGGGATGTGATGCGATCGTCATGAAATATTTGTTTCGAATAAATTGAGCAAAAGAAACGAAATGGATTTGGGAAGGAAAATGGAACGATACACATCGACGCCCCCTCAAACTGCACCCGAAATGTATCACTGAGGGTAATGGACTTGGGACGTACATGTGAAGCTAGTGTAGACATTGCCACAGCTGTAATACAAATATATGAAAACAACTGTAGTATTGTAATATCGCAAGTTGTAGTCGAGAAGTGCCTTGTTTTGAAGCGGAAGGCGGCGCGGTGGGCGTGGCGGAGCGGCCGGGAGCGCGGGGGTGGGGGTGGGGGTGGGGGGCGTCGACAAAGAAGGCGGGCGCGGCTTGCGCCGGCAGGCGACGACGGCGGGGCGCCTCCGCACCGCGCTTCTCACGCTCGGCGCGCGGAGATGGCCGGCGCGATAGCGGCGCGGCGCGGTGCGGTGCGGAGCGGAGCGGCGTAGCGCGGCGCGGCGCGGCGCGGCGCGGCGCGGCGCGGCGCGGCGCGGCGTGGCGTGGCGTGGCGTGGAACGGAGCGAAGCGACGGGCTGCCTCGCAAAAATGCCCCCGTGGCTACCGCCCCCGCCGCCGCCGCCGCCGCCGCCGCCGCCGCCGCCGACGCTTTGAGTGCGCCGCGCCGAACCGCGCCGTCGCCGCTTCCGTTGCAGGGCGTGCGCCATCTGAAGTAGTCCCCGCCGTCGCCGTCACTGTGCCGTGGTCGCCCTCGTCAAACACACACACACACGCACGCGCGCACACACACATGCAATCACACACACAAGCACTCACGCACACACACACACACACGCACGCGCGCACACACACACGCGAGCACTCACGCACGCACACACACACACAAACACACACACTGGAGTCACTCTCACCACCGCCTTCCCCGCCTCTCTCGTCTCTCACTGTGATTCTTTCTTCGACTCATCTCTCTCCTCATCCCCGGCCTCTCGCCTCGGCGCTAGTCTCTTTACTATCGCTACTGAGGATGACAAAATACATCCAGGTTTTTAAAAGATCGATATTTTCGAACAGGAACATCAATATTATAACATTAAGGTTTTACTTTCGATGTTTTCTTCAGATCGATATATTTGTGCAGAACATGGATGTTTCCAAAAAAAATTTCATGATATTAATAACATTTCCAGTATCTATTTTATTTGTGGATTGCTGTATTGGTTGGACTGAATGCATTGGTGGACTGAATGTATTGGTTTTCATTTTTCAATCGAAAAAAATAATTTTCATGCGTCTCGCTGCTGCCACGGTATTGTCATCACTGCATGTAAGGGAGTTGTTCAACCTTATGCAGCAGGTGGATAACTCGTTCACAGTTGCCATGTTCACACAAAATTCAAAATATCGCTCACATTTGCTCGATCGTGCGTATTGAAAATAAATGTAAGCCGATGTATCTCCATGTGTTATGAACTCTTGCAGCTTGTAAATTGCGATCTTTCTCTTTTGCCTTTCCGCTGTAGACATCGCCAATGTCAACCCTAAGAGATATCGTGAAGGGGCCTACTAATCCGTGATACATGTGGTTCGCACCTCAAATTGACAGTGATGATACGAAAATCTAGATTTGTTCTAAAATATCTGCAAATTAACTGATATTCATTGCTTTTGAACTTTGGAATGATGTTTGATTACACATCTGTATTCACTTTTAAATATTTTCGGATTCATTATATCTTAACGCAGGCAGTGATCAAGAAATGGTAATATATCTAGACTAAAGTAAACTACTCTTATAATATTGATGTATTCAGAATTCATAAAGTAACAATAATATTTGGAAAATGCGTATAAATTATACCTCACCCTCATTATTATTATTATTATTATTATTACTATTATTATTATTACTATTATTATTATTACTATTATTATTATTACTATTATTATTATTATTACTATTATTATTATTACTATTATTATTATTACTATTATTATTATTACTATTATTATTATTACTATTATTATTATTATTTTCATTACTTCTTTACCATTGACGAAGTATATTTGGGCATTCTAGTGTATTCGATGAAAGAGCGTCATATGGGCACTGAATATTTTTTTGTTTTATTAAATTTTATTTGTGTATTCGAATTGGAATGTAATATGATGCAAGTGCAAGTTCATAGAAAGCTACGGTAATCCGGCCTGGGAAACAGTACCGCGTTCTCACGTCGTTCCCTATGTTTTATTCTCACGCTGAGCACCGAAAACAATCACGAATACGATCCGCATGATAGACGCCGACCGAGTCCGTCTGCGCGTTCGGGGCGGGCCTGCGCGATGCCGCGCAAAGAAACGCCGCCCAGGAACAGCGCGGTGCCCGCCTGCGTCGTAATTTATCCGCGCCGCTTGTTCTCCGAGAGCGCGAGAGGTACGAATGGCGCACCTATGACATTCAACAAAATCTTACTTCTTTGAGGTCCGACTTTTTTTGGTTCCGCTATTTTTATTGGGTTATTCACCAAACGTATTTCCATGTACTTAGAATTCAAACTAAAAAAAGAAAGGAAATCAACAGTACATAAAGGAAAGAAAAGGAGCGTGCGGAGGTTCGCTGGAGGTTCTTCGAAGCTGCGCCGGCGAGGCGCAGGCGGTGGCGGTGGCGGTGGCGGAGGCGCGGCGGTTTTATCGCAGGAACCGGTCACGGGGCTCGAACTCACGACCGGCCCAAAAACGGGACACGCGCCCGGCGGGGCGCGTAACGGCCGGGGCCGCTCGCGGCGCTGGCGGCGCCCGCGGCGCAGGCGGAGGCCAAGAAGGCGGCGGCGAGGGCGGAGACGAAGGCGGCAGCGCGGGCGGTGGCGGGGGTTATCGAGGTCCTGGCGAGGGCGGAGGCGAATGAGGTGGGAGAAGAGTGGGGGTGGGAAGGGAAGGGAAGGGAAGGGGGGAGGGTGGAGACGGAGAAGAGGGCGGAGATGAAAACGGAGAAGACGGTGGAGGCGTAGACGGAGCTGGAGACGGTGGCGATTGCGGTAGCGACGGAGGCGAAAGCAAACAAGGCGGTACCCAGTAGAATGAGGTAATGGAGGCGATGACAGGGATGTCTGAGACGATTTAGAAGGAGGCAGAGGAAGTGGTTTTGGTGGCAACACTGCCCGTAGGAGGGCGAGGCATCGGATGGGTAGGTATCGAAGGCTGTGTTGTAGTGTAGAATGGGCGGTGGAGGGTACACGAATTGGGAATATATTTTGGCGAGCAGCTAAACCATTTGAATTAATGTAACACGTACGGAGTGCATTTGCAATTATTCTATTTAAATTTCTTGACACCTGGTGAGTTGCGGGGCCTTCAAAATTGAAGCCGCCGCCCGCGGGTGACATTGTTCTGTACAGCTTCGACATTCGTTTGGTGTTGATCGGAGAAACCACAGCAAACCACCAACTGAAGCATCTGGCCGCTATCATTCTCCTGCAGACAACGGCTGATTGCGACGTAGCTGTTTCGGTAGTGTCGAAAATGCTACCACTGTCGGGTCTCGAACCCTGGAGGTCAGAGCCATCCGAGTGGCAGCAGTTGAAACTCTGAGCGATTTCAGCCGCTAAATGATAATGCGAAGGAATGGACGCGCAAGACGTTAGTACCATGTTATATCCCTCTCCATCCAAGGACATTAAGGAGCTTCTTGGGGCCTTGCTTTCTGGAGTAATAAGTAGTCTGGTATGGAGGGCAGTAGAAGCAACGAAGGCAACGAGGTTGAAGGAGAATCGCCGACAAACGTGTTGCTCTCAATATTTCCATAATAATTCTGGTGTTTAATATCTGATAAGGGTTGATGAAAGATAAGGTGTGCCAAAATTTATAAATAAGTGATACGAAAGTGCGCGAATAATTGTAAGATACGATAGTTATAAGACTGTGCCTTATTTATTGCATAAAATGAAAATATTTAAATCAATATTAATTTTGTTCACATTATATTTTCTTTTATTTGTTTCATTTGTTAGATGAAATTACTGAAATTATAGTAATTTAGGATTGTTTGTTGCTGGTTAGGGTAACATTTATGAATGTTACATCCAAATAATTTACATATCGTCCAGAATAATTCTTGGATATTTATGAGACCCTGCACGTTATATTTACCCCATTTTACGTAGAGAGAATTTAGTAAAATTTCAAAGTCATTAAAATTCAGCCAAATTAAAGGAAAGTTTAAAAAAGCCCCGCTTTTCCCCATGTCGATGCTTACTAGGGTGACGATTAATGTGTTTATTTCTTCGAAAAAACTGACCATAATCCATCGTTGTCGGTCCCCAGTCAAATTAGACTTAATTGTTGAATTTTATAGCTCATTCATTTTACATAATTTTATGAAAATATATTGGTAGGTTATGTGTTTTTTGGTGAATATTAAATGAGGGATTCCTTAGATTTAGGTCACACGAATGGGTAGTGTACTGAGTGAAGTGAAACGACTGGCCATAAAGTAAAACCTACTCTCTAGTACATGCTGAAAGTATTTCAGTAGTACTGATTCATTGCTTTCCTACACGAGAGCCATACATCCTGGGTACAACTTTACACCTTGGGTTGGTATTTGACTGTATCTCCACATACGATGACGTGTTTCGATTGTATCGTACATATTAATGTGTTGCACGACACAACAATTTATAAGAAAAACTTACCAGCAAGTTTTAACGTTTCTGCGCCTTGAATTATTATTCGAGTGCTTTATTTTACAATATTCACAAAAAAGACGTCCTTTCCCCTCTTTTATGACATTTTTATCTTCCTTTGAAAAATATCACAATCACATGAGCCAGTACTTCTTTACTTACAACTAAAAAGCAACTCCTTGTTACAATTATGCTGTCGAAAACTTGAACGCATTCATTACTGCCTGAAGTATCCGTACATGTTGATTTCCGAATGAAGCACTGATACATTTACAGATATTTACGTATGTATTCACAGCATAATACTGGTGTGAATTTTTTTCTGTCTCCTTACAGTAGTATAGTAAAAGGGTGTCTTACAGAAATGTTGGCTAGAGCTTGTAATTATAATAATTTTCACCTGACATGTACGTAACTAAGAACATAGTTTGCTGTTCTGCTGTTTGTATGTTTGTACAGCTAAGACGGAAGGTATTCTTTATTTTCATTTTCCCAGTACCAAACAAATGGAAAATTTACAGGTTTTTTACTTATTTTTTTGTTGTCGCTACATTTTTAAGAAAAATAAATCTGAATGTAGAATTTTAAATATGAGATTGCATAGTACCGAACAATACCAATCACTACCAAACTTTAAACGATAAAAAAATTATTTCCTTGAAATTTTGTATTTAAGAAAAGTATACTCATTCAGCTGAGTTAATGGCGTAGATGGCCGCGGAGGCAATATCCCTGAGGAAAGGTTATGGGTCCGTACCCTGTTCATAGCATGAGATTATCGTTATGTGGTAATTGTGGGATTTGTAGAGAAAAAATTATGTTTGCGTATAGCATGTATAGCGTGATTTATAGAGATAGAAACTGTAGGGACTAATAACTACCAAAATAAGCAAAAATGACATTATAAAATCCATTCTTTTAATTATAAATTCACGTTTACAACAACAGAATGGAATACGGATTTCACAACTGTTTTAATAAAAATAAGATAAATAAATAATAAAAAACAAATAATTTTATGGTTAAATTTTCTTGAATTTTCAAATATTCGAGGTCTGTTAGAAAAGTTTTTTATTTTTTTCGAATACCTGATGGATTTGCGTCAAGCACGCTCGCATGAGCCGACATTGAACCTTCTTGGGCATGAATGATTTTTTTCCTCCATCTTTCAGCATCTGGATTCTTGAAAGACATTTCAAAATATCTCCTAAATATTTGCGATCAATTTAATTTTTTTTACTACTCTAGCGTGTACAATATTGAATTCTATTGGCTCAGATTAAACTGAGCAATAGTTGGGAGATAATACTTTTTTCTAGAATATTCGATTGTGTGTCAAAAACGATTTTTTAGATGAATACTTTTGTAAAGTACAATCTAAAGACGCGACGATGACATCAGAAAGAAAACGACTAGTGACATCAATGTCTCGTCAATAGACATACAAATCTTCACATTTTTAGTTTCTTTTTAAATTTTTCATATCACTGCGTCGTAACACAGGTTGAGGTATCATTTGCGAAAGTTGATTCACTTGCCACGGAGTCTTCTGTGTATTATTTCAAAAAGTATTTTAATTTTGGATGTAACTTCTCTCCAAGACGTTAGTTTAAAAACAGAGAGGAGAATGGAGGTTGTTGTGTTATTACAGTAAAATATTAATCGACCTAAATCACTTTCACGGAAATGAGTTTTTCACTTTATTCCCTCTCTCTGCCAAAGAGATGTTAAGACAATTTTCACAGAACGAAGTGAATGAAATCTATCATTTCTTTAGTAAAGTGAGAAAATATTTCGTAATATGCATTTATCTCGAAAAAAGGCATTTAGAAATAGAAAAAAAACTAAACAGAAAATTGATAATGGAATTTCAAAGATGTCATTTGTTAAGATTAATTTTAGAAATCTAGCTTACTTACATGGATAAAAGGGACATTTTGCCTCAGTTTAGACCCTAGTGATCACAATTACGTCTTCTTAATTTATCAGTGTTTTTCCACTAAATATTAATATTTATGAATGAAACGAAATTCAGCAAGGTTTCGTAAAATTATCTTTGTTTTGAGCCCACAATTGTGAAGAATGATTCATTGTAAGAGCGTAAAACGTAGGTATCTATACTAAATAAAGTAGATGAAAAATAAAGTAGGTGATAGTATCACGAACATTCATAATTTTATGTATTACAAGTCAAGTGAAATATGACAAACGTTTCACTGCTTAGAAACAACCTCTCTTTTGTTGAATTAGTTGAAAAAAGTCAGTTTCACATATATTGCGATACTTCATTTTATACAAATATAGTCAACGTAGATAATGAAAAAAGTGATCACACTTTCTATTGAAAAAAGAAACGGAATTACTTTTTATATATTACGGTATAAATTATTTTTTATTAGTGGAATCCCTATTTACGAGTTTGTACAAACAGAATTTAAAATTTGGATATTCATGTTTCAAAATTATTTTCTTTTTTATTCTTGTGAATTCAGATTTTATTAATATTATGAAAGATTGCATGCGTATTGGGTAAACCAACAAAATATGGATTTTTTTAAAAGAAGGTTTGTAATGAACTTAATCAAGATTTGGAAAATTAATGAACATATTTCACCTAAACTCGTGCAGTACGGTACGCTCGTTGAACTTTTGTAGACTAACCTTGAGACCGCCGACGATTGAAAGCTAGAAACTGTGGTTCGTAGAAAAAAAAGATACAAGTGTACTTTTGTATGTTTGATTAATTGTGAACAAAAATGTTTCACTAAGAACTCACTTAAGACATTAACTTCAAAGATTTACGTCTGATTTTTGTTTAAATTTAACAACATTAAAATATTTTATGATGAAAGTATTGAACAGAGCATTACGTATTATTGAAATGTATGTTCTCTTACAACTATTTTTAAGTCTATTTACGCGTATTTTTGAAAACCGTATTAGTGGTCTGTTCGTTGTATAATATCGTATTTGGTGATCCGTTAGGTTCGAAAGATTGGCCATCGCAAAACTATTGTTGTAATCCAGACTCCATCAAACTCTCTGCTAAAGCAACGTAATGATTGATTGATTGATCACTAGTGATTACGAATGCGTCAACGGTTAAGGTCATTAGTTCCTTAAATGAATTTAAGAGCAGACTAAACTAAAGTGCATGTTCCTCGCTCGTGAAGAGGCTGTGATTGTGCCCCGCTGCATGGTGAGATCCAGCGCCGACCTACTGTTGGCGTTTCTCCAACCAGCTACCTCCCACCAGCGGGCACCGCCCCATCCGGAGCATGCTCTACGCTCCCGACCGGTCTCCCGGCAGGTGTGGTAGTGTAGTGTCTGTAAGTGTGAGTGTATGTAAGCGGTAGGATAGGACAAAGAACAGAACGAATCGCGCGCGGTCCGTGGCCCGTTTGGAAGGGTTCTGCTCCGGCATTTGCCCAGTACTGAGCGGAGAAACCCCTGAAAACTACCGATCAGAGAAGCCGGCTGCTAGATTTCTGCTCCAGACAGAGACAGACCTTGACCTGTTTGGCTATTTGACTCGAAAATCCTTGCACCGTCGGGACTCAAACCCCAGGAGCTCCCGGTCAGAGGCGCTGCGGTGACATTAGTTGATGCCCTGAGCCACCGCTCCGGGCTAGAGCAGCAGACGTGGATTAGTGGCCGCGCTGGGGGGGGGGCGGCGCGCGTCCCAGAATCCGCCGGCGCGGCGCACAGTGGAAAATTTTCGCCAAAACCTGGCCAAAAATCGAAAACTCACATTTCGAAAAATAGGTATTTGCATTATAGGGATAGAAAATAGATTAAATTCTGCATTAAATTTCGTTCAACTGTTCCGTTTGTAGCCCTTGCTGTGAGAGTAACATGTTTGTTCCCACTTGATAGAATTGTTTTTGAATGATTTTTTGTATATTTTTTATTTTTTTGCGGTTTTAATATTACTATTGTTATCTTTTACATAAATGTATGCTGCGTATTTTAATTTATTTTCTGTGAGAAACAAAAATGAATATTAACAAAAATATTCAACATATTTCAATTTTATATTTATATTACTTTAATATATAATTACATACATTTTTTTACATATTTGTGTATTAAGAATTTAATAAATTAATTATTGTAGTTAACAATTGTAATTAATAATACTGTATACAAATAAAGCACATGTTTAATAATTTCAGAATAAGCTGTCATTTCGAATTTTTGCAAAATGGCATTAGATCCTTATTTCTAAACATTAACTAAGTATTCGTACCAAATTTGGTATAAATTGATTGATATTTAGACTTATGTCCAGATTTTCCATCATTTTTTCCACTGTGCGGCGCGGCGCGGTTTTTGAGGCGCGCGGCGCGAGCGCGCCAATCGCAATGCCGGCCGGCGGCCGCTGCGCCGCGGGAGTGGCAGCGGCGGTGCGCGGGCCGCCTCGTAAATCAAGCGCCTGGCGAGGAAGCCGCCGCCGCCGCCGCCCGCCCGTCTCTTGTTTTTACGCCGCCCTGCAGCGCCGGCGGCCGAACCGCAACCGAATGAGCGGGGACGATCGCATTCGATTCCGGATTCGATTCTTTTCTTTCGATTCTCATGGAATCGGTATTCGATTCCCTTGCTTGCGATTCTTGCGGGAATCGATTCCAAACTGCCGGAACCACAACCAAATAAATAGCTTCGATTTTTTAAAAATTCATCTGTATCCTGCACATTTTCTATGTTATTGTCGTTTGTATGTATCATTTATTACTAATTATACTAAGCTTTTACAATTTATATTGAGAAAAAATAATTCTCTCAAATTGATAGTTAACAGACAAAACGAGTACATTGTATATCTAAGTTCTTAAGAAATAAATTTTGATGGCAAAAATTAACTGGTGGAATTTGTATTTTGTGGGAGTGATTATTGCACAAGCAAATTTTCTTATAGGTTTCGCAATTTGTTATCAGGATAATTTAAATACAAACACATCGGTTTTCACAAAGGCGTAAGTTCAACAGAGGAGGCGCTTGGACCAACACAATACGGGAAATAATTAAAGATGTGTCGTTAATTGAATACTTTTATTATAAACTGAATATACTTTAATTTATGAATCTCGGGGCCCTCGGATAGCGTCGCTGACAGTCCCTATGGAACGTATTCCGCTGGATTTTCATCATCCTTACCGTTGTATGGAGAGGAAGAAGACACACACACACAAGATTTTTTTCTCGGTGCCAGTAATCTCCGGTATCATACTTTCGTTTTGTTAAGGAATGAATAATTTTCTTTATATTCAATTGCAGAATCGATTCCAACTTTTCGATTCTGCGTTCGATTCCCTTTCGTTTCCGTTTGTTCGTTTGCTCATGATCGTTTGCATTGCAAAGAGTTCACAAATACGTTCTCAAATACTCACGCAACATTCTTCTTCTCAACAATCACAAAGTGTAACATTTTGATCAGTAGGATCTTCTTTGAGTGAATGCTCTGAATCCAGAACAATCAAATAAACGTCTAATTGATTTCACTTCTCTAGTTCTTCTCAAACCACTTCCTCAGCAAGTTTTCAATATCATTATTCTTTGCCCCAGTAACCTTGTTGGTAAATTGTATAGCTAATGATTATCGTATGAGCTATCCTGCCTACCCACTTTCCGAGTAATTCAACATTATTGTTGCCTTTTCCTATCATGTGAACCAAACCAATTGAGTGGGAAAATTAGTAATAATCATCTGGCATTGAAATTTCAAGTTTTCCCCTGTTCTTTTCTATTATTTCAAAAATGTGGTCAGCTGGCAAAAATTAATATTCTTAACAAAGAAAAGTGTGATATTCTTCAGATGACGAAGAGTAGTGTTAAGGAGAAAGAACATTACATGACCAACATGCATGACATGAACAACATGCATGCTCCTGTTCTGACCCCTGTACCCACCTGTAAAAAGCCTTCAATTCCCAGTTCCTGGGGTGTAATGTTACTGTTGCAGCAACTTTAATATCAGCCTATCAGTAGTATATCCAGGAGAAAAGTTTAAATCTCCAGCAAAATAAAGAAAAGAGCCGAGGACAAAATACGATTTGCACCCATCGTAAAAAATGTAATACGACATGAAACAACTACATGTTCTCAAGCTTCATTTACGCAAAGATAGATTGTGATTTGAAACGTTCTGAGTATACAAAATGATAGAGCCGGTCCCGACGGCCGAGATCGCAAGGGCAGTAGTGCCGTAGCGATCTCGGACCGAGGGACTGGAGTCACGCCTCGGGCATGGTTGCAATGACCTTTCCCACCTATCGTCATGTGCCAGCCTCATAGTTACCATACCGTTACATGCAACAGTGGTCGCTCATGACCTAGAAGTTGATGCGACCTAAATAACAAAAAAAAAAATGATAGAGCCCATAGGAAACATAACGAAATAATGTTAAACTAATTTTTCTCCATTAATGAACATTTTAATATGATTTGAAACGACGCTCCGCATGCAAAGTATATCATATCGAATCACGTATTAATAAACTACTCAAGGCACGTCAGAATATTCTGCGTGTAGCCTCTTAGTGTAACGGCGAGCGGGATTAAATTCCTTCTCTGTGTATTAGGGCTCAAATTCTGGTCGATTCTCGTGGAGTTGACAGAAGGTTTTTTCATGGTTTCCTCCGTTTCCCCTGTGTCTTATTCCATTGATAATCTATCATTTTATGACGCCATTATCAACCATCGTTAAATCACTAAACAGCCATGAGTCAGGAGTAGAGAAACCGTAGTAACGAATCCCTCTATACGATTCTCATGAGGTACCACTTTGCTCTGTTCTCTGTGCGCTTGACCACGTACCTTGTAATTTCACTTGTCACTCCAATTTTGCATAATTTCTTCCGCCCATCCTTTCGCTTGACCTGTTTGTTTTTAGACCATCCGCACGCCTTCTTATCTATTCGTCCGTCCGACCTTGTGCCCGTTCGTTTGCAGATTCTTTGGCCTGTCCATCACCTCGTCCCTCCATTTGTTCCTCCAGCTGTCCTTGCACCCGCCCGTTCATTTCCTTGCCCGCCCTTTCACCCATCCGTCCATTTACTCACCGAGCCGACGTTGGGAGCTTCACGTCTAGTCATAGGTTTGTTCTTCAGTCCTCTGTCCATCTATCTGCGTATCTATCCGTCTGTCTTCGCGATTGTATGTCCATCGAGCTGTCCTTCTGCCGGGCTGAACGTCTGTTGTTTACCCCGTGTTCATCCGTCGTTAGCCCATGCTTTGCCTCGAACACTGGGACCTCCCTATCAAAGTCGTGCTTCTGAATTCACATACCATAGCCTTTCATTTTTTACTCCAATACTTTTGAGACACGCGTAAACGGCAATGATGGAATCAAAAAAGAGCACACTTACCTGTCACATAATAGCATTCAGTTAATACGTCTTTATTGTAAGATGTAGATATAAAATCCTGGAAGAATCAGTCATATTCATTCACTTACTGACCCCGCCACTAGACGCCTAATTTTAAAAGAAACTACCGTAAAAAGTGTGTCTCGTCTGAATAATTTCCCCCCAAAATTGATGGTAGTTTTATGTGGGAAATTATATATAAGATAACCAAATCTTATTTTAATGAACTATTTTTATACTTATTGATACAGAGATCTTTCTTATGAAATATAATGTCATACTTCACATCACTGTCCCACAAATCCAAATCTTTACCCAGCATATATAAATATACGCTAGAACAATTTATTTTGAACTTAATTATTCACCTCGGAACATTTCATAAATTTAAAATACCACACTAGTTAATAAAAATTCGTAAGCTTTAGTAATTACCACCTCCCTTCATAAGGAAATGGTGTTTTTCCTCATATTTGAGGCTTCTCATGCACAGCATATCACCCCTGAACCAACCACTCATTTTTATTTAAGTATCAATTTATTATCATTCACCTTTGACCACCCCTATCATTATCCACCCAATGGAAGTTAATGGAAAGACATCATTGTGACCATCTGATCAGGAAGTGGAGATTTAATGGTGTAAATTCCCCTAGCCTACTCACGTGAAACGAGCAGGGCATCGCCATTATCATTATCATCATTAATAGCATGCTTCGTTTGGAGAGATCAGCTTTCACACACTTCTATCTCTCTATTCTCGTGTATTAGAGTCGTACTGGTAAGTTCGGTCAAGTACCTACTAGATCCTCATAATCTGAGTTTCGACACCTTAATAATAATAATTATTATCTTCGTAATTGTGGGTCCAACACTTAGCTACCGGTTGGCATATCTCAAGATTTGCGTTGCAAGTTATGCACCTGGTCGCTGTCGTCGCCACGATCAGTAACATACCAGTTTTATCTGGTCGAAATTCCAGTTGGGATCATCCTATGCAGGTTGTACTGTCTGGATGAAGTTCTCGTTCGACAAGTTAATCGTGTGTGCAAGTTCTGAGCAACTCTCGCTTTGTTTTGCCTTTCCTGACTTCGTTTCGTTCTCTACTCAAAAGAACATATTCCGTGTTCCTCTATCCGATTTTGATAAAACTTGGATATGCTGTTAGTCATGAAGATATAGGCCTCCTGTGTGTTTTTAATGCATTCGGATAAACTTTTTAAAAAAGGTGAAAGAGAAAGAAGAAGTAATTTTACTGTTTTGAATTAAAAAATACGATAATTTCCAGCAAATTACAAAGTGCATCTGACTATCAGACATTACAAATCCACTTTGACATTTGGAACTTTTGCCACACTGTATCTTTTTCAATTCTTTACTATGAAGGATAAACTACTATCGAATATAAAATCAGATTTAAAAACTTTTTTAAGGAAACCAAATACAAAATAAAAATCAGGAAACTAGTTATACTACGATAACTACCCCTAAAGTCAAACTGTAAATTTCTTTCAAAGAGATTGTTTTAGCAAATAATTTCTCCTGTCAATTTTGTCTTAAAACACTTATTCGCATAATTGCAAATACTGCCTATCCAAAGAAAGAGTATTTTTCATACAACGGCATTCAACCTCCTCAACATTCCGACGTCATTACCAAAAACATAGAGGTACCATTGGGGAGATTCCTCGCAAGTTGCACATTCAAAATTCGAACATTGTATCTCATTAAGATCGAAAACAGTTGTCTGAATTCGTAAGTAATTAGATTTATAGAGAACATGCTGTATTCCATCTACATATCTTTTAAAATTTTTCAAAATTTTAGTTTTTATTAATGTAA
Source organism: Gryllus longicercus (assembly GCA_038098605.1). NCBI lineage: Eukaryota > Metazoa > Arthropoda > Insecta > Orthoptera > Gryllidae > Gryllus > Gryllus longicercus. Next base: position 4,131,249 of record JAZDUA010000047.1, on the reverse strand, counting down.
GGTGTCCACTGCAATAATAATTATGAGAAAAGATAGTAGTGGATCATTGAGAACGAATTCAAAGTTGAGAACTAATTCAAAATTATATATTTATTTCTATTACATACCTTGGTAAACCATTTTGACGGCTAACGGAGGTCGCTAGCATGAGGGGTTGTAGCTGCAATGTTTCGAAGGGTCGCTGGTTGGAAACCTGCCTCGGGCAAGGCTGTTTGTGTGTGTTGTCGATACGGTTTTTTTCTACAGTTCCCCCTACAGTAAAGACGAGCACAATGGTCGCTATATAACCAAGTTGTTAAAAATTGACCTTAAAATATTTTGACTTTTAATATACAAAATTGTTGTTCCAAAATTTATTTCGATTGTTGTCCACGCGTACATGCGTGGTGTAGACACCAATATAATTGGCAAATTATTATTACGAATTCTATCATAAACTCATTTAATTGAAAGTTTATAGTTCGATCCGGCAACAATTTCCTGGGAACAATCCAGTTTTGGTCATAGATTTTCAATCAAAAATAACTCACATTTCATTATCTCAATTGTTTTCAACTCCAATCTTTGTCGTTTTATTGTTTTTCGGTTCTGTGTTTAGTTGCCAATTGTGGGACCGTCTCGCATAAGGATTTAACACATCTTAAAATATTAGGTGCTTCCGGGACGGGAAAATCATATAAAAAATAACATATTTTTAAGCCGTAAGTGTTATTCACAATTATTATTTTATTTTGAAACAATTGGTGATTTACAAATTATTATATCACAAAATTGCACAGAGAGTTAATGAGATTTCTTTTGGAATTGATTCATGGTACTTTACTAATCTCTTTATTAACAACACAAATAGACATCGGTTGTATATTTTTTAATGTATATATCAATTCATTAATATTATTGCGTAACCTCCGAGACTCCCGGTGAAACCCAGGGAGGTGGCAACCCTTCTTGCACGTCCCCAGTCGTGCGTGCGGTCACTGACATCGCTACGTCTTGTGCGATGCGAGTTCCAACCAGCCGAAATTCCAGTTGAGATACTTGTATTCACAATGCACTCGCCCGATGACGCGCGTGACCGCCGAGCAACTCTGGCTTCGGTTTGCATTCCGCGCGCTCGCCGCTCGATCCGTCCTGTCGGCCTCCTGTCGGCCTCCTGTCGGCCCACCCAGGAACCCGCCCATTCGTTCCCCAGCAGCCCTCCGACTCGTTTAGTCAGACGAGTGCGCGCTCCCGTGATAACGGTGCACCCCGGTTGCCGAATGGTTGCTGCGGCGACATGTGACAATGAGTTGCTAAATTGGGCGATCCGTTCACTGGGGAGGTTGTTGCTCCAAAGAAGGGAGTAAAAGAACCGATGTCGCTTCACGAATGTATGCTGTGCTGAGAATGATTTTGCTTTGTTAATAATACAGTGGTTTCTGGCACATGAATGCGTTCAACTGCATTAAATCTAATTAGAAAAATGAAGTATAAACTGAAGAGTACTTTGTGAAATTAAGAGCGGCAATTTTTGTGGAGGTTATTTGTTTCATTTGTAGCCGTTTTCTAATTACTTTTTTAAAATGTGTTCATACAAGTCGAAGAAAAATATACAACATATCCTAAATTAGCTAAATGTAGCTTCACTATAGGCACGTTTTGTTGAACTCTCTTTTTCTTGTAATGGAGAGAGTAGAGGTAAGGGCGAGTTGCTATTTTGTTAGCAATGCAGAAAAATCGTACTTGCAATTCGTGTACCGATGCAAATAAGTTTTCTATAACTTAGAAACGAAAATGACTATTTTTCAAATATTGATAATCTTGCGGTTTTTAAAATTTATTTTTATTTATCCTAAACTTTTACTCATCTTTCAACTATTTATAATTAAAATGACGGGAAGGGATTCTGGAACTCAAGAAAACGTGCGCAGATAATCTTTCCCCCTACGTCACATATAGTTTTTACTGTATTTTTGACGGAATAAATCTAAATCTAAAAATCGTTGCAGAACAAGCAGTCTTGTAGTTGATCAAATGAATCCATTGTGAATGTACTTTAGTATACTGTGCTTTGGAATACTCTGTTAATATTGTTTCCAGCATACATTAAATTCCTAAGGTGTATAATTTTGTATCTATAAATAATAATGTGCACATTTCCTAGAGGTTTCGTTGCTAAGAAATACTCACATATGTTTTTCATTGTCAAATTATTTCAAGAATAGAGGATAAGAAGTGAGTCTTTTTATAAACTATTGATTTGATGTGGATATTCTAGTAAAAGTTAATTACTTTGCAATAACTAGTTTTCGCTATGACAAATACTCTCACTTTATCATGTTCAAACGAAAATAAAATGATTACAAGTCCTTAGTTCTTTACCAGTGTATAATCATGCCTCATTACGTACTTGCGTAAGTATATACGTTGCTACTCAGCTATTCCACGCGCGCAGAGGTGGATTAATACATAAGTAGAATGTAATTAATGTATTTAAGGCCCCCGCTGGATAGAAGCCCCCAGTAAGTTTTTAAACAAAACTTTGTATTTTTGTGATATTCAAAGAACTTTATTTTCGTATAAGTAGCAACTGTTGTAGATTTTATAATAATTTTGAACAAACGTTTTAATGTTTTAAATAATTTGAGGACCACATAATTTGGTAATGCCTAGGACCCCGTCAGACCTTAATCCAAACCTGGACGCAGCATATTAAAGGATCCTACGATGTTTTGTCTGGTGCTGTAATTTGGATATGGCGGGGATGCAGGATATTATAATAAACATTTTCTGCGAAATCTGCGTCTAATCTTTCTTCGAATTGGGAATATCCTCAAGTTAACCTGAGTTAATTGTACAAACGTTTTTATTAGTTAACGATGACAATGAACGATATTATTTGTCTGAAATCGGTTTTCTGGCTATTTACAAGCTGGGATTGAAAGCACTTCAATTTATATTTTGTGTATTCAGATTAATATAATTACTTATTCTTAAACATTAATTTTACTTGCATCCATGAATTGCAACGAGTTCTTATAAGCACAGTATACTATTACTTTTTTACGAATTCTTCAAAAATATTTGTACTCATTAAGTTGCAGTACCTCAACTCTTCCCTATTAATCCAAAGCTGTTTTGCTACATCTCAATCCTCACCTCACCCCAATTCAGGACATTATGAATTTTCTAATTCTCATAAACTCTCATGCACAACCCCCTCAATTACGCCCGTCGATCGCCGCCATCTTGTCGTGCTCACTTCAGTTTATGAATGAAAATGTCGGGCGACGATCTTTTTTTAATTATAAATTAAGTCAAGTCCCATGTTCAATTTAAGAGTTGTTAGGGGAGAAAAAAGTCGTGTGACTTTATGAAAATCTTGGACACTTTTGGATCTTTTGAACAATTACGTTCCCTCTCGACTCCTTAACCGGACCAACGCCATCATTCCAGCATTTCAACCCTTCTCGTCCCATCTCACCTCGCCTCACAGCCGCACCAACTCGTCGGATCACGCAACCACTCTCACGCTCACCCCCCCCTCCCCCCCGGCCGTGTTCGCTTTTGGCCGCCCGTTCGTTTGGGTCTCGCCAGAAACGCCGCGCGGAGTATCAGGTTCCAGACGACAAGCTCCTCCGAAAGTCGTAAACCTCACATTCACTGCGTGTCAAGCACCTGTTTCGCTCGATACCTCCCGAACGAACCGGTGTTTCGGGGAGACACCTCTGTCGAGTTTCGCGTTACGAAATCCGATCGATCTGAGTTTTATTCGTCGTATTCCACCACTCGGAGTCGCCATCGTGCACTCTCCTTTCTAAAACACACTTGCAGTGTGATGCAGAAAAATATCGACGAGTTTTTACTTTCAGTTTTGGATGTACCTAGCTGCAGTAGCAACAGTTCGTTTTGTCGTCTTGATGCGGGGCCTCGTAGCCATAGTCGTAGGGAGACGATCCGTGTGTAGATTGGAGACCCAAGTGCAGTTTGTTGTGGACATACCGCCTCCATATTTACGCTCATTGCTCATTTTAACTCACCAGTTTTTGTAACCATCATCATCATCATCATCGTTACATCTCCACATAAACGTCAGGCCGACGAGATCCGATGATGTCCCTAAATAAAGCGTATGAATAAATAAAACACCTGTAGAATGGACGTATTCAATTAAGTTGGTATATTTTATTAATATTTACGTGAGGGAAGTGTGTCAAGAATTGTTTATTTAAAGCCAATAAAATACGTTCAAAACTGTGTGTGACGTAAGGAGTTCAATATCTGCACCTAATATTGAGCTTCCGAATGTCTACCTTCGCTTTCGTACTATATTAAGTTGAAGTGCGAATATAGATTGCAACGAGCTGTTTTGGCAAAATTAGGTAAAAAGCAATATTTTCTGCCATATGAAGTATTTTAGAAATAGAAAATGAGCTTCAGCTTTTGACTCTTGTCCCTTTTCGTACTCCATGCAAAGAAATTGATTCACTACCGCGTGAACATTGATTTGAAGGTATTGAAATAATTATATTCCCCTCTAATAATATGCAGATCTCAAGAAAACGTGCACAGACATTGAAGCTACAAATATGTCCAGAACCAAAAAGAGGAGCAGCATCAGCTTTCATCTGCTACAACCAGATATCAGTATTTGCTCGATGGAAAAAAGTAAACAGGTCAGAAAGCCTGATCGAGAAAGGAATCGATCGAGAACCTGAAGTAAAATACTAGTGTATCAGCATTTTGGTGAAAAGGAGTTGGAAATTTTTCGTTGGTTGAATTCGAAAAATGTTTTATATTACTTTCGGGAATCGGTGTCTGGTGCCACGTACGCACTGGAAAATGAGTGGGCAAAGACAGACAAATTATCCGTAATCATTTCGCGTTTTTTGTTAAATTAACTTAATCCAGCTATCTTATTACGTACAGTACTTTCCTCACGCGTTCCATTTACCCGTACGTTCTAGCTCTTCGTTAATAATTTTACTCATTGACATTTGTCTTACACTCAACTAATGTAGAAAATTACAATCTGTCTGCACTAACATTGGAACTTGTCCACGAAATTTAAGATGCAACTTTGCAACCACTAACGCTATCGCTACACAATCATTTTAAACTTAATCTTTAGAATTTCCCCTTCGAATGCAGCAGCCGCATTGTTCTTAAAAACATTCTGTATCTCGCCGGCGCGACGGGCAGTCCAGCCAAAATCGATACCGATCAGTCTCTGCTTTGCCTCAAATAAATCTGTGTCACCCTCGTGAATAATGCATAGTGTATCTTGCGTCTGTCGCAAAGTGCGTGCGGGGGGGGGGAGGCATGATGTATTCGCGGCGTCATTCGCTGACCTGGTTAATATAAAGTTCACGGCTTTTGCCGTGTGTGGCCAGGGCGATTTATGGGTGAGCTTGGACCACTCTGCGCATTGAGGAGATCGCTCTGACTTTTTAGGAGAAAGGAGAGAGTGGATTTGATAGATAGTACGGCAAAACACTGTTCGAGTGAATTTTGTACCAGCAAAGGTGGCTCAGGGCATGAACTGATGTCATTGCTGTGCCTCTAACCAGGAGGTCCTAGGGTTCAACTCTCGACGGTGACAGGATTTTCAATACTAGCTAGTGCTTAGTTAGGTCGAATTCAGTCTCTGTCTGGAGAATTCTAGCTGTCGGCTGCTCTGATCGAGTTTTCTGTGGTTTCTTCGATCGACACCAGGAGAATGCCGGAGCAGTACTCTAACAAACGGGCCACGGACCTCGCGCGATCTTTCCTTCCGCTTCCTTGTTCTTTCCTCACTCCTTACGTACACACACACTCACTCTCACATGCACACCACACATATCGGGCGACCAGTGGGAGCCATGGTGGAGCTTAGGGCTTGTTCCGGCTGGGGCGGTGCCACGGTGGTGGGAGATACCTGGTTTGCAAAACATTCCTGCAAGCCGACGTAATCGACGCCGGATCTCGCCATCCAGGCGGGGGGGGGGGGCAGATCAGCATTGAAATGGAGAGGATGTCGCTACAGGATGACATGTAATATAAGGTCATTGAACTAGCTTTCCACTTCTTTAACTAACATTTTTATCTTGTATTATTTATTTATTGTATTATTTATTCTTGTACGGCAACAGTTTTTCAAGATTTAAAAAGCATATAACGAGGAGTCACGGACATTGTTGTATAAGATTTGTAACTATATGTTAATTGTGACTTAAATTTAATTTATTTTACATTTACAGTAGATGGCCAAATTATAAGGGATAGAACTCAGATTTTTGTGTTTTATAGTTTAACTGCATTTTTTAAACAAATTATTGGTTTTAGATCTGATGGGTATTTTTTATTCATAAGAGTGTACAATTGAAATTATAAAAGCAATATAATATTTGAATAAAACTATTTTGAATAAAATAAATATTAGTATTTAGTGACACCACCCTTCGACGCAATTATAGTTTCAATGCGTCGCGGCATGCTCTCTATGCCGGCTTTTGCTTTTTGTTGCAGTTCAATGTTGTGATGATATTCTTTGTTGACAATTTCAATTACTGACTCTTGGCGGTAATGACGTGCTTAAAATCGGTCTTTTGGTGTGTTCTATCGTAGATAGGGTTCATGTGTGATGCGTTCGCCGGCCAGTGCAAAACGGGAAAAAATTTGTACCAGGAATTCAGTAATACTCCTGGGTTTGTGACACGATGCTGGTTCGTGTATAAAAATGTATTCTTAATCACCAAGGATCCATTCTTCGAACTTCGAACCTGGCAGTTGCGAAGTTTCTAGTACTCTCTTCTACTGGTCTTGTTTCATGATCCCTGCTACGACGTATAGGTGCCCCATATACCCTTCGTTGAGATCACAGACCTCCCCAGATACTAACCGAGTGTTTATTCCTCTCCATTAAGTATTTTGAATAGAACTTAACCCCAGGGCGTCGTCGGACAAATGAACTTTAGTTGACAAAAATCTGAAACGTTGATTCGACTGAGAAGCATGCCTGTAAAATATTACAAAAAATTAGTATTGATGAAATGCACTAGTGCTTTAGATATATAAAAAGGTTGTATTACTCGTCTTCAGTCGGCCTCAGTAGCATTTCATTATCTTTTGGCGCATTACAGTCGCTTCTTCATGGCCTGGGTGAGGCGTAGTTTTCGATAGGGCGACTAGCTACCAGGTTATCTTCAACTCGTCTCTGAACTGTCCTTTTGGAAACTTTCTCCCTTGGCGTTTATCATCGAAGTCAGCCGGGCGACACTCTTTGGCCGATTTTTGAAGCACATGGCCCTGCTTCTACGTTGGGTACGAAGACTTACCCACACGGACTGCTTTAAGGGGATTCTTGAGATCAATTATTATTTTTATTCTGTTAACGACAGTTTTCGAAACACCTGTAATAGTTACTATATATCTCTGTGAATGGGTAGAGTCCAGTATTAGTGTTTGTATTTCTTTAATTTTTCCTTGGAGACGTGTTTGAAGCCTAACCATGCTAAAAAATACAACCTTTGGGTTTGTAATGTTACATTGTAAACTGAAATGAAATTAACTTATAAAATAGAGTAAAAGTATTGCAGGAAGGAACAATACTTACGTTTTGATTATTTTGGAAATGAAAAACGCGCAAGAAACAACTAAAAAATATTTGAATGTCCTCACTACAGCGGCAGTTTTCAACGAACTTAAACAGAATAAGAAGTAACATCACTTATTTCTTAAATAACGCAGACATACAGTATTGTCGCTTATTAAAAATAATATTAATGATGACAGTAATATTACAAATCTAATCGAAAACAAAGTGTGTTTTTGAGGAAAGGATTTGAACTAGAAATTACACAAATATGTCACAAACAATTTTGCCACCTACAGTGAAAAGGGAAAATAAGTGATTTTGTTGAAGAGCGGAAGGAGTAATGTATTCAATTTATCTTTAGGAAATGTTGACTTTGTACTGCATTGGAAGCTTTGCACTGTTTTGGATCGACTGCATTTTTTCAACAGTTTGGGTTATTGTGTTGCTAATCTCCCTCCATTTTTTTCTACTTTTGAAATATTTAATATCCAATGAATTTGTTCGGTTGTAATGAGCCAGGGACCATTTAGAGGAATTAGAAATGTATTTTGGATAACTGAAATTTGGTTTATAGTGCTAGTAGCTCCACCTACCCATAATCAACATCCAATAAATTATGCTGGGAAGGACAATTGATTTGAGTAATAGAAGCCGATATTCAATTTTCACTGAAGATCGCTTATTTACTATGAAAAATAATTTTGGAAATTTTATTCTTGTTTTGTGTGTCATTACATTTATGTATGATTCCCAAGTAAACCTTTTGTCAAAAAAGAGTGATTTCAAGTCAATCCCAAATTTTAGAACATCATTTGAAACCTTAATCGTTCAATTAATTCCTTCCATTCTTTTCTAAATCCATATTTCAAAATTTCTCGAACTAATCTAATATTTCCTCAGTACTCATCTCGCGCACCGAACAGGACGTTCCAGGTGCTACTCTGTGGGCGTCAGTTTAAATCCTTGTTACACCCTCTGGAATTTAAGGAGGTACATCATAGGCTTTTACGGAAGTTCGCACATGTTCTCTGCTCTGCTTTCTTATTCCCCGATCATCATTACTATCACCTTTATCACTTATTTATTAATTCATTCACCGGCTCAAATTCTGCTCATCAATCACAAATTCCGATTCATAATAGTACCGTTAAGGATCATTCAGGGGAGAAACAGATTCTCGACATTGTTGATGAATGTGCAGGGGGAGGCGAATGTTGCTAGAGTGACGTCCAAGAACGTGGACACAAGGAAACGGTAGATTTGTTCTCCCCATCCAAAACGTTGGGCGTACTTGGAGAGTTTATTTCCAAAGTATCTCAAAGAAATGCAACATTTCACAACGGAAAAATATTCAAATTAAGCCCTATAGTTCAAGCTTAAATTCGATGGTTTTCCGATGCTATTTGACATAGGGGATATCAATATTTATTGTATTATAATTACACTATACCAAATACCATACACATCTCTTAGTATATTCGCAGATTAGCCTTCTGTGCACCTGAAATGGATTCAATATCGAGAGATACACAGCAGTCTTGGTACGACCTCTGTTCATCAATATTGGGTTTTATGAGAGTATTATACGCCAGTAAAAGGGATGGAATGTTTACGTAAAAACGAAAGAACTTCTTTCATAATAAATTAACACATTAATTGGTTATACTTTCTTTAAAATTTATCTTGGATTCTCAATAAATCCGGGGAAAAACTAGGAAACTTATTAATTAATAAAAATACGTTAGTCAAAAGGTAATGTCTACTACATTTTCTGCTTAACCCTTAGTTACACGCGCTATGTGTTATCACACTAGTACTCGACGGTACTTTCTATGCCATGCCTAGTTCGTTAGAAAAATGAACTCAGCAATGCCTGAATAATATTCGTATATAATTTTTAATTAGTTTTATTTAAGTGTATACATATTACAGTTTTAATTAAATATAATAATAGTAATAATAATAATAGTAATAATAATAATTGTAATAATAATAATAAATTTGGGATATTAGTCTTCAGAGCAGTTTTTGCTTTTGATGACTTTGAGAATATGTTCGTTGCGTGCAAAATTGAGGTGCAAGGAAGTAGTGCATTTTACAACGGAAAAACAATCGTTTAGACATAGCTGTATATCTTACACAACTGAGTATCGAGTGGCTTGCAAAGTAATTTAGGGCTAAATAAAATTATTTAAGAAAAAAATATGAATGTGGCACTATCTCTCAAACCATCTTCTACAATATTCCGCAGTAGTAGCTTTCTGCATCAACGTGTAACAGCAGTCATTTGCAAAATGGCCGACATCGATGTTCGAAAGAGGCAGCGTTATGTGATTGTATTTTTGAATGCAGAAAGTTAAATGTGACATGAATTGTGTCGTATTATCTTCCTCACTTCATCTGCAGTCACTCAGCGGTCACCACGAATGATGTCATCGACTTGCTGAATGCGCCGTGGAGTGACTGCAGTCATCGACCTGGTGCGCAGCTTTTCGTCAGCCGACAGTGGTGGCCCTTCAGCTGCCACGAGCCCATCGTCTGACAGATGTTTCCACTTACGATGAGACGGGCGTAATGCTCGTATATTTACAGTATGAAATACTAAATAAAATTATGCTACCTCAAGACTATTAGCTTTTGTTGTCTTAGTATTTGTTGAAAGCACGCAAACATTTTGCTACCACCGTAACACTGGGCTTGCGTTCACCATTCTTTAATTTTCATTGGTACTTTACATTTGCCTGAATAAGTTCAATTACATTTTGTACCTATTTTCTACAAATAATAATATAATTACTACATGACAGTCTTCAAAATATGAAATAATGAAGTTTCAGAATAAGGGGTCGAATCAATCAATGACATCTCTCAATTAACTTTTACGCGTTGATTAAATGAGATATGTTTATTATTTTTAAAATAATCTAGAGAACTTTCATTACGTAAATGAGGACGTGTGCCATGTTCAAGTAATGTTCTAAGGATTGAAATAGTTCATTTTTACCAGGTGACGAAGGTTTGCTTTTATTCACTCGGAAAATGTTTTCCCACTTTTGTATATTTATTAGATACAATTTTTGTAGACATATAACTTTTTTTCAAATATATATTATTCTACAAAGCATAATTCTGAAGTAGGCTTGTATGTAAGTAAGTAGAGTTCATGGTGTTTAAAAACCAATTTTGGATCGCGAAGGTTCGTTGCGACATTATCCCAACATCCACCTGGTGGTTCCGCCGAAACCATCGGTGGGGGAGGCGCCCTCTCTCTAAAACCGGAATCTTCTCCACCTGGACCACTTGAATTTCCACACTGACCAAATTTGACTGAGCGAGTAGGTAGACTAGTTTTTTAAATACTCGGAACACTTCCCCGTTTCTTTTCGACACAATATTCGATTTTTATGTCTTACGCTTCCGAATAAAAATGTGATAACAAAAAATTTTACGGTAGTGCCTGAATAACAAGCTTTTATTTTTCATTCCCTTGTTAACTACATCAATGTCAGATAGGTAATATTTATTACTTAAAAAACAGATACTTTTATGGATGTTTACTCATTACTACATTTTGTGTGAGTTTTGTCATTTTTCAAAAGAACTGACCATGAATGTGGGGTCTCGTCACTACATTCAAATCAACTGGAGTGTATATTCAACATATATTAACGGGCATCCATCTAAGTCAAAAGCTGACTGTATAAAACGGAAGTAACTAGGTAAAATCAATAACAGTTAAAAGTTGGTTGCAACCTGTCAAAGCCATAATCAAATGCAATTCACAACACGCCGAATAAAAAACACTGTACTAAGATAGTAGATTCGATCAGAAGCTCCCGACGCATTTGATGAACTGACGAGCTGATTAAATTTAATCGCTGTGAACGAAGTGTGCCAGCCCGTATGTAGGATGTGCGACCCACATGGCTGCGTTTGCTACCGCTTCTTCTGCTTCCCTTCCCGTCGCCCTTCCCCTTCCCCCTTCCCCTTCCCCCTCCCAAGCACTTGCTGTGCTGCACCCCGCGTCCAGAGGAATATAAAGTAGGAGAAATTATCCGATTATAAAGCGATAGAGCGTGATAGAACATGGACGCGGCGCTGATCGTGCGAGCGTGTCGGGCGGGTCGTGAGCAAGCCAGCAGCACACGCGCGCGGGGCGGAGAGCACCGGGCGGTTCGGCCACGTGGCGCACGGAGGCGCGAAGGGTGCTCCGCGAGCGCACGGAGGCGGCTCGGAGGTGGCCTGGAAAGTGCACTGCAGGTGCACGCGGGGGCAGAATTTGTTGCGGGACGAAGTTGCAGCGGTAAAGAGGTCGTTACGTTTATAAACACGTGACAGCGACAATTATTTTTAGACTGCAGGGTACGTGAATTATGTTTCCAGAGGGAAGTAGGATGCATAAAAAAATGCATAAGGGTGAGAGTAGTTTATAAACAGAGAATACAAATTAATGCTAAGTAATGAGTTTGAGAACAATGTTAAGTGTGTCACGATGTTATATTACTGAACTCGTATTCTAGTTAAAGTTATTAAATATATCCTGTACTCTAAAATACAACCCTTTTAGTTTTGACTTTTATATTTTACTCATTGTATTTTATTTACCATTATCGATTCAACTTTTATTCATTCTGCCCCGTGGGCCAAGATTATTTTACGTCTCATTGTTTCTCCTCTGAACTAGTTCTTCGATTTTGTTCTTTTATTAAAATATTCCACAAATGTGACGCAGAATTAACATACTATTGTATTGCAGAAAGAATTCTATTCACGTACGTTTGAATAAGGTCAAGAATATTTGTGAAATTATACATTTTTAAGTACTCAATCTTCTTGAAGCTACCTTCTTGTTGGTTATCGATATCTTGCTGTGGTTGGCAGAATTTTCCGAGTCTAGAAGTAAATTGTCTTCCTTTATATTATATTTAAACGTTACATTGAGTGAGTATTATCATTATTTTTTCCAAGTTGCATCAGTGTGGACGTTACATGTAGCAAAAACTGCAAATTTACTTCCCATTCTTGTCGCTGGAGCATTGACCTACGTTTTTAAGTAAGCAATGCAGATACATTTTCAATGCATAATCACATGTAGATGAAGATAAATTAATTATTACACTGTAGGTGAAATGTTTTTGTTAATGAAACAAATTCTTTTAGAATATTATTTTGTGACATCGGATTAATCTAAGTATCTGCATTATATTATAATATAATCATTAAAATGTATGTGATAAAGTATTTCGAATTGCTGTCTCAAATCAAACCTCAATAAAAAGTACCCTAATAGTTTGTTGTTTTTATGAAACCTAAAACTTGTAAATAAAAAATAAATAGTTAAGAAATGATTAGGGAACTACTCTGAAAATATTAGAACTTCGAAATTAGACTCAAAGTTACTGAAAGAGAAAGAGAGTTCAAGGGCTCCTTTTTTCGTGATAATGCAGTGTTGGGTAGAAGTATGAAAAAAGAATATGGTGGAAACAGATCATTGTTATTAAAAAATGAACTATCCGAAAGAAGTAGAAAAAAAGTGACTTCTTTTGCTAAAGTGGAAGGTTTAAATAAATTACAGTTCACAATAAACTGTTTCGGAGAACGTTATGAAACGAAATATAAGCTTAACCTATTATTAATATTCTTTAAAGTATTTGTTACCTCGACAGGAAAGCGAACCCGCGTCCCCTGGTTTTAGTTCGGTTGCTCTAATAAAGTTTTATTAAGACATAACATATGGGAAATTAACGCATGATATAAAAGTACATTGTGTGGTGCAATACGAGTGCCTTCGACAGAAAAGGAAAATGTCTGCTACTGTAAGGATTTGATTTTAGGGAACTTGTTCATAATCCAGCAGGTAAGAAGTGGCTCAACTTACATTTCTGTTTCTCTGTTTAAAAAAAAAAATTACGTTTCCTATTTCTATTTCATTCGCTTTTCTTTAGTACTAATGACTTAACCCCCCCCCCACTTTTTTCTTTCTTCCTGTTTCTTGAATGTTAAATTTATTTCCAAAAAATTTGTAAATTATTTGTAACCTTTATCATAATCTTGTTGTATTCACGTACTAATGTTTTGTTTTCTACTTGTATCAGACAACTGATGATGATGGCTAAGCCATCGAAAGCTGCTATTACATTAAATACTTTTGTTGGCAATGACAACCTTTACAATTATTTCATGAAAGATGCCAACGATAACGCACCACAACACCTATATTGTTCATAATAGTTGAGGGTGCTTTGTTAGAGACTGGACCAAACCCCAAGGACTAATCGAAGAGAATCTATCCGTAGATCCATGACTCTGCAAATAATTCATATGTGAATAATAAAATTTGTTATACACGTTAGAAAAAGTTCATATTTTATTCGTGTATTGTACAATGTGTTTTTAAATATTTTTGGGAGCAAGAGTTATTTTATGATCACAAATTTAGTTGCCTCTTGAAACGTACGTATGCTACACGAGCTTTCTAGAAGGCAATTTCGGGGTACGCGACCCCTACAACCTGCCAAAGAAAGCTGACTTCGGAAATTAGTTTCGGAAACTATAGTGGAAAAACAAAGAGAATTTCCAAATTTCTAATAAATGAGATGTATGCGTTTCTGTCACTTGTTCAAGAACATGTTGAAAGGAATCAGGCAATAAAATAGATAAAAATTCAATACTCGTTGCTGTATTCAGTTAAACCTATCGTACCAATTTCATAATACATATCATTTATTTATATTGTAAAAGTATGAGTAAATATATTTCAGATGTTTCTTATTGTGTGATTCATATCGAACTTCGTGAAGTCTCAAATATAGCATCATTTATAGGATTAATTTTTAACAATTAACTGAACAACTAGGGTACAATATTCTATTGAATGATAATAGAAGTTACGGAACACTGAAGTTACTAGAATAATGTTATAATGGAATCAGAAGAAGAACATTTACGTCGTTGTAACTGCTCCATTCGCACATTCCACTTCATTATTATCCTAGTTGGGTTTCCTAGGTCAAGATCTGCAACCTGTTCGCAACCCAGAGAAATCCAGCCGAACCGCAATCAACCAGAAGAGTTGAGGCTATTACGGCTGGTGCTGCCTGCCTTCGTGCTCCGAGTTCGCTCCGCCCACGCCAACGTCCGTGACACCCTGCCCCCGCTCCGCTATCGCCCACCCCCCACTCCAGCCCCCATCCTCCGCCGCCGCCCACGCCCCATTCCCCGATAACGATGCCGCCTTAGTAATCGGGGCTTCCGCACCGTCGTCGTAACCGACACCATCGCCGGCGTCAACGCCTCCCTCACCGCTCCTACCCTCGTCGCTGCCACCGCTGCCGCCACAACTCCTGCCGCCGCCCTCGCTCCAGCTCCCTTATCACCGCCATCCCACAACCATTGCCTCCGCCCTCGACCGTCCTCGCACCAGCTCCCCCATCGCTGTCACCACCACCGCCACCGCCACCACCACCACCACCACCACCACCATCACCACCGCCGCCACCTCCGCCTCCGCCACAACCACAACCACAACCCCAACCATTGCCTTCTTCCTCGCTCGTCCTCGCCGCAGCTCCCCTATCCCCTATCACAACCACGATCCCAATCATTGCCTTCTCCCTCGCTGGTACTCGCTCCAGCCCCCCCCCCCCGCCCCCCAGCGACCGCTCCAGCGGCCGACACCACTGTAATCGCCGCCACCGCCGCCACCGTCGCTCCCATTGTCGCTGCCACCGCCGCGCCGTCGCCAACCCGCTCTCCAGCGCCCGGACGCGCATCGACTTGCTGAACGGCTTGTGTCCGGCCCGATATTGAGGCAGTATCTCGTACGGCGGGGCCCGGTAGACCTTCGCCTACTACATACAAGTACATGCTCCCGACCAAGTCGTCTCATTTAATTGGTTTTTACGCGAGTACCGGTCTCTTGCGACACACGAATAATTGCGACTAATTGTTTTAACGCAGTGTAATGGAGCGGCCGGCCCTGTATGTCAGGTCCGGCCTCTTGTCCCCGTGGATTTCAGCGGTGCTTCTTCTCGTTTCGCTGCGTGTATTGAATGCGCAAGGCGCGCGCCAGACGTTTGTACGTGCATCCGAGCGCGTGATACTATCTCTCGGGGAAAGTAATTAGCTTCCGAGCGCTGCTCGCATGTTATCTTAATTGGCGAGTACACGAGGACTTACAGGAATATGCGGTAATTCGGTCGATCTACGTCGTCCCTTTATCGCAGGAAGCGGCTTGAAAACTATCGTTTGCTTGTTGACCAATTGGATGGAAAGTACTGAGGAGTAGAATGTTACTGCGGGTTCAGAGTAAGTGTGCAGAATTACTTGCAACGCGGGTTATTCAGTGTGTTGGGTTCATTACAGAAGTAGTTTTAATCGGTGTGAAATTTTCGTGGGGATGTAATAAATATTGACAAGGATTGACATGGAAAAATAACTGTTGTAATGGAAGAGATATCGAAACACGTGGGGCAAAAGAAATTTTTAACCCACGTTTGCTGTTGATTCCTCACAAAGCAGTGTCAGGTCACCACTCTATTAATATTCATTGTAGGTTATCTCAATGTTAACACCTTTACTAAATAAATCACCAAACTTTCAGAAACCATATTCTTCTTTGAATTCTTTGCCAGTACATATCAAGTTCTTAATGTTACTTTTTGCGCTTCAAGCTACAATATTTTCAAAATTAAATACTACTTGCTTGTTTATTTACTGTTATAAAATAAGATTGAATATATCGTAGGCGACAAAATTAAATAAAATGATTGATTTGATACAAGGTTTGGGGTCTTAAAAATATTCCAAAACGTCCTTTTTTGTCCTTTCATTAAGAGTACGAATGTAGTCCTTTTTGTACTTGATAGTTTTGTTGTTTTGCCGATTGAAAAAATATAAATAATAATATTCAGAATTCCTACTCCATTACATCATGTGCAGAATGACTAGTCGCTTTTTTTACTTTTTGAGTTAATTGCCCATTTATGGTTAATTGCATTTCATTACACGGACATTCTCGCGCTTCTGAGTTTTTGAACACGTCAAATGGCAGTGTATAATAGCGCAGCTCTTTCCTGAATATTTGAAAAATTATATACATTAGTGGATTATTACATGCAATTAACTCTGTGTTAATACATATGCAGCAAAAGCATTTTCGATCTGTAATTTATAATACGTACCCTTTCCCTTTATTTTCTCTTTTAATCTCTCTGGTGAATGCAATTAATAAATGTATTTGCCTTTATCAAACTTGCCAGCTTGAAGTTATCTCTTACTTCTATATAAAATTCAACAAATACTAATGATTTTAACTTTTGAATATCACATTTCGTTACAACAAAAACTATCATCTCACTGCTCTAGATTTTTTATAGTTATTACAACAAATGTCTACTGGTAAATATTCATGACCAATTTAGTAGGTTTTTAAACATTTTTGTTCAACCGGGAAGAACATTTTTCCACGTTTGGCTCTCGATGTGAAAATATGTTGTCTGGTGTTCCGCATTTTCTTTTCGTGAGATGCATGCTTACGTAAGAATGCTTTAACGAACGCAGACAGGCAGCAAAAACATGACTGACGAAATGAATATTCTTGTCTTAAATCACAAAGACAGGACCAGGAAGCGTGGGTCAGCATCTCGTCAAATTCGACGCGAGAGAAAGTTGCCAAAGAACACAAGGAAATGTCGATGATAATCACTTCGTGTTTTCTGCCAACTCACTTCGTTTATTTTTGAAGGAAAAAGTTCAACAAAAGAGAAGTTTCTAAAAAGGCAATCAGAATGGTACAAGTATTCCTAGAACAAGTAAAGCATGATCCATAGAGCATATAAACAATAACAATATCCGAGAATTAGATACTGATAAACTTACAAATTGACAGTCGAACAAGAGTTACTGATGTGAAGTAGTTCAATGAATCACGTTGCACTTATTCCATGTACAATTAAAGGACATTTCAGGGCAAAATTGTGATATGAATTGCTGAATTGCAGTAAAAAAATATTTTGAATATGAATATATGTTGAGTATAGTTTGAATGTCTAAAATATGTAATTTTAACTCTCCGGCGTACATTTGAAAACTCAAAATCTGATCATTTATCATAACTCTGATTATCTTGAAAAGGATGAATTCCAACTCTTTTTAAAGATCTCAGAATGGAGTCAGAGGAATTTGCAAGGAGTAATGAACGACTTCAGCGACAGTGGCTAGGTGGATGATTGGCTACGACAATCGATATACCACGCATATTCACGAGTGCATTTAACAGCTTTATTTTCATCTACCTTATCTGCCTCTGCTCGTCTGATGCCTATCCGTGTACGGCGCTTATAATCCACCATACCCATTTGCCAATAAGTCTACCGACTACCAAGCAAACACAGCAGTTCAATACTTCGCTGTCGTTTCTTGACTTTCTACTGTGTCTTCGTACGAGGACACGACGATCGCACGGGCGTTTTCCAATGCAAATTTCGGGAGGCGGCGGTGGCGGTTCACCGCGTTTGGCCATCGGGTTGTTGCGCAAGGACACAGACCACAACGGCTTGGCAACGCAACTCCTGCCCGCCACCACGACTAGGCTCCAAATCCCTCCAACCTACGCTCCAACCTAACTGCCTGTGGGCCTCCACCTAATCCACCGCTACTTTACCAACATTTACACTACCTGCCACTACCCTGTCCCCAACGACCCTGTCCCCAACGACCCTGTCCCCAACGACCCTGTCCCCAACGACCCTGTCCCCAACGACCCTGTCCCCAACGACCCTGTCCCCAACGACCCTGTCCCCAACGACCCTGTCCCCAACGACCCTGTCCCCAACGACCCTGTCCTCAACTACCCTGTCCCCAACTACCCTGTCCCCAACTACCCTGTCCCCAACTACCCTGTCCCCAACTACCCTGTCCCCAACTACCCTGTCCCCAACTACCCTGTCCCCAACTACCCTGTCCCCAACTACCCTGTCCCCAACTACCCTGTCCCCTACTACCGTGTCCCCAACTACCCTGTCTCCAACTACCCTGTCTCCAACTACCCTGTCCCCAACTACCCTGTCCCCAACTACCCTGTCCCCAACTACCCTGTCCCCAACTACCCTGTCCCCAACTACCCTGTCCCCAACTACCCTGTCCCCAACTACCCTGTCCCCAACTACCCTGTCCCCAACTACCCTGTCCCCAACTACCCTGTCCCCAACTACCCTGTCCCCAACTACCCTGTCCCCAACTACCCTGTCCCCAACTACCCTGTCCCCAACGACCCTGTCCCCAACGACCCTGTCCCCAACGACCCTGTCCCCAACGACCCTGTCCCGAACGACCCTGTCCCCAACGACCCTGTCCCCAACGACCCTGTCCCCAACGACCCTGTCCCCAACTACCCTGTCCCCAACGACCCTGTCCCCAACGACCCTGTCCCCAACGACCCTGTCCCCAACGACCCTGTCCCCAACGACCCTGTCCCCAACGACCCTGTCCCCAACGACCCTGTCCCCAACGACCCTGTCCCCAACGACCCTGTCCCCAACGACCCTGTCCCCAACGACCCTGTCCCCAACGACCCTGTCCCCAACGACCCTGTCCCCAACGACCCTGTCCCCAACGACCCTGTCCCCAACGACCCTGTCCCCAACGACCCTGTCCCCAACGACCCTGTCCCCAACGACCCTGTCCCCAACGACCCTGTCCCCAACGACCCTGTCCCCAACGACCCTGTCCCCAACTACCCTGTCCCCAACTACCCTGTCCCCAACTACCCTGTCCCCAACTACCCTGTCCCCAACTACCCTGTCCCCAACTACCCTGTCCCCAACTACCCTGTCCCCAACTACCCTGTCCCCAACTACCGTGTCCCCAACTACCCTGTCTCCAACTACCCTGTCCCCAACTACCCTGTCCCCAACTACCCTGTCCCCAACTACCCTGTCCCCAACTACCCTGTCCCCAACTACCCTGTCCCCAACTACCGTGTCCCCAACTACCGTGTCCCCAACTACCCTGTCTCCAACTACCCTGTCCCCAACTACCCTGTCCCCAACTACCCTGTCCCCAACTACCCTGTCCCCAACTACCCTGTCCCCAACTACCCTGTCCCCAACTACCCTGTCCCCAACTACCCTGTCCCCAACTACCCTGTCCCCAACTACCCTGTCCCCAACTACCCTGTCCCCAACTACCCTGTCCCCAACTACCCTGTCCCCAACTACCCTGTCCCCAACTACCCTGTCCCCAACGACCCTGTCCCCAACGACCCTGTCCCCAACGACCCTGTCCCCAACGACCCTGTCCCCAACGACCCTGTCCCCAACGACCCTGTCCCCAACGACCCTGTCCCCAACGACCCTGTCCCCAACGACCCTGTCCCCAACGACCCTGTCCCCAACTACCCTGTCCCCAACTACCCTGTCCCCAACTACCCTGTCCCCAACTACCCTGTCCCCAACTACCCTGTCCCCAACTACCCTGTCCCCAACTACCCTGTCCCCAACTACCCTGTCTCCAACTACCCTGTCCCCAACTACCCTGTCTCCAACTACCCTGTCCCCAACTACCCTGTCCCCAACTACCCTGTCCCCAACTACCGTGTCCCCAACTACCGTGTCCCCAACTACCCTGTCTCCAACTACCCTGTCCCCAACTACCCTGTCCCCAACTACCCTGTCCCCAACTACCCTGTCCCCAACTACCCTGTCCCCAACTACCCTGTCCCCAACGACCCTGTCCCCAACGACCCTGTCCCCAACGACCCTGTCCCCAACGACCCTGTCCCCAACGACCCTGTCCCCAACGACCCTGTCCCCAACGACCCTGTCCCCAACGACCCTGTCCCCAACGACCCTGTCCCCAACGACCCTGTCCCCAACGACCCTGTCCCCAACGACCCTGTCCCCAACGACCCTGTCCCCAACTACCCTGTCCCCAACTACCCTGTCCCCAACTACCCTGTCCCCAACTACCCTGTCCCCAACTACCCTGTCCCCAACTACCCTGTCCCCAACTACCCTGTCCCCAACTACCCTGTCCCCAACTACCCTGTCCCCAACTACCCTGTCCCCAACTACCGTGTCCCCAACTACCCTGTCTCCAACTACCCTGTCCCCAACTACCCTGTCTCCAACTACCCTGTCCCCAACTACCCTGTCCCCAACTACCCTGTCCCCAACTACCCTGTCCCCAACTACCCTGTCCCCAACTACCCTGTCCCCAACTACCCTGTCCCCAACTACCCTGTCCCCAACTACCCTGTCCCCAACTACCCTATTCACCCCTTCCTCTTCATTTCTACCCCATCCGTCTCTACCCCTTCGTCTCGTGCCTAACCAGCTACTGTGTCTGTAATCTACCTCTCCTAATTGCCACTACCAAGTACCAAGCAACTTCACAACCATAAGATATCGCTTTAGTTCCTTTGCCTGCTACCACCCTGTCTTCTCCATACGAGGCCACGAACACAGGCGCGCTTTCCAATGCAAATTCCGTGTGGCGGCGGTGCACCACGATTGGGAGCCGGGCTCGTGACAGAGACGGTGGAATATTCCAGAACGCAATGACCTTTCTGACTTAACGCATAACTGCCAATAAACTTCTTTGCCCCTAGACCTACACGTCATTACGCCCATCACGTGTACTACGCATATACGCGAGTACCGCATATACCCAACGCATATACCCAACAACTAGAGGGGGGCTTAACCGTCTTCATTCCGCCGCCTCCCCCCATGCCCAGCCGCCTCCACGCATGCCAACTACCACATCACCAAACTTCACCACCACACACCATCCCACTCCTACATCTCCACGCCACGACATAAAACGTCCATACCACCAGTACATCACCACCATTATCACACCATTACGCCATTATACAGCAACCAAACAAACACCCTTCACCATCACATCATCTCTTCCACCACTACACAGTCACCACCATCATCACGTCACCGCTACACAGCAGCACACTACTGCCACATAGCCACCATACCCTCACCCCTTCACCCCCACACCCTTCACCCCCTTGAGCCCGACAGCCCCACACTAGCATCTCCCTCACAGCCTCACTCTCACCCACACACCACCACGGTTCCCCCGTCGCCTCGCCACCCCGTGCCCTACCCGCTAGCACGCGCTCTTTTCCATTGCAAATGCCGGGGCCAGCGGCGGCGGCGGCGGCGGCGGCGGCGGCGGCGGCGGCGGCGGCGGCGGCGGCGGCGGCGCGCTGCATTCGGCCACCGGGCTGGCGACAGAAGCCGCGGAAGGTTCCGGAACACGATGACCTTTCGGCTGCGCGCCGGCGCTGGCGCTCTTTACGAGCTTTGGCGGATTTTTTTGTGAACCGGTCCCCCCCTTCCCCCCTCCCCCCCCCTCCGCACTCCTAAGCTGCCGCCGTCGCCGCCTCCGCTGCAGCCAATTGCAAAAAAGAGAAAAATCAGGCTCCCGCGCGCCTCTAATGCTATTCAACAACTTCCTGCATAGGAAATATTGCAGCGAGGGATCATCGAGTAATCGCGACGCTGGAATACATTAAAGCGTTTATTTGGCGAAGATGGCGGAGGCATTGGCTGGGAGCGTTGTGAGCTGTGGTGGCGCGACAATTTCGATCTGTTTGGGAGTGGAAAGTTTCCAAAAACTATTTCGTACGATTTCTATTGTCGTAATTGTAATTTTGATTTCTTTTTATGCGACGAAGTATAAGGGATGGAAAGAGGATTATGATTTTTGGGCATGTGGGCATCTGAATTTGTCTCGTGCTCATAATTTCAAAATCAATTTACGAATTTTGATCAACGAAGAACATAAGGATATACTTACAGCATGGAAAAAATACAGTACAATGATTTTTAAAAATCAATATGGTGTATATAAACTAGGTAAAGGATTCGATGTTCAAGGATAATTTAAATTTAACATCGAAACAAGGGTTTTATCTTGTGTAATCTAAGGAAAGAGGTGGTAGCTTCTGTTTTTTTCTAGTATTCGTGATTTTAATTTACCTTAACATATAATTCACTTAAGGAAAACCTCATGAATCGCATTTCTTTCCAGAAGGTTTTCATAGTTTTCCTTATGCGAAACTAACCAGCACGTATTTATCCATTTATCTCTTTAATTGCCACATTACAGCGATTATATTAGGTTTCTATATTCCATATGTGAATCGCTTAGTTTCCAAAGGGGAAGAGCTCTGTCCAATTCCACAAAAAAATTTGAAATTTGAGTTCTTGAATAGGCCTACAAATTGACAGAAATATGATTATAACGTTAAAATTCTGCAAAAATAATCTTCAACAATACAATTACGGCCCTTGTCTCGTTATTTAATATTCTGCTTCAGATTTCACCTGGTATTGTTCGGAGAAACCACGTAAAACTATCGATCAGACGAGAATTCTCCTTTAGGTATCTTGCAAGTGTTAAAAATTCGCTGCCGTTGGAACACGAATCGTAGGTCAGAGACACTGCAGCGACAAGAGTTCTTGCACTCAACGTCTAATCCGGCGTGTCTTATGCGACTGACAGGGCTTTTACATAATATCAGAAAAAATGTCATGTAATATTCTCGGTGCTCTTCTTCGGGTAAATATTGTTTTCTGACATTGACATCAGATATCTTCATTTTGCAATTTAGAGAGAGATGCAAGAGATGTAATTCTCAAAATTATCTACTCTTAAGAAGCTCACGTTACATGAAGTTATTGATCAAACATACTTACACTGAAGTTATCTTTTCTTAGCTTATGAATATTTTTCCGGATCACATATTATTTTCCTACATAACTAGTTTATTTCGTCTTGTTCTCTTACAAGGCATCATGCCCTTCTCTTAAAAAGTAATTTTGAAGAGTGTTCAAATAAGTGCAACTGTAATCATACGTATAAGTGTAACTCTACCCCTGCAGAAATATTCCTGAACCGGTGTTTCGGAAACTTTCTGGGACTGCTACACGAGGGATACGCCAAGCGATACTCAACCCCTTTGTAGGAGAACGGCTCTCCATTACAACTAAGCTATCTTACTATGCCTACTGCTCAAGATATTGCACATTGTCTTTGGTAGGACATAATGACATCTACTATTAATATAATAATAGTAAAAAATGGAAACATTTGCAAGATTATCAAGTGACGATAATTTAGAATTGAACAAATTGTTGAACGCTTATTATGCGGACACTACAATGTTAGTAAGCTTATTCATGCAACATCTCTATTGTTCGTATATTAAAGTTTATCGCTAAGAGAATTACAGCGTTTTCAGATTTAAAAAAAATTCTAAATGGCAGGGTTTATCCTCTTAAGAAATCTCGCTGTGAACATATATTTTAGAGGGAGAAATCCCTGGTAATGTACATTGCTGCATGAGGTGGATGTCATAGTGTTCACGACTTCAGAAGCATTGCCAAATATTTCTCCGAAACTAAAGTGATACTAGTTGTGGACTCTGGAAATACCAACATTTCTGGTTTAAAAATATATGTTGCGATGATTTGGTTTTGTCAAAATAATTATTTTACAAAATGAATGATACTTACATTTTTTGTAAAAAAGGCCGACATCGTGGTTGACAACATCAGCTGACAAATCCTCTAGAAACTGTGTACGGTGTCATGAAACGTGTGTACCTGCTTGGGTGAAAAGGTAATAAAATAAGAAACAGAGTTTGCATTAAACTGCCTTTCTCTCGAGAGACCCACTCCTCTGCAAACCAAATGTCATAAATGAACGCTGTCGGTGCGCTCGGTTATACGTTACATGATTTGTTACACATTAAAAACAGAGGAACGTTCGTTCTCGTTTAATTAATATTACGTCTCCTTAAGGAAAGTTATTGCCTTTAAAGAAACTCGTTTGAGACTCGGACAGGGGTTGCGACACAACGTGTGACGTTCCACACATTCGCTATGACATTTAAATGGTCTTCCAGTTAAGGAGGCGGGCTTTGATGCCCGGCAGGGTTACCGAGGAGAATTGGCCCTGACACGCGATGCAAAAGAAGAGAAAGAGAATGAAAAAAACGGGGCCCAAGCTTTTGTAAAGAGAGCACCTGGAGGCTGCTACCTTGCAGAGGTCGACGCGGGAGTAAACTTCTCGGGGGCAGCTTCCAGACAGCCTGTGGCGCCGTGGAGAAAGGAGCGAATGTGTACAGTGGGCATTGTCTTTGTTTTAAAAGCCGAAGTCAAGAGTTCTCAATAATGACCAGTAAAGCATGAAATATAAACAATAATCTTAAAAAAATTAATAATGAACCCAAAAACGGAAATTATTATTTTTTGTTAAAATAGGTTGCTGAAAACCGATGAATGAAACACTTTCCGTTTGAGTTTGAATCTCATGATTTCGTTTAATTTGTTGTTTGTACTACATTAATGATAATGCCTAGTTTATAATTGACAATATACATTTATATAGACATCAAACAGTAAACGAAGGCTTTAAAATTGTTTTATGAGTGTAAACGATATCATTACTATTTCTTTAAATAAATTTCTCTGACTGTAATCCTGAATGAGAGTGTTTCTATTTATGTTTATGAAGATCTTCAATATTTTTGTGCCCCTTGATACGTTGAGTTCACGTTTCTGTGTGTTGTTTACTTTGGGTTCTCCCAAAATTAAAATAATATGCAATTAGTTATATAAAGATGGACTTCGATACTCACAAAGAAATTAATCCTTAAAATCCGATTCTGAGACTCGGCGCTCCTCTCCCTGAGAACGAGTGGATCATCACACTTTGGGATGCAGAGTCAATCAGTTACAGCGTAATATTTTTTTAACTAACTGCTCCAGCATGAGTCTGTTTGAAGGAAAACAAGGAAATAATATTTCAGAAGAGACTCTCTGTAAAAAACTTACTAAGGCAGTGACTAGCTATTAAGCTGAAGTCAAAAATCTGTCAGTAACAAATCTTAATCTTAGAACCTCTCGTTCAAAGAAGCTTTGGATGCAGATTTGCTACTGCACACACCAAGGCAAGGCAGGGAAAATAGCAACGCACCCAACAAAACTCGGAGTGTAACCTTTGGTATTATCCTTGTCAAATTTTTCATAAAGCATTATCTTCTAGTAAAATTTAAAAATAATGAATTCAGCAACAAACGACGAAATATTTTCCCACAGTTTGACATTACTAAGTGTCACTCAAAACTATTATCGGCAGTAAACTGGAAAAAGAAACGGACTATTCTCTGTGAGCTTCTGATACCAAAGGCGTTCCACTGATTGGAACTACCTTAGTAACGGTTTCAACACCGGAACAAAATATTTCGTTATCAAAACCGAAGCCAAAATAGAAATGTTTTGTTAGGCAAAACTAAACCGGCAATGTTTGAAACGGCTTGATGGCTTAGTGATAATAAAAAGTATTATTTAATGATATGCATAATTTCACAACCACAATTTTTAAATATGAAATCATAAATTCTTAAATCTATAATTCTACTCCTCTTCCAACTACCATTAATTTCCAAACAATTTAACTCGTCAATTACGATCCCGTTCTTAATGTTAATAATTGAATCAATGGTACCTATTGTCAAACTTGTGTGCTCATTCTTTGGTACCTGCTATTACAATTATGCCAAAAAGGTGCGTATAAAAATAGTGTACGTTGTGTTTGGGAACATCTGAAGTATGGTACTTGATGGACATTCATATTTTGAAATGAAGCTACAAATGTTATTAAAACAACATATTTATAATTACCATACTTTGTCAATTAAATCATTCAGCCAATCATTAAACTGAACAGCATGCCTATTGCACTAAGCCTCCAATATTGTCGACTTAAAGTGGTATTGATTATGAGTTCATCGATTCGATTGTGTCTATGGTACTTAGATTTGGCCCGTGTTCAACGAGTCTGCACGTACCAGAATGTGATCTGAGTAATTGCATTTTTTGTAGTATCATTCTAATAATTGACACCTGAGCTCACTGCTTGACTTCCGTATAATTACCACTAATGGCCCATTTATCGACAATTACATAATAACAGGTGCATATTAAATTGGCTACGTTTTAAGAGTAGTCGTTTTTTTTCTGCATTTTGCATAACCTCTCATGTTTGCCCCTTTCTCTTGTGTTATGAATCATGCTCTTGAATAATTGCTTCGTTTAATGCCTTTATGTGTGTAACAATATTTCAAAGAAGTTGTGCTTATAAAATTATCACAGAAAATGTAAAATATTTTTGCACATTCTATTATATGTACTATTGATTATTTCGCACAAGAAATATATTAGTATCAGTGATAAAGAATCCATATTTTTATCATCATTTAATAAGTTTGTCCTAGTACTGTGAGGAAGAAGTTACCTATTAACAAGTTAGTGCAGTGAAAAAAGTCTACTTATTATATTGTTTTTTATATTTTCATCAATTTTGTTTCTTTATAGAGATCCCAATTAACCGGAATTTCTATAGAAATATGTATGAATTTTCGAGATATGTCTAGTAATAAATATAAATTAAAGATGTATTGCATCTGTTGTTATTCTGTAGTGTTCTTGCAACTGAATCTGAAGCTTGGTAGATTTCCATTTCAGCCATGACAACACTTCTCTTTTAGTATTAGTGATCTTGCGATAAACGGAAGGTCTGTTCCTACAATGCCAGCTAGTAAAGCAGGGATGCATAATGTGAACGATGAAACAATGTCGTTGAAGCTTGTAGTTCCGTTACGGAGCGCTGACCCCTGACATGGGACAGTCGGCGAATGAAGGTCTGTGTGACGGATTTTAGACACTAGCTAGATATCTGGGTTGAATTCAACCCCTTTCTGGAGGAGAATTGTAGCGGCCGACTGCTCTGATCGGTAACATTCCATGGTTTCTACGAACAAATACTTAGCTAGATCGAGCAGCATCCAAACAAACGCACCACGGACCGCGCGTGATCTTTCCTTCTTCGTCGACCCTCCCTTCCCTTTAAATACACATCTGGTGCATACATTACCCTGACATCTGAGGTTCAGGAGACCAGTCGGTTGAGTGATTGGTGTTTTCAACTGCTGCCAATAGTCCATCAACGGCTGCCATTAGTCCCGAAAGTGGAGTTAATGTTTTACTCGGACGGTGGCAGTGATCTACTAGATGGTGATATCCGGCCCGACCTATCGTCGGCTAGCAGGACTTTCCACAACCAGGTATCTCCCACCAGCGGGGCACCGCTCCAGCAAGGACCAGTTCTACTCTCCGGGCCTGTGTGGAAGTGTAGTGTATGTAAGTGTAAGTGTGAGTTTTAAGGAGTGAAGATAGGATAAGGAAGGGAAGGAAAGTTCGCGCGCGATCCGTGGCCCGTTTATTAAAGTACTGTTGCCTGCTATTGATCGAAGGAACCACGAAAATCTACCGATCGGAACACCCGACCGGTAGAAGTCTCCTCCAGACAGTGGCTGATTTCGAGACCAGTCGGGAACTGGGAGCTTGTCTCAGCTGGGAGAGACGCCAGAATAGGGGAAACACCGGAAGACGCCGTGTAAATTGGAGCCGAATCTCTCGTTCTAGAGTGACTTTCCAAAGTACAATCAGCACTACACTTTCTGGACCCACGGTATTAGTAGTTTACGCGTCGGGTATGCGGGCTCGCTATACACCTACAACCTGTCAGTGTACGAACCAATCAGTCGCACACTGCTATACACCTGAGCCTCGGCGCAAGAGAGTGAATCACCAGCGGCGGGGGGCGCGAGTAGCATTGGGACCGGTCCTGGCCTCGATTCCCGGCCTCGCCACCGCCTCCCGCCTTCCCCGCGCCGCTCCCCCCCCCCCCCGGCGTCGCCCCGAAAGCGGCCGAGATTTACAATCGGCGACGGGGCGGGCGACAGCGGCGGGCCTCGAGTTTCTCCAAATGTGCGCTGAGAAAGTCGGCGGAACCTCGGCGGCGGCGGCGGCGGCGGCGGCGGCGGCGGCAGTCGCGGAGGGGCGGCGCGGGGTGTGGCGCGGGGCTGGTGACGGACTGATGGGAGTGACGATGGAGGAGAGGAGAGAGGGGTTTGGTGAAGAAGATGGCAGAGGTACAAATAGCTACAGGAGCAGCCGATGGTTGTGTGTTGAGACAGTACGTCATCAACCGCTGAATCCTGAATGTAATTCCCCGGTTCAGCCATCTGGAAATGGCTGTGGATAAAGTGGATTCGCGTCGGTTTTCTCGGGGTGAGGTAGGATTTCTCCTGCCCATCATTGCTTTGTTGAATAATCATTTATCTCATCCAGTCCAGGGTATGTCGGAGGGTAGTGTAGGAATCGGATTTAGACATTGCATGTTTAGTAGATTGTGATTGCTATCCGATATATCCCCAAGTAAAGACTAAGACACAAGCGCCTGAAGGACGGTAACATTGAAGGCAGAAGTGGTGGGAGGGTCGGTGGATAAATGATGGTGCGGATGGCTGGGGGAAAAGTAATGTAGGCCTAGGTACGTTACAGGAAGCATCTATTTCCAATGTACATACAAACACGTACTTTCTCCTTACGACGGTGTTTAATGTTGCTACTTCATTAAAAGAAACACGGCATTGTACACGACAACAAAATCAAATTTAGTGATGCTAAAGGCAGTATTTTAAACGAAATTCCAGATAACTTTCAAACAGTTATCAACCAAATCTAGTATACACAAGACTCGGAATAAATGATACAAACTTAAGGCAATATGAGATGCCGAAAATAATCAATTTCTCTCAATGAACAGGTAATGGCAAGAATTATTTAACGGAGTTACAGATGTGACATTTCCCTCTCATCAGACCCAACTCCATACGTACGTGTTCGGCAGATCTCGCTCTGACTCACTCCAACTTTTTTCTTTGAGATGTTGTCATATTATTAAACGGTTCAAAAATTCGTGCTAGACTCATTTCCGTCCCTCTGTTTTCGACCTTCTTCGTCTTCGTCCTCTGTTTTCGAAACTTCCAAAAAGTTGACGTTGCAAAAATACAATATTTAAGATAGAGATTTTTACCTTAAACAAAATCTGTTCTAAAACATCACGACTTCAAAAAATATCATTACATTTTTTTTAAAAAGACGAATAGGTTCTCGAAATTTCTGCTTGAAATGAATGCAATTTCTAAAGAAACATTTTCAAACATCGCTCCAATTGTTTTCTTTAATTCTTTTTAGGGGACGCTTAAAAGAAAGGCGCAGGTCTCATTTTCGTCGAACTCTCTGAATTTTCGAAAATTGCGTGTTGAAAATGATGGGAGAAACAATTAGATTTTCACGCGTCGGACCAAGTGATTGCGCTAATGCGTGGTGTAATGGAAATACGCACGACGGGTTAACTCGATGGACTTCGACCGGTCTGTAGGCGCGGTGTTCGACTTTAGGTGCGGAAACACTGTGGCAAATATAATATTGCTGAGCCGTTACAAGTATTAAGAAAACGTATGTGCAGTTGTAGCACCATAAGTTCAGCTTATTTGCCAATATCGTTGGCGAAGTTGCTTTAACGTAGATGCTTGGTCCACCGGAAGGTTGTAGGTTCGAGTCCCCACAGTGGCAGGATTTTCTACACTGGCTAGATAGCTAGGGCGAGTTAAGTCGCAGTCTGGAGCAGAACTCTAGCGGCTGCTCTGATCGGTAGCTTTCCGTGGTTTATCTTATCAACATAAGGCAAATGCCGGAGCAGTACCAAACAAACTGACCAGAGACCGCGCGCGATCTTACCTCCATCTTCCTTGTCCTATACTAACCCCCTTTCTTACACACACTAAACTAACATGCACTACACTTCCACACGTGACGGAAGACCGGTCGGGAGCTTAGAGCTTGACCGGACTGGGGCGGTGTCTCCGCTTGCGGGAGATACCTGGATGGGGGAAAACTCGCTAGTCGACCCCTTCCTGTGCGGGAAGATCACCACCGTCTCTCGAAAAAAAAAAAAAAAAATCATGCACTACATTTATGGGACATCGATTTGCATTTGACACGCGCGAAATCAGTCAATCCCCTTCCCACTTTCTCTCATAAAAGGTCTCGTTAAGCGACAGGCTGCGTATTAGAATCCCGTTGTAAGACATAGGTGATTTCGCATGTGATTGTGGTGGTTTGTGCCATCACATATTTTATATAAACAATTATTCTATCCATAATATTTCATCTACCCTTATAATTCATCCTCAATTATCATCTTTCCTTACGTCGTATAGGGTCAAATTCGAAGTGAATACCTACGCCAAAAAGTGATGGACATAATTTCAATTGCTTCCCTTCCCACTTCTCTCATAAAAGGTCTCGTTCTACATCAACACGACATCAACATTGACATTTGCGTTTTATTACACTCTAAAATTCAAAAAATAGTGTAGGTTTTACACCAAGGCATCAGCACTGACCACGTTTCTCTGAAGCGGTCATTCACCGAATGTATTGGAAACATTCGTTCGTACGCGTATTTATTCCTTGACTCGTGCCGATCGACTGGTTCTGGTAAAGAGCCAATGACTTTTGTCTTTTTTCCTTGCCTTAAAAGTTCATCGCATTCCCTGACCATATCTGTATCCATGAACGGAAAAGAGATTTCGTTCTTTTTCAGAAATAAAAACTTTAAGGTTTCTTCATATCTTCGGACCTCTAATTTTAAGCATTGCTTCGACTGAAGGAATGGAGTGTGATTGCTCGTGGCATTTGCGCTGGTAAGGGTCGAAACGAGCCGTAAACCTACCATGAATTACGACGAAATAAATACTAGCAGCAAACTCGCAAAAATAGAAAAAACAGTTTAATCCAGTTACGAATTTCCTGAACTGAGATTCTTCGGTCAAAAATGTCACGAATGGTTGTGAATGTGTTCTAAACAAATATAGAGAAACTTTAATAACATGAGATCAGAACTAAAATTATTGCTCAAATTGTGCAGAATGAAGTAAAATACTGGCAATTTATAAATTATGTTTTATTATAATTCTGATATAAAACAAGTTTTAATGTTTCCTAAAATGTTTGACTGTTACTAAATGTTTCTTTTCTCTGAATAGTGGCAAAGAATTACTCTTCTTTTCATGACCAGCCTCACTGTATTAGCAGTATAACAAATTGTGAGTAAAATAAAATATAGAACTAAATAATAATGTAAATTGTAGAAGTCGGTGACCAACCGATCTGGAGAAAAACGACCTCATATAAACAAACATCTATTTGAATTTAAAATGTTGTACTTATCTACCAAAATTATTATTTTCTTTCCATTTACCTACCTTCTTTTTTCAGAATATTAAATAGATGCACACACATTTCATAACTAGTATAAATATTTCATATTTTTCGCCATGTGAAGTGCTTTGCTTGACATGACAAGTGCTTGCATTGACAAAATGCAACTCTTCATATTAATCTAAATTTGTCATCAAACCTACTCTCATCTAATTTTTTATAAGAGCAAATTTTTTATTAGTAAATATTTTTCCTATAATGAAATATCATATTTTATCTCAAATATTGTTATCTTCAATATTATTTTAGAAACTTATTTTATGATAAATATTTATTTACTGCACATCACTTTCAAAACCGTATAAAAATTGATCAGATTAATTATTGTCGGTTACATTGTTCATGTAAATCAGTTTTATATTTCTTTATTCCTCTAAGCTAAGTTAAAATCTTTACTTACGGTAAAATTGATTTCAAACTTAATTGTTTGTTAATGAAACATTTGTTCTTACGTATTGTAGCAGTAAAGATGATCTCAATGTGAAAACAAAAAACTCGCGCCATTAAAAATCTATGATACAACTTCTCAGCTTTCTGTGTGAAAATATAATATAATGTTTTTGTATCTTCAACTAGCTGATTATTTCCA
The DNA here is from genome assembly GCA_038098605.1 of Gryllus longicercus. Taxonomy (NCBI): domain Eukaryota; kingdom Metazoa; phylum Arthropoda; class Insecta; order Orthoptera; family Gryllidae; genus Gryllus; species Gryllus longicercus. Next base: position 4,098,881 of record JAZDUA010000047.1, on the reverse strand, counting down.
TTTGTTTCTTTTGTGGCTGTCAAATGTCTAAGAAAAATTATACGCAACAGATTTATTTATTTTGCATATTTGTGCCTTTCCTCTTTATGTTAAAAATATGACTCAAGTAAAAATCAGCACTACAACTTTTATAAATGTGTACATCAGTAAAACTCTTATACTTGCAGAGATATTTAAACGTTATTTTACTGTTGGGGTTTGGAAGGGATATGATTAAATACTTAAAAACAATTTCTGTAATTTTTTCATATGTTTTCAGACTGTACCTACATACGTTTTTGCTTTGATCACAAGTTTTTGTTTTGTAGTCTTCGTTTTATTTCTAATGGTTTGTGGAGGAAGAACGCATGCTCAGAAACGTAAGTGGTGCATTTTGCATGATACTGTAAGATGTCAAAGATGTACTTCCAGAACTTTACATGATATGTAATTCTCACCGGCTAATGAGCTACCGGATGCATGGACAGGAGCGTGTTGTAGAAAAGTACATTATTACTCAGCGCAAAGCGGCGCAAATCAGAGGAATAAACTGCAAGAGCGTTCCAAAGCCATGCAGCTGGCACTAGAGGGCCATTTGTGAATGAGTATGGTTGTGAGGGAGTTGCATGTAGAGGGCAGAAATTTGACCTTTTTCGGTTTGCTGTTTTTAGCTTCGTCAAAATACCATTAACGCTCAGCTGCGAGAGCAAAAACGAAGTCACTAGCGGTCTTCACAAGTCGGTGCTCTCTCCTGAAAGGTTGTTGCAGGAAAATTCGATCAACTAAATTAAATATCAATGAATGTCGTTAATAATGTGTAGCCGTACTAAGTCTGCGTGATCATTTGAAATAGTTATAATTTTAAAATGTTAACATCAAAACAGGTCGAAAGCAGATAGATATTCAATCACTAATCATATGATTAACAATAATATTTTCGATTGGGACATCGTTCAAATATTATATAGGAAAACTAATACACATAAAAGACTCATTTCAGAAATGCTTCATATCCTACAGGCAGATACAGATAAGCTTCGACTTGTTTACAGCGTACTAATGTATTTTTTCGGTGTATATTTATATTTCTAAATTTGTAATATTGTGACGTCGTGGAAACACTACAGTAAATCCAGACCGAGCTCAGGTATTATTAATAAATATTTACAAATAAATGGTCCAAACAGTTATTCTGATAGACCCGTCCCCTGATCACAGGAGCGGTCCTTATCCGATTGAAGTTCGGCCTGAGTCGTGGTGCTCGCCACTCACTAACGCGAGCACGCACACAGAGTAACCCTCCGTGACTGCAGTCGCACGTGGAACAACTGTTCCACAACTGCTTTGCAACACATGAGTCGCCCCACGAGCGGAGCTCGCGACCACTCCGCCCTGGGCGCAGGTTTTGTGCTCCGATGAAGTTTTCAGAAGCTCAAAACCCACCCCCGCGGCTCGCACTATTGCGTACATACCTTCCACTCACGTGACATGCGAAGTCATCTTGGGATCGCGCGGCGACTCCCGCCACGTGACCGCAGCGCTGCCACGCAGTTTTGGCCACCCCACCCCATGGATTCAAGGAAGTTCCCAAATTATCTCCGGCTCCCTTTCTATTCAAACTCTCTATTCACCCCCCCCCATGGCGTCTGGACCTGCCTAAAGGCAGCTCCACACATGCGCCATTCGGCGAATCCCGAGCAACCGCTCGCCGAATCCCAAGTAGTGTGGACGGGTTGCTCGCTATTCGCCGAGCGACGAACGTTCGGTGCTCGCCCTACCCACCGCGTGTCTGTCTTTAGAAGACATCAAAGGGAGCGAACATTTTTACTTTAATGTTTTTAGGTAATGTTTTTGCAATCGACATATACTTTTAAGTTCATCTTCAAATGTAAGTATATCGTGTATCTCCTGAAGAAGACCTCACCATTCCAATCAGCGGAAATGTAACATTTATTATACTCATAATTTTTTTTAAACCTCCACTTACATAGTAACACTTGCATTCATATTCAGGCCGATATTTTGTAAAAGACTCATCTTATAAAGCCAGTGAACATTATGTGTGTCCGTATAGGACACGTATAGAACCTACATGTATGAAAGAAACAATGAGTCACGCGTTGCTAGTCTACAATGTTTCTGTTATTTTTGCGCTTATCACTTTAAAATGTCGGCTAGTCGGTAGCACATGGTTGTGTTTGAGATTCTCTTTAAAAACATTTGCAGTTAATCGAAGTACACTACAAGAAATGAGTAGACATTGATCCGAAGAGATCGTAATTTCAAGAATGAGGTGGTTGTAGTGATTATTTATGAACCATGGATTACTAGTACTGTATCTGCGACGAAGACCACTGTAGTCTACGGCAATCACGATCACACGGCAATCACGATTCACCACATCCATCGTTATTTTCTTAAATTCATGGCTCCTAATAGGGAGAACGTGAGATAAGCGGCGTTTGGATTTGGATATTTAAAACCATCTTCAAAAAAATGTCGCAGTAGATAGTAAAATTTGAACTTTACGCTTCCTATCGAAATGTTATATTGAAAAAAATGTGTTTCACACTTGCTCTAAAGTCTTTAAAGAATGCAAGGCTCGTCGGCTCTCGCGGCCAGAGGCATGTGCTGCTCTCTGCTGTCCGGTTGGCGCCGCGTCGAGGGCATTCATGCCGACGTCTCACACATCATATCGTGGTCCTCTTCAGGGCTATAGTGCCGCTCTCCAGCCCTGAGGATGACCATGACTTTCTATGAACCCCAATTCAAATGAATTTCTTCTTTCTTGCACATATTCTAGGCTGCACTTGCCGCTGTTATCTCCACCATGACGTGCATTCCATGTACGGAGTACGTGCACATTCTATTACTATGCTAATCTACCTCGACGTGAGGTAGATGTGAAATTCTTACACAGGTGTAACAAGAAGTCAAATGCCAGTTAGTATATCTATAGATAAAACTGACGGCCCGGCTACGGCAAGTGTTTGCAGGAGTTACACTTTTACTAACGTAAACAAGTGTAAGATGCTCTGATTTCAATGAGTCTCTGTGTCGAGGAGAAACTTCTTCTACTAAATCTAGTCGTCATATAATTCAAATTTAGTGTTTATCGGATAATTACTAAAACATTTTCTAACATCTTTTAGGTTTTTCTACACTATAACATATCTAGCCAGAATTTTTATCAGGAGAGAAAGAATTACCCACCAAGGTCCAGTCATATTTTTTTCTGGAGGTATGCATATGATATTTGTTTTGAGTGGGGGATCAGCATTTCTATGCTGAGTCGATTTTTACATCCCAGGGTTCTTAGCCCTGGCGGTAAGGTATGTTGATGATGATGAAACGGACAATCACAAGGACAACCATACCCTCGAACCCGCGATCCTTCGGTCCAAGACCGCCACGGCATTATTGCCTTAGCGATCTCGGCTAGTAGAACTGATATTATCATTATTATCATTATTATCGTTATTATCGTTATTATCGTTATTATCGTTATTATTATTATTATTATCATTATTATTCCTCCTCTACTTCACGACCAAAGACGTTATCAGTCAACTGTATATAAAATCTACTCCAGGTTGCAACCAGCTACCTAAGGAGCAAATCTAGGAGCTGTGGGTGCCTCTACAATATTTGAGAAAAATGAGCGCTGTTCCAAATAAAGACATTTCTTTCATTTCCCAGTCTTTTTGAAACACTTGGGAGTTTCGCCAAGTTCTTACACAAATTTTTCTGAACAAATACAAGAGTTCCGATGACAATCGGTACGACCTGTGCTTTTACACCCCGCACTCGGCTCATTTCGACTTCCAAACTCTTGCATTTAAGACGTTTCTCTGCCTTCTTGGTTACGACTATTTGATCGCAAGGAACAGCAATATCTACAAGTACACACAATTTTTTCTCCATATCTCGGATAACAATATCCGGTTTGTTGGCCTTAGTGTAACGAAGACTGGTCCATACGTTTCGCCTGCAACTGTGGCAGGCATCATCAGTGGCATTGCTGGCGAGGGCGAAGTGTTCCCCTTGGCAGTACCGCGTTGACGTTCTTCCTCCAGAAATAAGTTCAGCAGTTAATAGAGGCTTTTATTTTCTTCTATCATTCCCGAAATAAGCAGAATTTTTGTACGAAATAAATAATTACGATTGAATCATTGTTTATACAATAAAACAATAATGCAGGATAAGACCCTGTCTCCAAGATGAGATAATTATATCAAGAACGGAAATATGAAATAAGAGTTATATGACTATTCCTTAACGATTGCATTCCAGTTACATTAATTCTATCATGTTTAGACTATATACCTTACTAATCCCAACGTTGCGTAAACGCAGCATTATTGTAAATTATCTATCATAAGATATGTAAGGACTTCTCTACAGAAAACTATTCTGGAATGATAAAAGAAGTTTCAAGCCAGTTTGCTGGGTAATATACAGTAAAAAAAGTATTCTTTAATAATTAAATTAAAATTGAATATCTGTAGCACAGTTCACTACATTATGTCGAAGTATCAAAATTCAACGAAGCAAAATTTACACTCGGATAAGTGCATACCTGATCAAATAGCATATTGTAGTGCGATAGTGGTGCAGAACAAACTTATATCGAATCATTTTCCTTAAAAAAATATAAATATTAAATGTTGCATGTACGTAACGTTGGGACTTGGTGGTTTTAGTAAATTTATTTGAGTTGCGATTATTTTGTATGGTATATTTTTTTATAGATAAATTTCTAGGAGGTCGAAGAGGCCAATCTTTGTCGATGCAAAGAAAAGGTTGGAAGTCGCTTTCCACCTCACCTCCCGTGTTCTTGCTCTGCTTCTGCCGCCCACGTCGACCATCCTCCTCCCACTGCTGGCCGCCGCCCCCGCCGCCGGACGCGTGGCCAGGACACCGCCGCGCCCCGCCCCTTCCTCCCCCTCACCCCCGTCGCGCCGCCCCCAAATTGGCCCCGCCTCCGCCCGCGCCGCCCCCCTTGCCCCCGGCCGCCGCCGGCGCGCGTAATTGCAGGGTCCGCGCCGAATTGAAACCCCTGAAATTGCAGGCCCCGCATGATTTATCACCACCCCGATCACCTGATCGCCGCCGACGCCGACGCCGCCTTCGCCAACGCGTCCGGCGCCGCCTCGTCGTCACCGTCATCTCGTTGCCATCACCGTCACGATCACCATTGCCTACATCACTACCCCTACCACCACCACTGCCGCCAATACCGTAGCAGCCACCATTACTATTGCCATCAACTTTACTTCTACCATCACCACCACCACCAGCGCCATCATCATTATCATCGAATTTTATTACATAGAACCATTGCACAGAATTGTATTACACAGAATCATTATCGCTATGTTAGTACGCACAGGCTTCGGTGTATTTCTGTAAGTAGTTACTTCTCTTTTTATTAAATATGCCAATTTTCGTGATTTTTTTGTGGTAACTAATACAAATTATACCTTCTCTTCCCCTCTTTTTGGGAATCTTAATACATAACATTCATTGGCTGAACTAAAGAAAACTAACGTCGTTTTCCCAGTTTCTTACTGTCGCTATCGTTCTTATAAATCCATTTCTTACAACCAAGACCTTCGAGAACCTTGTCACAATTATCATTCTCATAATTTCCCCCTCCATGAATGAATGATCCACTAACACCAATACCACCGATGTGTACAAAATTACTTAATGATAATATGTTGGTTGTGGTAAAAATCGTGGCTCTTTTCTTGTAATTGGCGCATCCGGCAAAATTATTTACTCTTTGTAATTAATTTACTACATATAATACATAATTTACTACACATTTCAATGACCGTTGCGTTAGCTTCAACTGCAACTAGTCATTTCCATTCTATCTTGCTTTTTCGTACCATGACCTAAGCCATTTCCACTCCATTACAAAGTAGCCTCATTCATTTTTATTCGGTTATTTTTTATATTAATTTGTACTTCTCCCGAAATAACGTTTTCCGGACGAATTATCCCCCTACCACTCTTTCCCACCAATTCGAATGTTATTGGGAAACCATCACCTGTACTATCACAATTTCCATCAGCCCTGCCTCTATCACCTATTATATCATCAGTAGGCAGCTTGCAGTTCACAATGCCACCACCGCCGCGCCGCCTCCTGTGTAAAATTACCCAGCACGGGTCGGTGCGTTCCCTTGTTGAAGCTTCTTGATTATCTTATATATATCGAGATTAAATCTCACTTTGATCACGTGTTACTGGAGTTACAAATTTCTTTAATAAGCTACCTTCCTCTGAGATCCCCTTCTAGAACCTGCTCCGACTACTGTCCTTCGGATTAGCTCAAAATTACACTTTTAGACACCTAAAATCATCTCTTAAAGTCCTAAATCATACGACTCGGGACACTATACCTCCGATAGAATCTCTGACAACAGCCAATACCTCGCCGACGGCAGTTGTGATCGCAGCCGATCAATACCGATCTACAGCAGGTCTTGCGGCTCCTCGTCCACTTCACGCAGTACATTACCCTCTTATCTCTGCGTCGCAGTGTGGATCGTCCCCGACGACCAATAAGGGTTTTTCTTTCTGTCTTCATTTTCTCTGCATATTTCTGCGCCCATTTAAATCTAATTTCTTCTTCGGTTTCCTTAAAGAATGTCTCATCCGTTGCCAATTTGTGCAAAAGGTGCAGTCTTAAATACGCGTGAAGTTATGGGCCGATTTCACGGTTTAATGCAAAGTCGTGTAGGGGGCCAGCGTCCACGCAAGGCAAGCCAGATACCCACCGGACGCTCTCACGCAAAATAGTTTATATTCTACCACCATCCGAATTTATTCAGCTATCCGCGGTGGCGAGCCTAACTTTTTACATTTCTCGGCGACAGCTCTTGTCGCTAACTGTCCTCCTATAATTAAGGCCGTTGACGCCAAACCTGTTTTAATTCAATCAGTTACACTGCGCCAGGGAACGGTTGCGGCCGCGGTGGCGATCGGATGTGCGGCCAGCGGCCACCCGCCCGCGATCCCCGACACCTCACTCCGCTCCACACCCCGCCTCGCCATCCCGCTCCTTCCACATCCCGCCCTTCGCGACGACCCCGCCCCGTTGCGGAGTTTCCGCCCCGTCGTCCCCGCCCCGTCGTCCCCGCCCCGTCGTCCCCGCCCCGTCGTCCCCGCCCCGTCGTCCCCGCCCCGTCGTCCCCGCCCCGTCGTCCCCGCCCCGTCGTCCCCGCCCCGTCGTCCCCGCCCCGTCGTCCCCGCCCCGTCGTCCCCGCCCCGTCGTCCCCGCCCCGTCGTCCCCGCCCCGTCGTCCCCGCCCCGTCGTCCCCGCCCCGTCGTCCCCGCCCCGTTGTCCCTGCCCCGTTGTCCCTGCCCCGTCGTCCCCGCCCCGTTGTCCCAGCCCGTCGTCCCCGCCTTGTCTTCCTCTCCCCCGTCGTTCCCGCCCCGTCGCCCCCGCCCCGTCGTCCCCACCTCGTCGTCCCCGCCTTGTCATCCTCGCCCCGTCGTCCCTACCCGGGCGTCCCTGCCCCGTCGTCCCCGCCCTGTTTCCCCCCCCCCCCTCGTCCCCACCTTGTCGTTTCCGTCGCTCTACCCACGCTGCTCCGCGTCCGCCCCTTACCCCCCTTCGACTGCACAGTCCCCCGCCCTTTCACGCGTTGTCCCACCATCGGACGGTCCTTCTCCCACCCCATCTTCCCCATTCGATCACCTTGCCCACCTGCCTTTTTCTTATTGCCCCCTCTCCCCTTCTTCCGTCCCTCGCTCCCCTCTTCCTCATCTTATCACCCCATCGCTGGCCCGCCCAGCGCGTCACTCGCGGCGAGCACGATGCCCCCTCCCTGGCGCACCCCGCCCCCTGCCCTCCCCCCTCTCCCCTCCCGTGCGCCCGTCGGCGACATTCCTCGCCGTTTATGATCCAGGAAGCGCAGGCGCCGCTGCAACGGTTTCGTCGGCCGCGTATGGGGCCGGCACTGACCTAGGCGGCGTTAGCAGCCCGCCACACCACCCGCCACACCACCGACGCCTGCGCACACGCCTCCGACTTCAGCGCTTGCATCGACTTCGCTGACGTCCGACGTGCGGTGAAAAGCCCTAAAAAGCTCTGTACAAAATTGGAAGAAAAACCGCCTGGTTACAGCTTACTGACATGCCCCTTTTCTAGTATGTTTATTTTCATTTTTAAGAAGAGAAGCTCTCAGTAGCTCAGCAACTTCCATAACGAGTACGTGGAAATCAATTGTTACTTTCATCAGAGGTAGTGTTTGCGTTTCGGTATCGCCTTCTTTTATTGGAACCTCTACAGCGTCGTTGAGCAGGAAGTCGTAAGGTTTGGGTTTCGACGGTGGTGGATAGCGTCACTAGCTTCGTACAGCGGGGCAGGCAGCGCGCAATCTTCCCTGTTCCATCGTTTTCCTGACCTCTCCAACAGGGAGCTCGGAGAGTTTCCTGTCTGAGGCAGAGTCCCGCAACGAAAGATCCTCGAAAGCGGGGATAGCACTCGCAAGTGAGGGTCAGCGGATTTGACACACACGGATATATATATGGTTTTGGTGTTCAGCCCTTAGTACATACGAGTACTTAAGATCTTGTTACGGCAGCTTTGAAGTCAGCTAATTGGTCGTACAAGTTCTGCTTTTGTTTTTAATTTTTTTAGAGACAAGAAATTTGTGATGGCTAGTAATTTGCGCTTCTTTGCGGCACTCTATTACACACACGTCTGCAATAAATATTCACACCCATGACTTCCTGCAAGAGTTTGCAAAGTCTGAGCCGAGAAAAAACTGCTCGTATAACAAACTTGAATTCTTTGTTTCTGTAAAAACCCCGCCCGGCATCAGCAATAACGACAGCACTGTATTATATTTTGTATAATGTACACTGTTCAAATGCAAGTATGCTTACAGTCATGTTATCAGTTTCTAAATTAACTCTCTAGCTTTTAAGGTGAGATTCCCTTTCCTGAATTACCCTCGTTAAAATTCTTAATATTGATGACCCGTTATCTCAGAAACTATCGGAAATATAATTTTTTACTGTGTATTATCTGTACTCGTGTTGTGGTGCTGGTCTACATTGAAAATAATTGCTTGGCAGAAAACTGAAATATATTTTTTCTCGTATTTCTATTTTTTCCAAAAGTTAGTGACAAATTTATTTTTAAAATTAAAACAATAATGATAACTTGGCAAATGTAGATCCAGAGCTTCACATTGACTACTTAAGTAATCTGTAATAGATTCAATAAAATGGGTTTTATGATTTTCTGAGAAAACGATGCATTTATGAGGAAAAACTGTTCTTTGAGAAAAACGCTCTTCAAGTTTTTACTAGGAATTGCTCATCATATTTGTTGTATTATACATACAAAATAGTACTCCATAATGTGAAAACGTAATTCACATTGCTCTTTTTTGCTGGTATATAGAAGATGTTTTCTTTTAATTTTCTGCCTTTTTTGGTCATTTTCTCCACGGAAATCTCTGCTTTGAGAGGAGAGGGCGCGTGCCCGTATGGAGAGGCCGTGCCCGCTTGCCCGAGAGGCTCCCGACCAGAGGGCGCTTGCCCGCATCAATTCTGGTGTTACGTTTTACAATACCTAATATATTCCGCTTTACACAAGTTGTTAACCTCACCGTTCTTCACGATTTAATCTCATTCCTTTGTTCACAAGCTTTTTAAAAATACTTTTCGGTTTTGTCACTTGAGTGGAACTAGTTGAAATTTTTTTTATACACCTGGCTCTCTCACCACTTTCCCCAAGATAGAGAAAACAACACTTAACTTCAGAAAACACAGAAGAATCTAAATACCAACAAATTTTACGGATAAGTAAGATACTTAAAGATGAAACACAACCTTTGTAAGTGAATTAGTATCAGAACTATGTCTGTTTATGAGGAACTATGGAACTTCTAAAACATAAGCCTGTCTGATGCACATTCAAAACACAATAAAATAAACAAAAAATAACAATTTTTCAATAAATAATATACTAAAATGTTCAAAAAGTCCAGAGATTATTTTAAGCTTCAAAACCAAAATTCGATGTTTTTTTAATTTTTCGGATGGAGTAATTAAAAAAGACCTTTTATTTGCAAGTTTTTTAATTTGTACTTTCGAGTATTTTATTGTAAACGGGAGTACCCTTTTCATTTGTGACTGATTTTAAATGAATATAATAAAATTAAAAGACATGAAAATATATGTCCGATTAATTTGAAAACTGATTCACAAGGCGCCGTACATAATTGTACCCAACTTTATTAGATTTAAGTTAAATACAAGAGTTAGTGAGTGACTGAGGTTAAGTGGAGTGCCATTTTCACTGTAATATCCAGATAGAATTTACACACTGACGGCGATGCCATCGATTCTAAAAGAAAGCGTTAAACACATTAATGTAGGCATTTTCCCTCTTTTATTTCGTATCAAGTTAATATTTACGAAAAATAGATAGGTTTTAAATTATATTGAGGTAAAGTGAGATAATTACCGACTTTTTGTGTTTTGCTTATATCACCAAATTTACTAAACCGTTAATTGGAGGAAAAAGCAATAAATGTACAGTAAAACAATAAAAGACAATCAATGTAAGTAATTTTATCTTTGTTTATTTCACGTAGGACTATTATTTATGAACAATTGATGGCCTTTGACTTCGGGCAAACTTCTTGTTGGCAAAACTGATTTTCGTGTTCGGCAACTCCTAAACCATAGAGAAACCAAATATTGAAACTATACCAAAACGTTCCGCGATTTGCGCTCTTTGAGCACCATTTGACTGGTCCCTTGAACGCGTGAGGCGCGAGAAGTGAGGACTGTTTGAAGGGGAGAGAAATTATAGCTTGAGAGGATTGTAATAATGGGCCAATACGACGATCATTCTAGTAAAATTAAATATCAGTGAAGTAAAGAAAATGAAATGGAACTGGTACGGTTTTTTCAAATCAACGCTATATTTCAACGGGATCGCGAGTTCTCGGATTGAGACTTTTAGGACAATTTGACTGTCTCGTTCGCAGTCAAGCGATTGGAATCTGCGTTGCTTAGCAAAATCAAAAACTTTCAGCATCCCCTCAGCTAATTAAAATCATTAATTAGATGAATATTTCAATTAAAGATTCAGATAAAACGTGGTGAATATTCTAGCATAGTAAATTTTCTGTCACTTGTAGATTATTTTTTCATTATAAGAAAATCTGCAAGTAATTTGTGATGTCAATTTCAAGATTATTCAGAATTTCTTAAAAAATAGTTCCAACTTTCTTTTTTTAAACTTTGTCCTCGGATAATGTAAAGAACTGAAAAAGGGGCAGTTCACCATTGTTTTTTCGAGAATTGCAATACAAAAAAATGTCGGCATCTTTGAATCGGAATAGGTGCATTCGTAGCAACTTTATGAATGTTGAATTAGTTGTAGAAAACGGACGTGACCATGAGAGTCCTTGTGGATACGAATGGAACGCACCTCAGTGACTTGCAAAACGGGTACTTACGTGTTTGTTATGTTTAAATTCTGTCCATTTTCTCAAATTGTTATCTTTACTTATTGTTTTTTGTAATTTTAATTGCAATTTGTGTATACACTGTTGCGGGAAGATTTATTTCTGTTCATGCGTAACACATGTCTACGAAAGACACGTTTTAGGCTATAGAACCTTTTAATAAAAATTGTTGTTCCATTTAAATTGTATAAAATAAAATTATTTTCAAAGAAATTATTTACATTATCTTTCAAATATGACGAACTGTTTATCTAAAAAACGATGTACCCCTGGCCTATAATCCAATTCACTGCACAAAAGTAGCTCTTGTGAAATACGAAATGGGAAACTCGTTTTTTTTTATGTTCTTTTATGTGTGCAACTATGGTTGTAAACAGGAAAAGTTAACTGTATGCTATTTTAGATCATAAAAATGGAAGAAATAACTATGAATATTGAAAGCCTGAATTTAACCTACAACCCCTTACGGGGTGAATATCACAGCATTTGTCTCTAAATATTTCAGGTAACCAGAATTATTGCTTTAACATCTTCATATCACACGTTTATGAAAATAAATATTAGATGTTACGTTAAACATATAATATGTTTAGTGCAAACAAATAATTTAAGATTTTTTCGAGGTTTTACATTGTGGAGGGGTCTGATGGTGTAGAAAAAGCTTCTATTTATCTTCAAACACGCGGTACTTTATAAACTAATTGGATAATTTATGACGAACTCATTTTCGATTCTTAACTGTAATGATACGTTCCTACAATGTAAACTGCTTGGTATATTTTCCAAAATAAACTTTCTACTATGGATTTTTCCCAACATGAAAGTTTACGAAATTGAGAGGAATTTTATATTTGCGCGCACTTGATGGCTTTACTCGTACGATATGCATATCCGATACTATGAATATTTTCACAAATACATTTCTAATATGTTTTCAAATGTTTTGATCGTCCTTTTTTAATATTTACCACTGTGCTTCTTCGCAAATTCCACTGCCAGCTTCGTCTCCACCCTTTTCACATTCCCCGCCGGATCTTGCCCCCATTGCCGCCTCGTAATAGCCCCCCTCCGATTGCCCGAGCCCCGTTGCAAAAGCAGCATCCCAGTGGCCCCGGAGTCCTCCGGCGAATTTCGGCCGCCGAGGTCGCGGCTTCGCAGCCACCGCCTCCTAATAGAGATATCTGCGGGAGAAAAATATCGCCCGGCCGGTTCGTAAAAATAGTCATATGCGTTTTGAGTTGTTTATATCTGGCCGGTATGAAATTGACCAGCGATATTTTATTCGGGTTTGAACAATTCTTTTTAGTACTAAGTCCCAGCTTGACAGCGTCTCATAAAGTTTAATTTTATTTCGCAGGTGGCGGAACAGAAAAAGAGAAAGAAAAAAAGGATTCGTTACAGTTTCGGCTGTTTAGCATGACAAGCCAACGGTATTTTTTTGTTGTGAGTTGATGAGGTCAAGATGTTTTTATTAAATGGGATAATTATGCAAATACTCACATGAATTGGAGGCAGAAATGCATAAAAATATGGACAATAGACACAAAAATAACAATTATAAAAAGTCATAACATATTAATTAGTAATAAGGCGCTATTAGTATTCATTATTCCGAACAATCTTTACTTCAGTAAACTACATTCCAATTCCCATACCTGCCTTATTGCTTTTCTTCCACACTGCAAGTAACTTAACTTTTTCTACTGCTTATTCACAATTTTAATTCAAATAATAAAATGAATCATATTTCATTGAAATTATCACTTTAATTCAGGCTAATTTATTAATTTCTAAATATTTGTGCAGCGCGTTGAAATGTTTCAAAGACGTTGATGATTAGCTGTATATATCATTCAACAATATGATAGATTCAGAGAATACTATTTTCTAATTACTATACTCTGAAAGTACATAGCTTTTGTTGTCGATAGATTTTGTAAGAGTGTCTTATTGTGCAATGTTCGGATGAAGTTTTCACAAATTTAGTATAATTTATGAACTTAGAATTCTACACGATATCTACTACTTTGTTTTTGTTTTTTGTTTCGCGAATCGGCCAACATGGGGCCACGCGATATGTACATGCCTCGGGAGTTCAGTCAGAAATGTCGGGGTAGGTGCACGTTTTTTTTTTTTTTTCTATTTGGGGGAGTCTGCATTTCAATGCTGATTACTTTTTTACTCCCCAAGGTTGAAAGCGCTGGGGGATGGAGAGAAATAATGACGATGATGTAATACTGAAATAGACACACACACACACAAACACATACAGAAACACACTTTATTATTATGATTATTATTATTATTATTATTATTATTATTATTATTATTATAAGGTATGTAGTTTACGGGATTGGTCAATTATGATTAATTAAACAATTGGCTTGCCAAAGTTTCGATTTTTAAAAAATTCCCTTATCAGGGCTACAAAACAACAAAAAAACATGAAGAAAACTAAAAGTTAACAATCCAACAAAATTAATTATCAAAATAAACAAAATCCAAAATAACATAAATGTACACACCTCACTAATATATTCGAAGGTCAAGCCTCATGTCAGCCTCCAAATCAACTCCGACATGGAGTTGCTACAGCACACGGGTCCATCCCCAGACGTGTCTGAATGAGGCCACTGCCCGAACGTAAATGAAAGAGACATGTTGTAGTGTCAGGACAATGTGCTGTAGCCACTTCATGCCATGACAAACCATGTGTATCCGTAGCGTGTTCGTACCGTAATCACTAGGAAGCGGATTTTATTAAAAGTCATCTTTTTTTCACATTAGAACATTGCCGTTTAATATAGAAAAACATTTTATGCTATGACAAAACGAAATGATCCATTTTTATACGTAATTTTTATGCATTTTTCGACGATTTCGACTAATAAGTCATTTTTTACCTTATTACGTCATTTTTACTGCGTTTTCACTGATTTCATCGATTTGAATGTAATTTTAATGGTACTTGCGTCAAACAATATTTAAGAGGTGCAACAAATGTTCACCACAGAATTCCGGAGTAGCATATTCGAATTTTTTTGCTCATATATTGTAATGTCAGCCTTTGTGAGTACTATGTTATCAAAGGTTCCTGTGTCGCCTATCGGCGCCATTGTCAGTTCGATCGATTTCGCAATAAATAAAAGTAGATACTTTTTATAAAAAACAACTCAAACCTAAAGTTTGCAGACTGAGCTCCTTTGAACAAAAGGAAGAAGCCTCGATTACATCAGGAACATATCTAACAGCTTGAGTTGTTTATAAGTCATTTTGATTCATTTTTTAGGTAATTTTTCTTTGTTTTGAGGACATTTTTATAGCATTTTAAGAACATTTTATTGATCATTTTTGGCGATGTTTTAGGTGATCAAAATTCGCCCCCTATTAATTACGATTTCTTGGAAGTTCTGTAGAACAAACTAATAAATTGATGGCAACCAATGGGAATTACCAGCCTTTTCTCTTTTCAAAAATCAAGTGAAACACTTATTTTTTTCTCTTTATTTTTTGTCGCATCAACGACTAAGGTTATTAGCGACAACATTTTTAATTACAGGTGTGACACTTATGACTTCATCTGTCATTACATAAACAAAAGTATCAGAATGTATTGGTCATAACATAATACAGTATCACATATTACTTATCTTACATACCATCATCATACAGAACAATCAGGGCATGGTCATAACATCTTTTCGAGGGTTACACAACATTACATTAACATAATATAACATAATAACATAACATAATATAACATAATAACATAAGTTGTAACATACTATTATCTTACATACTTGTAACACAATCATACAATATCGGGGTAGGATCATAACACATCAACTCTAGAGATACGGGCGGGCTTACCATAACGTTATATTTCAAGCATGACATTTGTGTTTTTGCAAAATTTGACAATCTGGTTCTGAAAGGGGACAGAGTACAGGATTTTCTCCATTTCATTTGGATTAAAATACATAGTTCTAATGTGATCATATTTACGACAGAACATAATAATGTGTTCGATTGATAGTATTACTTGGCACATATCACATAGTGGTGGTGAGGTATTCTCCAGCAAGTACCTGTGTGTAATTTTAGAATGACCAATTCTGATTCGTGTAATTAAAACTTGTTCGCGTCTAGTCATCTTGGGGTCCGATTGTAGTGATGGGAATAAATCGATTGATTTATGGGTATTACTAGTCTTATGACATCGCCATATCGGTTCCCATTGCTGGAGCATCTTCCTATGTACGAAACTTATGACATCTTGCTTGGAGTATCCAGGGTTAGGTCTTACATTGTTTCCTTGGAGATCAATTATTATCTTTGTGTTAGTTTCATTGTTATGTATTTCGGTCATAATAATTGGATACAGCTGATTAGGTAAAAGAAGAAAAATTACTGATAAGCCTTGAAGTTTAATCAAATGAAGGAGTTCTTTAAATCGAGCCGTCGTTTTGGATTGTTTCATCACATATTTTGAAGATATCATTAGGAATTTTATTAGTGATGATAGTGGCATCGGTACTGTTATGGGTTATCTTTTTAAGCGCTTCCAGAATTGCATGGTTGAACATGTTTTCCTGACTAGCAATGTTCATAAACCGGAATTTCACCAAAGATTTGGGATCCTTCACAATGGCCTCAGAAAATGATGTATTATTGCGTCCGTCAATGAAGATATTGTAGTTATTTTTGTATTTATCATACGCTTCGCAGTATTTGAGTTTCCATTCGTCTAAGTCAAGGTTGTTCTGCTGAACTTCAACCAGGGATTTATCGACTTCAATGATGTTGACGGTCCAGGGATTTACAGCGGGGATCTTTTGTCTTTCTATAGGAAGCCTCGAAATGTTGAGGGAGCTGAATAGCGTAGCTACTTTATTATAGAAAGGTGTAGAACACTGTGGATTTCCACTTCTAATTCCAGGAGATACATCATTACGTATTATCTTATTTAAGGATGTTTTGGCTTTAATTGCGTATTTGATTGACAGGGTTTGTCTTCGAAATGTGAGGTTAGTTTCAGCCGCTTCGATGAGAATACTACCAATTGGACTTGTGTGAAAGCAACCAGTGCTTATTCTGAGTCCGCAATTGTGAAGTGTGTCCAGTTTCTTGAGAGTTGAATTGCACGCTGAATTATATACAATAGATCCGTAATCTATCTTACTTCTTATTAAGGCTTTGTATGTAAGTAGTAAGGTATTTTTGTCTGATCCCCAGTTGTTGTGATTTAGACACTTCAGGATGTTAAGTCGATTTTTGCATTCTGCGTACGTTTTAAAGATATGTTCTTGCCATGTGAGCCTGTGGTCAAATATAAGTCCCAAGATTTTTGTATGTTTGACAGTCTTAATGGCTTTGTTGCCCAGGAATAGTTTCGGGTGGATGTGGCTTAATTTTTTAGAAAAAATCATACATTCAGATTTATCAGTCGAGAATTTGAAACCGGTTTTCATTGACCATTTGTAAATACAGTTTACAGCAGTTTGCATTAATTCATTGGTTGAATCGAAGTTCCTTCCTTTGCATAGTAACACCATATCATCGGCGTATTTCCGCACGACAACTGGGCTTACAATATCATCATCAGCATCATTTATGGCGATTAAAAGTAGTCACACTGAGCACTGATCCTTGCGGTAGCCCATTATTAAGTTTCTTAATTGTTGATAAATTATTACCTATACGTACTTGAATACATATGTTGCCAATGAAGTTGGTAAGGAACTTAAACATATTGCCCTTGATACCAATACTAAGAAATTTGGAAGCTATGCGGTGTGTCCATACCATATCGTATGCTTTTTCGATGTCTAGATTTACTAAGATAACATGCTGTCCTTGAAGAAAGGCTTCTTGGATTATCGTTGTCTTGCTGATAAGATGTGAGGTGGTGGAGTGTCCAGTTCTGAATCCAAATTGGTTGTCGTTGAGATTCAAGGAACCACCTTATTCTTTTGTTAACGATTTTTTCTAATATTTTGCATAGGTTGCAGGTCAGTGAGATTGGTCGGTAATTATAGCTATTTGACTGGTCCTTGCCAGGTTTGGGAATCGGAATGACTGTGGCAGTCTTCCAGAGTTCAGGAAAAACATTATTTAGCCATATATGGTTATATATTTTTAATAAAATGTTAATACCTCTCTTTGGGAGATTTTTTATTAGCCAGTTTGGAATTTTGTCTGGGCCAGGAGCTGAGTTGTTGATCTTTTTTAAAACTTGTTGTAGTTCGTGCATGAAAATTGGAGAATTCATGTCATTATCATAGATGCTGTCATCAATAGGTGTCATATTTGGTTCACTTTCAGCTTTTTCTTTATAAGTGATGAATTCCGTATGGTAATTGGAAGTGCTGGAATTTTTCATGAAAGTTTCGGCAAATTCCTCAGCAATAATTTTGGGGTCGCTAATTATCTGGTCATTGCAACGCAAGAAATGTATAGTACTATTAGTCTTCATACCACGTATGGATTTGATTTTTTTCCAGCTCTCTGTTGAGTTCGATTGGCAGTTTATTGAGGAGATATATTCAGTCCATGATCTAGCTTTGTTTATTTTTACAGTTCTGCGGGCAATAGCTCTAGTTCTCTTGTAGTTGATTCGGCTATCATTATCTCTTCTTTTTTATACCGGTTAAATGCTTTTTTAGCGTTTCTAATAGCGACTTTGCATTCAGAATTCCACCAGGGAACGCTTTTGAACTTAAACGGGCCATGGTGCATTTGTGTCATTGAGTTAGAAGAATTGGATATAATATTACAGAATGATTCTACTATCTGGTCAATGTTATTATCGTCCTTGAAAATATATTCTTCGTTGAGGTGCTCATCAATTTTTTTCTGATAATCCAGCCAATTAATGTTTTTTATAATTGGGGATTAGGTTGCGCCATTCATGACTAATGGACACACTTGGTTCGTGGATATCAGTCAGTATTGGAAAATGATCACTATCGTAAGGGAAGTCCATAACATTCCAGGTACATTTCTGTGCTATTGTGGGAGAAGCTATTGAAAGATCAATCGCACTTAGCCTGGTGTTACTGATATTAATATGTGTGGAATCACCAGAGTTGAGGATGATGCTGTCATGATCGTCAATTACTTTTTCCAATAATCGGCCTCTTTTATCAATTTTGTACGATCCCCATAAGGAGTGATGGCAGTTAAAGTCTCCAAGAATTATGAAGGGCTCTTTTATCTGGTTTATAATATCATGCATTTCGATTTCTTGTAGTGGGTACCTATTAGGGATATAGACATTTCCGATACATATGGGGTTAGTTGAATTAATTTTAATTGCCACGAATTCCATGTCAGTTTGAATTTTTAGAATTTCAATGGGAATCGATTTTTTGGAATATATTGCCACACCACCACATGCATATTCAGGATTACTTGTATTTTTAAAGGTACAAGTATATCCAGTTATTTTCCCATGTGATTTTCCTTTAAAGTTTGTTTCTTGTATACATATTATATCAGGGCTATGTAGTTTGCATAAATATTGTAAGTTTTCTAGCTTGCTATAAAAGCCATTTAAATTCCATTGCAGGACTATCATTACTTCTTCTTTATATTATACTCTACTTTCAGATGTGTCAGCATGGTTTAAATTCTATGGGGTGATTACATTAACTGGTGTTGATTTCTATACTGGAATCTGTTTCAGTACTTGATTCATCTGCAGTATTAATTACTGAGTTGATTTTCTTGATAATTCTGGTGAATCTGCCTTTTATGGTTTTGTTGGTGAGACGAGGATACAAATTATGCATCATTTTGGTGATGGATGATATGTCCTGTGAGTAATCAGCAGCTATAAGTATAGGATCATTAGCACTGAAAGAGTTCTCTAAAAAGGATTTAAACGGGATGTAAGTAAGGGGGAAGTTATTTTGAGTGTCTTCAATGATGTGTTTGATAGGGGTAATCAACTCTTCCATATTCTTCTCTTTCTTCTTTTTTTTCTTTTTTGGTTGTTTTGAGACTTCTTCCATATTCTTTGTTTCAGTTGTGTTGCTTACAGTGGAGGGTAAGGAGGAGTCAGTCTGGAGGCATCTTTTATTATTATTATTATTAAGGGAAGCTATGTTGTCTTTAGTTGGGATTTCTTCATTGTTTTTAGCTTCATTAGTAGGAAATACAGATTTAGAAGGTGGTGAGGGACCAGTTGTGGGTATTTCTTTTGTAAGATCATTGTGACTTTGAATATCTACAGCGCCAGTGTTTTCTCCATTGATGGCAGGATCTGGTATGTCACAGGATTTTCCCCTGAATTGTTCAGATTCCATGGGAGCACTGCCTAAGTTGGTAGTCTTGTGTTGATTAGAGGTGTTATGTGAAGGGCATTGTCCAGCCAAGTGCCCTGTTTGGTGACAGTTAAAGCAAGACATTTCATCTGTTGTAAAAAATATCCTATATTTTGAGCCATCATAATGCACAGTAGTAGAATCTGTTAGTAGACTCACATCTTCAGGGGCAATATACACTTGTCTACGGAAACTCATAATATGGGAGAAACCCTGTCCTGGAATACCAGCTTTTACAAATGAAATTTTAGATGCCAATTTGATATTCTTTGTGGTGAGTACATTCTCTATTACTGAATGTGGGATTATGGGACAAACGTTAGATATAATTATTCTTTTGGCCTTTGTTACAAGTGGTCTCAATTTCAGTTCATAGTTTTTTATTTTAATAACTTTATGGTTGTTCGTAAGGCTGTCGGCTATAGTTTGAGAGCTTAGAAAGATACACACTCTGTTATTAGCAATTCTTGATATGAACCTTATTTCACTGGCGTCAATAATATCGGATAGACTGTTTATGTAATCTTTAATAGTGAGACCTTCTTGCGAGTCGATAATTATGGCCTGGTCCTTGGTGGGAAACACTTTAGTTGACATGACATTTGCGTAAGTTTTCATATTTGAGTGAGTAGATACCTGAGGTGACGGTGTTGAGGTTATAGGAGCCCTGATGTCCGGAGGCTCCATCCTTGCAGGTTAGCCGCTGCACCGGCTGACCATACAGTTGATTTCAGACACTCACAACTCGTGAGACAAGAGATTACCCGTAAGTAAACGTTATTAAGTTCACAAACTAAATGGCAATGTGATAACAACTGTTTCACTGCACGCGATCGGAGCACGATGTGTCTCGGTCGGCTGCCGCAATGTAATAAACTTTGTGAAATAAAATCCTTTACAGTGTAAGAGAAGATGAGTAATGTGTGTAAAGTACGAAAAACTAGTGGCGTCTCATATATTCTCTTCGGTCACTTGGCATTAACTGGCCTATTGCCAAACAGACGGGTGAAACATTGACTTTGAAAAATAGACGGGTGTAATTCCGTCTCAGTTTGGGGCCAACGACTGTCGAGCTGTCTTTTTCTGAAGCGTGGATGATTGGCACTACTCGATAACGACGTCTTGTTCAGACAGAAAGTAGCTCTGCAGAAGCTCCTCGCCGAGCATTGCGACGGGCGAATTCCGAAGATCGAGGTCGTGCAGCCGGTCCTCCCGCTGCCCTGACCAGAAGATGCGCTTATTAGAGCATCCTGCTCCGGCAGTTCGACTGTCCACCGCCCATGTTGGAAAGCTTCATTCAAGTCGAACCTACAATTTTCCTCATGGGTCAGGGTAAGGAATATCACCAAATAATGTTTTAAGATAAAAGTTGCCTTGGTACTTTAAATTAATCAATTTATTTTGTTTTTTTATGAATCCATTTATATAGGTGTGAAAGACATTAATGTCGAACACACATTGAAAACCTTCATACGAAGTTCAATGGACACACTGAAACAAAAATCCCATTTAAAAGATCGATTTTTATTGCTGGATGGATAAATTATACCAATGCCACTTCTTTGTTTTGGGTATAAAGCCATAGTACTCATAAAAGAAATCGATTGATTAGTGAGGCAAGAACTAAGGACATTAGTTCCGCAAGTGATGTGCGTGTTTCTATTGCGGAGAGGTGATGGTGATCTTGCCCCGCTGGGCCGCGGGCTCCGGCGCCAACCTACACGTCGACGCCTAGGACCTCCCGGTCTGAGGCACTGCGGTGACATCAATTGATGCCCTTAGCCACCTAAACTGTTCGTCATTAATGGAATATTGATCTGGCTATGTTTATTTTTAAATGTGTTGTTCAGTTCGGTATTCTCAAAATATGACACTCATAGGTGTAGGATGAGAAATCTAAAACGAAATGAAATCACTGAAATTTGTTTTTGACCTTCAAAATGATTTCGTTATTTTATCATCTTCTGTTAATAACATATAGGCAATTGGATAACTTCTTCGGTTCGACTTTCAAAAATTGAAATATATGACAGTCTTGTTTCTTTCCTTTAAAATTGAACTGTCGTTAAAGTTAATCAATTCCATCTGCAACTGAGGCAGTCTCATCTACAACGCCAGTCCAGTCATGTGGATAATGAGACAAGTATGCGTTCACTAGCATAAGACAAGCTCACGCCCTACTGTAATTGAGTTGGCGCGCCAATTATTCTGCCTATCAACACCTGTCACTCTGGGGCTCGAATCCAGCATCCCGACTCCGTCAGCAGCGATCGCTTCTGGCCGCACCACTCTCGTCTCCCGCGTCGAACTCTGGACCGGATTCAGAACGACCGGTGGCGACCATCTGCTTGGCCCCCTCCCATTGCGAACGCCCCGAGTCGCTGGAGCTCCTGGAACGGAGGGCGTTTATCTTGGGCGCGTATTCAACGGTCCCGTGGATTTTTTTGTATATTTATTTACTTTTTTATTTTATTATAACGTGAGTGGATAAAGGCCTTTCTCTGAGTTAGTTTTGAAGTGTTATAGCCTGTGTGGCATTAATTTAAATGAAAGTTATAGTGAATATGGACGTATGTTTTATATCATTAATATCTTATTTCAAAATCAGTCTTTAAGGATCAGATTTCATTAAGAGGATAAATCTCTTTCTTCATAATTGTAGTTGAAGGAAGATGCCAAACAAATTTTGAAATTTTCCAAAATATAGGTATTTCAATAAAAATGAGACCTTCACCCTCCTCTATCCTTCACACTATCCAACAATAAAATGTAATAAAAAATGATGGAGCCGTTTTTTTCTTTCCCAAATACATACGTTTCGTTACGGAATAATATACGTAGTACATGGAAAGTTATGTAATGTTGCGGAAAATCAATTTCGATATTTCAATGGAAATACACGTTTTGAGGTCTCCTGATACCGAAAAAGAGTTGTTTTTTTTAAAACGACTATCTGTTTTACAGGCAATCGATTTTTTCGGTATCAAGTACCCACAAAATACAGATTCTGGCTACACCACGAGATAGAGTTTTTTATCTCTAAATTTAGCACCTGGATTTATCTATATTTTCGTTACCAAGGCCCGGCAATAAGAGATTGTCCGTAAATTGTGTAACGCAAATTTGGAATACCCCGTCTCCCCGTTGTAAAGCCCCAGTAATGCGCGACTGAACTCCCCTAAATAATTAGGTAACGATTGAAACACCCTCCCTTGTAAATGTAAGAAGTGAAAATAAATTGTAACTCAGTAAAAAAATATGTATTCATTTTATTTGTGTCGTGTATTAAAATTTATGACAATTACTGTCGGAATTACTTGTCGATTCCGACTGCACCTAACAATTAGATTGGGGGAAAATTTTGGGTGGAGAAAGAACGCACAGGCGAGAAAATTTCTGATCACAAGCTGTGCACACACCGCCGTTTCGGATGGCACCCAGGTGTAAAACATTGTGTCGTGCAGTCATCAAGGGTACACAAGTGGGCCTTGGGCTCCGAAACCCCAAATCGATGTCATGTTAAATGGTTCGCACGCTGACACATAAAGGCCCAGCACCGAAATCTGCAGTAATTTTCGGAAGAATTATACTTCTGCCACGTATAATGATTCTCCTCAGACGTCTTCGGTCCGTTCTTGCACGATCTTTTTGCTTCCGCAACGATGCCGGAGGTTTGATTTTTTACCAAATTTCCTATATTCGCGGTACACTCCTGCAATGGTCGTACGAGAAAAACCAAATTTCAGCGCAAATATCAAATATTCTGATTGGTTCCAGATCTCTTTATTTCAAAACGCATGGCTGTACCACATTTTTTGACTCTTCAATGTAGTATTTAAATTCCATAGAGATTTTTTAAATTACAGACGGTTACTCATATTAATAAATATAGCGTTAAGTGTGTCCTTCCTGCTTTTTTCCAAGATTTTAACAAGATTAGTTAAGTACACCCCCAAATTTTATATAATTTCAATACAAGGAAAATAAAAATACGTACAAATTTTATTATCTCTGACAATGCGTGTAATAAACTAAAGGTCCTTCGATTTTGTTTTCGTCTATTTTCTCGTGAGAAACTTCTTCCACCATTACATACATTTGTTTTGGTTTATTTTATAGATATTAAAAACCATTTAAATGGTATTATCACGTTTTAAATAGTAAGGAAATGCTTCTCCACATCTCCCTTAATCGTCTGCAAAAGGATGCCTATAAAACGACGTTGTATCTGTAAGTGAGGTAGCAGCTGGCAAGCAGTTTGAGATTAAAATACCGAGAATGTAATCAGTGTCACTATATGACACGTGAATTACTTTAACGAAGTCTCGGTATTCTACATAATGTTCTCTCCTCGTTTACTATTTTACTCGCAAATAACCATTTACAGACCGGTCTTAACATTATGTTTTGAAGCCCTCATCTCTTACTCTGAACAGAAAGTGATTGCCTGGCTCTAGTTTGGCGTTGCCTACCAAGCGGAGTGAGTCAGTGCGTAGTGCGCTGACTTCGCAGTCGGGAGGTAAGGGTTCGTTCTCTCGGCCGGCCACCCTGACCGGGTTTTTGTGGTTTTCCTCTGTCATAAGGCAAATGGTTAAAAATGGCCACCATCACATCTCACCATCATCCTATCACCTCATAATTCATTAATAGTAATAATAATAATAATAATAATAATAATAATAATAATAATAATAATAATAAATATAACAATAACTAAAATTAACACAGCGGGGATAAAGTTGCTTACGTCCGTGGTCTTCAACATGTGTCCCCTGGGTAACGTTAAATGATCAATAGTGATTCGCCACCGACGCGCTTGACCATTATGAAAGTGCGAATCCCCACATGCTGAAGGAAACTGCACGTCTATTCTGCTCAGGACGTCTCCAAATGGCTAACGTGCCAAGAGTGGGCGTTGGCTAGTAAGTAAGCTGTGCGTTGCCAGGAAAAAATGTTTAGACAGATGAAATTGAATTGAAAATAAAGATTTATTGGATCATAACGTTCAATTCAATTAAGGTACTTAATTTTCATTATAAGTGATAAATCTATGACAGCTTCTCTTAACTAACCGCTTGATATTTCAAGATCTGGTAAAATTATTAATATATTTCTATTATTGTAAGAACAGGTATGTTGGAAAGCTATAGCTAAAGAAACCTTTGATATGATGATAGAAATATCAAAAGTTCGGAAGACAGGGGCTCTCGGCTTCACCAGTAAACAAGTATTAATGTTTTTAACGTTCGTCAGCCTTTCATGAAATATTTTTATATACTATATCATCGCTCTCTGAGCACATTTGGTGATCTTATTCTTCGTCCTGAAGGAACAGATGTAAGTAAATAAGGACATTTATATTATTGATAGATATGGACGAAGATAGAATTGTGGTTCACATCGCTAGTAGTGACGTCAACGGCACCATGCCGCGCAAAGACACTTCATGGCGGTATCTCGATCGTCATGGAAACGATCTTCATATAAACAGTCTGTTTTGTGTCTGCTTACATAGAAATATGTCTGCCGTTGACGCTAAAACGCCATCATCTCCAATTTTCGATATTTTATATTTAATAAATATTTATTTACGATATGAGTGGTAAAATAGGCATTTTATTTTGCAAATAGGAAATGTTGTGACATGAAGTTAATATGCTGAATGGTGGAATCCTACGAACAAAATAAAATCACTCATCCCACGTCTCGTACACCGTTTTTAGACAGCCTTACTAACATTCATTTTATTTTAATTAAAATATACAAATCCCTTTTATACAGTAAGGCCAGTAGTAGCTGATGCGAGCTGGTAATGTATTATGTTTTCTTGATGCAATCACAATTTTATCTGAATATTTGAGCGTCTCACTTATAGTACTAGTGTTAAAAATTGTTTTTGCCCGCTTTGCTTGCCCTAAATGTAACCGTTTTTACTAGGAGCTATATAAAAACATAATTTGTGATTTCTAGTGCAGTAGAAAACATATTTTCGAATGTATCAATATTTTACAGAGAAGTGATAATTTCCTCGTTCGTTATGCACGCATCTACAAAGTGTTGGTTTACCCAATTGATAGTACACATGTCACGAAAAGTTGAAAAAAGTAAAGACTCTTTCGCAATTTATCACTCAATTTCCGGCTAGTTGTAGCCCCTGGTTAGTAATTTGACCACACCCGGAGGCAAGTAATCGTTGGATCAGATACCCTCTTCGATGGAGAACAGGGCACGGTCAAGTCTCGCAAGCCACACACGAAGTCGATGGAATCATTATTTTGCTAACGGTATTTTCATCCACGTGATTATGGAAAGCATGCTATTCAGTTTGTCAGTCTTCATATTGACGTCTTCATTTTACTGTTTTGTCAAAATTGTAAGAAAATAGTCTGCAGTTTCCGTGTAAATTAATGGCTTCATTTTTGAAATACAATTTGACGGATTAATTAAATGGATGCTCAATTGTGTATACAAAATTTTGCACAACGTAGAAACATAGACCGAATAAAAATTCAATAAGTGAAAAAAGCACTATCTCATTAAGAAAAAATGAACAAATAGAATAAAATACAATTGATCGACTGGCGTGAAAAGTTGCTGTGTCTTTGCTCAGAACATTTATATTCAATATAATCAAACTTTTCGTATTTCAATTAACTGAAATGGAGAAATCTCACCAGCCAAATATTTTTTTCACTAAAAGTTTTGCTTATAGAAGAGGTGCTATAAAGTAGATTTAAAAAATCCATGTTTTGACGTAGAGTCTGCTTCCTTAATAAACAACGTATCTTATAAATACATAAATAAATTTTCTTCTTTGATTCATCAACGGGATGCAGCACTTTTTTAAAAAAAGGAAACTATATCTATACCTTAAGATTTGTTAAATAATATTTATTTTCAAAACAGGTTGATGGAAGCCCTTCTAAATGTTTTAAATGTGTAATCTATTTTCAATACTTTCCCTTTCTAATAAATAAGTGTCTGGGTAGGCATCTTCGCGTTAAAACTAATGACAATTTGATGGAAGAAATTGATCAAAGTAATCTTAAAATAACACAAGTAATACAAACCACACAAAGGTAATGATAATGTGTTATGTTATGGTATGCAACAGTTATTAATATAGAAGAAACAACTGATCTACAACATGTTCAGTTAATTAAGCAGATTGTTTTCCACGAACCAGACTCAGTATAATGTGATAATTTTTCTTCTTGCATGTGCTGGAGCTGGATGTGCCATTAATGTACAATGGTGACAAAGACATAGTGAGGGCTTTTGATGCAATTATTGCAACATATGATTTAGAAACTGCTTATTACATTAGAGTGGAAGTTTTACTATTCAGATGTTAAAATTAATGCATTGTGCGCTTCCCAAATGGAATTAGTATTTATGAGAGTCCTTCCTTTGATGAATTTCATTTCTAATATAAATGACGCAATGCGCGAAATAGTAGACTTAGTTACTGTTATTCAGAATTCCTTAGAAAAGTTTGTTATTATTCATTATGAGATTAAGCATGATATTTAAATTATAAAATTTGAAAATTTTGTATCCATCAACCCTTTTTAAAATATTCACTAAATGACTTTTTGATCATTATTATTAAATATTTTCATCTGATTGATTTCTTTGTATGCAAAAAATTAAACATGAGATAATTGAACGTGTTATTTAATTGTCAAAAGCATTTAATTTAATGTAAATGTGATATCTGAAAATTCATTTAAGGAAATGGTACTTACACAAGTTATTAATACGTCAACATGATTATTACATAGTACTATGCCCATGTAGAGAAAAATAATTTATTCTACTTGAAATCATACGACAACTCATTTTTCAAAATGATTTGCAAATCGGCCTTAGGCCTGTAATACCCTATGCATGCAGAATTAAGACATAAATTCAAGGAGTAATTAAATATGAATAATTCTGGGCAGCTAAAAAGTTGTCTCTCGCTGAAACTTAGTCGGGGGAACTGATTGGTGTCCACTGACTGCTCCCCACCTCTCCAAAGGACGAGTTTGATTTTCGGCCGTCAGAATGCTCTCACTTTCGGGTCGGGGCACGTGGGAGCGAGTCCTGAGATTGATGCGCTGTTTTTTGGTTGCCTTGGCAGTCCTGCTGCCGTATTCATGGCCACTCTTATCTACTCTTGACGAGTTAATTTTGATCTTAATATCTGTATCATTAAGACACATCGAGGAGTAACGACTGTGACTAATGAAACGACGGCAGCCGCTCCCGTTTTATGTTCCAAAGAGCGCTCCGACCGTTTCATTGCTTTCGTTTCGGCGCTTTGTTTGTGCCACATAAGGGGTGTCCAGTAGCGCTTGATGGCCGCGCTCTGATTACACCTTTCCTCATCCCGTCTTTCCGTCGTCATCAACATTTTCTATTCTTTCGGCGATTTTCTCTGGCCAATAGAGAATACACATTTCAAAATTGAAAATCATCGTAAATATTTTCTACTCTTTCGGCGATTTTCTCTTCAGAGAATATACATTGCAAAATTGAAAATACGTTTCGAAGAACTTCTTATTGTACGCTTTTATGCTCAGAATATATTTTAACAGGATTGATTTGAATGTTACCTATTGGAGATCCTTGACAATTTTTACAGCAAATATAATAAATCATTTTAGGATTATATCTTTCCAAGTTAAATTTAAATTAAAACTCCATTCATGACCTTTTTTATTCTTATTTCACAGTCGCTTTTTCACTTTTGACTTTTCATGTTTTTTAACAGCTAACCAACAAATTTTCAATGACTCATACAGTAATACTGAGATATATCTTAATTTGTCAAATCAGAAACATTAAATTCAAACTGAAATAATACTTCCAATAAAGAAAAATTGCTATTTGCCATCTTGTTAACATGCTATATGCTCAATACAAATCGTTCAATGGGCAATCTGTATATATTTTGATATTTTATATCTCATGTCAATGAAGTTCGGCAAAGAACTTTCCTGTAATCTTGTGTTTACGCTCCTACACTCCATATTTTAAGAATGGAAATTAATAGAACGCATTGGTTTATAGTTTCAATGAACAATAAAGTCAGAAACAAGGCAAGTATGCACTTTTATCATATCTAAAACAGTTTAACTTAATGTGAAATTGAACTTTAATATAATTATTTTCTTTCAAAAAATAGCAACGCTTTGACATTAGACCGGGCGAAAACAGTTCTTTCGTTTGCGAGTAAATGGTACAGTGATCTTAAGGTAAAACCGTACAAGATCGACTGACAATCTACGCCATTATGATACTTTCGTAATACTGTTCTATCATGATACTGTGGTATCGACATAACCCAGAGGAAAGAAAAATCACTTTTAAGGGACGCTGTCCGTTGTTGAAGTTAACGTGACTCTGTCCTTTAAGAATAATCCGGTCAAATGAGTTATATCAAAAGATGACGTACAAGAGGTCTAATTTTAAGAGAACTTTTTTATTTCTTCATTGTATCGAACGAAAATTAGCTGATATTACAAAAAACAGACCTCATAAGACGGAATCGGCACCTCCTGTATACGAAACTCAATCGCTAACGTAATTTCGGTTAATTAACGTTTGATATCGATGATAATAATGTCACTAACTATACCCGATGTCAGGTTATATTCGCAGAATAAGAGAAAATGCAGTTACCCGGGGGTAGCAGCCAGCGTGGATGCTTTCCGTGGTTCAAATCCTGGCCTGCGGATGGGTGTGATTGACATAAAGAATTTGCAGAAAAGAGTATTGAGGCCTGTTCCACTAGATGGTATCGTACTATTTTCATTAAATAATTTTAATTAAGCAGCATTGTAAGAGTGAGTATATGAAATAAACGGATTATTCCATTCAAATGGAATAGGAGAACAAACCAACATTAGTGTAGTGTATACCCAGTATTTTGGGATGCTTTGCATGCAATTCCAACGCAAATAAAGTGACACAGAATTTCATAAAATATATCAAAATTATCATAGTAATAAATTATGTAAGCGGTGGGAGATAATAAATAGGCTCTCTACACAACCTCCCAGAAGTGAGAAAATAAACAAGTGTATAAAATTTAAAAAAAACTGTATTGTAACTGTAATAATATCATGTTTATTTTTCACTTCCAACTTTTCTAGTCCCGTTAACTGCATGAAACCCAATTTCGTCCGCACTCCGCATCAAATTTATCATCTCGTGACAGTCGGTGCATGATACCTCTCGGGGCAGTCCGCCGTCGTCCCGCAACACTCCACTAGCGTGACGTGCTTCCCTCCCACTTGCATAATCGCGGCCACGCCCACAACGCAGACCGAGGGTCAATCTCCCGCGGCTCAATCCCGCCCGACCGAACCAGGCCGCGCGGCGCGAGACTCACGCGCGGTGCTAACAGACCCGTTGGGATTTGGCGCGTTAGACTTCTGCGCGGTGGGCTTCGGTGCGTTGGGCTTCGGCGCTTTGGGCTTTGGCACGTTGGGCTTTGGCGCGTTGGGCTATGGCGCGTTGGGCTATGGCGCGTTGGACTTCTGCGCGGTGGGCTTCGGCGCGTTGGGCTTTGGCGCTTTGGGCTTTGGCACGTTGGGCTTCGGCGCGTTGGGCTTTGGCGCCTTGGGCTTCTGCGCCTTGGGCTTCTGCGCCTTGGGCTTCGGCGAGTTGGGTTTTGGCGCGTTGGGCTTCTGCGCCTTGGACTTCTGCCCCTTGGGCTTCTGCGCCTTGGGCTTCGGCTCGTTGGGCTCCTGCGCCTTGGGCTTCTGCGCCTTGGGCTTCGGCGCGTTGGGCTTTGGCGCGTTGGGCTTTGGCGCCTTGGGATTTGGCGCGTTGGGCTTTGGCGCGTTGGGCTTTGGCACGTTGGGCTTCTGCGCCTTGGGCTTCTGCGCCTTGGGCTTCTTCGCCTTGGGCTTCTGCGCCTTGGTCTTCGGCGCGTTGGGCTTTGGCGCGTTGGGCTTCTGCGCCTTGGGCTTCTGCGCCTTGGGCTTTGGCGCGTTGGGCTTCGGCGCGGTAGGTTTCAGCGCGTTGGGCTTCGGCGCGGTAGGCTTCGGCGCGTTGGGCTTCTGCGCCTTGGGCTTCTGCGCCTTGGGCTTCTGCACCTTGGGCTTTGGCGCGTTGGGCTTTGGCGCGTTGGGCTTTGGCGCCTTGTGCTTTGGCGCTTTGGTCATTGGTGCGTTGGGCTTTGGCGCGTTGGGCTTTGGCGCCTTGGGCTTTGGCGCCTTGGGCTTCTGAGCGTTGAGCTTTGGCGCGTTGGGCTTTGGCGCGTTGGGCTTTGGCGCGTTGGGCTTTGGCGCGTTGGGCTTTGGCGCGTTGGGCTTCGGCGAGGTAGGCTTCGGCGCGTTGGGCTTCTGCGCCTTGGGCTTCTGCGCGTTGGGCTTTGGCGCGTTGGGCTTTGGCGCGTTGGGCTTTGGCGCGTTGGGCTTCGGCGCGGTAGGCTTCGGCGCGTTGGGCTTCTGCGCCTTGGGCTTCTGCGCCTTGGGCTTCGGCGCGTTGGGCTTCGGCGCGTTGGGCTTTGGCGCGTTGGGCTTTGGCGCGTTGGGCTGTGGCGCGTTGGGCTTTGGCGCCTTGTGCTTTGGCGCTTTGGTCATTGGTGCGTTGGGCTTTGGCGCGTTGGGCTTTGGCGTCTTGTGCTTTGGCGCGTTGGGCTTCTGCGCGTTGGGCTTTGGCGCGTTGGGCTTTGGCGCGTTGGGCTTTGGCGCGTTGGGCTTTGGCGCGTTGGGCTTTGGCGCGTTGGGCTTTGGCGCGTTGGGCTTCGGCGCGGTAGGCTTCGGCGCGTTGGGCTTCTGCGCCTTGGGCTTCTGCGCGTTGGGCTTTGGCGCGTTGGGCTTTGGCGCGTTGGGCTTTGGCGCGTTGGGCTTTGGCGCGTTGGGCTTCGGCGCGGTAGGCTTCGGCGCGTTGGGCTTCTGCGCCTTGGGCTTCTGCGCGTTGGGCTTTGGCGCGTTGGGCTTTGGCGCGTTGGGCTTTGGCGCCTTGTGCTTTGGCGCTTTGGTCATTGGTGCGTTGGGCTTCTGCGCCTTGGGCTTCTGCGCCTTGGGCTTCGGCGCGTTGGGCTTCGGCGCGTTGGGCTTTGGCGCGTTGGGCTTTGGCGCGTTGGGCTTTGGCGCGTTGGGCTTTGGCGCGTTGGGCTTTGGCGCGTTGGGCTTTGGCGCGTTGGGCTTTGGCGCCTTGGGCTTCGGCGCGTTGTGCTTCTGCGCCTTGGGCTTCTGCGCGTTGGGCTTTGGCGCGTTGGGCTTTGGCGCGTTGGGCTTTGGCGCGTTGGGCTTTGGCGCGTTGGGCTTTGGCGCGTTGGGCTTCGGCGCGGTAGGCTTCGGCGCGTTGGGCTTCTGCGCCTTGGGCTTCTGCGCGTTGGGCTTTGGCGCGTTGGGCTTTGGCGCGTTGGGTTTTGGCGCGTTGGGCTTCGGCGCGGTAGGCTTCGGCGCGTTGGGCTTCTGCGCCTTGGGCTTCTGCGCGTTGGGCTTTGGCGCGTTGGGCTTTGGCGCGTTGGGCTTTGGCGCGTTGGGCTTCGGCGCGGTAGGCTTCGGCGCGTTGGGCTTCTGCGCCTTGGGCTTCTGCGCCTTGGGCTTCGGCGCGTTGGGCTTCGGCGCGTTGGGCTTTGGCGCGTTGGGCTTTGGCGCGTTGGGCTGTGGCGCGTTGGGCTTTGGCGCCTTGTGCTTTGGCGCTTTGGTCATTGGTGCGTTGGGCTTTGGCGCGTTGGGCTTTGGCGTCTTGTGCTTTGGCGCGTTGGGCTTCTGCGCGTTGGGCTTCTGCGCGTTGGGCTTTGGCGCGTTGGGCTTTGGCGCGTTGGGCTTTGGCGCCTTGTGCTTTGGCGCTTTGGTCATTGGTGCGTTGGGCTTCTGCGCCTTGGGCTTCTGCGCGTTGGGCTTTGGCGCGTTGGGCTTTGGCGCGTTGGGCTTTGGCGCGTTGGGCTTCGGCGCGGTAGGCTTCGGCGCGTTGGGCTTCTGCGCCTTGGGCTTCTGCGCGTTGGGCTTTGGCGCGTTGGGCTTTGGCGCGTTGGGCTTTGGCGCGTTGGGCTTTGGCGCGTTGGGCTTTGGCGCGTTGGGCTTCGGCGCGGTAGGCTTCGGCGCGTTGGGCTTCTGCGCCTTGGGCTTCTGCGCGTTGGGCTTTGGCGCGTTGGGCTTTGGCGCGTTGGGCTTTGGCGCGTTGGGCTTCGGCGCGGTAGGCTTCGGCGCGTTGGGCTTCTGCGCCTTGGGCTTCTGCGCCTTGGGCTTCGGCGCGTTGGGCTTCTGCGCCTTGGGCTTCTGCGCCTTGGGCTTCTGCGCCTTGGGCTTCTGCGCCTTGGGCTTCTGCGCCTTGGGCTTCTGCGCCTTGGGCTTCTGCGCCTTGGGCTTCTGCGCCTTGGGCTTCTGCGCCTTGGGCTTCTGCGCCTTGGGCTTCTGCGCCTTGGGCTTCTGCGCCTTGGGCTTCTGCGCCTTGGGCTTCTGCGCCTTGGGCTTCTGCGCCTTGGGCTTCTGCGCCTTGGGCTTCTGCGCCTTGGGCTTCTGCGCCTTGGGCTTCTGCGCCTTGGGCTTCTGCGCCTTGGGCTTCTGCGCCTTGGGCTTCTGCGCCTTGGGCTTCTGCGCCTTGGGCTTCTGCGCCTTGGGCTTCTGCGCCTTGGGCTTCTGCGCCTTGGGCTTCTGCGCCTTGGGCTTTGGCGCGGTAGGTTTCAGCGCGTTGGGCTTCGGCGCGGTAGGCTTCGGCGCGTTGGGTTTCTGCGCCTTGGGCTTCTGCGCCTTGGGCTTCTGCGCCTTGGGCTTTGGCGCGTTGGGCTTTGGCGCGTTGGGCTTTGGCGCCTTGTGCTTTGGCGCTTTGGTCATTGGTGCGTTGGGCTTCTGCGCCTTGGGCTTCTGCGCCTTGGGCTTCGGCGCGTTGGGCTTCGGCGCGTTGGGCTTTGGCGCGTTGGGCTTTGGCGCGTTGGGCTTTGGCGCGTTGGGCTTTGGCGCCTTGTGCTTTGGCGCTTTGGTCATTGGTGCGTTGGGCTTTGGCGCGTTGGGCTTTGGCGTCTTGTGCTTTGGCGCGTTGGGCTTCTGCGCGTTGGGCTTTGGCGCGTTGGGCTTTGGCGCGTTGGGCTTTGGCGCGTTGGGCTTTGGCGCGTTGGGCTTTGGCGCGTTGGGCTTTGGCGCCTTGGGCTTCGGCGCGTTGTGCTTCTGCGCCTTGGGCTTCTGCGCGTTGGGCTTTGGCGCGTTGGGCTTTGGCGCGTTGGGCTTTGGCGCGTTGGGCTTTGGCGCGTTGGGCTTCGGCGCGGTAGGCTTCGGCGCGTTGGGCTTCTGCGCCTTGGGCTTCTGCGCGTTGGGCTTTGGCGCGTTGGGCTTTGGCGCGTTGGGTTTTGGCGCGTTGGGCTTCGGCGCGGTAGGCTTCGGCGCGTTGGGCTTCTGCGCCTTGGGCTTCTGCGCGTTGGGCTTTGGCGCGTTGGGCTTTGGTGCGTTGGGCTTTGGCGCGTTGGGCTTCGGCGCGGTAGGCTTCGGCGCGTTGGGCTTCTGCGCCTTGGGCTTCTGCGCCTTGGGCTTCGGCGCGTTGGGCTTTGGCGCGTTGGGCTTTGGCGCGTTGGGCTTTGGCGCGTTGGGCTTTGGCGCCTTGTGCTTTGGCGCTTTGGTCATTGGTGCGTTGGGCTTTGGCGCGTTGGGCTTTGGCGCCTTGTGCTTTGGCGCGTTGGGCCTCTGCGCGTTGGGCTTTGGCGCGTTGGGCTTTGGCGCGTTGGGCTTTGGCGCCTTGTGCTTTGGCGCTTTGGTCATTGGTGCGTTGGGCTTTGGCGCGGTGGGCTTCGGTGGGCGCTCGCAGGGCGCGCGGTGGCCGGTTGCGCGGGAATTACGAGGGCGCTGCCTGTGGGTCGGAGGTGCACGAAGAAAGCAACCGGGTAAGGTGGATCTGGGCATCAACTGAGGCCACTGTAGTGCGTCTGACTGGGAGGTCTTATGCTTCTTCTCCCGACGGTGGCAGGGTTTTCGATACTAGCTACTTAGCTAGGTCGAATTCCGTCGCTGTCTGAGGGAGAATTCTAGCGGCCGGCTGTTCTCATAGGTACTTTTCCTTGCATTTTCCCCAGTTCAAACCTAGCGAACTTTAAGGACTAACTAACAACAAGGCCAAGATCCGCACGTTATCTTTCCTTCTTCCTTGTCCTATCTTCCCCCCGTACTAACACCCGCTCACACTAACATGCCAGGAGACCGGCCAGTCGGGAGCTTAGAACTTGTCGCAGTTGGTGTGTTGCCCCAATGGTGGGAGATACCTGGTTGGGAAAACTCGCTAGCCGATAGTAAGACGGTGTCGGATCCCGCCTGATTTCATCGGAGAAACCTCGGACACTAGTGAGCAGAGCAGCCGGCCACTGGAATTCTCCTCCAGTCAGCCGCTGAATTCGACTTTCCTATGTAGTAGCTAGTGTCGAAAATTCTGCCACCATCGTGACGCGAACCCTAAGACCTTCCGGTCGCAACCACTTAAGTGACATCAATTGATGCTCTGCGCATCCTAAGCCGGTCAAACATCGATAGTTTTATACAAACCTCAATGCATTTAATATCAATTTATTGATGCCAATGTTTTTTTTTAAATCCTTGGTTTTGTGTGGATATTATATTTTTGAATTTAAAATTTAATAAAATACTATAATTTGCAGATATCTATAATTTAAATATTCTTCAGACCAATGTCACCAAGAGTGAAAATAGGTTACTTCAATTTTTGTTAATAAATATGGCTTTCGCGGTAAAGATAAAATTATGTAATGCTGTGCGAAAAACGGTAAATTTCCGGCAGAAAAACTCTTATAATTCGGCCATGGTGTGAGAAAGTGAATAAATCCAGAAGCTAAATTTAGGAAAAAACATTCCCTAACATGTGATGTAGCCAGAATCCTTATTTTGTGGGTCTTTACACCGAAAAATTGATTGTCAGCAAAATGTCTGTCCGTGGACGACGCTAGCGGTTAAACTGTTCAGCCGATTTTCTCCAAAATTGACATTACTCAATCGATCAGGTTGATGTCGCGGCCCCATGAATTTGAAATCGAAATTTTAATTTTGGGTTACTTTACATGAAGGAACATTTTCAAAATTTAAAAAAGAATTGCTCAATGTTTTTTTATTAAATTTTGTTGTTGGATAGTGTGAAGGACGTTTAAAAGAATGGTGCAGGTGACATGTGCGTTAAAATGCCTGATTTTTTGAAAAACACAAAAATTCATATTTTTTCGGCGTCTACCTACAGCTACAATAATTACTACAGCTACAGCTACCTACAGCTACAATATTTTTCCTCTTAATGAAATCTATTCTTTGGAGATAGATTTTGAAATAAGGCCATGTACAATTTTGCGAAAATTTGAGTACTTTTCCCAAATTTTTGCGTTAAAATAGTTCCATAAAGTACGTGCTGTTTTAGTACAATTAGTTTCCACTTTGTTGTGTCAGCTAAATCTCAACTTTAAATTAATTAACACTGCCATCCTGACAAAAAATTTCACCCTGATTTTGAACTTTGATGTTGGTAACAAAAATTGTTCTGAAAACATCAATGTTTAAAAACACCATTGGGTTTGGGGTGAAGTATTATTAAAATCGATTTTTAAAATTTCAATCTCGATATTTCAAAATATCGACGTTTTGTGTTCGACGCTGCTTCCCTAGCCTGAGCACTACCCTAAGAAACGGGCAACAAATCACCGGCGATCATTGCTTCCACATCTTCCCCCTCCCCTCCCACACACACACACACACACACACACACAGTTCGTGCTCTACACATTCACACACATCGGGAGACCGCTCGGCAGCTTAGAGATTGCCACATCTACGGCACTATTGCGGTTGGGGAGGAGAACAGCTCTAGTCACCGTGTTAGCCGGCGCCTAATCTCGCGGTCCAGGGAACGACTTGGGACATTGAGTGTGGTACATAGAGTATAAACTGCAATTACAAACAAAGAACCTGAATAGTAGATGTAGTTAAATGTAATTTGTTTGCAAGTATAGTAAATTTCTTCTTAAAAATAGAAAGTTCTTAGTTTGCACAATTTGAATTAATGTCAATTACATTGATCAGATGACGATGACGTGCTACCAAGTTGTCGTGAGATGAAAAATTGAAAAAGAGAATTTACGAGTAATGGTATTTGTAAAAATCGACTATCGGCACTTCAGTTCCAGCCACAAAATCTCTGGAACGATTCAGTCGCAATACTTTATTTTACTTTAGGCCTCAGTTCCACGATTTGAGGCTCACTGTGCGGTATCTTACTTTGTGGTCTGTTTCAGAGCTGAGGAGATCGTGTGAATTGGGAAATCGGTAGCCGCAGAATTCCGAAGTGTCGACATCGACACATGGTTCTAAAGAGGAGAACAAGAAGGGTGTGGTAGAAGTTCGGAGCTGTGTTGTTGAGTAATTTGGTGGTATTATCGATCATACGCTCACCACCTGTGGGAATAGATATTAAAGTTACTTTTTCCTCCTTGTCTTCAAAATCAAGGAACTTCAACTTCACTGTAAAGTGAAGTCGTCAAGTAGTACATATTAAGTTGTTTGCTTGAAAACTTTGAAACAGTTGCTTGTGAAGTTTGGTAGAGGGCGTTTGGAAAATAAAAATATACGTGTATGGCTGACTACTCGTAGTCGCACAATGAAGGTACCTAGAGTTTCAGAATCGAGGAGTGAAGGGGGTGGGGGAAGCTTTCAGCACTAGTTGCGTCGTCTGATAGACTCCTTTGCCATCTAGGCTTGAGAGGTAAATATCTCAATTTGCTTTTGGAGTGGCGGCCAGCGCATTGGTCGGGTGGGCGGGTGAGTGGGTGAGCGGGCGGGCAGCTGCTGTAGGAGCTCTGCGGCGGAGGCGGAGGCGCCTGCGGGCGAAATGTCCCGCAAAGACATCCGCAATAATTGCCCTGGATGCGCGCCCGCCCCGCGCGCCCGCCCCCTGCGCGCCCGCCCCGCCTCTCCCCGCCCCGCCTCTCCCCGCCTCTCCCTGCCTCGCCCCGCCCCGCCTCGCCTCTCCCCGCCACGCCTCTCCCCGCCACGCCCCTCCCCGCCTCTCCCCGCCCCACCCCTCCCCGCCTCGCCCCGCCACGCCCCGCCTCTCCCCGCCACGCCCTGCCCCGCCTCTTCCCGCCCCGCCCCGCCCCGCCTCGCCCCGCCCCGCCCCGCCTCTCCCCGCCCCGCCCCGCCTCGCCCCGCCCCGCCCCGCCCCGCCTCTCCCCGCCCCGCCCCGCCTCTCCCCGCCACGCCCCGCCCCGCCCCTCCCCGCCTCGCCCCGCCCCGCCCCGCCTCTCCCCGCCCCGCCCCGCCTCTCCCCGCCCCGCCTCTCCCCGCCACGCCCTGCCCCGCCCCTCCCCGCCTCGCCCCGCCCCGCCCCGCCCCGCTTCTCCCCGCCCCGCCCCGCCTCTCCCCGCCCCGCCCCGCTTCGCCCCTCCCCACCCCGCACCCGTGCCGGATGCTGATCGGCAGGTGAAACTGCGACCTTCCTCTGCGTCGATTGGAAGAGAAATGTTTATGTTTTGAAAATAGATTCATGACGATAGCGTATGTTCGACGATTTACGTATGTGTTAGGTAAAGATTTGAACAGTTTGTTCATACTTGTAGAAAATACCATTAAAGCAAGAAGATACCAGAATAAAATGTACCAGAAAACCGATTGACAAAAATCATACTACATTACATAACCTCGCTTAAGAACACAACACCTTGCCTGAACGAAATTCACAAAGATCTCGGAAAAGCTAATATAAGTTCAAATGGCATACAAAAAGA
Organism: Gryllus longicercus; assembly: GCA_038098605.1. NCBI lineage: Eukaryota > Metazoa > Arthropoda > Insecta > Orthoptera > Gryllidae > Gryllus > Gryllus longicercus. The sequence continues at coordinate 4,060,356 of JAZDUA010000047.1, read as the reverse complement.
GACACATTCAGACACAAAGTGGATAAGTGGGAAGTTGAACCAGAGCAACCAAAACAAAAGTATTACAGACTAAAGTGGTCGAAACGTAAACAAGTTTTCTCGGACAGAATGAAAGCATATTGGATAAACAAGAAGAACCCCCAAAAAATTGAGTCTCTTGCTTACGGGTCTATGTATGAAAATAATTCGCCAATAATAATATTAATAATAATAAATATGTAGCAGTAATTATTCTTCAATAGTTTTTAATAATACAAAATTGACGTTTCTTTCACGGTGGAGGATTTTTGCAATCAACACACGGTGGAGGATTTTTGCAATTTTTGACATTGAAAAGTCTTCTTATGTAAAGAAATTTCGACAATGTTTATATTTTTTTCTTCAAAATCGATTACCCTAAAAAAAATTGAAAAGCACCACAATAAGAACTATTTTTTCAAGTCTTCAATATTAAAATCTTCTCCATAAAAAATATGAACTACAAGTATATCATACTTGTATATCATTATTGTTAATTTCAGAAGATAGAGTGAGAAATAATAATTACAAATCATGGGCAAATAATGTTTCCCCCTGCATCTGAAAAAGTATGTCAAATTCTAAGAATTCCAAGAGTACATACAATTTGTAGATACTTTGTAGCAATTTTGTAGGAATTTTATAGAAAGCTTGTAAACTCAAAATGTATACGCAGCCGCTAGAATTGCTTGCGTTTCAGGCGCGTAGGGTAATTTTAGCCGGTCGAGTCTGCCCGCCGCCGACCCCAAACGCAGGCTCTTAACGACCTCCCCGCAGCTGTAAAAACCGGCGCCGAAATTGCAGCGCGACGTGCCGCTCTTTGCGGAGCCGCGTGTCTCGTCATCACCAGGTCAAGCGGGGCCCGCGGGGAGTCTCCACCCGGAACTGACGGCGACGAACTGACCTAGGAGCGGAGTCTCGTGTTGAGGAGCGTCGGCTGCGCGCCTCCCGCTCCCGCTCCCCCGCTGCCACTCCGCCGCCCGCCTTACCTCCCTCACACCCGCCATCACGCAACCCCGCCACTCCCTCTTTCCGCAAGTCAGCTCCTCTCCATTTCCTCAACGCCTCCATTCCACTCCCCCTTTCTGCAGGTCAGCCCCTCCCCCTTTTCCCAACGAGCCCATTCCACCACTCACCCCTCCCTCTTTCTACAAGTCCGTCCTTCCACAACCCAGTCATCCCGCCATTCCGCCATTCCGCCAGCTCGGTGTTCTGCCAACTCGCCACCCCGAGCGCCGTATCATCACTCCGTCATTTCATCAGCTCGTCATCCCCTCGCATCGCCTTCCCAACGCTCATATTTGCCCACCGTCCTCCCAAACTGCCCATTCGCCATCTCTTGTTACTTCGCCACCCATCAATCGGCAATCCCTTTCTTTCGTCAACCTGCCACCCAGCTATCCGCTATCTACCATCCGGCCACATCCCTTTGTCTTCTCTCCGTCCGACTCGCCCTGCCACCCTGCCACCTTTGCTTCCCACTCCATCACCCTTCACCCCCCCCCCCGGCAAGAAATCCACCATTTCTCCAGGTGGCCACCCTTCTATCCCATCACCGAGCCACCAACCCTTCCGCGCCGCCGCCTCTGCTGCCACGGTCGGCTTCTCACATACCTCTTCCCCACGCCCTGCCCCGCCCCTCTTTTTTATCTCTCCCGCGCCGCCCGCAAGTATGATGCATGCGTGACCACGCTCTCTTCCTGGTGTTTCGGGCAGGTCGGCGCCGTGAAGCAGCGTCGGAAACAGGCACCCGCGTCTACGCCCTCGCCGCTCGCGGCCCGACCAACCTGTTTTGCCAATTTTTCGCCCGGACCGCTGTTTCGCCCTCCTCCGCCTCCGCCTCCGCCTCCGCCAGCGCCCAGGCTCCCGTCCTGGGTCAAAAACCTGTCGCGAGCCGCCCGTCTGCGGGATGAAGCCGAACGAAAGCAAATAAAAATGCGCAGGATCAAAAAACTCATCGGCGAGTTGGTTTTTTGTGCGCCCAATCGCCACTCCAAGTGGATCGATCCTTTTGCATCCTTTGACTGATGAAGGGGAAGATTGTTTATCTCAACTTCCAGCAGATGCTGCTCGAAATGTGCATTCGCCATTTGAGCGTTGTTATAAATGACATCCTACTGTTAAAGAATGACACGTAGAAAGAATAATACTCCTGTGGCATGCAATGTTCCTAATATGTGAATTCAGGGTGATATAATGCGCTCGAGAGATCATAATCGAAAAGAGAGAGTTTTCAATTTTCATTGTTTTTTGTTGTTCTTGTTTTGTTTTAATTCAGCTAGTAATTTATTTTGTGAAAATATTAGCAACGCATAACGTTCTATTCAACACACACAATAGTTTTCAATTTATTTGACATGAATTATTTCACTTAAATAGTAAATACCTTGTATGGGCCAAACTAACCTAAAATATTTCTAATATAATTTATGATTTCAGTTACCTGCACAACAGCACACATTTCAACTCTGTCGACTTCTCCCTCTTCAATACTACTGTAGTGTTCATTGCCGGTGTCATCTTCCCTATCCTATAAACCATCTTCAAATTCATTTTCACCTTTTCAAAGTTAACTAAATCAACAGATTCAATTCCGATTCCCAAAAGAGAAACTTTATTTATTTATTTATTTATTTATTTATTTATTTATTTATTTATTTATTTATTTATTTATTTATTTATTTATTTATTTATTTATTTATTTATTTATTTATTTATTTATTTATTTATTTATTTATTTATTTATTTATTTATTTATTTATTTATTTATTTATTTATTTATTTATTTATTTATTTATTACTTCAAAAACAGATAAAAACTGTGTGTGACGTGCTATGGGGAGAAGTTAATTTGAAGTTACATTTGCATTCTCTTCGGGACAGATATTCAATTCCATTAAAATATGCATAAAATATACGTTTTCCATTTTGTTAAAACATAGTTCAGAATGTGATAAAAACATTACAACAATTGAAACACCTTAATATCAATTTAATAGTAGATACTAATTTGGAAAAAGAGCTTTTGTGACACCGGTACTCGTAGCTAGATATACAAGACCGATCACGTTTATTCCTAAAACCATTTTAGAAAAATGTCATTTAGACTAATAAAAGTGAATTCATCGACATGTAACCGACATCTATACTACAGAAAGTAGTCTATGGCCAAATAGGACTTTTTACATGATATTCATCAGGCTTGTCGTAGTGTCCTTGCAGTTTGATAAAAATTAATACAACACAAATGCAGAAAATTAACAATTTAAACAATATGTTGGTAGACGTCCCGTGATTATTATTTTTCGCCAGAGGTCAGTAGCGGTGCTGCAGAACTGGTACCTAATAGGCCGCTAGAGGGAGTGGAAGTACGTAAGAAAAAATGTAATTGCAATGTACGGTAAAATAAAAATATAATATTTTACTAAAATTTGAAGCAATTTCATTCAAAATAATATTCTTGAACCCCGTGTTTTATATACAATAGATATTTTTCCTCTTTCACACTTATTGTACGTAGAAAGCCCCAGCAATGCTAGGCGCTTATAACGCAATAATGTAACTAGAGATAATGTAATGAGGCATATGAAACAGCAGATGTCAATCGCGCAGCCTTCTACCGATAAAACCATGGATTAATTGATCTCATAGACACGGCCTGAGCTCTGCCGGGTTCATTTCCTTCCACGAAAACACTCCTGAATAAACCGTAAATAAACGAACTTCTCTTCTGCATTCCTTCTCCGCACAAGTATCCACGAGCTACCTCATTAAGTCACGAGTCTCGTCCACGCGGCTTCTGCTACCTTCGTCGGTCCACGTACAGTCGCCCTAAATGGCAACAGTTCAGGCAGACTGGTGCAGAACTATCGCGATAGCCTCCCCCAGAACAGGACCTTTTCTGCACGACTTCACTTAAGCGCCGCGATAGGCTAGCTCTGCCAGTGGCCGCGGAGCGATTAAAAGTCACTGGCAGAGCCTGGGGGTTATCTCATCTGGAAACACGCTTCCTGTAAAGGAGGACTATCCTCAATCTATCTCCGGTTACAAAATGACCGTTAGATATGTTTTATATATTTTTCTCGGGCAGTGGTATTTATTCTCCACCCTTCTACGAATTGTTATAATTCAATTAGTGAGAATTACCTTTCCATGTAATTGAAAGTGCTCAAGGAGGACTCTTATCAATCCTGGAATTCGACCAACTATCTGAGATACATTCTACGAATGGTTACGGTCTTACATCTGGGATGTGAAGTACCAATTCCCATGCAATTAAATGTTTTTATACGAAGCATATAGTCCGTAAACCTGACATAATGACTGAGCTACTCCAGGTTGGAAAAAACCGGACTGATAGCGTAACAGCGATAGTATAAAAGATAAGAATCCTACAAGAATTTCAATCGTAATAGAATGTAATATATGTGATATTTGAATTTTCAGTAATTGTTCTATCTCAGGAACTTGTCTTCCGGCAGAATTTTCCAGTTTATGTAGTAAATGGACCTTTCCGTCCTTCTATATTTTGTGCTATTCAAATGATGCGTTATTTTCTTAAAGATGGGATTTTATGAAAATGTTAATTGAATAGAGACAATTAAGATTGTTTTATTCGAAAATTGTCTGAAGTAGTTATAATGATTTTAACCTTTCACAATTAAACATAAATATGTTAATTAAATGTAAGAAATGGCTGAAATTTCTCAGTAATCAAGTTAGTTATCTAAATAAATAAATTTGAGAGTATTTCTATATTATTTTAATCTTTAGTAGCTGAAATACCCGGCGCTGCCTGGGTATTTCTTGATCACAATCATCTTCTAGAAGATAAATGGGCTGAATTCTATGAATAGTTTATGTCCGCTGTACCCTGAGCTGTTCCTCCCTGGCACGTCCCGTTCCGTCCATTCCCCGTCCCACGTGTCTGGACTCTCCTCCCTGGCTCTGTTCTGCTGCTCCCCGCCCCGCCCCGCCCCGCCCCGCCCCGCCCCGCCCCTGCTCTCACATGTTTGCTACGATCATTGCTGCTACCACGATACATAGATATCTTGTTTTACTGCTAACTTCAGTAACAAATTTTACCTTTAATTTTTTAGGTTCATTGCTTGAGACTTTTTCAGACTCATTGAGAATTGGAATGATCCAGAACGAATTTAGTCGGACATTTTAAGGGTTAGGTGTAGTAGTGTCTAAATATCTAATTGGTATGATATCCTGATTGGGCGAAATAATTATAAATAAAAACCCTTTTGTTGTTTCCAAAAGCGTCATGTCATTAAATTTTGAAGACATGGAGTTGACTTTCCAGACCTCTTGATATCTAGACCTTCTTAAATATCACTTGAAACAAAGGATTTTTTAAAACTTTCTACTGATTTCATTGTCTAACTCCAAGAAAATATATATTTAAAACTGTTAATCTTCGCAAACCAAAGAGAAATAACCCACAAAAATTCAAGAACAAAAGTTGAAAGATTTTTACTTAGTTTCGAAAGATCAGTTCCAGTTCATGGTCACCAGCAGCGGGAGAGTTGATGACAACAGTAGCATAAACAATAAAAGTAACCACAATAAATAATTGTGGTCACTCACGTAATTTTTCTTAAATATACTCTGAATATATGTAATATTTATAAGATTTACGGAAACATCCTAATTCATATTTTGCAAATTTTGATGGATTTGTCTACTCGATAAAAATTAAAAAGTGCTTTATTTAGTAAATTGTATGTTACCATGACAGTGTTTCAAAAATTGTATCGTAAATGTAAATATATTTTGACGACGTAATACTTGTGGATTCTGTTACGTTGGCGGAGAAAATTTAATTTAGTTATCATTCTAAAATAAATTACACGAAGTTTATAAACGTATTTTAGTATAAATGTATAATATATAGTACTGTCTTAAATTAATTTTCAATTTATTTCCATGTTTCTTCACCACAAACTTCATGATACTTTGCTATCAGAGCAATAATTGGAAGGCTGAGAGCAACAGTGGTATAACCCTATCCGATGTTGAAATTGATTGAAATTAATTGCGCAATATATTTTCATTAAACATGAAATACGCGGCATGACCAATAAATATTCAATATAATAAGTATTTGAGTGATACAGCACTGCCAATATTTGTTCTCAAGGTCATTGTAATAAATTCTAGTGCAACCGTGGTCTAACCCAATTCATCCAATTAGAACTGGCCTACGAAGTCACGTGCCCAAATAACATTTTGGTTGAACATTATACACAAACATTTGGTTGAAACTAGAACACAAACATCTTGTCATCGGACAAAGCTACGTACCTTCCGATAGAGACTTTGGTCGCATTGAAAAGATAAAAAAAGGGTCCAGAAATGTGTGTTTACTCCTTCAGTATGTTAGTTTGTGTTTAAATGTCAGTTACTCTAATATCAGAATCAAGACACAAACATCCATTCAAGGTTAAAGAAATAAAACTATCCGATTTTGTTTCGGCGCAACCAATAGTGAAAAAATGTGTAATAGAAAATTCACTGAGGAAGATAAGGTTGCTGTGATTTTTTGTAAAATTTCATGTTTGAAACTTACTAAGAATCATTCATGGAAATACTTTTTTAAACATTCTCTGTCAGAAAAAGAGAGTTACCATTCAGTACATGTCACAAAGGGCAAAATACATAGAGAGTAACACACGTTTGATCTCGCACAAATTAATCTTCCTGTAAAATACAAATATCTGAGGCCAATAAATTGAAAGATATCAAAGAACTTTTAAAATATGTACCAGGCAAATATATTGATTTCTTCAACAATCTCGCTTCCGAAACTGATCAGAAAGGGTATGACCACGAAGATGAGTTATATGTTGTCATGTATGTCAAAGACATTTTCACAATATTGTGATTATTATTTTAATTTTGTTCTTAATATTTTATTTATAATATATTCTAATACGGACATGTACGTGGCTTGCATCGAGCTTCTTATGTTCAAGAAACATTAATTTTATTTTCAATAATTTTTATAACATTTATTTTCTATAATTTTCTACACGTCATCATCTTTTGTTTATTTTCTATAATATTAAAGCAGTAAATTAATATACATTCTGTAAATTTCAAGATTTATTTTTATTTTGTTCTAAAACCAAAATGGTTTTCTTCGCAAAGAATGTTCAAGTTCAGTGCATCACTTGTCTAACCCATTTTATTATGTATCAAGCAACATAATTTAATATATTTTACTCTTTTCATGTCAGTTTTTGACAATTTTTCTTTTGTAGCAAAGAGTACTAATGTTGACATGAAGTGTTGATTAAAACAAAATGAATGTATAAGAAAAATATGAAAACCGGAGTATGTCAATTGTGAAGTACAATATCTCAATTTCCAATGAAGGAGGGTTAGACCACTGTTGTACTCGATCTTTCAGTTGTACTGTTTCGATCAAGAAATCAAAAAAGGCTTCTTGATATATCTCAGATATGAAGGTGTGAAGGTGAAGTGGTACGACCACTTCGGATGATTCATGATCAATTTCGCGGTCATTGTCTCCATACGTCTTTCCTTGCGCTCCACATGTGCAATTGCTTCTATGGCCGCGATTTCAGCGTAAATGTGGTACGACCGTTTCGGTGAAACTAGGAAGGACATACTTTGCAAGAAGTCTGAAGGTACCTCGGATAGGAGGTACTCAAACGTTTTTAGATCATATCCCACAAAGAAAAATTCAAAGTAAATGAACACGTTCTATAATTTCTCTGACTAGTTTTAAATTTTACGTGACTAATTTTTAAGGGATATTATTATAAATTTGCGTAGTAAATAATTATAAAATATTTATAATTATAATCAATCCCAACAAGCTAACACAAGCAAAGTATTTCAGTCAGTACATTGGGACACTCATAGATAAATACGTTTGCGTTTCATGAGAATGTTTGTAAAACCCTAAGTTCAACCTCTCTTTGAATAATCTTAACTGCGTATGTAATTAAAAATACTAGCTGAACGGAAACACTGTAGAATAACGAATATTCAAACAGGAGCATTTTTAGACTTTTGAAATAACTTCGTAACTGGGAGGGGGTGCACGAATATAGGTTTTTGCCAAATAAAAATTCAGAATATAGTCTATTACTTTAAACACGTGTACCACATTTTGAGATACCCTGATCTAGGCGAAGTGCAGAGAATTATTGAAGCAAAGATTATATCTATCAATACATGTTCAACGCAGAACCAATTGAAACTAATGAAGGTAAAACACCAAGTTCTGATCATTGTTGCCGGAGAGCAGCAATGTTTTTAGCATTTGATATAAAACTAAGAATTTAAAGTGGTAGCTAAAAATAAAACATCTGCAAATGCAGTTGTACATAGTTCTTTAGAGCAGCAAAGATAACAATAATAATATTATAATTATGATTATAAAATATGATACCTTTGTTCATTTCCAATGATTCAGAACTTAAATTACTTGCATTTGTTTGGGCATCATATTACATAATTGCTAAAAGAGAAAAATACTTAAGTTATAATTAAAATCGAAGAGTTTATACATAATTTGTAATTTCAAACAGCATTACCAGCATCATTCATTACCAGCAAGTTAACTGAACATCTCTTACTTCTTGTGTCATCACTCTCATAATAACAATTTTTATTTTACATCTGTATCTGTGGAGTGTATTTATGACAATTATCTAATTCTTATAATACTTAATCCAAGTGTGAATATACTTCGGATGTTGTGTAATATTTTAAGATTTTAGAAAAATATCCAGAGTACCACACTCTATGGGGCAGAAGTCTGGACACTATCAAAAAAATTGAAAGACAAATTTCAATCAACAGAAATGATGTTCTGGCGAAGATGTTGTAAACTTTCTCTGTTAGATAAAATAAGAAATGATGAAATAAGAAATAAAATGAAAGTGCAAACAACCTTGAACGATACAATCGAAATGAGACAACTAAAATGGTATGGACATATGAGAAGGTTGAAATCGGATAGACTTCCTCAAAAAGTTTGGGAGTGGATACCAAATCGAAGAAGATACAGGGGAAGACCGAGAAGAACATGGAACATGGCAATAACTGAAGCCATGGAAAAAAGAGAAATGGAAGAAAACGATGTATGGGATAAAGATGCATGGAAATTGGGATGCGGAAAACGGCCAAGGCTGTAAAAAACCGCTAAATAGATAGATAGAAAAATATGTGATTAACCTAATTTCTTATTGCTATAATTAATCCTTTTTAATGAAATTGGCGGAGGAAATTAAAAATCCTTTAATTATTGGTTATATTTAATTGGAAAACCTCGTAACGGAATGTCCGAACTTAAGCTCTCTAATTTACATAAAATTCTCTTTCAAGAGCTTCTAGGCTTTACCGGGATAATTATTTATTGAATCAATAGTTATTCATCATTGACACAAAGTACTGATAATTATAATATTGCTTCTATCAAAAATGTTTTAATGTGTTCGTCATAATGCATTTCTCCTTTTCAAAAAATTCGGAATTCTCAAAACTTTTAAGGATGGTTGCATTCTGCGACACAACTTTTGTATTATTCAGTGAAACACGGCGCTCCTTGTAATCACGTTCTTCCAACAGGATTTCACAAAATATGACATTTATCATTTCGTAATTTAGCTGATCTGGAGGCTTTTGAGAGGATTACCTTCTTAGTATATTGCCGTTAAGGTTGATAATCTCAGGTAACCGACGAACAGACCGCCGTGAAACTAATTTTTAGATAAACATAATTGTTTAATGCGCTTTCTCGCTTTGCACTCTCGCAACAGTTGCTGCGCTCATTCGCTTAATAAATCTGACGGCGGTTGTCTCTAAATAACTAGCTTTGGCTCGTAAAATTTTGATTCAGGGTTTGTGTGCAATTAAAAATAATATGAATAGGGTATAATGGACATGAAAATGAGCTTGAAAGATGTAGCGCGTTAAGACAAAAGTATGAATATCTGTCAAAAAAGAATTACTGAAAAAGAGAAACCTTGAATTCAGCTGCAGTGGCTGAGGTATTTACAACACGCAGTACACATTTTTTTAGAGGATGGCATTTGTAAGCATTTCATATAATTTTTAACTTATTATTATTATTATTATTGATACTCATGAATTTCATTTTAATTAGAATGGGGAAAATTCTAAATACACTATATATTGAAAATTTCCGAAAACTTGCGAAAAATGTGGAATTGAAACCTTGATTTCACCTAATGAAAATATTTTCAATCTTAATGTTTTTTAACATGAAATTAAATAAGATAAAGTGCCTTACTGGACAAAATAGCTTAATATGTTATATTGTGTGTAATAAAGTAAAAGAGAAGAAAACAACGAAATAAATAGGATTTAGAAATATTAATAAGCATGATAACATCATATAGTGTTCATCTATTTATATGAAAAAATAGTGTGGAGATATGAACATTTCGCTTAACAATTTTTAAGCTAGAAAATGACATAGAACTTTTTTCAAATTTCTGTGTAAATTATAGTTTTATTTAACAACAATAACGTATTAACTATTGAAATTGTCTTGTATATTTGTGTATAAAAACGTATGGGGAAAAGTTCGATTGACTATTTGGAATTCTGTATGGACGTGTCAGCTGTTCCGGTCGTTAGCCTCGTGTATTTTTCAGGAAGTGGCTCAATGTGAGTTCTGATTCCGACCTTTTCGTCGGCTAGCGGAGGATGCCCCCTGCAGGTTCGCCAGCTGGCGTCGCCGCCCCACCCGGACTATGCTCTTCCTCTTCCTCTTCCTTGTCCTATCCTCATCCTTTACACACACACAAACATGCACCACGCAATCACACATGCCGGGAGATCGGTCGGGAGCCTAGAGCTTGTCTCGGTTGGAGCGGTGCCCAGATGGTGGAAGAAGTGGGGGAAAACCCCGGTAGGTCGGCGCCGAATCTCGCTATATACTGGGGAAAGATCTCCGCCACCGCCCAGCAAAAACATACACTACACTTAAGGGACTAATGACCCCCCCCCCCGAGGTTGACGTGCCTGGAATCACTAATCAATCAATCAATCAATCAAAAACGTGGAAGAGGAATGTATGTGATTATAAGGATATTCGTTTTGAGGGGAAAGGATGAGATATAGATGAGGAATGAAAGAACGCACGCTGTTCGTGTCCATTTGTTAGTGTACTGCTCCGGCATTCTTCTGACCCTGATAGGAGAATCCTTGAAAAACTACAGATCAGAACATCGGACTTCTCCTCCAGACAGCGGTCGCCATCGGCTGACATTAGAATCTCTGGACAGACACACTGCAGAGACACCAGTGCTGCTCTCAACCTTCTGCAGTGTATATGTTCGATCCCTTCGATTTTTTAATCGTAAATATATATCGAAGTATGAAAACTGACATTCTCTCTTAGACGACGGCGTCCGATCTCAATTATTCGCTTGTCAGATCCCTTGTGCAAGTGCTCACTTCCTCTTGGAGGCCATCGATCTGGAAAACACCAGAGGACGGAGGGGCGAGTGTCACTCCATGCAGAGCTGCCTGTAGCCTCCGCCCGAGACGCTACCAGCTGTCAAAGAGATGTCACAACAGTTTCATGCGACACCTCCAAGCTGCTCCTGAGGACGTGCAGTTGTAAAGCTCCATTTAATCGGAACATTTTTCATTCAGAATTTGTTTGAAATGGACAAAACATTTGCTTAAAAAGGAAAATTTTTATTCTAGGGTGGAATCAAATAGTTTTCTACGGAGGAATCTTACTTATAACATAATGAAGATGTTTATTATTGTTTAATATTTCTTAACTTTCCCTTTATATTATCGTGCGACCTTCGTTTCATAGAGCGGGTGAATTGCTTTCGTTCTGAAAATGCGAGTCTCAATATCAACAAAGGATTACTCCTGTGCGCTCAACGCTCCTTGGAGAGCTAGGAGACACGTTGCGTTTACATAATGCAACACATTTTTAAAAAAATGTATGTTTTAAATATACTGTAGAAGGCTCGGGTTTGATTCTAGGTCGGGGCAAAAATAGAGTTGTAGATTTCTAGTAAAAATCGTCTCTGTTTCAATATCTGGATGACGAAAGAAAACCTCAAGTATACTAGGTTGGAAATGAGAATCGCCACGTATCACCCTTACCCACAGCCATGGATAATAAATAAAAACGGGCCAGACCTGGGACATCGCTAACTGGCAAAAGTCAGATTAATGAGACTCTAAATGCCAAATACGTACATTATTATTATTATTATTATTATTATTATTATTATTATTATTATTATTATTATTATTATTATTATTATTATTATTACATTAGTAATAGTTTCAAGACAATTACCAATCAACCACTTAAAAATTTCCCCTCAACTTTAAAACCTCCACCTTCGCCTAAAATCGACTACGTTACAGGCAGGTCATTGCCGCATCCTTATCGCAGCCTTCGTCATTGGCCTCTGTCGTCTGCCCCTCCGCTGTCCCTCTCGTCCCCTCCCACACCTACGTCACCGCTAACGGGATCCTCCGCCCCTGCCGCCACCGCTCCCACTGCTCAGCTGCCCGTTTCATATGTCGCCGCCCCCGACGCGAGCGTCATCCGTTTTGACCGCCGCCGCCTAATCCACACCTGTGCCTCATGGTGTCGCAAGGGCGCTTTCAGGAAGTACTTAAGGGCCTTTGCAACAATTAAAAGAAACGTTTTTAATTGAGTTTATTCCCGGCAATATCTGTATTCCTAAGGAGATTTTTTTATAATGATTTCTGCTAGTTCCACTTTTTCCATTCGAAATATATACGAATAGGAAATTCTTACTTTGAACTCGGAGGTAACGTTTAAAATATGATTATTAATTACCACATTTTGTTTAATGCTGTCTTAAAAAATATTTATAAGTTATAATTTTGAAGATTTTCGTAATGAATTTTATGAGTAGCCATGATCCATTTGGAGCTTATCTTCACATTACCATGTTACCTTTTTCTATAGTCAAAGATAAATATGTAAAACGGACGAATTTGTCCAAATTGTGCAAGTCCTATTACTGACTTGTGTAAGAATAAGAAAATGAAATTTAAAGAATTGTTTAGTTGTTCAATTTAAATTGTTTTTCTAAAATTTTCTTAAGGATTTCTTTGATGACCAGTGGCCCAGGGGGAACAAAGTAATATTATCACGTATTATTTCGACATCGTCTCAGATTCGGAATTAATCACGATTTGGTTATCGACTTACAAGAGGTTCTTTAATGAGAAAAAATAATTTTACTTCAAATTGAAGTAGTTTTTGAATTGGGTAGTTTTTGATAAAGGGAACTGTTTTGCACTCAAGTCTTCTAGTTGTTAGTCATTTTGTTTTGTAATCTACGGTCAATTACACCAATTTTGGTACCGTCCACTTTTATATGAGAAGGCAAGTAAAAGCGAATTTTAATATGAAAAAATCACATCCTGCCACAATTGATTTGGCGTATTCATTTTTGACGGATGGTATGTCATTCATTATGAATCATTGCATTGATGTTTGTTTAAAGCAAAAATAGTCAACATACCTATATAAATCTAACAAATAAATGAAGGAAAAATATGAACTGAAAAGACGAATATGTATTCAATACAATCGTTCGAAAATTTTCGGACATACATCTTAAAAACATTTAATTTTCTGGAATTGACACGCAAGAAGATTATTTATTTATATTATACATTTATTCTGGCTGCAATTTTTAACGTGTTGTTGCAAGTTAACAACTGAATCTTCAGGGACAAAGCGATCTTAGCCATTTACTATCAACGCCAACAAAGCTTCTAAACCGAAGTCGGTCGTTGTCTGGATGAGAACTCTTAGAGGCCGACTGCTCTGATTGGTACTTTTCTTTGGTTTTCTTTAACCAAATTCAGGTGAATGCTAAAGCAGTATTTTAAAGAACAAGCGGAGGACCGCCGTATCCTTCCTTTTCCTTTTTTCCCCCACCTCCAACATTATTATCGAGCGATGGTATAAACCCCAAACCTCAGACGCCCATCTCCACAGTAATCTAGATCTCCAAAACGCGATTAAAATTTGGTATGCAGCTGGCAAGCTCCGGGCGGCTCTCTTGCGATAGTCAATGTATCTCCTTAATCAAAGAACAAGTACTTTAAAAAGTTTACACTATATTTACCATTGTGCTTTCTCTGACGGAAAAGAGTTTGAGATGAACCAGTGTAATCACTGAGCAGCTTCCGAGGCCGGAGCCAGTACTTACTTGGCTGTCAGGGAGAGGCCGTTTCCTAGGCACAGACGAGAATGTTTCGCCCGCCGTCCTACGTCCTTCCTCAGGGCGAAATGTCAATTTTGCATTTCACTCTGAGGAAGATCTCAGCGTGACGGCCGAAACGTTGACGACTGAGCCTAGGACGCGACTTCTCCCCGACAGCCACGAATACACTTAGCAGATGGCATTCCTGACATTTTAAATATGAAGCGCTGGGCTCTCAGTAGAATGTCACGGTGGCAGTCGCGTTGCCCGCGCAACCTAACATGGCCTCCTAGGCAGTGGGCGCGGTGCCGGCCGGCGGTGTTGGTCGTCCGTCCATCCGGCAGGCTGCGCGGTTGCGCGATGCGCCGTCAGGGAAGCAGAGGGGGAACTCTGTCTGCAAATGGCAACGCAAATGTGCAACATGAAAATCCTCATTCTTACCAGGATGTTTTTTTGAGAGAGAGGACCCCATTGAATCTGAGTCCGGGGATGAAAAGTGGCGAGCAGGCATTATTCCCAGCACGGGAGAGATGGGTCAGACTGTCTCATCTACGAGAAACTACATATGGATAATAATGTAATGTAATGCGTGTTAATAAAATATTTTGTTTACTCTTCCATTGGAATTATTATTATTATTGTTATTGTTAAAAGAATTGACTGCCTCAGTCAAACATTATTTAAAACAATTACTTCTGCTAAGTAGCTATGGGGTTACAATAGTAGTTGACAATTATCAAATTGAAACATATTCCTTCGCAATTGTTAACAATTACAACTGTGATCAGGTTGTTAAATGTAAAATATTATTATTCACTTTAATATTATTATTGTCATTATTATTGTTAATGCATGAATTTAATAAGTTAATTTTAAATATCTTTATATTTTAATTATAAAACACGTTTCTCAGAGCAGCGAGTACAGCAAGTTGCAAGAGAAAAAGGAACCATGCTCGATATTCTGGTTGCACACGCAAACTGCTGGAAGCTTCTGATTGCAGTTAATTTAATGCAAAGTATGATCGACAACGAGAGCGGTCCTAATTACGCATTTGCAGATAACAGCACAAGCCTTAGCCATCGGAAAAGTTTCCTTTCTGATACAAATTTTATCAGTGCTGCTCTGGCGCAGTCAGAGTCCATTCATTGTGTCAGACATTGCACGAACTCATTAATCGACTAACCTGCATTTGTCCGTCCGTCACCCACATCTGTTAAACCATTTCCGTCGAACAGCAAATGAGGTGTTATTTTACGCTTCTATTTCTACCGATGAACTGATTATTTTTTTGCAACTCCAGTCAGAAAATTCTAAAACATTTCTCTAAAAGTTGTCTTTATATTCTCCCTACGGAGTGGAGAGAACGTAATGTAATGATGCGCTGTAAAAGTGGATACATCCAGTTGCTAAATAAAGAAAACAAATCCTCTAAGACGCGGTGTAGCCAGAATCCATATTTTGTGGGTCCTTGATACCTCAAATTCGAATGACAGCGAAACGTCTGTTGTGTACAATGTTTTGAAAATTTGAGTGCTTTTCGCGTAATTTAGCATGAAAATATAAGTTCGTGCTGTTTTAGCACCACTAGTTTTATTTGATATTCAACTCAAAAGTATATTGGGTGACATACGATGCTTACATAGGTGATCAATAGCTCATACGATTCCTCTCGACAAGAAAAATCGATTACCACAATTCTTCGCGGGTTACCCCATGTAAGCTTACAGGAAAGGAGAAGAGAGATAAATTAGAGGTGGATCCAGATTGGGGTTGTGACCTTTGCCCTCCATCATTTTTTGTACTTATACGTAATGTACTGTAAACAAAAAACTATTTTGGGACTCGTAGCGTAAAAATTATGCCTTCACACGCTTACACCTTCCATCTCTGAGGCCTGGTTTCGATTCCTGGTCAATCTATGCAGCAAGATCCGCAGGTGTAACGAATATTCCACTGTATTTAAGAAGAACCGTCATACGATAATAAACATTCTTATTTCTTGTGGCTACCAGCGACCAAAATTGACGTCTCGTCACTCGCAGGGTGTGTGTGTTGTGGTATCCACCCTGTTCGTTGCTACACGAGTACTATTCTCTTACCCGTCTATTTGACGACCGCACTGTTAGCGGTGGTGGTATATAGCTCGTACTTTATAATGAGAAAAGACTCATCGGTTTATGTGTATGGGGGATCAAAAAATTATTTTGGTAATCTTCTTCTTCATCTTTTGCGATGCGGATTTTGCTTACCTATGTGAAAATGAATAATTGAAGGGGTCTTTAATATTTTGGAATAGAATTTTGCAGATAAGAGGGAGGAGTGCACGGGGATGCGTGTAATGCCAACTTCATTATGAAACATTCAGAATGTAGCAGGGAGCCTTTGTGATGGCGCGTAGGAATCTATTTTGAAATTTTTTCATTTTGTTGATGTTTCATTTGGCTGCGGCATTCCAGGCAGGTGAAGCATAGGAAAGTATGGGTCGTATCATTGTTTTATAAAGGTGAATAGCAACACGTAGTTGTAGGGAGGATGATTTTTTGAGAATTGTATATAACTGGTGGACTCTACTAGTTGCTAGTGCTATACGGTGTTTTATATTTTTCCGCCATGTAAGTCTTTAATCGAAAAGAACTCCAAGATATTTGACAGTTTGGTTGGGAGGGAGACAGGTGATGTTTTGTGATGGCATGTGAGATTTGAGGGGACGCCTGGCCTGCGGAGGGTAAATATTTTTGCCTGATTTTTATTTTCATTTATTTCAATGTGCCGATTTATGACCAATAAATGACAAAAAATCAAAAGCCTTCGTAGCATGGATATTTGCAGCGTCTACAATCAGCGACGCCGTCTCCTCCATATGATGGTCATGGCGCGGTACCCGCCCGAACATCGCGTCGGGATGGCAGTGGGCAGCGATCGCGGGATCAATTTTGCCGGGGGTGCGGTGGGGTGGGCGGCGGGGCTGCCGGAAGGGACTGCAGCGGTTTGAGCGGTGTGCGTGGCGTGGGAGGTGGCGGCGTCGGCCCTGGTGTCATCGCAGGGAGCGGTGACGCTGGAGGCTTCGTAGACGCTTTGTAGAGGCGTTAGCAGCGTTGGAGGCGGCGGTGGGGTTAGCAGATCAAGTGTAAGCGTTTGATGTGGCGGTGACTGCCCCAGTGCCATCCGTGTTGGTTAATAGATTGACTAGTGACTCCGGACACGTTAAATTCGTCTCGTTCCACCCGCTGGCGTGGCACCGCCCCTTCGCCCCAGGACGAGCTTAAAGCTTCCGACTGGTCTCCGAGAAGTGTGGTGGTGTAGTGCATGTGTGTGTAAGTTAAGAGCGAGGAAAGGACCAGGAAGAGGTAGAAATGATCACGCACGGTCCGTTGCCCATTTGTTGGTACTGCTCCGGCATTCGGTTAGAGTTGATCGGCGAAACCACTGAAAACTACCTGACAGAGTAGCCGGCCACTAGAATTTTCCTCTAGACAGCGGCTGAGTTCCACCTAGCTGCCTAGGAAGAACAGTAAACCCTGCTAATGTTGGGAGTCGAATACGAGGACCTCCCGGTCAGCGACACTGCAGTGACAGCAGCTGACGCCCAGAGCCACCGTTGTCGGCGTCTTTGGATGTGGCGGTGGCGCTGGAGGCTCTGGGTGCTTTTAGCGTAGTCGGCTGCGGCGGTGAGGTTAGTCGTTGCAGCGTACGCGGGGACGGGGACTGGGACTTGGGAGGTGGCGGCGGTGTCATCGGCGTTGGCGGCGGGGACGGCTGCGGTGAGAGCGGTGAGGGTGACGGAGGCGTTGGCGACGGGCGACGCGGCCAACCTGTCATTTCCCCGGCGCGTTGCCCCCGCGAGGCGACACGCGCTGATTGCCCGCGCGGCTTAATTGGGCGGCTGTCCGCGCGCCCGCGGGCGCCGCCGCGAGATGGATGGGCGGCCGCATCGCCCTAATGAGGCGGCCCCCCTCTCCCTCCGGAGCGTCCTCCCGCACGCCGCTGGCGATGGCCGACGCGACCGCCGTGCGGGGCTGGGCTGGGCTGCGCTGGGCCGGCGCGCCGTGTCTCTGCCCACGCGAGGGGCCGCAGTTTCCTGACTTCTCGCCACCCTGTTTGACTTTGTTGTTTTAAATGGGGGATGTGGATGACGGGCAGTTCAAGTGGGAGTTTCCAAGGAAATTGCGCTATCGCATTATATAGATGGTTTAAAATAATTATGGTTTTAAAGTTCTCTATAAATAAACTTTAGCTGATGGGTGTTTTGAGATTTTTTTTATTTTAATTTAAAATTAAAATAAACTGAATATTTCAAAATTTTAATATTTTTAATGGAAGCACTGATTTCACATTATAAACTATTTTTCCAGGAAGAGTAAATTTGTTACAAAAGCTTAAAAGTTTTGTAATTTAAGTACTTCAGAGTATTTCTTGATTTTCATTTAATATACTATTTATTTTTTTATAAAATATGTATTTTATTACTAACATTATTTATTTAATAATACCATCGAAGCTGTCAATATTTATTTCTTTAAAATTGTGTACGTCCTCAATTAATCCGTGCGTAATTTCTTAAAACATTCTGCAACTTTGTAATTATTTTATTTCTCGTAGTGTACCCTTAAAACTGTACGGGTCTTATTATTACTTTATCTTAACTTTAATTGTTGAATTTTTTTCTACATCTTTTGTTTTATACAACATTGCAATATTACAATATTAATATATTGTATACAATACTGATGACAGGGATTTTTCTTTGATGAAATGCTTGTAAATGACAGCACCTTAGATAAGGTCATGTACGATGTTTTAAAAATATTATCCTTTTTTGTATTAATTTTTACTTTAAGTGTGAGCAATTGAAATTATTTCTCAACAACAAATAATTTCTCCAAATTTTGTCTTTAATTTTGTTGTTGAATGTAGCAATGTAAGCTAATAAGAATGGAAGACGTTCAGTTTTCGTCGAAATCTTTAGATTTTAGAAAATTGCAAAAGTTGCAAATAATGCGAGAAAGTATGTGCGTGTGGACCTGAAGTTGATCCAGATCGATCGAAGATTACTAACACAAATAATATTGAGTTAATGAGGGAAAGTAATTTTGAATCGCCGAACCCGAAAATGACATCAAAACTTTTAGTTTAGCTCCAGTTTTCCTATTGAAGCCGAGCTCTGACTGAATTTGTCCACCAAATATTAGTTTGGTTTTGTTATCATTTTCACTGTTGTGAACATCTTTTATGTGCGTTTCAACACGATTTGTGAGAAAATAGAAAAGAATGGTACATACAGTTTGGGACCCACGTATCTGATTTTTTTTCTTTGCACCCATGTAACGTATCTGAATAAAAAATACAATGAAGTTACTCATATATCTTAATATCTGCATTTCGACCAGTACTGCGACAAACTACTTGTTCTGTACCTCCAGAAATATTTCATGTGGATTCCGACACAGATGAGAAAAGTCGTGTTTCCTCAAATAACGTACACCAACTCCACGAGATGCCTGTTACAACCCAATTCTGTGCTTACAAATCATTTTTATAATAGGTTTAGAAGAAAAGGGTTATGAATTTCCGTACTTGGCGCAAAATCATCTTCTCTTTCAACTTCAAGTTTAAGCAGCACGATTTCATAAGTCCTCAAATTAGAAAAATATAAAGGTCACCAGTTCCAAACAGTAGAAAGTGAGAAGACGAAAACAGCATGAGAAACCTTAAGAAGTGAAATGAATCGTTTTGTGAGATATTTTGAAGCTCGGTATTTAAAAAACTCTTAAAAGATTTTAATAAATTGAGCACCGTAATTGTTAATTCAATGTCACTAAAAGTGCACTTTCGTCACTCTGGATTTGTTTTCAAGTTGTGGTCACGTGACCGACGAACACGATCATGCTTCGTTCAAGACGTTTCCCCGACGGAATAATGGAATAAACAAAATGCAGTCTTGCACTTTTGTTCATATTTTCTGGTGACTTAGGTGTGCTATTATCTCGGATACGAGAACTAACCAATTATTTTAAGCATCGTTTTCATGATCCGTGATGTACAAAATAAATAATATTATTCACTCTATGGCATTCGAATTATTATTCACTCTATAGAAAAGGTTCTGTAATGCTGCGCAAACAAACGGCAGATTTTCAGCAGAAAAAGTCTTATTAAAGGGTAAAGAAATAGTGGATAAACCAGTTGCTAAATTTAGAAAAAAACCCTTTATCACGTGATGTAACCAGAATCTATGTTTTGTGGGTCCTTGATACCGAAAAATCTAATGACAGCAAAACGTGTCCGTCTGTCTTTCCGTTTGTGAACAAAGCTAGCGGCAACACCGTTCAGTCAATTTTCTCAAAAAATTGACATTCCACAATCGAGCTGGCTGAGGTCGCGACTCCTTGAATTTCAAACCGAAACTTTAATTTTGGGGTACTTTACATGAAGCCTCTAAACATTTCCCCAATTTTCAAAAAAATAGCTCCATCGTTTTTGATTAAATTCTGTTGTTGGATAGTATGAAGGACGTTTAATAGAGCGGTGCTGCTCTCATGTTCGCCGAAAACCCTGATTCTTCGAAAATTGGTTAACTTCAAAATTTTATCGGAGTTTTCTTAGAACTAACATAACAGAGATTTCCCCCTCATTTTGATTTTGAAAAAAAGGTCATTAACAATTATTTGAAAATTTGAGTACTTTTCGCGTAATTTGGAAACAGGAGGTATAAAGTACGTGCTGTCTTATCATCATTCGTTTTCAAATCAGTTCCGCAGTTTTAAAAGTGTTCTCTTTTGTTTAAGAGCTAATGTTGAGATGCTTCAGAATAAGTCGAACAGACATTAGCAACCTCAAAATGACAACGTTCATTCTTTGATTACGGACACCTTTTTTTGGCGAGCATTTTGAAGTTTGGTGATAGCTAAGAATGGTAGGCAAAATTCTATAACATTTTGTTTATAGAAGCCTTTACAAAGTATGATTTAAAAACTCTTTTAATGTGTAGTAGGCATGAACGTATAGAGTCAACATTTTTATTTCTCCATTTTTTGCCTAGATCTACACCGAGGATGTCATTTGGTTTGAATTTGTCATTCTGTATCTTTAGAGACCTAGAGCTCGCTTTCACACAAAGAAAAGAAGCGATGGGTCGTAGGTTACCGATGGGTGATGGGTGGGCGCTAGGCTCAGATTCGCGATGCAAACATATCACTCGCATTTCAGGGGGCAAGTCGATAACCCCGACTTCCGACATTAATACCTCACCGTCCAAAATATTCTTCCAGGAGGGGCAGCGAAGGGAGAGGAATGGAAAGGATGGCTCCGTTAATTAAAAGAATTACATATTAGGTCGCTTCCATACGCCAGTGATGGACATTAAAGACAATTAGACCATTTATCAGTTCTAGCCATATACTAAATTACAATATTATGTGTTTTTCTATTGCGTAACAATGATATAAATTCATTCAATAAACTCATTTTATACGGTGTATTACGTATTTATATGATAATGAATAATGTATTTGAATTATTTAAATTATTGAATTATTGTGTGGTAGTAGGGGAGGGAGTTGAATGAGCCGATTTGAAGAGGGCGCCGTTGTTTAGCAAGTCCGTCGATTGCGTCCAACAATTCTGAGGTCATGGTAGCTTACATCAACTGTTTCACAATAAATTGTGCCCTAAGACAAAAAGTTTTTCACGGAAGGAAGAACAGTATTTTGTTTAGCATATGCGTTTTTATTATATAATCATGAAATTAATACCTCGTTTTAATTTTGTTTATTAAATACACCTTTTATTAGGATTTAAAAGAAACATAAATGACATTGCAATTGGTATAAAACGAAATATTTTTCTCTTAACGCATATTTTTGTGCTTTCATATTTAATTCTGGAACGAAAACTTCCTTGCCTTGTATACTCGTAGTATTTTCTTTGCTTCTTTGAAAATACTCGGAGGGTCCATTTACATAATAAGAGATTTTAATGTCACATCCTTTGTCGTCAATCACTTCAAAAAGTTTATTTTTGTCTGCCTAAAACTATTTTCAATTAATAGATTAATTGTTACTTTTCAACCAATTAATAGAATAATTTAAATTGTATTTTATTTTGATTATGTTTAATCAATAACTGATCGACAGGGGAGGAGGCTGAGAGCATCAGCTGAGTCACTGCAGTGCCTCTGTCCAGGAGGTTCTAGATTTGAGTCCCGACGGCGTATCCTCGCCCCTTACTTACATACACTTGTACTAATCTACATTATACTACCACATTTGCCTGGGAGTACCTGTGAGGGGAACTTCACTTGCTGACGTTAGGTCGGCGCCGGATCTCGCCATCCCGCGGGGGATGACCACCGCCACCTCCGGAGGAAAAGCATTCACTACACTTACTGGACGAATTATCTTAGCAGTTATTGCCCGGAATCACTAATCAATCAATTAATGTTGCATGAGGGACCGCTTCGAAAATTACTCTATGAGAACCACAATCAAGCGACGTCATAAGTTACGTACGTCTTAAATTTTCGTAATTCTAACTTAGAAATACTAACCTTTGATGTTACACGTTTTCACGCATAAATCGCCTGTTACAAGAAAGCGGTTACAAATCGAGTTTATTTACTACTCGTCAAATTATAGTCGCGTGTGTGTATTTTGTTTCCATTTAGTGAGATTTTCTATTGAGTTCATTAAGAGGTCAGCATGATGATAGCATGAGGCTAACATGCTTCTTAAAATGACAGATTCAATTCAATTGTCAGAATGGTTGTAGGTTGATGGACAGTAATTGTATGTTCGAGGTACTGACGAAACATTTTTTTTAGTCCATCAACTTCTCGATTTTAAGTCACGTAATTATAGTGTGATTATTTCGAGTGCATGGCAGAAGGAACCGCCCATATCAACGAGAATTCTATCCTTTTATTTTATAGATGTTCTTTAAGTGTTGTGTTCTAGTCATATTATATGATTGATGAAAGTATATTCCAAGGTTTTAGAATCAAAGCGTTTGTTTACAATATATCATCTGATTGGTTGTTTTTGAAAACCTCTCATAATGAAGTTATTTTACAATATTCTTTAATTGTGAAATCTAATAATTGTGCAAAAATGGATGTGGAGTTTTTTGGATGAAATAAAATTATAGAAAATGTCTACATTATTTGAAATATCTACGTTTGCATTTAAATACGTCCTAAAATCTAGCATCGCACACTTACCATTATTTTTTGGAGCGTCATTGAAAACATACGAAATGAAAATAAGAAACAAATATATTTGGATAGCCTTTCAATGAATTCATTACTTACTTCATCGACAAAACGGAAACCTATATGTGGATCTCTTCTTATGAATAAGTATTAGGTAATGAAACAACTGACACTGCAGACAGAGAGCATATTTTTTCCCTAATGAATCAATCCACCCAGCAGCCCACAATGATGCGATCAAAATGTAAATTCAGAAAATAAAATTGAGGTTCAGAATGATTACCGTCAAAACAAACAAAATTCCATCAAATTAGAGAAATTGCTTTATAATCACAACCATCGTGTGACGCTAAGAGAAGAACCCCACCCATCATAGCACGACTTATGGTCATATAATCACCAAATCTAATCCTAACATCTTTACTTCTTGCAATTCAACGTACACCGTTCGTAATTTCATACTGAAATGTTCAAGAACACAAAAGAGAAGAATAGAATGGAAAAATAACCGAAGATATGAAACAATACCAAAATTCACCTAACGAAACAATCAGTAAAATATAATCTAATCTTGTAATGTATAAATATGTATGCAATTTTAATTAACACAATTACACATTGTAATGTGGTCTCGTATTACCTCATTGATAGATGTTACTATATTAAGTAAATTTAAAAAAATTATAGTTCACATTCTGGTGCCAATCAAACTTGCTTAATAAAAATAGTGATTATATTTGGCAAAGCACATGTTTTAATAGTTGGCAATGTAATGTATTTTTGGTGAATGATGTAATTTGCATTTGCAACATATAGTTGTTTAAAAATTAAATTAATTTTCAAAATTGGCTACGTTATTTTAATGTGCGCGAAAGCCTATATTTTTCTCCTACGTTCTAATTGAGACATTATCAATGGTTTGTGAGAAAATAGAAAGACATGTGAATAAAGACGGGTCTTCATTGATTAGCGATTTGTAAAGTAATAATGACCATATGAAGATATGGAACTAGCATATTTAAGCGTGTTGTATTGAGTTCATACACCTGAAAATTTAGTAATTGCTCTACCTTTAAGAAACGCTTTATGCAAGATCTATTTCTGTAGAGAAAATCAAGTCAAAATGCCTGTAAAAACCGTATGTGCAGATTCTCTAGAGACTGATGTATAGAATAGAAATACGTTGCAATAACCTTGCTGGAAATAGCTGTATATCAAAAATCCCCAACATCAGCATTAGTTATTATTCTTTCTTTAAAACACGTTGTTTTTCTGTTAGAATTATTTTAATATTTATCGTCCAGTTAATTATCAACTT
The DNA here is from genome assembly GCA_038098605.1 of Gryllus longicercus. NCBI lineage: Eukaryota > Metazoa > Arthropoda > Insecta > Orthoptera > Gryllidae > Gryllus > Gryllus longicercus. The sequence goes on along the minus strand of JAZDUA010000047.1, from coordinate 4,035,575 downwards.
CTCACAAATGTAATAAATAAATCTTGATTATTAAAGATGCTTGAGTTATTTTCGGATCCGTTTCAGAGAAAACAAGTCTTCACATTCTCTATTCCACACACGATGCGCCTTGAATTCTATGATGTAGGATGTCCAGGGCGCGCCGCGTCTTCGTCGTGGTGCCTGACGTTTCGTCCAACGCATTGTTGCGTCCTTCAGAGCTGTTCTGCTGCCGAATGGCCAGCGGGGGCGCCTTGTGAGGAGGGTAAGGGCGTGCTTCCGACCGCGGAAGGCTACGCATGCACGTCTTGAATTGGTTCAGTCGCGGAACAGAGCCATTTGAGCGGAACAGGAGCTTTTGCCGCCGCCTCGTCCGCCGGCGGTGGTCGCGCGCCGTTGCGGCGGCTAGGCCGAGCGGCGGCGGAGCGAAGCGGGGCATCCTTCCCAGAAGTAATTGCCACTTTCGTGGAAAAAGCGCGCGAATTCCAGGTATTTTCCCGCGCCGCTAACGAGCTGCGTCACCACAATAAACGCCGCCCGACAGAGGCGGCGCTAGTGGAAGAAGGGAAGAGGCGGCAGCGGTGGAGGTGGAAGAAATTGAAAAGGCGATAATGTGATGGTGCGAAAGCTACCTAGCGGTGAGAGGACGGCAGGGGAGGATGGTGGCGACGGTGACAAAGGCAGTGGTGGTGGCGGTGCCTGTGTTTGATTAATTGATTGATTGATAAATTGCATGGCAGATTGGCAATGCGGCGTCTATGGTACTGATAATTTCGAGTTTCCGGACTCGTCGACGGCTATGCTCATTGGTCCCGTAAGTGTAGTCTTTTGTTTTCATCGCTGGAGGTGGCGGTGTTCTTCCCCTGCTGGATGGCGAGATCCGGTGCTGACAGACACGGACCTACACGTCGACGTGCGGGGTTTCCCCAACCAGATATCTCCCAGTCTGCAGGGCACCGCCCCAGCCGGGACAAGCTTTACCACCAGACTGGTCGCCCGCCATGTGTGGTTGTGTAGTGCATGTAAGTGTAAGTGTGTAAGAAAGGAGTGAGGATAGAGCCAGGAAGAAAATGGAAAGGTCGCCGGAGCTTCGTGACTCGTTGGTTTACTGCTTACTCCTTGAAATTCGCCTAGTGTTGGTCGGAGCAACCATGGAAAACTACTAAGCAAAGTATCCGGCCGTTAGAATCCTCCTCTAGAAAGCGGCTGATTTCGACTATCCAGCTAGTCGAAAATACTGCTATCGACGGGACTCTAATCCTAGAACCTTCTGATCAGTGGCACTGCAGTCACGTCCGTTGATGCACTGAGCCACCTAAGAAGGTACAGAAGGTGGCTGCAGTGACGGCTACGGTGACGATGCTTCGGCAGTGGGGGAGACGACGGCAGCGTTGGAGTTGGAGCAGTGATGGCGGTTGTAAAGACAGCAATGGTGCCACCGCTTCTTCCACCTCCACCGCTGCCATCGCTATCCTCTCTCTCACTGCCGAAGCCTGGCGACCGCCGCCACCGCCACAGAGAAGAGAGGAGTGCGTGGCGGCGGCGGTGGCGCGCGCAGCGGAGGCGAGCCCAAACGGAGCAAAAGGACGCGGAGGAGGAGCCGCGCGGGAACTCGTTTGTCGCTTGCGGCGCCGCGTTTTGCCGCCAGACTCGTGTTTTCACTGACAGTGCTAAGTACATGTATTAGTGGGAGTAGAACAGGGCTTAAAAACAAAATTTAGTCTTCCATTATATTGCAGAATGTTCTGAAAAACTTAAACGGGTATACCAGTTCATGGCCTTAGTCTGAAGGGCTGCGGTTTCGAATTCCGACCTTTATTCACAAATTTCTCCTTCGCGTGGACGACTATACCTTATGTTGATTCCCAAACAGAGGAGCCCCTATTTAATGAATGGGATACCTCCCCTTTGGGTAAAGAGGGGGTAAAGATTTCAGCTCAAATGTCTTGGAAAAAATGAAGACTTCCTCTCGTTTTCTAAATATATATCCTGTGCTGATTCAATGTGCACTCTTTTCAATTAATTCTTACACCTGCGTCAATGTGAAACACCGTCGGTCTGCTTTCACAATCCTTTCGCGGGTCATCCTTCATTCATTTTGATTCCACTTTTCTCATTGTCTTCTGTCTCTGAAATACGATCATTTTACAACATTATAATTCTGCACTAATCCAATGTCTTTTATTATATTATTAAAAACTTTTGTATTAAGTTTAGAAAAGAAAACAATGTAGATAGCAGATTCCTTTTGTAATATAATCACCTGGCTGGAAAAAGGGGTTTCACAAGAGCTCGAGCATTCTCGCTGGTCTCCATGGTGAATTTACCAATTGTCGGGATGAATAGGTCTCCACGAGCATCATTATCATCTTCATTGTAATTTCAAGTTGTCAAACATTTTTGTTGACTTTTATTTAAGAATGATTCGAATTCATCTCAGCAATTCTCAGCAGCATTCTCAGCTGCTCAGCATTGTAAAGACATTTCAAAAGAAAAAGAAATTGAAATTGAAAAGGTTAAGAGTGTCTCTGATAATTTCTTGTTACTCTTAATTTAGATCGGTGTTTTTTTGAACATATTTTTTCTATCCCTAGCGAGATGCGATCTACATTGAAGGAAAAGCAGCGTATGCTTACTTCATTCTTGTTCCCTCTCGAAAGTACACTTAATACATTATCAGAAGTACGCAGTAAAGTCATGAACCTGCCATAATATGTATGAAAGCTATATAAGCTATATAAATATTTATATCATTATTAAACAGCAATAAATATCAAGGCACTAGAAATTTGCAGTAACGAAATAACAAAATTTACTCGAATAAATTATTTTATTAGTCGAATTATTTATCTTTTCTTCGTCAATTTGTTAACATGAAAGTAACAAATTGAGGAGTCTTACTTATTAGTGAATTAATACGTTTTCGACCAGGTCATTCTCAGTACAACACGTAATACCAAGTACATTAAAGAAGGCGGTACTACTGTACCATAAGAGCAGATGAATATTATAAGTAGAAACCATTATTACTAGTTCCTTCCGGTTACAGCAAAATTTTTCATTTTATAGAATAGTTACGGTAAACCTGCTCTAGCGTTTTTAAAACCGATTGCTCAGTTTGAACTAGATTGAACTTGATTTTCATCGGTAGGATATGCAGATCGCTCTATGTAATTCGCTTCACAAACCTATAATTATTCCCTCGAACTAGCTTTCATGTTAGTTGATTATTCTGTGTTTCTCAGCTCGTCAATTAAGTTTGCCATTAGCACTGAATAGTGTGAGTCACAGCCCGGGAGGTGAAGTGAAATCCGGCGCCGACCTACACATCGCCTTGCGGATAGTTTTCTTCTTCAAGGTATCCCCGCCAGTGAGGCACCGCCCCCACCGAGACACACTCTAAGCCCCGGACTAGCCTTCCAACACGTGTGTGTGTGTGTAAGAGAAGAGGAAGGGAACAAGGATGAGAGGGGAAATATCGCGTGCGGTATGCTGCCCGTTTGTTAAGGTATTATTGCAACATTCGCCTGGTATTCATCAGAGCAACCACGGGAAACTACCAATCAGAGCAGCCAACGACCGAGACACTTAGCTAATGTTGAAAATTCGAAAGCGTCAGGACTCGAACCCTAGGGCCTCGGCCAGAAACGCTTCACTGGCAACCGTTGTTGAAATAATTGTAAACGTTGTCATTGCCAACAAAAGTATTTAATATAAGAGCAGCTTTCGATGGCTTAGCCATCATCATTAGTTGTCTGATGATGGCTAAGCCATCGAAAGCTGCTCTTATATTAAATACTTTTGTTGGCAATGACAACGTTTACAATTATTTCATGAAAAATGCCAACGATAACGCACCACAACACCTATATTCTAAACCGTTGTTGACCTGTTTCATGTGGATCATGCATCTGTATGTATCGAGGAGAGTTTTAATGAAACAATATTTGGCAGGCGTCATCGGCGCGCTTTTATTTTCGCACAAAGGAGGAAGACGAGGCGCAACTACCACGAAGACCGGATGCTGGGTCCTCGCGAAATCGCTCCACTTCGCGAAGCAACGCGAGCAAAACGTGCGCTAGCGCCGACGGACGGATTCTGCGCGGTGCAGCGCGACGCGCTCATTGGCGGAAGGCCGGTCGAGCGCTCCAGCTCCCGCCGCCCGGGGCGAGCGCTCCAGATGCAGACGGGTCCCGGCGGGGTGCACGGTGCTCCCAAACGCCCATCCGCCAAATTACTTTTTTAAATAACGTTTTGCTTAGTCATACATATGGCGCCAAAAATGTCATAAAACCTTTTAAAGTAATTTATTCTTCGCATCAATCATAAACCGGAAAGTAGCAAATAAGCTATATCCCCTGCATTATTACCTAAGCTGCTTCATATTGAGTTTATGTGCAAATTCCTGAATTCTGAATACATTTTGACATTTTTCACCCCTGACGTACATTAAATAAATATTAGTAAATTATCGATTGTGTCCTTAATCAATCGAGATTCAGTGACTGCGCTCCGCCTCCACCGCCTCCGTCTCGACTGCGTTCGACTTTCTCGCGATGTCGGGGACGGATCACGCAGGGGTCGTTGACCCGGGCGGCCCTCCTCCGCTGCTGAAATCCGCAGACCGTGCGGTTTACTAGGGCATCGACGCCTGCATTTTTTCGCCAGGCCAGTTCCCAGTTTATTGGCACACGCCTCTGGGCACACCCACACTCGCAAGCTGCCCAGGCGCGGCGTGCCCGGGTGGGCTCGGCAAAACGAGGAGGCCGATCGATCGAAGGGCACCGTGCAATTTACACCTTTGAAATAGTATAGCGTTTACTTTGGAACTGTTGTAATTTGGGTGTCATTAATGGTCTTGGCTGCAAGAACTCATTGCCTTGCGGTCGGAATCTTTGTACGAAGCAGGTGAGCCTTTCATATCGAATCAAATCGAATCGACCATGAAAAACATTATCGAGTGTGGCTCCGGTGTGGTCCTTTTATTAAAGTACGAGTAAATGAATAGGTATTTGCAGTGGCTACCCCGACCGCTCTTTGTGTAATGTGCCTTTGTGTTCTTTCTACACGACTCAAACCACTTGCGGACGCTTTCATCTATTGCACAACATTCCTTTGACTATTGTGGTTTTTAATTTTTTCTTAGTTGTTTTAGAAGTATCTCGTACTACGACAGTATTTAATTTCATGTCATGATTTACCCGTCGTTCTAAAGATATTCGGCCGCATTTTTAGAATAGTAGAATACTTCAACGAAAGTCTCGACTCATGTGATATCAGTGACATTAAATTTGGGGATGGATCTTCAGCTTAAGATTTTGATGGTGGGAATCCATGATCATTTTAAAATCCATTTAAAGACATAAGAAACTATTTTGGTGTTGTTATTAATTTGCAGTAAGATTCTTATTTAACAGTCAAATCTGTCAAAACTAAGACATTTTCCTGTTACACAAATAATCATTTTTTTAACTGCCTGTGATGCTTCTCAGCTGTATTAATAATTAGCTTATTTAGTTGCCTGTAATGTGCAGCGCATGCACTACGCAACCTACGAAACTCGAAAACGAGAACTTTCATAAACTCACATTATAAGTATTTCGATGAGTACATACATATTAGAGCCAGCTGAATAGGCTGATTTTTACGAGAAAACGAACGAGTAAACGAACTTTTACAAGAAAACAATGTTTCTTGCTATTCTAAAAATTTTTGCACTAATTTTCTTGGGTGAATTAACAATGAACACAACTTAGTTTATATTATTCAATCATCTCAATTCATTGTGTTAGTGCGAATAGTTTGACAAATATTTGAATGTTGTAAGAGTTGAAAATATTATGAATATATTACAATACAAATGCGCTCATTACTCAGTAACCAGACGGAATATAACATACCTTTTATAAAATGTGGTAAATGTCCTGGAGTACCGGGATAGACCTTTATCTCATTGTTAGCCAAAAGTTGATTTATCTTCTTATTCCTTGGACAAAAGATATAATGTGTGCATAAATATACCTACACGGTTATCTAAGAGAATAGTTATAAATACATTTGACAATTTATGTATTTGCCGAAAAGAAGAAAAAACTGTATCGTTGGAGGGAAGTGCAATCTACTGACGTTTTCGTTTCTGAGAGTTCTGAAATCTTTCCCCCTTTTCTTTCATATGTGGTTGAATAACGAATAAAGTTAACAAAGATGGGCTTTAGCAATATTTGATAAATAAAACATATCCGCACTCAAGTAAAGAATATTATTTGCATGGCAAAAGAGCTACAGATTTAGATTCTGACAAAATAAATCCACCTCTCAGTTCCGTAGCAAAATGAAACCTCAAAAACACGTTATCAGATCACATGAGTTCAAGTTTATACAGTTTGCGAATTATAAACATCCACATAAATACATTCCTAATAGAATCGGTAAAGCGTGTAGAAAAGATCCCTCACCACTCCGATCTTCCTCACTCGCTTCTCGGATACTTAAAATGCAAATGTCCGCGCTTCCACAAAGCTTCCTCGATCTGCCTGTTCGCGATGCTCCCCACGTCTCCGCGAGGCGCCGCCACCACGGCGCTTTTGCGGAGGAATTTTGCACCCACTTAAGGCCGCGACTCGGAAAGGGACGGCCCGTTAGGTGGCATGCGCCTCCCCACACTGCTCCCAAAGGATTCAAAATGAGTGCATGATAAATAAATAAATAAATGTATTGATAATTAAATAAATAAATTTATAAATAAAAAATTAATATAGTAATTAATAAATATATTGATTAATGAATTTATTAATTAATAAGATGATTAATTAATTGTCCTGTTGATTAATAAAAAATATTAATTAATTATTCAACAGATTATTAATTAATTAATAATTACTTAAATAAGCCAGTAGATAAATAAAGAATTAGATATCATAAATACATTTTTGATCTTTATTTGATGCACAATAATATTATTGCAAATAGTTGTTTTCATTAAGATTTGATTAAAATTAATTTGTAAGTCAATAAAATTTTAAAATTTCGTAGAAAGTTTATTGAGTATAGGTTGCCAAACCATTTTTATAACGCCAACTTTTCGTCTTTTATTAATCCTTCCTTAGGGAAATTTAAATTCTGGCTAATTCCCTATCTTCCCTGCCAAAAGCAATTATGCCTTCATCATGATCACAAATAATCCAAATGACCATGTCTCATCAAAATTGATGAGTATGCTACTTAATTAGATCGGTGAAATCTAAAGTAGAAAATAAACTAATAAGATACTGTTTGCGTTTTACTTAATATAATTTTTGGTCTGTTAACAAGTAAAAATTAAGCTATGGAGAAATTGGAAGTGATGAAGAACAACAAATTAGCTAATATTACAAGAACCGAGGTTATTGGACTTGTCTTTCACTCTTTTTTCTGGAAGGTGAAAATATTCGCTTGTTACGATTTTACCCAACACCTTTCTGGTAGCATCTGCACCCTTTGAAAGAAGTTAAAAATAATTAGCAATTTCAATACGAAATGTGTTTTCGTGTACTCTAGTGTCCTTTGAGCAATACTATAGTTTCACTACATACAACCGTAAACACTGTTCCCTGTTGTATACAACCGGATTTCCAAGTCAACTGCCCGCACGCTAGCGAGCAGGCTGTCATGTGCGCCGCCCGTTAGCCTAATCAATGTCGCTGATAGCGAAACAGGGAGAGTTTAACAGAGTGTAGGCTTCCTCGGCCGGAGTCAGAATGTACTTGGCTCTCCGGGAGACGCCACTTCCTAGGCATAATTGCCAGCATATCGGTCATGGTGCCTAGAACGCGGCATCTCCCGGGCAGCCAAGCAGCTACAGGGAACGGCGGTTAGGTTGAAGAGTGCAGGCACACGGAGGCTCGGAAAAAAACCCTCCATGTTTAGCAGGGTCCCCTTCAGGGTTACAATTTAAATCATTGATATCATTGTGTTGGGAATGTATGACATGGCAGCTCTTTCTCTTTTCATGTGATGTTAAGTATGGTCAGTCGGAGGGTAGCAAAGCGCAAAAGGGAAGCGTGCCTTCTTCTTCAACATTCGTTTAGACAGACAGAATAATGAATGAAGCACCCCGAATTCTACGACTTCAGTGCGCTTGCCCACGTACGGGATAACGTTCTTTTGTGCCCTGTGCATACAGTTGGCAAATCCTATCACATAATGTACTTTTATTATTTTATAAATAGCACAAAGCCTCATTCGAGTTAACGATTGTTACGATGTTACATTGCAGCCAGATAACTGTTTTAAAACACCTCCATTTTTTACAGTACAATTTCCGTAAAATACTTTGTTACCGTATGCGTCGTATCACACAAGTTTATGCGTACCGCAAAGCACATCTTTCTAAACAATAAACGATAAATTGACGTAGTGGGTTTCATACATAGGGCATACAAACAAAAATTATGTTTGCATAATTCCGGACACATAAGGTGTCACCACTGACTCTGTAGAAAGTTCGCAAAGAGCATCTTCCCAGTGAATAACCAGACAACGAAAATGGTGGTTTGAGGGCTGAAAATAGTAAATTTTGCGACTACTTCATAATTTTAAGCTTTATTGCATAGGCACATGTTTTGAAAAGAAAGTCTAATGGAAGCGGGTCTTCAAATGTGTACGAATGCAGTTAAGCAACATTATAAACGTGTTGCATACGTTATTTTTTTGTATAACAGCATGATAATTTTTTAAGATAATCGAAGTTCATTGTTGAAAACACTATGTGACGTTACGGGTATTTAACATAGATGATCTGCGGTTTAGTTTCTGTCTACCTCCCCACGATTCTCTCGCTGCGATTGGCTGAGTATGCGATGACGCAATTATGCCGGCCATAAACGGCAAATACGTCATAATCTGTGTCATGATATGTCATTTTATGGGCGACGTCCTGTAATAAAGATGACATTTATAATTTTGGTATACAAAAATATATATTCTTCGTTTCCTTTTCGCGTTCTTCTGAACCCACTACTCGTCCCCATCTGTCATAACAGTAATCCCGCAAAGTTTCATATGCCTTACGCGTACCGCAAATTGCATCTTCCCCGTCAACAACCAGGAAACGGAAGTAGTGGTTCGAAGACTGAAAAAAAAAAAAGAAAGAAAAATAGAAAAAAAGCAATACTCTTCGCGCGCTTTTCACGCACTTGTGGACCACTGCGCCGCGTCTGCGCTTGTGGAGTAATGTATGCGGAGCGCGGGCCTTCTCCAATTACGCCGATAGCCATCCCATAGAGCCGAAATTCCGCCGCGGGCGAGGGCCTCGGCGCGTGTGAAGCCGGCGGATTGCAGGGCGGCGACGCGGGGGCCCCGCCAGCGCCCAGCCAGCGCCCCCTATGCATAATCGACAAGCAGCCGGCCCAGGAAACGATTATTTACTGCAGGGGTGGGCAAACATTTTCTCGAAGCGAAATGTTGCACTAAGGATTGAAATGCATGGCGGGGCGTTGAGTTGCGTTTCTGGTGTAAATGAACGGCTTGCCCTCTTCTGTGTATCAGGTTTGTGTTAATGTTTATTCGTTCAAGTGTTTATTCTTCCATTACGGCAAAAGAGAAGTCCGTATATTTCAAGACTCGCTACAAAATGATATTATTATTATTATTATTATTATTATTATTATTATTATTATTATTATTATTATTACTATTATTATTACTATTATTATTACTATTATTATTACTATTATTATTATTATTATTATTATTATTATTATTACCTTCTTCTTCTGCGTTTCCAGGATTAGTTTTGATTGCTAGTTCTGGCTTAAGCATTTTTTCATCGGTTTTCCTCAGAATCAGTAGTTCGTGTTCCGAAACGTTTGTAAATTTAAGTTCTTCTCGGGGATTCTTCTTGGCGCCATATGCATTGCCACGTTCCTTCCATCTTCTTTTCTAACCGGTTACAATTATTAGTTTGGGTTGCACCCGTAATTCGTATTTGGCATTCCTAATGTAATGTAATTGCATGCAACCTTTTACGGATCCAGATATTTCATTTCTGATATTTCGATCTCTCTTAATATTTTTACTTCAAGTGACCATGTTTCCGAACTGTACAATAGTGAGAGAATGGCCGTAACTTTATAAAACGTATTTGCGTTAGTTTTCTAGCATTCCCTTTAAGAGTCCTACATATTCTTTGGAGATGCCTTCGTTTCTTATTCATTTAGATGGCAATATCTTTGTCCTCTTCGTAAATAGTATTGATCCCAAATATTTGAAGTGAGACACATATTCGATATTCTGTTGCTCAATCAAGATTTTGGTCCGCATCAGATCACTTCCGAGGTATTGGTGATGTTTGGTTAGGAGGTTTTTAAATTGCATTTGTCATATAACAGATATAGGTTGTAAAAAGAGAATTCCAACACATCTCTGTATCTTGCTTGATAATCTGGTCGTCGGCCAATAGTATTGTAGTCAGAAATGCATATCGATTGAACTTCATTCCTGGGGAAGTGGTTTCTTTCCATTCTTGGGCTTAGATGTCGATGTAAATGTTAAATAGAACTGGTGACTACGCGCATCCCTCTCTCACTCTTTGATTTATTGTGATAGCTTTAAGTTATTTAGTTACAATGTAGCAAATGCAGTAGTTTGGGAAATCCAGTTTGTTCTTCGAGGAGTATGCTTTCTGAAATAATTCGAACCTTTTTGTTTATATTTTTGCTACATTCTTTATAAACAGTACTTCATAGTTCGTTATCCCCCTATTATTATTATTATTATTATTATTATTATTAAAATTAAATATTAATAATAATAAAATTATTAATAAGTATCTATACCAATAACGAAGTATTGGTGTTGTTGAAATTGGAATCTCGTTATTTCAAGTATTTATTTCTATATAGAAAATATCCCAATATACGAATACTAAATCAATTTTTATGATTCAATATTTTCATAAATATTGTTATAATTTACATTTGTTTTATACAATAAAGTTTTATTTTTATTCTCATGATAGTAAATAGTATGAAAATCCAATTTTTTACTCTATGACAAATTTGCACAGAAGTCCTTCGGAGAGTCAAAAAGGGAACAAACGATGGCTTGAGTTGTTCATGGAGTGTAAGAATGGATTTATTATATGTTGGTATTGTAGCACTTCCGATATTGTATTGTTGGTGTCGTTACCACGATATTAATCATTCGAATGTGTTGATTCCTCTATGATAAGCAAAGATAGTGATACTCTACGAAGCGAAAATACTAAAGGTACTAAATATTTCATTTTCTGTGGGTCATCGTCTAGGAAAGGATCGAAAAATGCACCAAAATAAAATACTAATATTATACAATAAAAATAGTGGGATATAGTTGTTAGAAATACTGCAGAGTTCCTCTTATCCCGACTCATCCACGAGCCCTTGTTCCCTGGTAAGGATAAGTCCAGTTTTTACGAACATTTCCTTAAAATTATTGCTTAGAACATTTCTACGTATAAACAAAAAATGTGGAATAATAACTAAATTAACGTGACGTGGTGATGAATTAATTTACTTTTTAGGCACTTCCTCGGTAAACTGGTTCGAAGTTCCTATTTCTCAATATTGAACTTTATTTGAAATCATCGTCGTATTAGGATTTTACATATTCAACCTTGAAAATGGCTTTACATCCAAATGAGCATTTCCTCGCGGGCAAACAACATTAATGGAATATTTTTCTCACATTAAAGACATTTTGGAAGAAATTTAGTACGAAATGTTTATTTTAGCATTCGGCTGCCAGCCCTTACAGCGCGCGTATCCTGTTTAAAGATTTACAATTATAAAAACACAAACTTACCTTGCGGATCGCACTAAATCGTGGCTGGAGGGATCGTAGTTTGCCGACCCCTGATTTACTGCGTCCACCCAAGATGGCCGCCTAATCCGAGCGTGGTTTTATTTGCGTAGCCTTAAGGACCGCTATTTTACACGTAAATGCGATTTTGCGTCCGCGAATCGGCGGCGGCCGCGGGGGTCGACGACCCTTGGTAGTCGGCGGATTACGCAGATGCAAATGCAGCCCACGAGAGCCGCTGATTTATGTGCGAGGAAGAGGAGGATGCGAAGTAAGCGTTTCTCAATGTCGTTGTGACTGGCGGGGTGATTATAGTTCTTTATTCCTGGCAGCGATGTTTGGAAAAAGGTACGCCTCTTTCCGAGCTGACGTTTTCGGTTCGGCTTTTGACACACATCGATACGATAACCAACTCACGAGCGGTACGTGCTTTTAAACGGTTTAGAACTAATTTAAAGAAAGTAAAGAAAGAGCATAATTGGGTTCGTTTCTTCTAATAACTAATATTCTTATTTTCAAAACACATGTATTTCCCTTCACACACTATTATGTATTAAGAATCTGGAAGTCGAAATTAGTAGAAAACTCTGAGAGCTAAAAATGAAGCAAAATTAGCAATTCTTAGCAAAGCAAGCAATAACAAAGATAAATCAATTGGTACTTTTCTAAAACCTAGGAATTACAAACAAAAAAAAAGCATTTTTCACATTCGAAAGTTCTCCATGCTTACTTTTACAGTATTCATTCTATTTTGATTGTTACATAAAATAATTATTTATGATAGTCTACGAGTGGTAAAAGTGACATTTTATTTTGTGACTAGGATAGAATGAAACACGAGACCGATAGGCCTATCCTGCGTGCAAAAAAGAAATTTCCTTTATGACGTGTGTCGTTTCTTATTTTTGAGACAGCCTTACTGACTTTCATTTTATTTTAATTGAACTATATAAATTACTTAATGATACATTAAGGCCAGTCATAGCTGATCCGATTGGACGAGAGTATTTTTATTCATTTGTCGCATTGAAAGATGTGAACACTTGAGCACCGTCTCCCATTTAGCACTAATGCTAAAAATTAAACTTTTAGCACTCTATGACCGCCCTGACAGAACAGCTTTTACTAGTGTTTTTCTAGAAATAGAGGTTTCCCTTTTCATTAAATAATATTCGCGTGCATAATTTCTAAACGACTTGCTCGTAGGCATACTAATGGCAAATATCTCTATTTAGAGGAAATGTAATGATACATGAGAACTGGGGAAACATGAGAATTCATGTAGTACACGGGTTGCAGTTTCAGACGAGGTAGTTTGCAAGTTATGGAGTTGTCCGTAAACGCTTGGGACGACAGGGGAAACTTGTGCAGCGGCGTAGAGAACAAATTTTGTGAAGATAATGTGCAGTTCTGTGAATCACGTTGATCACTCATTAATTCGCACACCACATCCTGCTATCCGGTTACACTGTTACACTGTCATGAAACACGCAACTTCATGCGGTTGATGAATTAAACAATGTTACAATTTTCTAAACTTATAAATTTTCATAAATCAAATTGCATTATTAGTTGCTTTGCAATGAAGAAAATGCAGAAGTTATAACTAGAACATTCATGTTTCATTATAATGTATGTTATAATGTATGTAACAGTTAAATTAATTTGAAGCTACGTGGACTTTTTTAATGTGTTTTTCATAATGCTTAAAGAACGAAAATACATGCAAATTTAATTAAATCATTTTAAATGTAATTAGAGCGACGATAAATTGCTTTTACTGTACACCGTAATTATCTCGAAATAATATATTTTCATATGAGAAACTTGAAATATTCGTAGTATAATTACTAAATCATGATACTTATGGAAATAGTGATGGTGATATAGATGACGTTTGAAGTACCGATGAATACAATGTTAGTTATTAGGATTCTGTAATGCATTTTCCTTTGAGCTGTTGATTTTTGACACTGAAAATGTGTATTAATATTTCGCATTGTGCACATCAGCCAATTAGTTTTGTAGCCAGTTTTTTTACAGTCTTCCATTGTTCATTAATATTCTGAAATTAAAAAATAAACAATCATTGAATATTAGGCAAAGTAGATGGTAGTAGACTTCTGGCGATCCAGTGTAGTAAATTAATATGAAATTTTAGAAATATAAAGCCAAATTTAAAATTTAAAATCCCACTTAAAGACAAGAAACAATGTCAAACGTACATTCTTGAAGTCTTTCGATTCGGCAATGCTAAATATGAATTATAAATTGCTAAACGTGCTAAATCGTTACATAAAATCATTTCCAATTTGAAGGCTAAACGTAGATCGTTCAAATGTATTTTTCCCTTTCAAATAAATTTTTATATTGAGGTTTTACAAGTTTCAAATTTTATTTTATTTCTACATTTTCATGAAAAACTAAAAAAAAATCCTTATAACAAATTCGTTCCTCCTTACAACGTCCTTACAACGTATTTTTTTACCTCCGTGAAGAAAGAAGCTGTGGACGTTTTGTGTGAGGTTTGGAAACTCAAAGGTTTTAATGAAAATAGCAATTTTGGTTTACGTTTTGAGGTCTTGTCTTTAATCCATACAAATCAGTACGAAAAGTTGAAAGACAATTTATTAAATCATTTTGAGAAACTCATGATAATGTATTTTCGGAAAATTCACATAATTTGATTCAAACGTTTGCGCAAGTTTCTGTTTTTTTAATATAATATATTTTATAAAATCATGTAAAGTTCTAATATTAATAGGAAACATTTTGAGCCAACATGCGGGCTCACACCAGTTTTCGTTCTTACTTTTCCAACACCTTCCTCTGCAGCTTTGTATTCACTTTATGTGTAAGAGTAGCGAAATGAGTTGGTATTTAACCTGTGTTTTTTAATTTCCTAAGGTGTAATTTCATAGTTTTTACCTTCATGTTGCTCAAAATGTTCTTCGTATTTTCATATACGTTTCATTAGACGTTAGAGGCAATACATTTGGTCACATCGAGATCATTTGCGAAATCCCCTCTCTACTCATTCTCCAATAGTCGTCCGTCTCAGCTCTTTTCTGCTCGGAAGTAGCAATCGCTCGCGTTTTTCGTCTTCCTATTGAGAGGAGAATACTCCGTCGAAGCTACGTATTAGAGATGGCAGAAAAGGAAATAGGAAAACCTACATATAAGTCCCCTCTACTACTAGCATGTGTATGAATATCAGTTTGGGTATCTGCGGTCGTTCGTAAGTGACTCGCGATAGTGGAAATTACGGTTACTGGAAAATCGTGAGTTCGATGTCGGGATCGAGTCAGTAGGTCTACTGGTCAGCAACCTGAAACTGGAAACTGGAATAATAAAATTTGCAAAACGTCGCTCGTTACAGGTTTCCCCAAGAGGTCAGCGACGTTTACTTTAGCATCGTCACCACCGTCAACGTCAGACCGAATATGCGCGTCTCAACCTGAAACCGGAAACTGGAATAATAAAATTTGCAAAACGTCGCTCGTTACAGGTTTCCCCAAGAGGTCAGCGACGTTTACTTTAGCATCGTCACCACCGTCAACGTCAGACCGAATATGCGCGTCTCAACCTGAAACCGGAAACTGGAATAATAAAATTTGCAAAACGTCGCTCGTTACAGGTTTCCCCAAGAGGTCAGCGACGTTTACTTTAGCATCGTCACCACCGTCAACGTCAGACCGAATATGCGCGTCTCAACCTGAAACCGGAAACTGGAATAATAAAATTTGCAAAACGTCGCTCGTTACAGGTTTCCCCAAGAGGTCAGCGACGTTTACTTTAGCATCGTCACCACCGTCAACGTCAGACCGAATATGCGCGTCTCAACCTGAAACCGGAAACTGGAATAATAAAATTTGCAAAACGTCGCTCGTTACAGGTTTCCCCAAGAGGTCAGCGACGTTTACTTTAGCATCGTCACCACCGTCAACGTCAGACCGAATATGCGCGTCTCAACCTGAAACCGGAAACTGGAATAATAAAATTTGCAAAACGTCGCTCGTTACAGGTTTCCCCAAGAGGTCAGCGACGTTTACTTTAGCATCGTCACCACCGTCAACGTCAGACCGAATATGCGCGTCTCAACCTGAAACCGGAAACTGGAATAATAAAATTTGCAAAACGTCGCTCGTTACAGGTTTCCCCAAGAGGTCAGCGACGTTTACTTTAGCATCGTCACCACCGTCAACGTCAGACCGAATATGCGCGTCTCAACCTGAAACCGGAAACTGGAATAATAAAATTTGCAAAACGTCGCTCGTTACAGGTTTCCCCAAGAGGTCAGCGACGTTTACTTTAGCATCGTCACCACCGTCAACGTCAGACCGAATATGCGCGTCTCAACCTGAAACCGGAAACTGGAATAATAAAATTTGCAAAACGTCGCTCGTTACAGGTTTCCCCAAGAGGTCAGCGACGTTTACTTTAGCATCGTCACCACCGTCAACGTCAGACCGAATATGCGCGTCTCAACCTGAAACCGGAAACTGGAATAATAAAATTTGCAAAACGTCGCTCGTTACAGGTTTTCCCAAGAGGTCAGCGACGTTTACTTTAGCATCGTCACCACCGTCAACGTCAGACCGAATATGCGCGTCTTTTTGCGACTCGATCTGCCCGCATACTCTGCCACGCTCTTCGATCTTCATTTCTTCAAGATAACGGAAACATTAGTTACCCCTATCCTGGTGTGTTCACTGACTCACTGAATGAATAAGAGGAGTACAATGAGTTTAAGAAATTGAGAATGCTGAGTTGTTAGATTTTGTTCTCTTCTTCATTAGAAGAGAAAAACTTAAAGTCTTGACTTTTCTGACATCTTGACAACCTTGGCATCCTTGTTGGATATTTTCTTACAAATTCGTCTAATTTAAGAATTTAGTACTTGTACGTGTTTGAATCCAAAAACTCACGGGTTCGTTCAAAAACTGAATAAAATATTTACGACGCTGCGATTGCGAAAGAAAAACATGTTGCGAGAAGATCAACCAATTGTTTTAAGAGAAAATCATCGTTTTCGGAACAGCATAACAGTGACATTCGTTGGCATTGCCGTCACCACAATCCTATGTTGGTGCATGAGGTTTCATCTGTCGGGCGGAAGTTGGGTGTTCTTCCCCGCTGGAAGGTGAGCTGTGGCGCCGATCTTCTCTTCGGCTTGCGGGAGTTTCCCCTCCAGGCACCTCCTCTAGCGGGCGCCGTGCCAGTCGCGGCCAGCGCGAAGTTCGCAACTGGCCCCTCGACACGTATAGCTGATTCCGGGCGTGCCAACAGCTATGGTCATTTTCCTCTCCCACCAGCGGGGTCGAGCAGGGACAAGTTCCAAGTTCCCGGCAAGTGTGTGAGTGTAGTGCATGTTAATGTGAGTATGTGTAGGGGGTGAGGATAGCACAAGGAAGAGGAAGGAAACATCACGTTCAGTCCGTGGCCCATTTCTTAAAGATCTGATTAATTATTCATCTAGTGTTGATCGGAGAAACCGCGGAAAAGTATCGACCAGAGTAGCCGGCGCCTAGAATTTTCCTCCAGGCAGACGATGAATACGACTTGGCTGACAAGCTATGTCGAAAATCGGGACCAAAACCCTAGAACCTCCTGGTCAGACACTGTGTAGTAGTGTAGTGTGAATGTGTAGTTGGGTAGTGCATGTATGAATGTGTGTGTATAAAGGGAGAGGAGGGAACTAGTATGAGGAAGGAAATATAGCGCGCGTGATTCATGGATCGTTTCTTGAAGTACAGCTCCAGCATTTGCGTATATTGATCGTAGAAAAGACAGAAAATTACCAATCATTCGTAGTAGCCGGCTGAAAGAATTCTCCGGAAAAACTATCAAAAATCGTTGACATTGCCAAAGCTGAGAATAGATTTCTCATAAGGCCCACCCACGCCATGGACCAAGCCTCACCGAGCGCATACTTCTTCATTTCAATGCATGCACTGCAAACTTTTATTTCATTTATTTCTGTGTGCATCTCGAATCACAGTAGCTGTAACTGTAGAAAATAGGATATTCGACGGTTCTATCATACTCGTAATTGACTTCTAATAAGGAAGATAATGGACAATTACTCTCATGTATTTCAGAAGCATTATTTATACTTTATAGTTTACTTTCTTAAAATCACTCTGAAGAGTTAAGGTCGAATATTGGTGAAATGGTGATGTTCAGTTGCCATTCCACATGAATAAATATTGACATTGCCACATTTATATTAATCCATAATATGGCAGAGTTGATGGCTTTGAAACCGCTAATCTGATGATATTAATAGTGATGATGATGGCGAAGTCGTCAAAAGTTGCTTATATAAATAATGAAATGTTGGTAACAACACATTAGTCAATGATTGAGGATTATTCATATATTGAAGATATTCATATAAGTTTCTGAATCACGTGGTCTGTTTTATATTCAACTGTATTAAAACATTATTCCAGAAACGTTCGAACGCTCCTAAAGTAATTTTTTACCAAGCTCTCCGCCAATTCGCCTTGACCAGTACTCTAATAAACGATCCAAGAACCGCACGCTATCTTTCCTTTCTCTTTCTTGTTTTCTACCCTTCCATTATATACATACACTTACATGCACGACACTACCATATGTCGAGAGGCCAGTTAGAATCACACCCGGCTTGGGCGGTGCCTTGCTGGGGGGAGGAGGGTATCTGGAATTAGATATTTCCCTCAAGTCGACGTATAAGGTGGCGCCGGATTTCCCCACCCAGCAAGACAGCAAGACAGCTGGAGACAAACACCGCCACCTCCAGGGAAAACATTCACTACACTAACGGAACAAATGGTCGTAGCAATGGACGTGCCGAGAAACAACAATCGGTAAATTAAATATTTCCTAGCCGTTCACGTTTTCGTCGCCGACCGCGTGTTTCCGAACGCGGCGCAACGGGAGGCTAGCATCGATACCGCCAGGAAAAGACATTAACTTCTCTAACGGGACTAACGGCCGTAGCAGTTGACGTTTCGAGAAACAACACTCAATCAATGAATCGATTTCTGATCGTTGACATTTTCGTCGTCGCCGCCGCCGTCGTCAGAGACGAGGCTGTGTGTGCGGTGTCGGCCACGCCCACTCGCGCGCACGCTCGATAGCGCTTCCCATGGCGGCCGCACACGCCGCGCCCCCCAGCGCGTCGCCGCCTCCGACGGAAATTTGCTTAAGGTCTTTTTCCACGCGTCCTCCCGCTCCGCGCCGGGGAAAACAAAGATAATTGGGAGATTGTTCGCCAGAATAAACACGTTAATCGCTTGCGCCGCACGCTCGCGTTTATGACGAAACCCACGCGACGCCGCCGCCGCCGCCGAGTGGCGCGACGGGCAGGGTCAGAGGTCGGCTGCCGCGCGCCCACGCCGCCGCCATCTTGCTATAGACGGTACAGGCGTTGCCGCCGCTGAAAGCAACACGCCCGCTCCGAGGTGAATTTTTTTTGTTGGTTTCGATAATTATAAAGAATGGCAATTGTTATTACTAACATCCTTGTGTATGAGCTGCTTTAAAGGAATATTTAGGATGGGGAAAGATTTACAAAATTGAAGAAAACCTTTTTGGTATTTATTTAATTATGGTAATAACTGTTTAATTTATTCATAATGTTAATCGGTATTTTAATTAGCAATCAGTTTGGAAAGTATACGGATCATATTTCTATTATTTCAGATAAGTATTATTTTTTTTACTAGAAATACAGTTTGAGCTTTAACTTCGAAACGTTTACATTTTTTAAAATATTACGTTAATTGATAATATTATGCAATTAAATTAACACATTTTCTTGAGGAATGAGGACCGTGAAATTTTGACAAACTGAATTATTTCAATACTTCGTGTTGTTTGTTAAGAAGGACGATGCGTATCAACGAAGAAAATTGATTTTATCATGAAAAGGACCACATTGGTCTAGTTTAATTATGCGTGGGACGGTTTTCATTCAATCACATGGCTCTCTTTCAAACTTGGAATTTTTTCATGTGCAACGTTTTGTCTTCTTTCACCTGCTTCTTTGCCGTCAACAACACAGGCATAGAAACGCAAGGTTCGCTTCAAACTTATTGTTTTCTTTTGTAATGAAAATTCAGTAGTCAGAAATTGGGATTAACTTGAAAAAGAGATTAGATTCTTTACCTCGAATATTTTTTTCACTTCGTCACCTCTCACCAGACGCGAAATTTTGTATTTTGACGGGCACCGAAGTAACAATTATAGTTTATGACACAGATGATTTATTCAATAAGATAATGTATTCGTATTGAAGGAATTAAATTCACTCGGTAGGTGGGTCGATAATCATTCCATCCTAAATGTAATATCAGTGCCCGTGTGTCCGTCTATTCACGATTACTCCTTTTCTGGTCCCCCATTCTTTATTGGGTGGAAGTATTGGTGGGAACATGATTTTGAATCCTTCCACAACTTTGCAAATTATCCGTAGAAAAATGCTGTTTTGGAAGGTTTTAAGCACCTAAAACGCGTTCGGGGGTTTGGGTGCGCGAAGATACGTCGTTTGACACTATTTGTAGCCGTATTCTTTTACAATATTGCAGTAGACTTCTAAATAACGCGTTTTGCGTATTTCAAATTAAATGATCATAAGGTAACTAGAATGGAATACGTGAATTGTTGAACATCTACGGAATGATGAGACTCGTAGCAACTTTATTCATCAAATTGATAATAACTAACCTCCATTTTGAAATTATTTTGAATAAAAATATAATTTTTTACATGCAATTTTTTGTACCTAAGAAATAACGTGATGGGCATCTGTATTATGTTTGAAATGTCGTTTTCGTTATGAACTTGCATAGTCCAAATAAAAAATCATGAAAAAAGCCACAGTAGACGCCAGGCTAAGTTAGTAAAATGTGTTTTCCTAAAAACCGCTTTCATAAAATAAATGTGTTTTTTTTTATTTAGTGGTGGACCTCGGTCTTGCTTTCATTTGAATTGATATATATTTTTATGCGAATGCTAAAAAAGGAGTTGAATTTTTACCGTGAAGGAACTTTTTCATGAAGGGAGCGGAGTAATAATGTGCAGCGACTAGCTCTCTTCAAAATTGTGGGGCACAACCTCATCTTCCTTAACATTCATCTCCTTAAGAATACTTCCTTCCCGTAAGAAGGTTCAATTTCATATGTCAATTGAAATAATTGAAGGATTGAAATAAAAAAGGATATATGTGATATTTTCATTCTTTCGAGAAAAATGGGTTTATGTGTACGTTAAGCTATTGGCACCTACAACTTCTGTCACTATAATCACCCACTTATAACACTATCAAGAAATGCGTCTGGTTCTTATTTCTGTTAAGGGGCTCGATCCATTCATCGTTATTGTGGTAAAAACGTAATTTAACAGAAATAGCACTTATATATTGTTTTAAAAATGTCTTCTATTATTAAATGCTGAAACATGGTCTTGGGTACTGCAAACGACAATACCGAACATTGAAAAGTAGATAAAATCGTTTTTGATTTTTTGAAAACTTTGCTTGACGGTTTTGTGTATGCTACCGTGAGCGGTTTGTGCATATTACATGAACTTTTTTTCAATGTTCAAATTACCTCATATTTACCCGCCTTATTTTTAACATTGTTAACAAGCTAGCAAGGACTACAGTCGATAAATGCCATGCGAGTTCACATGAATGGCAACAGATGGCGCTGGAAGGTACAGTTTGCCACGCCCAGATGTGGTTCGTAAAATGTTTGGTGGAGAACATCTCGCCAGAATATTTTAAAGTATTCATTTCGCCGGTAGATGCCAGTATTCGTTTTCAAAACATGTAGTAATGCGAATCGCTCATTTTGAATGCAGATTCCTTTAAAAAAAGTATGACACAGCTTTAGCCTATTAATTATATTGACTACGTTGATTACGTTTCTTAAACCCATGTCTAAAACTCAGCTGCTATATAAAACCAAATACCAAAATTAAACTAAAAAGGGACATTTTCAGAATCGAACTCACCAAACTTTTTCAAAATTATTTAAAATTATTAAACATTACTTTATAGTTTTCAGTAATCATGAATGTTCAGTAACGTTGAACATAAAAAAATTGCGAAAATTCTAGGTGCAGAGAAGTGCATTAGCAGGTAGCAACACACAAAAATTGTTTTTCTATGGCTTTTAACACGAACCGGAAATCAATAAATGGTAAAAAAGGGATCACGTGACTCCCAAGGTCAACGTTAAGTTATATTATGAAACACAAATAACTAATACAACCATTTTTCCATGCAAATAGATTAAATATCATATAATCAATGTTCCATGCTAATAGAATTAACTTCGTTTCAATTGTAATAATTTTAAAATAACGTACAAATTTCAAAATTGCTTCGCTGTCAGCTCAAAGTCTGTTAATCTCGCTCGCCCCTGCAAGCGCGAGATTTGGTTTATTTGCTAGGCTTCTCATTGCCTACTGCTTTGAATTTAAAGCCAAATTAAAAAAAAAAACCTTTTATAAACCAAAATGTTTACTTTTTTCTTTATATCAGTATCGATGACGTCGTCCTTTGTGTACTTAGTACATTTTACAGTAGTAATAGTACAATTTTGATTGATAATTTATTCATATAGATTTTACTGTAATGCTTCATCGCAATACATTTACTACTATAATAAATCTGATCTTATTAACTTAAGCAGCCAAGTTCTTTTTAAAAATTTCATATCAATGATTACCCTTCCCACGTTGCGCAAACAACACAGATATTGAATTATTTTATCCTCCCGCGTTATAGTAATCATTTTACCCTATATTTGGCGTGAGATAGTGGTTACAGTTCTACATTCACGGTATCAGATACATTTTCATGTTTTATTAATCACGTTTTGAACAAATAAATGTGGGATACATACTATTCTTCGGAGAAGTATCCCATTATGGGTTCTCTTGTGAGGTTCAATCTTCGGGAATTTGATTTAAAATATATGAAAAAGATATTTATTCTGAATTCTGGTTCTATAGATTTGCTTTTCAAAGAGTCTGGATTTGATGAGTGACGGGCTTTGATGTATATTGTAATGGACGTTTGTGGCAAGAGAAATACGTGGTGGTGATCTACTGATTCATTGTTGAATTTCGTACGAAGCAGATTATTGGGAATAAACCATTAAGCGTTCGTTAGTACCTCAAAGAATTGCTTTTGGATTATTTGTATTTGGCGAAAATGTGTACTGGTGGCGATAATCCATATGGAGCAAGCATAAGTAATTATTATGAATTTGTGTACTGCTGTGGCAGTGATGTATTGTACTGAGCAAACTCT
Organism: Gryllus longicercus; assembly: GCA_038098605.1. Lineage (NCBI taxonomy): Eukaryota > Metazoa > Arthropoda > Insecta > Orthoptera > Gryllidae > Gryllus > Gryllus longicercus. Next base: position 4,012,468 of record JAZDUA010000047.1, on the reverse strand, counting down.
GTTTACTATCAACTTTTTGCATTACCTTCATGTCAGTTTAATGCCGAGGACTTTGCGTTGTGTGCAAACTCGGGCCTCCCCGCCTGGCGCCTTCGCTTCCCCCCTCGTGCCCCGCGCGGTCGGGTGCGTCCAACGGAAGCCGCGCAGAGAGCGCGCGATGTTCGGGTCGCAAGGTCGCCGGGTTCCCGAAGGTTGCGCGGCGCGGCGCGGCGCGAACGCGCTACGTACCCCCCTCCCCCACGGCCCCCACCGCCCCCACCGCCCCCATGGCCCCCACCGCCCCCAACGCCCCCACCGCACCCAACGCCCCCACCGCACCCAACGCCCCCAACTCCCCCCAACGCCCCCACCTCCCCCACCGCCCCACCGCCCCACCGCCCCCACCGCCCCCACCGCCCCCACCGCCCCCACCGCCCCCAACGCCGCCGCCGCCCCCACCGCCCCCACCGCCCCCACCGCCCCCACCTCCCCCACCGCCCCCACCTCCCCCACCTCCCCCACCGCCCCACCGCCCCACCGCCCCCACCGCCCCCACCGCCCCCACCGCCCCCACCGCCCCCCCCACCGCCCCCACCGCCCCCACCGCCCCCACCGCCCCCACCGCCCCCACCGCCCCCACCGCCCCCACCGCCCCCCCCGCCCCCACCGCCCCCACCGCCCCCACCGCCACGCCCCAACGCCCCCACCGCCCCCACCGCCCCCACCGCCCCCACCGCCCCCACCGCCCCCACCGCCCCCACCGCCCCCACCGCCCCCACCGCCCCCCACCGCCCCCACCGCCCCCACCTCCCCCCACCGCCCCCACCTCCCCCACCGCCCCCACCTCCCCCACCGCCCCACCGCCCCACCGCCCCCCACCGCCCCACCGCCCCCACCGCCCCCACCGCCCCCACCGCCCCCACCGCCCCCACCGCCCCCACCGCCCCCACCGCCCCCACGCCCACCGCTCCCACCGCCCCCACCGCCCCCACCGCCCCCAACGCCCCCACCTCCCCCACCGCCCCACCGCCCCCACCGCCCCCACCGCCCCCACCGCCCCCACCGCCCCCACCGCCCCACCGCCCCCACCGCCCCACCGCCCCCCAACGCCCCCACCTCCCCCACCGCCCCACCGCCCCACCGCCCCCACCGCCCCCCACCGCCCCCACCGCCCCCACCGCCCCCACCGCCCCCACCGCCCCCAACGCCGCCGCCGCCCCCACCGCCCCCCACCGCCCCCACCTCCCCCACCGCCCCCACCTCCCCCCACCGCCCCACCGCCCCACCGCCCCACCGCCCCCACCGCCCCCACCGCCCCCACCGCCCCACCGCCCCACCGCCCCCACCGCCCCCACCGCCGCCGCCGCCCCCACCGCCCCCACCGCCCCCACCTCCCCCACCGCCCCCACCGCCCCCACCGCCACCACCGCCCCCAACGCCGCCGCCGCCCCCACCGCCCCCACCGCCCCCACCGCCCCCAACGCCCCCCACCGCCCCCACCGCCCCCACCGCCCCCACCGCTCCCACCGCCCCCACCGCCCCCACCGCCCCCAACGCCCCCACCTCCCCCACCGCCCCACCGCCCCCACCGCCCCCACCCGCCCCCACCGCCCCCACCGCCCCACCGCCCCACCGCCCCCACCGCCCCCAACGCCCCCCACCTCCCCCACCGCCCCACCGCCCCACCGCCCCCACCGCCCCCACCGCCCCCACCGCCCCCACCGCCCCCACCGCCCCCCACCGCCCCCAACGCCGCCGCCGCCCCCACCGCCCCCACCGCCCCACCTCCCCCACCGCCCCCACCTCCCCCACCGCCCCACCGCCCCCACCGCCCCACCGCCCCCACCGCCCCCACCGCCCCCACCGCCCCCACCGCCCCCACCGCCCCCACCGCCGCCGCCGCCCCCCACCGCCCCCACCGCCCCCACCTCCCCCACCGCCCCCACCGCCCCCACCGCCCCCACCGCCACCCACCGCCCCCAACGCCCGCCGCCGCCCCCACCGCCCCCACCGCCCCCACCGCCCCCAACGCCCCCACCGCCCCCAACGCCCCCACCGCCCCACCGCCCCACCGCCCCACCGCCCCACCGCCCCCACCGCCCCCACCGCCCCCACCGCCCCCACCTCCCCCACCGCCCCCACCTCCCCCACCTCCCCCACCGCCCCCACCTCCCCCACCGCCCCACCGCCCCACCGCCCCCACCGCCCCCACCGCCCCCACCGCCCCCACCGCCCCCCAACGCCCCCACCGCCCCCACCGCTCCCACCGCCCCCACCGCCCCCACCGCCCCCACCGCTCCCACCGCCCCCACCGCTCCCACCGCCCCCACCGCCCCCAACGCCCCCACCGCCCCCAACGCCCCCACCGCCCCCACCGCTCCCACCGCCCCCACCGCCCCCAACCGCCCCCACCGCTCCCACCGCCCCCACCGCCCCCAACGCCGCCGCCGCCCCCACCGCCCCCACCGCCCCCACCGGCCCCCCGCGACCCCACCGCCCCCACCTCCCCCACCGCCCTCAACGCCGCCGCCGCAGATGCAACAGAGACGAACTCGCCCGCGTCGGCGGCGCTTCTGGCAAAGGGTAGTGCTGGAAGGCACCCAAGTCATCTCATTGAGAAGTGAGCGGTGCACTAGAAGAAGGAGAGGAGCAATATTACACGGGACGGGGTTTGGCAATTACAGTTCGGATTTCGCATGAACATGTTTACTTTCTGTATACTACTTATGTAGTATAGAAAAGGTATTGGAATGTTCTTGCGAAAACGGCAATTTTTTCCTAACGAAAGCTCGTTTGTTTGGATTGAAAGATTGATTGATTAGTGATTCCTGGTGGGTCAATAGCGGAGGTCATTGGTCCTGAAAGCGCAGTGCATGTTTTTCTCGTGGAGGTGCCCCGCTGAGTGGCGAGTTCCGGCGCCCACCCACCAGTTAGCTGGCGGGGCTTTCTGAACCAGGTATCTCCCATCAGCAGCCGAGACAAGCTCTAGTTCGTGGCAAATGTGATGGTATATATGGTATTTGTAAGTGTAAATGTGTGTAAGGGGTGAGGATAGCACAAGGAAGAGGAAGGAAAGATGGCGCACGGTTCCTGGCTCGTTTGTTAGGGCACTGCTCCTGCATTCGCCTGGTGTTGATCGGAGAAACTACGGAAAACCACCAATCAGAGAAGCCGCCGCCAGAATTCTCCTCCAGGTAGTGGCTGACTTCAGACTGGCCATGTAGCCAATGTCTGAAATCCTGCCGCCGTCGTGATGGGAACCTAGGAACTCGTGGTTATCGAATCATATTTGAGAAAATTTTGGGTCATTGGAACTTTATGTGAAGTATCCTTTAAAATGAATATACTCGTATCCAGTTGTACGACGCATAGCCTTAAGCACATTGATCAGAAAATATTAGTTTCGATGAAAATCCAATGTTGGGCTTAGGTGTTAGTCTTGCCTGTACATAAATGGATAGATATATAGACATTTTGTTAAAACCAATTTTTCGCTTTCAATCATGCACAAAACATGGATTTTGATTAAACGATGTATATGAGAATGTAATTTACTACATATTATAGCAAGAAAATTCCCTCTTTCGGGATCAGGGACCCGTAGAACAAGTTTTATGTCGTTTAACGCAGTGAAATGCGAGAAAGTAAAAGTAGAAATCACTTTTTATTATTTTCTTCCTCATGTCCTTCCTCTCAAAAAAATCCAGTTAGAAGAATAACAAACATTCCTATGAAATCGAAAATGAACTGCTAGAGAACAGCTGAGGTCAGCACAATCAGCCAATTCATACACACGAACTCTTCTATGTACTTAGCGTAAGTAAAACGTCTACTACATATCCTTTTCTCAAGAACCTTCCATAAAAGGGCCTCAAAGAGCTTCTTTAAATGTTCAATATAATCTAGTCAACGCATTCCTTTCGTAAACAATGCAGAGAATCCACAATAATTTCTTTTTAAAATTTATTTATTTTAGGTCGCTTTAAAAACTTCTAAGGTCATTAGCGGCCACTACTGATTTACACCAGCGATACGTTTTATAAATTAGAATAATCATTAACATTAAGGACAATAAATATTACAATAATTCAGATCACATTATTAAGACTAGCAACATTACGATAATTTAAAATTGACTTGCAACCTTCAATTTAATCAAATATTTCATATAGAGTTGACTCTGGTTATAGTGAACTCGGATATAGTGAACCCTCGGTTTTAAACAGCGGCTTGAAAACAATATCGTCGGCAAAAGGTCAATCGATGACGTCTCCCCTGACGTGAAGGTAGCAGACCTGGAATAGGGACCTTACAGATCACCTTAGGACATTCAGTTTCACTGTAGAAACAAAAGCCTTATCTTGCGTGAGAAAACAGATAACAAATAAAATATTTAACCAAAGATAGTATAATACAAGACGTCGCATATAAATTTAATTTCTGCGACATTCAATAATTGTTGAAATTGAAAATTTATGATTACTTTTAATTATAAATTTTCATTTCATTTCGAGGTATGGTTTTTTTTTCGGATAAGTAGCTAGGTTGCATTTTCTGATCATTTTATTAGATAAAAAAAGTGCATACTCTGGAACTGACAATTAAGAACTACAAAATTTGGCTTTCCAAGTGTATCTACGGAAAATAAACTGTTTGAATAGATTTAAAGATCTTAGTGTTTATTCGAAAATTTAAGAATATTAAATGTTAATGTATGAGAGATACTATTAGCATTTTTTTTGCCTCAAACTGATAATTATAATATCATTTTTAACAAGTAAGATTCTTAAAAAAATGTACAACATTACAAATAAATAAGAAATGAAACACTCACTAGGATCTATAGCGTAAATGTAATCAAAATGTGAGTTTTAAACAGCATTTTTAAGTCATTTACTCAGTTTTCAATCATTAGAGCATTCCACCATCTTTCAAATCAAACTTATATTCTTGTATATTCGGTTCGTTTCGTAACTATGGCGTATTCATTCTATAATTTTGAATATATCAACCTAACTTCTCTTCTACGAGCCAGTTAACACAGACATTTTCCTCGCAGGAAGGTTTGTTGAGGTGGCGTATAGTCTTGCAAAGTGCGCTTATCGCCTTTCCGGCGATCTCAGGGAGAATGATTATCTTGATTTATTTTACATGCACAAAGGTATAATTTGCATTGTACTCATCCCAGGAACATTTGCATCTGCATATGCGAATTTATTCTAATTCTGACGACAGGAAATATTATTGCTAATAATACGAAGCTTCTGAAAATATTATCATCTTTTCTGTACTTAACAATGTTATGATATTGCTGTGGCATTTATATTGTAGCATTGAAAATTTGTTTTAAGAATTTAATAATTGAGATTTCTTATTGCAGAAATCATAATTCTGCAGATAGTATTTGAAATGGGTTCACTGTTAGATTTTCATATGTAATCGTTAAATAAATTAATTGCCATTAATAAAATAAAACTAAAAATAAATAAAATGATGTTGCTCGTACTTGAAACTCATATGCGGAAAGGAGAAAAACAAATACCTATCTGAAAAGAAATTACGACACTTGTTATAGCTTTGAGGGAAAAACCGCTAAACTATATCATAATAATTAAATTTATTTTATTTCATTAGACCATTTGGTTCCTTTCAAGTTTTCTTTAACATATTCAATTTGAAGTAAAAGAATATACATTTTTTTGTGATTGGCAAGGAAAACTATGAAATGGAAATTTGAACAAGAGAGATCAAATGTATGATTTTTTTAAATTAATTTCAAAACTTTAAATAATTCATTTTTACCCTTACTAAAGTTTAGAACTTTAATGCCTTATACTATAATACACACATTAGGCTGTATTTTTGTAATTTAAATTGTGACTTTGTTCAAGTATTTTTGATTTTCTCCAATAATAATTTTATATTTCATTTTATTATTAAATTTTGTTACTTCCTGTTGCATTTTAATGCGATTTCATGTTCTTTAAAAATATATTGTTGATATGTCTTATTACACGCATTCACATACTCAATCCCCAAAAATGACCACTGTTCAAAACAGGTGCTGAACGGCAATTTTAAATATAAATCATTATAATTCGAGTTAAGTATACTTACAATTCAAAACTTTTTTCTACACATTTCAGCAAATCTCTATCAAAAAATTAATAACATTCCATTTGAAATTAATTTTCAATTAGGAAAACATAAACCACATCGAAATCGACAAAAACTAAAATTACCAAAGCAATTGTTATGTTGATCTTGACCTCGTCTTATATGTGGGGAAAAATAAAATTAAAAATTAAAAACAAATAAGAAAACAGACTTTTGTTGTTGTACCCTCACGATTCTCCACATATGTTACCAAAACAATTATTTATATCTTCCTAATTCCCTCCTTTTGTAACTTTATTTAACTACAGAATTCCGTGACGTCTTGAAACAGAACTTCATGCAAAAAGCTTCTCACTTTCTAACTATAATAATCAATTAGTTCATCGTCTGCTCTCAAGGGCCTACCTGGCCAAAGGCATGTAATTATGCAATTTAAAAAACTCGGAGCATCATCCCTTTTGCAGGTGCGTAAGTCGGACAATGAAAAGAGAACCTTCCGTTTCACATGGAACTTTCGGAAGGGCACAAAGAGTTGCTCCCGTTGCAGTCAGAAACACGAGAGCGCAAAGGTATGAACGTTACTCAAACTGGTTCCTTCACGCCTCGCGACTTTGAAGATGTTCTGTGCGTCACCGAAGTTACAAAGCCCACCGGTGTACCCTGCGTTTTTTCTTCTCAAAGCAAAAAATACTAATCTCATAACCGCGAGTAGTTCCATCCTCCATCCATAGATGGCGAAACCTGTCCTTAGAATCACCGAGTCTGGAAGGTAAAGGGGAGTTTACTGCTGTGCAAATTGTGTTTCGGCTCGAGAATAATCACAATAAATCAGTTAAAGGTCACTGACGGATAAATTTATTCCCAGCCTTTATGAATTTGCAAGCAATAAATCATTAACGCACAGAATTGTCAAGCTGTTGCGTGTGAACATTTTTGGTTCATTCTGCTAACGCGATTATGGTAAGATAATAACCATACGATATCAACCTCTTAAGAAGCGTACATATGTGGATTAATTTATTTCCTATTGTGCATTCTCTTTAATCACTTTACTGATCATCTGAATATACGTCGGTAATTCATAAGTCTGCGTCTCGGCAGGCTAATAAATTCCCATTGGGTGACGGTTCGGGATGAATCTTGAAGGAAATACTACCGAAGCCAAGAGAGCAACTTGCTATGGTCGGCGCCTTTAGACCTAGCAGTACTTTAATATTTGCATTTGAAAAATTATATCTCTAGCATTAATTATAGTTATTCTTTCTCGGTACCATTTATCATCATTCCATTTCCTTGTATTAAAATTATATATAATGCACCTATATTTCGAATGTCACGCTATCTGTAACTGACGACGCCTAGACAAATCTCGTTATTTTTATTACATAAGTATCTCCAGTCTATGAGGCGTTTTAGGACGTATTGTAGTCTAGAGGAGAATTCTAGCGGTTCTCCTCGGGAGTTTTCCGTGGTTTCTCCGATCAGCACCGGGCAAGTGCCGGAGCAGTACCCTAACAAACGGGCCACGGAGCATGCGCGATATTTCCTTCCTCTTTCTTGTCCTTTACGCACTTCTCTCGTACCCGGAGACCAGTCAGAAGTTTAGAGCTTTTTTCTGGCTGGGCGGTACCCTGCTGGTGGGAGTTTCTTAACAATAGAAAATTGATCCTATTTTATAGAAATAGGTATAGAGATACACATTTTGAATGTCTCTTACATATTTTCTCTCTATCGAAAGCTAATAAACGTAAGAAAAATCTTTTAGTATACTCTTTAGCCAAAAAACTCATAGATATTAAAAAATGCTCTAAAATAAACAGAAGCCGAAAGCTATTCCTAGAATGTAGGTAATGTAGTTCTAGAATAGTTACATTACTCTCACGACTAAATTATGTGGAAATTATGTGGAACACATTTATTGAAACATCTAATAAAGAAATACGATGCAAAAGTTGTTGGAGAGTGACATTGACGGCAATAATGGATTATCGTAAAATGATCATAGGTAATTCCCAAAGCTCTCGTGGTGTTGTCGATAAATTCCCGACTCGCGAAACGAGGAGGGGATTTATCTGAGAATTTCCAAAGCACAAGAGATATTTAATAGGACTATTCCACGAGTGATACTATGTCCAACAGAGTTCCAAAATTTGCTAAATATTGAAAATAACTGAAAGCTATGTTATAATAAAGGAGGTTATGTTATAGTACATACCTTGCTTATTGGACATCGACATAGCGATCGATGTACAACGCCCTCTAAGATGGATGAGCCACAGTTTATGATTGGCCAGTAGGTAAAAGCGATAAGAAAAATCTGATAGAGAAAACGATAAACTTTTTGAGGTACACCGCCCTAATTGGGACATCTTGTACGTATAGTTAAACACTATTAGTTTTAATTTCACGAGTGGAATAGTCACAGTAATTTTGCCAACATAGAGCCGCTCTATATTCGAACGCCACGAAGGGATTAGGTCGAGTAGACTTGTGGTATATGTCGCGAACTGTGAGTTTGCAGGTTTGCAAAGTGTACGCATAGTGTAGCAAAGTAACCCATACACGTATGTGACCTCAATCCGTCGCTGCGGGTACATCGTTTAACCATAAAACTCGTCCGCTGCCTATTTTCTTCAAGATTGTTGTTCACCTCACAACTGTTCGTATCCCGTATGTCAGTATCCATAAACTTTTAAGTGATGCAGTATAGATACACATGTAAAGAGGGAAATTGGACCGTTATGCACCTGTACGGGAATAACATTGTGTATGTGAGCGCCTGACGATGCACGAGACGTGAACAGGTATGTGAACATTTTCAAATGGAGTTAACGATCAGACGTGCAAATTGAAAAGTGCAGAATTGACACGTATCGCACTATAACACACATAGGACTCCATAACACGAAAATTCGTGTTTTGGGATTTTGTGTGATGATGCCGAGGCAGAAGAAATCATTTGGGAAAACTGTGCAATATGATGCGGTATAGTACTGATCGTATGAGGTATTGCAAGAAAATGGTATCGTAAGTTTCAAGATAACAAACGTATAGGAGTAATAAAGAATTACTCAAATTAAAGTGGGATGTGCGAAGGTAGTGGCGAGGGAAACGAGGGGAAATGACGTTTTCAGGACGTTTTCCGTTGTGTCTATCCTGTCCAATTTATTGAAGTTTCGCCTTAGAAATTATTTACTTTTAGAAAATAAGTTTAAAATCACTTCTGAAATAATAGATTAGAAAGTTCAGAAATGAAAAAAATTGTCAAAGAAGTTCAGAGAAAGCATAAGTAAGAGCGTGCAATTAATTTTGAATTTGAAGTGCAGTGTTGTGTAAGGTGCTGTGAAACACTCAAATTCAAAATAATTGTTGCACTGACTAGTGAAATGTTGAATTTGATTGATTTACATTTTTTAAATGTTGATTAATACTACTGAATTTATCATAAATATTTAAATATTTTGTATTTATTTGACATATTAGAACATTTGCTAGGATATTGTTTTAATATTTGTAATTATTGTCACTTACAAAAGCAGTTTAAATATTCGTAAAAACCGCGTGAAGAGTTTGGAACTAGTATTATGGAACCCATTTCGTTTGCTGTGTGGCTGTGATTGTGGTGTGGAAGAATTGAGGGTGGCGGAGTGTGTCGGGGTGATGATATGTGTGGGGGTGGTGGACTGCGTTGGGGTGCTTCTGTGTATGGGGGTGGCAGAGGGTGCCGGGGTGGCGGAGTGTGTCGGGGTGGCGGAGTGTGTCGGGGTGGTGCAGTGTGTGTGGGTGGTGCTGTGTGTGGGGGGGTGCTGTATGTGGGGTGGCGGAGTGTGTCGGGGTGGTGCAGTGTATGGGGGTGGCGACGTGTGTCAGGGTGGCGGAGTGTCAGAGTGACAGTGTGAGTGTGGCAGCGAGGCTCGCTGTGGCTTGGCGCGTAGGGGCGTGGCGTTGCACAGCTCCACACCGCACCGCACAGCCCGCGCACGTCCGTGTGTTAGACTTGGGACGAAGCGGCTGCTACCACATGAGTAATTGCCCCCAAGACCCAAAACACGAGGCCAGGCAAGTTTATTAGAGACCCACTCGCTGTCGTGTTCGCGCCGTAAATTATAGCCTGAGAGTTGGATATTTAATTCTATAAACACGGCTTATAAGTCATGTTTACACAGCGCTTAGAGAAGTAAAAAGGCCAGAACTTATCCCTCATCTGTATTGTATAACACTTTATGCCCCGCTGTTCCCTTGTTGCGGGGCGCGGTGTGCGGGACTGGAGTTGAAAATCGAAAAGTTCTCGTAGCTTCGAAACGGATGTTCTTTATTCCAAGAGTGAACGGAGAATACGCCCAATTATTTCTGAGTCATGAGTTTAATTAAAAATGCGTTTCAGGAGGCAGTATTAAAATCAGTACCCATTGGATCGCTTCTGAACCCAGCGTGCCGGCTTCTCTGACGTACGGTCTGGGCCTAACAAACTTATGAAACACGAACACATTGCTTTGCATGCAACACCATTCCTCACGCCGCAGTCTTGAAACCTTGATTATTCCCACCGCGTTTTCCAAGAGTGCACATTCCTCCATAATTCAGAGAAATATTTGTTTATTTCTTTTTCACGTTGTGGAAATACACCGTAAAATATCACCATTTATGTAAATTTTGAAACATTGTACTCTTGGGAATACTACAAACAATTGTATCTTGCCAGCACTGAAATCCTAAAGCAATCTTCTTCCACAGACAGTATATTAATATGCGCAAGCTAATTCATTAATCAAGTCCAATCTCTATTCTACTTTAATCATAAATCGTCTTAAAACAGCCATCACCAGAAATATTTTATTACGAATTTCTTTGTAGTTTGCGCCACAAGGAGACACGCTCCATAAAAATAAAAAAAAGCAGTGGTAATTGAAAGTGTGAGAGCTCTACACTAAAGATGCACTGCGTGCAACAATCTCTGACGCACGATCGTGTCTTCCTCATAGCTGTTTAGGGGCTGAGAAATGCAGATTCCACCTTGGGGAGTGTGGGAGCTGAAGTGTCAGGTGCGGGATCGTGTCAACTTGCTGCAAAGTGACGCCATTCCTTGGCTAGCGTTGTCTCGAATGCACGACATGTTACTTAGCATCACCATCGGCATGACCGACACTAACACGCTCCAAAGCATGCGAAATGATTTCGACTGTTCACCTACTTTTCTCGCGTGCGCAAATGCCTATCCGGTCATGAAAACTACCAGCAAATCGATAATTTTTGGCGATTTATTCATTTCTTTTATTTCTGGACTGATGAAGAAAAGATAGAAAACAGTGCAAATGTCAACTGTAATCGATTTACGAACATTTTGTTGAAACATAGGCGTAGCGACTTCTTTTCATAAAGTCATGCACAAGTCATGCACATCATCAATATATCCACTCGTGTTCCTTTCCGCCTGGGCTCGTTTTTAGAATATTCCGCATGGGCTAGAATTTAATGTTTTAAAATTTCCACCAACTTGAATTGTATTGAATTTTAGAATTTGTACCAAATATAACGAATTTTATTTGCAAAAAATTGAAAACATAAGTGTCAAATATTTTTATCTATCTTTGAAAACAAATTAGCATTTGAACTATTTATACATACACCTGACTTACAACTTTACTACAACCTTCGTCTTCTAATTATAAATAACTTCATTTGAATCAGCAGGAACATTTTTCATCTCAGCACTTTATAGCAGAATGGCCAACACCCAGTGCCCGGTAAATAGTTCTTACAGTATGTTATCCCAATGTGCGTGACGGGAAAATCATATTCCAGTTCAGAAATGTAATTATGATTGTCCGAATGTTTTCTGTTTTGTTTACTGAAGGAGTTGAAAAACAATCATTCTCCGAAGTTTTCCGTCCTATGAACTAAAAAAAGTATTAATTTACTTCAGTAAGGTGTTCGGCTTGTCATTGGCATGCAATAAAATCGAGAAAACTTGTAAAAGTATGTGCGTGTGTATCGTATCGTTTCATTTCTCAGGATGATATCCTACAGGAATTAATACCCGAAGTTATTTTTCTTCTTAGGATTAAATTCTGAGAGATTGGTGAGCAAGCTTTCGTCACCGGCTCCTACATTGTAAATCGCTGCACGTAATATGAAACAAAGTCGTACAGAACTTCTTGCGAGTGCAGGAAATGTATTTCACCGACCTGACTCAGCGAGAGCAAAAAGTGCTAGCCGGCGGGTCCCGCGGACAAGCCCCGTCGGCGGCGTTCGTGGAAGCCCAAGTCTTCGATGCCCGGGACAACTTTCCTCTGCGTCGTACGCCGACTTGTCACCGTCTGTTCGGTCGCCCGCCCGCCCTGTCGCCCGCCCTGTCGCCCGCCCTGTCGCCCGCCCTGTCGCCCGCCCTGTCGCCCGCCCTGTCGCCCGCCCTGTCGCCCGCCCTGTCGCCCGCCCTGTCGCCCGCCCTGTCGCCCGCCCTGTCGCTCGTCCTGTCGCCCGCCCTGTCGCTCGTCCTGTCGCTCGTCCTGTCGCACCGGCTTAGTTGATTCAGAACGTCAATTATTGTCGCTGCCGTCAATTATTGTGCGTCTGACCGGGAGTCCTAGGTTCGGGCTCATTGTGACAGGATTTTCGACGTCAGCTGGTCAGCTAGGTCGAATTCAGCCGCTGTGTGGAGGAGAATTCTACGTCCGGTTGCTTTGATAGTTTTCAGTGGTTTCTCCGATAAACGCCAGGCAAATGCTAAAGAATTTGTAGTCTAACAAACGGGTTGGAACCGCGTGCGATATTACACTTAAAGACACACGTACACGTACATACACTACCTATCATACGTGTCGGGAGGCCAGTAAGGAGCTTGGAGCTTGTTCCGGTTGGGGCGACGCCCCTCTGATGGGAGATACAGGTGGAGAAATATCCCGCACGCCCACTTATAGGCCGGCGACGGATATTGGCATTCAGTAGGAGGGAATAATCGTCAATCTCACGATAAAACTTGCACTAAACTTACGGGACTAACGACCAATTCCCTTAACGCCCCTGCGCATCAACCAATTGCCTGCGCGTTCTTCCGCCCGCTCGTCCGCCCGCTCGTCCACCCGCTCGTCCACCCGCTCGTCCACCCGCTCGTCCACCCGCTCGTCCACCCGCTCGTCCACCCGCTCGTCCACCCGCTCGTCCACCCGCTCGTCCACCCGCTCGTCCACCCGCTCGTCCACCCGCTCGTCCACCCGCTCGTCCACCCGCTCGTCCACCCGCTCGTCCACCCGCTCGTCCACCCGCTCGTCCACCCGCTCGTCCACCCGCTCGTCCACCCGCTCGTCCACCCGCTCGTCCACCCGCTCGTCCACCCGCTCGTCCACCCGCTCGTCCACCCGCTCGTCCACCCGCTCGTCCACCCGCTCGTCCACCCGCTCGTCCACCCGCTCGTCCACCCGCTCGTCCACCCGCTCGTCCACCCGCTCGTCCACCCGCTCGTCCACCCGCTCGTTCACCCGCTCGTCAATCCATTTTTTTATCTATTCAATCTATACACAGGGTAAGCAATATTAAATATTTAGGAATTAATAGTAACAAACACTTAGGATGGGCCGAGTAAGTGAAGTATGTGGCCAGATATGCATGGAAAGCTCTGCATTTCGTGATGAGAATTCTTAGACGAAGGAGTGCTGAATCGCGGAAACTTGCGCACACGTCGCTAGTTCGGCCTATTCTTGAATACGGTTCAGTTTGTTGGAATCCTTACCGTGCAGGACAAGTACATACTTCAAATAAAATTCAAAAAGTCGAGGAAAAATTTGTATTACGAAGAGAATAAATTCAAATAGTCCCATGTGGAAAACCTTGCAGAAACGTCGGGAAGCAGCTAGACTCTGTGCTCTCTTCAGAGCCTACAAAGGCGAACCAGCTTGGAAGGATATTCAGAAGCGACTCTTAAAATCATCATACAATAGTCGTCAGGAACACAATTGCAAAATTATGGGGAGAAGGCAAAAAAAAAAGGCATTGGAAAATTTTATTTCGTTAACCGGGCAATAAAAAACTGGAACGAATTACCTGCAGCACTGCTAGAGACTTTACCTCAGAGTGTGGGAAAATTCAAAAATAAATTAAAAAACATAAGTTAAAAATACTAATAATTGTACATATGTTAGACTAGAGCATTCAAATTTTGTATTAATTTAGTATTAGTCATAATTTGTGAAAAAATGGGTTTTTAATGTACTTAATTGAACGTATAAGTTACATGAAATTTAAATGTATTACTTGATGTACTTATGGAGAGCTGCCACCGGGATCTTTCCCAAAGTAGTTAATATATTATTATTATTATTATTATTATTATTATTATTATTATTATTTATTTTACATATATTGCCATAACTTAATACTAGATCTGGATCAGGGTATAAGCAGCCCAATATTTTCTGCACGCTTGTTGAAAAGCTTGTTCCACTCTTTTCTTAAGCAACCTTTACCTCCGCCCTCTCTCCAAAGGCTCGTCGCAGCGAGTGCTCGGGCTGTCTCACAGGCCAACTAGTAGGCATCTCCACGTCCGCGCTATGCTCAAACCCTGAAACACCTCCCCGTAAAATATTTTCAAACTTTGCCCGAATTGTCTCCCGCGCCGATGTAGATACATTATCCTAAATGTTTGCTTAATTGCGACTTGTCCACAAACGCGAGTCGTAAACTTTGTCCCAACGTTATCCAAAGGCGCCGTAACTGCCCAGACTCGTTCGCTCAAACGCTCGCTGAAATGCTTGCTTACGTGATCGCGTGGCGCTCGCTGAAATGGTTAGTTACGCTTCGTACTCGTTCGCCGACGCTTCCTAGCCCGCCCGCACTCCCGCCCGCCCGACGAACCCTTGTCCGCTCGCTCACCGCAAGAAATTCTCACTTCCCCCAGTGTCCTTCTAGATAAACCACCATCTCTTTTGCCCTTTGCTTAACCGCGCTCCCGAAAATGCGCGTCAACTATAGCGTGATCGCTCACCCCCAGTACATCGAAGCCTTATTCCAATTCGTTTGCCAAACGTTCTCTAAGGGAATCCTCACACGCTTGATATACCAAAGTTACCCCTCACCTCTTACCCTTTCCCCCAACGCATCAAATGCACCGCAAAATCAAATTGCCAATTGAGTTACCCAATACAGTAATGCTTCTGCGGGCTACAACCGCAGTCCAAGTTTAAAACTATCTGACAACAACATGCTCGTTCTAGCAATGAAAAATTCAGAAGCGGAGTGGATGACAAGAGTAACATGCTATCTGAAGCTACTTATACTTCCACTGCTCTAAACTCGGTAGAAATTTCGCGCCAATAAATATAAAATTAGTTGGGTTAAACCTGTAACCCGCGTGAGTACTCGAGGGTTAGGCGTTCTCCTTAACTGCCCCTATCTCCCGCGTGTCCTCGCTCACAATGTCGGCGAAACCCTCGCCCAAGCTCTCACCCATCCACGCACTCGTACGCTCGCACCAACACATCGATAATGATACTGAAATCAGTTGACTAAAGAAAGCAATGAAAATTGACATGATAATGTATTGTAATTATTTTCTGAATCGACATTTTATGACTAGTTATTATATTTGTGTATTTGTGATAGGTTTTGTAAATATTGTGTTGTTGTTTTGTATTATATCATGTAAGAATTATGTAATTATAGTATCAAGTATACTATTAATTATCTAATTCTGACTTCGGTTTCAAATTGTGACGACAATCAGAAGATCAAGAATAAATACTTATTATTATTATTATTATTATTACTATTATTATTGTTATTACTATTATTATTATTTATGGTCACGAATTGACTGTCTAGGACCACGCGGACATACACCTGCGCTTACCAAAAGTTAGTAACATTTGTTCCGTGAGAAATGTGTGTGACTCCTTTTTCGGAGATCAGAATTATGATGAATCCTATTTTTATCCCCCAGAGTTGGTAGTTATGGGGGGATGGAAAATGGAATGATGATAATGAATGGACGACACTCATGTACAGACATTCACAAATACACTCATGCCCAAGGTAGGACTCAAACTCGCGATCCTTCCGTCAGAGATCACCCCGGCACTACTGCCTTAGCGATTTCGGATATCTGATATTGGCAATATTAATAATAATAATAATAATAATAATAATAATAATAATAATAATAATAATAATAATAATAATAATAATAATAATAATAATACATTTACATTCCTTGTTTTGCCGTGTTCCCGAACTGGAAACCCACCATCGTAAACGCCCTCCGGCTGGAAGCACACGTATTAGGCCAAACGTTCTTATATCAAATGCTCTTCCCACTTTAATTCCCGACGAGCGAATCTCCTACTTAACCAAGAGATCTGCAGCTCATAATCTTCTCCGCGCCCTGAAATTCCGTACGGCATCCGAATACTCGAACACTAAAAACCCACGCACATCCTGCTCTCTCTTTAATGGGCACACACATCCGTCTGCGAACTCTTGTCTGAACAAGATTTTTAAAACGCTTAATACACCCATCCACATGCCTCTTTGATACCACGAGCGGTGACCTTTTTGACGAACTGTAAATACGTGTCTTAATATCAGTTTTCAAAAACATACGTTGGACTAAAAGACTTCATTCACACACTTGTTTCTAATATGGCGCTAACTCATTACGTTAAGCTTGGTAAGTCGCAAGCCCACCTTATAAAAGTGTGCCCATTCTCTTAAAATTCAAAACTCTTCTACTCAGAAAAGTATTTACATTCCTCCAATTCACTCACTATTCCAGACATCTATTATGTTTGTCTATCTTCCTCTTACTCACGAGCCCTGTTGCAAATTCATTTTTCTCCGCAACGTTTGCTCAATTGTAATTCGTGTGTAATTCGATGCCCCCTCTTCTACTCAAGGTAGAAAGAAACAGTGCACTTTTTAATGATTCAAAACAGTTATGTGCAAATATAACAATAATTAAATATTCATATTTTACAGAAGCGTGTAACAAGCAAAAGTAATGAAGATAAAAGTGTATAATATAATATACTTAATCTCAAATTCATAAAATATACATATTAATGAAAAAACATAATTTGTATTTATAGAGAACTTCATAAAATGTCTTGCATTTTTGAAAAATTTAAAAACTCTGTTACACTATTTATAATGGTTCACTCCGAAATAGTTCAGGATTTGAAAGATATAGAAATTAAACCAAGCCTCCATTTTAAGAAAGCCTGGGAGTTGGTCCCGGATGAGGCAATGATTATCAATGTTCCAAATAATTAATTTTGATTGTCCCCACAATTTTGTCCGCTTCCCTCCCACACGTCCCCCTAGTCGTACTCCTTACACTAACTCTCATTCCAACAATACTCCAGTCGCCTTTTGATCTAAAATTTGACCGTTCACTTCGCTTGAATTCCTTACTGGGGTAATTTTATTTAGCTCTGAATTTGAATAAAATGGAAGCGCTGTGTGTGGGAATGCTATAAAAATATTTGGTGACGTATTTACATTAAACACTATCCATGTTTCTTTTTTTGGGGTTCAGACGAATCAAACATCACAAGGAACAGACAGAAAAAAACGCTTTAAGGGCCCTAAAGTGACCGACAGAAATCGAGGATTGGGCAATAAAAACTGAGTGATAGTCGCAAATAATTCCCCTTCCATGTTCCCAACATTTTTGTGACCGCGCACACCAACCCAAGCAAGAGTTCACGCCCATATTTACCCACCCACACTCCCACTCGCCTTCCTGCGAGCCCCTCCACCAACCGGCCTGCTCGTGGTCGAAAGCTGGCTCGTTGCCACTGGGTCCGCTCTCAATTTCTTAGCAGTTTAGTTTCCTTCGTAATTCGAATAAAAAGCATCCGCAGTAAATGAGAATCTAACATCATTACTTGTAATTGATTTGAATTAAAAATACAGTTCAGCCAGTTACGCGTCTACTCCCAAACGAACCAGACGGAAGGCCTCATTCAGGGTCGTGTAATAGCCGGCACTATCGAAGATAGGTTGGGAACTGAAGAATAGTGTTCGGCTGATATTCGTAAATAGCCCTCCCCACGCTTCGGGTCGTATTCCTCGCACAGTAACCCACGCGCCCATCCACCATTCCACTGGTACCTGACATTTCCCCGCCCCCACAGCCACCCACCGTCCGCCTGCTCGTTTCGTGCCGGCCGGTCCCCGATCGAAATTTGCGCCGTTGTCACTGCGCCCGCTCCCGATTTCTGAGCATTTACATACAAATGGCGGCGGCGGCGGCGGTGTTGGGTCAGTGGCCCCGCGCCGGAGTTCGAACTGGGCCGGCGACCCCGCTGGGGGAAGAAGGCTCGCCCGGCGGCGTGGCGAGGCGAGGCGAGGCGGAGCGCGCTTTTGATATTCGCCGCCGCCGTCAAATGCGATGAGCCGCATGGCCCACCGCCACATGGCCCGCGCTCGGCGAAACTGGGATGCTGACAACGAGCTAGACGATACTACGTAGAGTGGCTTGCTATGGTTTCAGTGGCCTTGGTCACTGAAGCAACAAGGACGCCGCCATGTTTTTGGCAGAAAAAATGGTGGCGTGTTGTTTGTATCAGATCTTATTTCTATATTGTTGTCTTTGCGTTTATCTGCATTTAAATAATATTACTGGTGAAAATAATTATATTGACAATGCCTTTAGTATGTACGGCATATAACTGTAAAAATAGAAGTCATCCAAACACAAATATATCATTTTTTCTTATTTTTGCCGACTTATTTCTAATCCGTTTTTTTACGTCTTATTGCAATATCATTCACTTTTAGGCATTATGGTAACTATAATAACATTTCAACAGTTTACAATTTTATGACGATAACCGTTGCAGGAAGCAAGTGTTTTTGAAGTTTCTGAATTTGTTCTCCTTTTATATTGTCATTCCGTTTCTAAATGATTGGTTTTTTGGTCGTGAAACACAGACTAAGAGCATTTATATTACGCACGACTCGCGCCCACCCGGCCTCAACCAGCGCCAAACGGAAAACTAAAATACTCTTCTATTTCTTCAGAGCGCGCTGCTTTGACTAAAAAACACATGACTTCAATTTACTGCAAAGATGGAGGCGCTTTAGCCACTCTATGTAGTATATTTTAGCTCGTTGGATGCTGAATTGCTCGTAGGAAAGGTACCGGCGGTCACCAATTGAATGGGGATCAGTCCGGGGAAACTTTTAACGAGTAAAATCGGTGGTTACCGCAGACGTTTTGTGGAAATCCGTATGGATAGGCAAATAGAACATTTTGTCAAAGATTCTGCATACGTTATTATCCTGTTTCCTTTATGTAGTCTCTGATAGGGAGGAGTGAAAATGGGAGAATATCGTTGACACATGTTTGTTGAGATTGTAACATTTTAATAAA
Source organism: Gryllus longicercus (assembly GCA_038098605.1). Taxonomy (NCBI): domain Eukaryota; kingdom Metazoa; phylum Arthropoda; class Insecta; order Orthoptera; family Gryllidae; genus Gryllus; species Gryllus longicercus. The sequence continues at coordinate 3,993,006 of JAZDUA010000047.1, read as the reverse complement.
TTGCTGAAAAATGCATTTTTTGTGGTGTAATGATCTTTGACAGATGACATCTTTGTACCTATCCATTTAAAACCAGAGCATAAATTTACAAAACAATCATTTTTATATTAAGTCCTGCGTTTGGCGCTATCGTGACTGAGATTTTTGTAAACACCATAGGAGCTAGGCAATTTGCACATTTAATATAGTTTTCTTTCTATAAAAATATAAAAATGCTTCTTTTACGAACAATTATTAGTTACAACTCCACTGTTCCTGATATTGAAACAAAGTGACACCACTTGCTGTTACCTTCGTCCTCAAAAGTCTGCACAGTAATAATACGTTTTTCAGAGGTTTTAAGAAAATATATGTAATCATCAAGGCGTATCTGCAAAATCCTTAATTTTTTTATTTGATTGAAGCAAAAAGTAGTTTTAAATATTTAGTGTTATTATATTCTAAAGTATGTTTTAATAGAGTTGTTGAATTAAAAGTGGCCGTTAGAAATTGCCAGTATAATTTCATAAATGTTTTCGAACCAACAAGTGTCCTAAGTTTCCCTGAAGGGACACAGATGTTGTTGAGAGACTTACGTAATATGTCAATTGCGATCATTGAGATGTTTTCACGAGGCGTTGAAGTATGTAATAACTGAGGAAAATGGGACGCACGTGATATTTATTGAAAGATGACGTTACCACCGGATAGTATTACCTTCAGTAGTTTCCTATGTGTTCTGTACCAATGCTCCTCATACGACAGCGACTTGTTTGCTACATTCCAGGATGCCCGGCGCCCTGCAGTTTACGCAGATGTAGAGTTATCTTCATGATGTTTTCCTCAAGTTGTCATCATTAGTCAAAGTTGAAAGACATGACCGACCTACAGCAGCTCCCATTTCCTTTTCCGAATCCTGGGAACGGGAAATTCGCGTTGCAGGATATTTTTTCCTGTTCATAATGAATTCGAGAAGATACACGATATTTTCGAAATTACACGTCGGTATTACTGAAATGTATTCAGGAATTTTATGAATGTCCAGATGACGATGCACCGCCGGATACAATTTTTTTTACAATTTCAAACAGAAACTCATCTTGACTCGTATGTATATTGTTGATATTGTTCCTGGCCTTACTTGCGAAAATAAATATAAATTTTATCACATGTAGTAAGTGTCAAATACGTTTTTACTGTTTTACCGTAAAAGTATTTTTTTGAATTATTTATATTTGTTGTAATGTTTTGTTCTGAAGTCAGCATTAATTGAATGCTGCACTAATTTTGTGTTCGAAATTTTTATCATTAAATCAATAATCGTACTTATGGGATGGGTCTTTCTTAAAAATGTTATTGGACTTCTAACGTTTTGGAATAATTTGAATAAAAGATAATAAAAATATCCAAAAATTAAATTTTGCTTTCTAGAGATTCTATTCTCTGTCTTGTGAAAATACCAGAGTTTGAAGTATCATGCTCCGACCATATAAAAAGAGAACACTCGATGGAATGAATGTAAATAATGGACTGAATATACTGGATCTATAACAACAATGATTACACTCTTCAGCGAACACCCTGGAGATATTTTTCGCACTTTGGATGTTACGGTTATGGCAGAGTGCTCATTGAGTTTTGCGATGCAATCGCTGTAATTTACTCCTTTCAAACCGTTACTCACTTTTTACACAGGGCATTGGTTCGTATATGTTTTTTGCAGACCATTTCATTCCACTCTGTAAAACCTAATGTTCCATGGAAGAATATTCGTATTAACTAAAAATACTAGTTAAGATACTGCACCTGCTGACTTGAATTTGAAATAACTCTTAGAAATGAAAATAAATTTAACAATAAATGTTGTTGAGTTTTTTTTAATTGAGGGTTTGAATATTTTATTGCCATGATAGTAAATTGTGAATTATTGCTCCTACAGATGCCAGTAGTTTTACTTGGAAGTGATGGACTTTTGCATTCCAATCATGTAGTAAAAATCTAAAACACAGATATATCTTGGGCTATTTAATTATTTCTGCCAAATTTATACCAATATAAAATCATTGACCTCTGCAGGTCTAAACCCATACTGTAATATCTCTAATGGCATTTATTATGTAGGAATGGTATTCCACATTCAATATCTCTCATTTACTTTGTAAAAGGTTTTTGTAATATTTTTTAATATATCAGATGATTTTGGAAGTCATATTTATGAACATCATTTTAAGATAATATTGAGAGTTTTGATCAGAAGATTACTAACAAAAATTAGCATGAGTGTTCCAGATTGAGGAATCCTAAAACATTAAAAGGACATTTGCTAGTCAATTACTATTTTTTTGGGTATCAGATTTCACATTAAAAAACGAAGAAATTTCCCAGGTCAAAATTTTGAATTGAATCTTCCTCCCATAAATAGTCACTTAACAGATAAAGCATCTATTCAAGTGGACACTTTGGAATAAAAAATATAAGTTTACGTCGAGAAATGCCACCTGTAAGTATGAAAATATTTAGCTTTAGGAAGTCTGAAGTCTCGTATGAAACGCATTGATCGGCTGAAGCAGTCGCGAAAGTTGTCTCTTAGTGGCTATAAAATGTTGAACTCGCGAGTCCGAAGAGAAGTGTTAGCTTCTATCTGCCAGGAGGACTGACCGGTCTTTTACAGAGTATCAGTCTTTTTTCACTCGTAACCTGCTTCAGAAGTAACTAGAGAAGGATATTTTGAAAGATATTGAACATTTAGCAGGTTTCAAAAAATTTCTCTGAGGCTTTATTTCCTCGACGCTACATATATCAATGAATTTTAAAAAAAGGATAAGGAAGGATTTAAATGAAAGTTATCATTGGTCAGACGGAAGAGCGGGCCTGATGGCCCGAGTCTCGCCACGTAAAATAAGACATTAATTCAAAATCATTCGCGACCTTCAAATAAAGTTATGATTTGCCACAGTAATTTTGAATAAGTAAGCAGTTTACTTCAGCTGATCATTCATTACTACTGATCACACTACAAACAAAATTAATAATATTTAGCAGACTAAAAGTTATGAAAAACATCAATTTATAAAAGTACTATTTTCGTTTCACAAACCATAATTATTATTTTTTTTTCTTTTTCGTTTCTATCCAAGATAGATTTTTCGAGCCATGCATTATTTTCCCTTCGAAAATGAAGTATAACTGTCGATCATATGTAAAAGTCTTAAACTTTACTTTTTCGTAAAAAGATAGTAAATAATAACATGATGTATCATGTAATTTTGAGAAAGTGTAAATAACTTTGTCATGTGTATTTTTCCTAAAACATAATTAGTACTATGTTTGTGCATTGTTGTGCAATGATAGGGGTTGCTGATGACTTGGCTGTTACAGAGTGACTTTAAAATACTTAAACTAAAAAATATCAAGATGGTATTATTTTACAAGAGTGTCTGCTTATTTTCTCAGGACATATATGCTTTTTTTTCATTAACTCGCAGTGATTTACTAGTACATAATCTCTAAACACCTTTTTTTATATTTGCTGAGAAATATTCAAGCGATGGCACTCTACTAATTCAATACCATCATAAGGCGTCCGCAACTTAAAATAAGAGGCGATGACAACCACATTTTTGTGCTCTCTTTTTTCATTGAACTTCATTCCCATGTAGCCATTTACTTGTAATTGAATTAAACATACTACAAAGATAATTTAATTATAATTTTAACCATATAATTAATAAATGCAAAAAGTTATAACATTTACACGGTTGCCTGATGTCTCGGAGAGCCTCTCCGCCAAGCAGCACATAACATTACCCCAAATTCTCAGTTTACAAAAAGGGGAAATCTAGGATTGTACGTTTTAAAAGAAATAAAATGCATTATTCCGTAAGGCGGCGGAGCCCCTTTCATAAAGGTTTCACTTTTGTTGTGCAATGACATGTGTTCGATTTGTGTACCGTTGCCAACTGTTAAGAATAGAAGGTAATATCAGTAATAATGAGAACATTTGACCCTTCGATATCGGTCCACGTTGTGCGAATTCCGAACAAGCAATTGCAAAACAGAAACAAAAAATATTAAGGAATTGCCAGTTCTAGGAAACACTTCACATACAGAATGTAACGGAACAAATGAGATACGAATATGACGGAATGCAGGTATAAAAAGCAAAACGAGGACAATGGCAAGAAGAAGCTGCAGCAGCAGCAGCAGCGGCGAAGACTGATGAAAATGGAACCGCACGCGCAGTCCCTGCGCTCCCTCCAACCGGCGCTGCCCAAGCCGGTAGCGAGCAGAAGCACAGGGGCCGCTTTTGTTTACAACGCGGCCACGGAGACTCGCTGTACGACGGGGGGCACAGTCGGTCGGGCTCACTCGAGAGCAATAACAATTTAGTAACATTCATTTATTTTTTAATGTTGTTTGGATAAACATTATTGGCTTTTGGTGACTGCTGAATTGAAACAAGTTGTCGAAACTACAGAATTCATGAATGCTGATCTAGTATTGCAGTTTTATTCTTATTGAAACCAAGCATTTTCAATAAAAAAATATGTTTACATTCAACAATATTGCGTTATTAAATGAAATTGGGATGGTAGCTAGAACAAGAGCCTACAGGTACTATGAGTCCTTCTTCCGCAAAATGTAGAAATGAATGCTCCGTTCTTTACTCTATGTACAAACAAAATTTCATGTGTTTAACTCTATTCGTTAGGTTGGTAGATCAATATTCATACAGAAATAAGTTTCCGTTAGTGGTTGTGTTTTATTTCAAAGTGAATCTGCTGCGAATATCAATACTTTTTTCTCATATTCGAAACTCATGTAGGTTCTTAAAAAGAGAGCAAAACATTTTCCCAAAACTTGTGTGAAGAGTGTGCTCCTCAAGAAACACTGACAGGAAATGTCGACAAAAGCGCTGAACTGAGATGTAAGAAAGCAACAACAAGCCACATTATGATTTGTGTGGCTGTTTATAATACGAGCAAATTAAAATTTTAAAAAAATATTTACACCATTTAAATAATAAATAAAAAAGTGTCCTTCAGAAGAAGGACCTACAACGCATTTTTTCATGCCACATGTTTGAAATTAAAGAGAATGAATTACATTCTAAATGACATTAAGTTTAAGAACAATTATAATATATTTAAATAATATGTAATTGGCAATTTAATAGACTAGTGTGTAGAATCAAAAACTTGAAGTGCGTTTTTCACAAAATAATTTAAATATAACTGTTTTATCTTGTTTTATAAAGTGAATCAACAATAGAGAGTGAATATTTAAATTCTCACTAAATACCACATTACAGATAAATATACGCAACGTTTGTTTGTATTCCTAGGCTTCCGCGGCCGGAGTCATTGGATACTCGGCTGTCCGGGTTGTGGCGGGTCGCAGTCGATCGAGCTGACGTTTCGTCCATCGTGTTGTGGCCTTCTTCAGAGCTGTACTGCTGGTATGTTTAGGTGTGCAAGATTTCATTTGGCTTTTTTATAGCCTTTTATTCCACTATATGCCAATTTATGTTCCAACCCTATTGTCTTTATTTTCCCTTTTGTTCTTGCACCGATTTCAAACATAGAAAGTCTGCAGTCCTGAGTACCATGTGGGCAATGTCGCGCTTTTTGTCCCTTTGCGTGCGGAAGCAGGATATCAGACTGGAAATGTTGAACTCGAGCTCCGAGGATAGTAATTCTTAAAAATAACTGCGAGAAATGGAGATAATACTAGCACATATTCTTTGATTTGTTTCATTGACACAGACAAACTTAATTCGGTCATGAGGAATCTAATCCAATGCTTCAAAAAGGACTTTGAACCATCTAGAGAAGACGGACAAGAAAATGAAATTATGATACATCTCGGCTCAGTGCAAGAGATTACAGGAATCCGAAAAACGAAAACAACGGAAATGTTTTCAATTATGATATTCGAAAGTTAGAAAGAGAGAAGTTCAGTCCACATTAGAATGGGACAGCATGGCGACTTCAACACATTCATAGTCATTATGTCGAAATATTACGTGCCACCAAGAAAAATTTTCAGTTATAAAAAATATTCTTTCTGATAGACGGTTGACTCTGCAAAGTTTAGAGAACACACTGACACGGGAAATAGAAGATTACAAAGAAAAAAGTTTTCATATTTATTAAACTTCATAAATATTGGAAATGCTGAGGCACATTCTAGTTTTAATTTAACTATTTGAATCATTTATACTAGTATGAAATTATTTTGCTCGCATATACATTTTTTCAAGCATTCGGCGTATTTTGTATGCCTCGTTCCACCCCTATTTAAGTAAGTTTCTCGTATTAGTATTTCAGTAAATAAATGCCTCCTTGCTCGCTAATTCGGGTCAAATTCGATAATTTCCGTCTGTTCATTCTCAAATTCTTGTAGCATTTGGGCACTTGGAGCCACTGTGCGTCCGGGGCGACGGCGGCGGGGGCCCTCCTCCGCGCGCGGGCCCCGAATCGAGTCCCGTTGCGGGCGCTCCGTCGCGTAAGTCGCCGGCCGCTGCCTCGCAGTAGCCCCCGCGGTAGCCGCGCACGCCTGGCGCTGCCGGCCGCCCTGGGGTCCTGTTAGCTTCTCGGAACCCCGCGGCGGCGGCGGCGCGGACGCGAACCACGCAGTGGGCGAAGTCAAGGGCGCTTTCGGAAGATATTCACAGTGATCGGTTTATTGTTGAGTTTTTCAGGATGCGTCAACTGCTATGACTGTCATAGGGCATCATTTGATGTGTCTCTGAGCGGGAGGTTCTAGGGTTGAGACCCGGTGTGCCGACAGTGGCTGAATTTTCGACACTAGCTACATAGCTAGGTTGAATTCAGCCGCTGCTTGAAGGAAAATTCAAGTAGCTGGCTACTCTGGTCGGTATTTTTCCTTGGTTTCTCCGATCAAAACCAAGCGAATACCAGAGCAGTACCTCACAAACGGATCACGGGCCGCGCGCGATCTTTCCTTTACTGTGTCCTATCCCTACCTCTCACTTACACTCACATGCACTACACTTACACACATATCGGGAGAGAAGTGCTTAGAGCTTGCTCCATCTGCGGTTGTTCCTTGCAGGTGGGAGATACTTGGTAGGGGAAAACCACACAAGCCTTCGTGTAGGCCGCCGCCAGATCTTCCCATGAAAAAAGGAAAGATTTCAGTCACCTCTCGTGATAAAACATGCAGTACACTCACGTGACTAATGGCCATAGCATTTGGCGTGGAAACTATCATTTTATCAAATTCTATGCTTGTTAGTGCCGGAATTTTAACCCCTTTATGTGGCGGTGATCTTCTGCCACTAGGACGTGAGATTCGGGCCAAAAGTGTAAGTCGCCTTCCTAAGTTTGCCCTTCTGATATCTATTTCCGAGGGGCCCGAACTCAGGCGCGACAAACTCTAAGCTCCCAACTGGTCTCGCCATGTGTGTAGTTTAGTGAATGAAAGGGTGAAGTCGTAGGCTTCCGCGACCAGAGTCATACCAGGGTAGCAGACCTACCCTGAGGAACACGGACATTCGAAATCGTGTCCATTTGAGGGTGTTATTGTAGGGGAAGGGGAGCAAGCATAAAGAAGGAAAGATCGCATGGTTTTTGCTCATTTGTTTGGCTGGTATTAATAGTATAAACTACGGACAATTACCGACAAGAGCACTCTACCACTAGTTTTCTCCTCGAGAGAACAAATTCGATCTCGCTATCCTATAACTACCAATGTAAATCCGCCAACATTGAGACTTAAACGGTAGGACCTCATGGTAATAGTGACAACAACAATTGCTTAGAGTCATCTCAGTCGGTAGAAAATATACAGAGCGAGAGGAGGACATTTTTTTTAAAAAAATGCAAGGATGAGTTTTTAATTTTAATGTATTGGTAATATCTTTTTAAAAAAATGATCTACCTTAAATGTGTATATTTTAATTTATAAAAGAAACTTAAAATAAATTATCAAACCATTTTTTTCAAATCTTTCTAATAGTACTATTTTTACTAGTGGAAAGACCTGAAATTAACTTCCAGGCCACCTTGCTTTCCACAAAACCTGGGCAAAATGTGATGATGGTATAGCGACACTATATTCCGTTACTTTTTATCCAAAATTGCTGATAACTATTTTTAAAATTTACTCTAAAATGATATTCCAAAACTCCATTTTGTGAGTTTAAACACACACACACACACACACACACACACACATATATATATATATATATATATATATATATATATATATATATATATATATATATGTACGTGACCAACAAATAAATAAATAAACCACCTTTAAATATTATATTTAAAACTATTTAATTCTAAATAAATATTATGAAATAAATAAACCAATAATATCTCATTTTGAGTCATTTCCATCATTTATTGGTTGTTTTTAATTCTGCCTTCTTATTTTACTTTCATTCTTTCATTGTAAATTTTGCTACCTCTAATAAAATAAAATTAAACTAATTAAAAAATTAAAGTTTAATTAAAAAATATGAGTAAATGGTTTAAATATTATTAACTATATTCACAAATAATATATCATTACAAGTGTGTATATATAACTATTTAAATATTTTCCATACTCTGCATTTTTGGCGTATTTTTTTTAAAATGTCTTCAAGGCCAAAATTAATGTCAGCGTTTCCAGCCACTGTGCTTGCACGCCGCGCCGCGCCGCGCCTCTGCGTTTGTCGTCGCCGCCGCCGCCGCTGCAGCGGCCGCAGTAGCAACAGCGACAGCAAAAACAGGGCCGGCCGGCCGCGCCGCACGAATTCTGTGTTCTTTTGCAGCGCGTACAAATGCCCGACAAGCCTTTCTTTCCCCACGCGCCGCTTCTTGGATCGGGAGACCAGGGCTCGGGGCGTCTCGGAAATTGCTCGACGCGCCGAGGAGTCAACTGAATCGGATTTTCCTTACGGCGGCGCTCTGGTTTCTTTTATTTTGCCAGGTATTTTTAGCCCTACCGAGAAGAAAGCTGGCGCTGGTAGAGGAAAATAATTGAGAAAGGAAGTGGTACGGTATTTATAATGTTTTCCTCGGTTGAAGAATAAGACGCGGTAATCGTCATAACATATATTTCTTTCAATAGAAAATATTCAAGACTTCAACCATTACACGCTTCTACTGTTGAAGGAAATTGCATTCAAAATATTTCATTTACAATGGAATGGATGCTAGAGTAACTTTGTCTTTCTATTCATCTGCTATTAAAAAGTTTAAATAAATGCATTTAAAAAGTAAACAAGTATAAAAGCTTCTTTCTTTTTATGCCCCCCCCCTAGTTTCTTTCTTCTGTGTAATGAGAGAGTGAATTACTTTTTTACAAAGTTCTATTTATTTGTGATTTAGTTTATTCTTGGCTGACACTACAAGATCATGCACTCTAGACCTGCAGTGAGTGACGAAATTACAAAAAAATATTTTATGTCATGTAAGAAGAAAGATAGCTATTTCTTTATTTCATTATTTTCTAGTGTTCTTGTAAAGAATAAGGGAACTTTTTTCTTGTAACGTAACCTTTTCATTGTGGCAAAAAATCTAAGGACTGGTTGTCAATCATGGCATTTAAATGCAATTGTTTATGTATCGTTTTTGGATCATCGTCCATTTTTTAATTCAGCGTTTCTTTTGAAAACAATTTTCCCGTTAATTCGAGAGGCAATTTTCTTTCGTTGAGATCTTAGTATGTTTAATATCCCTATTAAACCAAAGAAAATCAGAATGGTGAATATTTTAGAACTATTTCCTGGTTAAACTCTTAGAATAATATAAGTTATTGGAAAGTCATCAGAATTAGCATAGGAATGGTTCTAAACTTTCGACGATTAGTTACGCCTGCTTAAATGCCGAATACCACAATTTTGTTACTTTCTAGCTATGTCCTGCATATGATACTTAATCTATCAAAATCATCAATCAATCATTCATCAATCTATCAAGATTTCTGTATTTGATTAATGCAGTCACCTGCGTCCACATTTTATTAATTTTTTCATAAAAATATTACTACCTTTTGGTGAAGTCTGAAAAATCTAAATGTAACAATATTATTTTTTAAATTAAATAGTACCGTGATTCAGTTGGCGTTGAGGTGTAAGATTATCAATTGACTCAACGTCATCAGCTCTCTTTGTTTTGGTTTCCTCTCCGGTTGTGAGAAAAGATGACCCAGCAAGTCCGGATTAGCGTGAATGTAAAAAGGAAATGTTTCATTACACATTTCGAAAACGATAGTTGCAGGAGTGGTTTTCTTGTTTGTACCAAATTATCATTTCACTTGAGAATCGAAACTTGTCATTCCTCTCCTCAATGTGTACCAGATCTGTAACTTTCCATGTTCATGTTCAAGTAAATAATAATATCCGGGGAAGAGTAAAATAAAGAATTGCTTAACATTAACTTGAACTAAAGAAATGAGACAAGAAAAAACAACGATAAAGTGAATAATTAGAATTAGATATTACCAATAAGTGAGTACATATGTTACTTTTAGTTATATCATAGTAGAGTTTTTGCAATAAGCATCGAACAAAACATTATAGAACGAGAAAGATATTCATTTGTAATCATAAATTGGTTGACATTCGCCGGCATGCAAGGAAATTCGACAGCAAAATTGGTAATCAAACGACGATGATATATATCTCAATCATCTTTTCCAACCTTCTTTTTATCCCCAAAGGAAAACATTTAACCATCTCTTTATCTCCCACGATTGTGGATTCAAGTGGTATACAATTTGAGAAAAATTAATGTGACGATGACCTGCCAAAATCAACACTTCTGATGATGAACGATTTCATTCGGTCCTTAGTACGCAGTGTACCGCTCCTCAAGCACCGAAATCAACAAAATATCATGCACGAACTTCGAAGTGCCTGTTATATTTTCGTTGCTTTGCATTTTGAATTAGTCCCCTGTCTTGGCCGAGTCCGCGCGGTGGCGCTGTTATTTTCCCTTTGATGATTACACACTCACGCCCATCAGTTTTCAGCGCCACGTACGATTAATCACTATGTTGCCCAGATCGAACTCCCGCTTCTTGCGAGTGCTGCTTTTTCTATTCCGACGAAGATCTTCTCGGAAACCAGCTAGCTGCGTCGCTGATTGTATACTCTTGCTTCCCTGTGCGCCGTTCGTGCCTGCTGGCATTAGGCGTTGCGTTCCGCTATACATCTCGATTTCTTCTCGGCTCATCTTGTTTGACTTCGGCAGGACTGCTAGTATTACTCGCTAGTATTTTCTTGAACGACGGATTGAAGAAATGCGGGTAGAGGGGGTACTAGTAACGAAATAGGCCACTAGATTGTATGAAGCAATGCCAATCTCTGGAGACTCAGTCACGCCTTCGCAAGGTTCTCAATAATTTGCGTTCGAACTTTCTCAGGAGTTTGAACCTCCTGTGATAGATCTTTACCTGCATCGATAATTTCTTTAGATTTTTTGCAGAAAACAACGGATAGCAGTTCTCGCCTTCAAAAGAAAATTGTTTCAATTTTGAGCGAGTTAGTGAAGATGTGTTTGGAATGTTGTCATCAGTGCTCACTGCGAGCTTTTCCTTCAACTGTTTATTGTACCAAAGAGAGGAAAGTAAGGTTATCGTTCAAGAAAAGTTGAGCGATTAATAGTAAACGAGATATATAGTCACCTTTAATAGAGATGCGTGGCCGCGCTATTGTATTTACGATTTCTTCCACTAGAAAGGGACAAATTCCAATAAACGCACGAACAAGTTAAGTCACCGACATGGTTTTTGTGAATTTTGCGGAGAATTTGAAATATTTAAGTGAAGTGGAAAATACTTGGGTTGGAACAATGTTTTTTCCACATGCATTTCTTCCCCAACAAAATTCTTTTTTTTAACAACTAGTCGATAATAAAAATTAATCTGTTCACACTTTATCTAGAGTAATGTATGTGTTTTGTCATTTTCGGCTCGTCTTTATTCTTTTTTTTCCTTTTCTCCTTCTCATTCTTTTTTTCTGCAAACCAAACTATTGGGAGTGCGCGGCCCACCGAAACCTTTCCTCCTCTGAGTCTTTTTACTCAACAATTACTCAGCCGGTTAAAAAAGTGCAAGGCATCATATAAGAACCTACAACTGAATGAAGTTAGGAAGACAAAGGAACGCACCACCAGAACCAATAAGGTTGAAAATGGCTTGGAAAGTTAGAACATATCTTAAAATGCCGAGCAGTAAGTATACACGCCAGAAATTAGTTATGTGTGGGATGTGGCTTAGAAAGTTAGAAAGGAACTACATACTAACTATTTCAAAAATAGAAAATCTGCAAAACAATTACTATTCACGGTGAACATAGAGTTCAACATGTTTCCGAAAATGTAATGGAAATATGTAATATTTACCAAGATATATATATATATATATATATATATATATATATATATATATATATATATATATATTGTAGGAAAATGTGTAAAAAAATCCTTCGTTCACTTCGTCTTAAGAAGGTAACGTCCTACATTTAATTATAATAATTGACAATTTTTGTGAGTGGATGCGTGTGTCAGACCATTGCTGGACATACTCCTCAGCTCAAATTTCTCTATAAACGAAAGCTCTTGGTGGTTTAAAAATATAAATTTTCGAAATTTTGTAAAATGCCAAAAGGGCTTCGTGTCAAGTACCCGCCGAAATTAAAAAAATCTTAATTATCTCCTAAAAGTCACAACACGATTACACCCCGGACATATTTTCTACGTTTTGGTTCAAAATATTTTATTTAACAGGGTTGTGAATGTCACAATCTATCCACATCTACAAATCTATTTTGAGAACTCAAAATTTCATGTATCTCCTCCCCACCTGCACCAATCCCCATCCACCATTTTTTCTCTAACATTTTTGGAGCAATGCTAATAGATATTAATCCTAACGTATGAGCGAAGATACAGTTGAAAGTAACCTTAAACAGGCATTTTACGACCGATGAGATACTTTTGAGGTGATTGCAAATACTTTTTCTTCCTCACTATAGTGTAGGGTAGAAAAGTAATAGTTCTTTACGCTCAAAGGGCGTTATATTGTTCTAATGATCGAGTGGCAATGAAACGCCTGAGGGCCATTGGCTCGAGGGCTTTGTGTCGCCCGAGATCATTAGAACCAGTTAATGTCCGTGGTTCATACGTGATTTTATTTTTTACCTAATTTTATTGATTGGAATTTACTTATTTGCTAATTAACTAGATGTGAAGTTGATTCGGTTGGTCTTTTCCTATTTTCCTCCCATAATTCCCTTCCATAATTCCCTCCATACGATCTTGCTGTCGCGTGATAACAGCAATCGAAACCAGTGACACACTGTGTATAAGACTTGCGCCCGTACGCGCACTTATATCTTGTTTTTTGGAGGGGGGCTTTTTCCGACTTTCTGCGTATGTAAGGAAATCATTGTCACCTCCCACATGGCCACAGACTACTTTGTTTTGTCTCAATTTCTGGAGACATTCAGGAGATTTTTCAAAGATTGCCAATTCTAACGAATGACGATTCTGCAACCAGATTCTTGACAAAGCTGATTATTATCGTAGTCATTGTTCGTAATTGTGTAATATTATTGATATTATTGTATGCACTGGCAAAATACGTGGTGTAGTCCAGGTTTTTATCATACGAAACATTAATTCCTTGTGAAAGAAGAAAAATATTAATTTTACATAAATCCAGGTGTTGACGTTCATTATTTTTAAAGGTCTTGGTATAAAATTTAATGAAACTATATTTTTGTTTCTTTTTTACAGTATATTGCTATAACATTAAACAGTTTTATCTTACGCACAGAACTGGCCTCTAGCGAAACTATTACGTACCTGTTCTACTGCACCGCTACTGGCCTCTGGCGGAACACATCACGAACCAATTATTAGGCAATACTTCTGCCGCACCGCTACTGCTCTCTGGTGGAATATAGTAGGAACTAATCAGCCCTTAACGAGAAACGTAAAATAATTATCGCGGTGCATCTCTCATATGTTTTTAATTATAATTAAAATAAAATGTTGGTAGATGCACTACGATCATTATTTTATTTATAATCATTTATTTCCCGCCTTTGGGAAATTAATGATTACCAAATTTTGCAAGGACACTGCGACTATCTCGAAGAAGAACCTGTAAACACTTTGTATATATTTATACTCTACGTTTTGTGGTATCGCTGTCGGTTACATGTCGTTGAATTCACCTTTACTGGAATAGACTCCATTAGGTGAACGACATTCTTGGCGACCTTGGCCGCGTCACGCGACCTCTTCTCCTGCCCCCCTGCGAAGGCCGTGTGGCGGCCACCCCGAGCCACGCGACGGGTTTGGGTGGCGCAGCATCCCCCGGGCCCTGCACCCGCACCCGCACCCCGGGCACCGACCGCAGCCTCCGGTCTTTCTCCCAGTTTTTCCCGGAACCCGCTCAACTAGACGAGTGAGAACCGCCCCAAACCTGTGCAACGCCAGACGCCAGCTATCGACGCAGGATCCCCAACCCGTTCTTTTTCCAGTCTCTGTTACAGTATTGCTCGGGCGAGTTGTCAGTGCGGCTTGCGCGGTTCAGTTTGTCACCGGCCAAATCTGCGGTGGCATCTCGCGAGATCCGGCGATTGCGTCGCGAACCGTTGTCGTGCAACCGTACCGCGCGAAATGGCCCGTTGCCCAATCTGCGGGAGATCTGTGTAGTGTCGCGTGTGGCTAGCAGTCTGCAGCAACTGTGTGTGTGTGTTAGTGTGTGAGTGTGAGTGCGGTGTCCCGCAGGGTCTGCGGAGAGGACCGTCTGCGCAGGGCGTGCGCGAGAGCGCGCAGACGGGGAGCTGCAGGGTGTGTGACGTGGCCCGCAGCTGTGACCTCGTAAGTGCTCCTTGACTGCGTCAAGTAGGTTTTCGTGCGAACCGGCCGCGTGGACGCGCTTGGCCCCCCACAATGTGAGAGCTCCCGATTTTGAGTCCCCCACCCCACCCCACCTCACCCACCTCCGTCCGCTCCCCCTCCTCCTTTCACCGAAGTGACCTCCTTTTCGGTTTTGCAAGTGTGCCAATGCAGGGTGACTTTGTCGCCTGATTCTGGGCTGTAAATATGCTTCTAAGGGTACAGCTGACATGCATGAATCGGGAGCATGGTAGTTTTTCTTTCTCTTTTGCCGATATCTTCAAGGAAGATACTGTTTTTAACTGTGGGTATTGTTATTTTTCCCACACCATTATATAATCAATATGAAATAAGTAACCAATGAAAGACTGAGGCAGCAATGCCAACTGATTTAATACTTAGTTTTTATTAATGCTACTACATATGTAACAGGATAGTTGCTTGTACTTATAATTGAACGATAATCATGTTCCATCGTTTCTGTACAATGAGTATATTCCATCATATATATTTCATTTTCTTGATTAAGTGATTATCTAGGCCAATTGCAATAAATATACGGGTGACTTTAGCATGCAATGTTTGGTATTTATGATGTTGTTCTATGAAAGAGTTCTATGAAAAGTCTCGCCGTTTCTCAGTCGCATGCTATCAATAATATCTAAAAGGCTTATGAGGTAAATTCAACGCGCGGTTTGTATGATAAATGTCACGTTAGTTGTTTTTTTTTGTCACAAGAGTTGTTGTTCTTTTTTTTTAGAATTTTATTTATTGCTAGCATCGAGTTGTTGCTGGAAAAGTATAAAGTAACAAAAACGAACACGATATTTATAAAAAAAAAACTTGTCATGTGTGTAACGTACAACCTTGTTCAAGGTTGGGGAGAGTTGCATTGTCATTGCAATCACGCTTCGAGAATTGAGAACCCACGAACCCATCAATTATCACTCCGTTCGGATCGAAGGCTAGCACGGTACTTTAAATGTACCTGCGAATATACGCGGTGAATTCAGAATACTCTGACCTTGTCTTGAGGACAAGGAAAGTGAATATTTTCACGTAAAAATGCCGATGTTTTGAAGTCGAGCCCAGCTATGGCGGTGCCGCATCAGAGTCGCGGCGTACTAGCACGCAGTCGGTGCTGCCGCGCTCGTCGTGGTGGCGACACGGCGAACTACACTTTAATATGGCTGCTTTGACTGCGACGTAACATTGAGGGCGTTTTGTGCTTTTAATGTCGATTCTAGCTCTTTTTAATGAAGAAAATTCGTTTTTACGGATACATTTAAAACGGAAAGAAATATATGCTCTAAAATATTTTACTACATTGAGAGAAAACTAAGTAGTTATGGAATTATAAAATATGTTGTACTCTAAAAATCCATGTTTAACTACCTCTTAAATGCAGAGCAGCTGCCTGTGAATATTAATAGCTTGCATTAGTGTGTTGGAAAGTTTTCGCAAGGAAACGGTTGTATCGACGCCTTAGAATAATTCCTATTACAATTTCCTCCGAGTTCGTAAGCGTGAATATCAGCCTCTTAAGTTGGCGATGTCACGAGAAACGTAAGCTGATAAGAGACATTAGCTTAATTATAAAAGTAGATGAGAACGATTTTACTAATGCATTTTCGGGAAGGTAAGAGAATTGGCAATGCTGCGCCTAAGCTGTTTCATGTCAAAGGAAATAACTAATGCTAATGAAAATTAACATTCACATGCAGCGAGTCGCACATCCTGAATTTCTCAACCTCCTTGTAAATGCCACTCTGATTGGATGCAATTATTCCAACGGTTGCCGCCAACGCATTAGAGATACAAGTGAAGTTTCCATCGCGTCAACATATCGGGAAGCCGATCGTCTTTCACCGGACAGAAAAGAATGTTAACTAGAGATACACTTTTTGTCCACCGTAACTCCCGCGACTTTAAGCGTGAGCCTTCTTGTACCTCTGCCACAGACCGGTGTGAGGTCCCTGTGGACACCCATATATCTTAGCTCTTCAGAAGCCGACATTAAACTTAAAAGGGGATAACGATCGCCCGGAATCAACGCAACCTTTTTAGTATCGAACCAGGAAACAATAGGTTACCCTTTTAGAAAGTAGTTTTTGAGGGAGGTCTAACTTCGTTTTCTTGTTGGCAGGCGAGCTCGGACGACGAAAACCAGGAGCTCGCCCAAACTTGCAAGTCGCCTATTAAAATCGCCCTCTTCTTGTGCGTCGCGGAAGCTACGAAAGACTTATCCGCGACGCGGGGCACTTTATAGGGCTAACAGCGCCCGCCCGACACAAACGGAGTCCGAACTTTTAGATACCTAACGCGGGCATAAAAAAAGGAGCGGCTATCTTAAGCGAGTGGACGTTCGCTTCCTGATACACTTTATCGAACGCACGGAGTCGCGGGCGCGCCGTTCGTCTCATTAGGCGCTGAAATATGTTTTGGGTCGCCCCGGCGCCCATGGCGGCCGTCGCCGCCGCCGCCGCCGCCGCCTGCCCAATTAACGGACACCGCCATGCCGCCGCGGACACCGCCCTCAACTGCGGAGACCGCGACAGCGGAGGCGGAGGCGGCGGCGGAGGCGGAGGCGGAGGTGGAGGTGGAGGTGGAGGCGGCGGAGGCGGAGGCGGAGGCGGATGTGGAGGTGGAGGTGGAGGCGGAGGCGGAGGCGGAGGCGGAGGCGGAGGCGGAGGCGGAGGCGGAGGCGGAGGCGGAGGCGGAGGCGGAGGCGGAGGCGGAGGCGGAGGCGGAGGCGGCGGCGGCGGCGGCGGCGGCGGCGGAGGCGGCGGCGGAGGCGGCGGCGGGGATGGGCGCGGGGGCGGAGGCATCTGTGGGGCGCGCTGGGCGTGAGAGGGGACGCCAAGGAATGAGATGAAGAGGAGGAGATGGCCTCGGAGGGATTTCGTTGACGAACAGATGGTGAAAAGCCATTGGAGGCCGGCCGTGGAACGGAGGCCGGGACGTTGGAGGCAGGTCATGGAAATGAGTCTTTAGCGACGGTGCAGTGGTGATAGAGGCATGTGGCAGGGCCAAGGGGATATTTCAGGATATTGCTGAAAGAGCGATGGTGACGACGAAGTCGACGAAGTGATGGTGGAGCGATGTTGACGAGCAGGTCAAAAAAAAACTGCCACTTTCGCGAGATGATGGTGAAGGGTAACGGTGATGCGGTTGTGGTGTTGGAGTGACGGTGATGGAGCGATGAATCAGATGATTCATCCATCAGATAAGAAGGTAGCTATGTTGATTTCAAGACCGATTGAAAATCATCTTTTCAGAATTGCAATGGAAATTGGATCTTCATTTATAGCGGTAGATCTAAAAAGTTAGATGTCCGAGTTAACTCACCACTTCCAGTGGTGCTTGCAAGTAAAGAAAATCAATAATCTTTTCCCCCCTACGTCACATACATGTTTTTTTGACTGAATAAATCTAAATCTAAATAAGTTTGTTTAAGAAAGTAGTCTTATTTAATATTGGACATACGGCATACTCGAACGATATAGGATAGAATGGTGTCAAAATGGGTTTCTCTCATAGGTACACAATCTTAGCAAAACTGAGTAACGGGAACAGTGATGGTCAAGGCAGTGTTTGTGTGGCTGTTATAAAAGCCACTTTAAATCTCAGCCTTTGACAGGTTCAGAAATATAGGAATGCAGGGTATTTCAACACACAACTTCATACTACAAAGCTCAACATATTGAATTTAAAAAAATGATGTAATATAATTTACACGATAGTCGCCATTACTATTAAAAATTGAGCATGAGATTGAAATTACTTTCGTGGATATGAAACGTATTCCAAGAGTTCATTTATTATAGTAATTGGATTAGATAGAATTAGGAAAGTTCATAGTTGACTGAAGGAAAAACAAAACTAAGGACACAACACAATAAAAATTCACTTCAAACCCTAATTCACTTTCCAACCATTATAATTTTAAAAGCATTAACGAAAAGTTATGAAACTGATTGTTCTTTTATTTTAAGTATTATATTTCGAAAGAATGAATACAATTTAGGAATAATTAGTTGTCTTCGAAAACATTCGTTTGTAGAAGGTCTGCTTGAATGAGAAGGAATGTCAGTGAACACTTTTCACACATGAATCCAACCCACGACAGCTTTATGAGAACCAATAAAATAGATGGTCAACTAATACATGCATTGACCTGACTGATTCCGTTATCCTGGCGGATTGCCACTACATGCCATTTACAAGTTATCTAAGCTCTGTTTCTAAATAAGATTTGAAACTATCTTTCATATTTTACTACTTCCGTCTTCAGACATGGGAGAGTGACATTTCATTGTATAAAAATATATTTATATCACGTAAACCTCCCGTTCAGTGAAGAAACAAACGACTGTTGGCCTAATCAAATGACGTACGTAATTTGAAGATATGATAAGGGATAAAAGAAAACGATTGCAGAAAACAGAACGCATTACCTTGAAGAAGGTACTTTTGTTGGGGAACCGCAGTGAAGTCATTTTATGAGGGAAATGAAGAATATAACCTAGAAACATTTTCACTTTAATACGAATTCCTCTTACCCGCCGCGTTATTTTCTTGTTCCACGGAATAAATAAAACAAATAATAAAAAAGGGGATTGTGGCCGCCACGCGTATAGGTAAGTGAAAATTGAGGAAAAATAATTTGTAAAGCAGAATAATATTTTTGATTCACTCTTTGAACGAATCTTTTCGCCACCTTTGTTTACGTTACTTGACCTCTCAGTTGGTGTTTTTGATATTAATAATGATCTCTAGCAGAAAAAAAATTAAAGGAACTAAGGTGGGGATCCACGACGCCGATGTATGAAGTCGATCCAATTACTATTTAAATACTTGGCTACTTTGAAAAGCATTGAGTTATAAATTTTCACGTTTGTACTCTAAGGAAAATCCATAAGGCCACGAACATTTTCGTCTCCGTCGTGAACTTAGCCAGTAGTAAAAGCGGTTCATTCAGACCATGCATAAGCACGCTAAAAGTGTGTTGATGCTAAAAAAATCAGATAAATCTGTGAACGCAACAAGGAAAACAAAACACTTTCGCCTGATCAGCTACAACTAGTTATTTATATATTTGAATAAAAAAGAAATGAAAGTCAGTAACGCTCACTAAAATATAGTGTATAACACACACGGGAAAAGTAATATAATTTTGCTCGTAGAATTGTTCAATCTATCTTCGGGGTGTCTACCTTGAAAGGATTCAAGGGCTGCCACAAAATCATGTAATATGGTTGCGGGCCGAATTTTCATTACTTTGATTATGCCACTGCTGGCTGCTCTGGAATGGGGGGGGAGGCATGCGTAATATCAGCAGAATGAGGGAATAACGCAGAACGCGATAATGCAGAGAAACACATTGCGATAATTTCGAATTTCTGAATTTACTCTCAAAAAAGTTCTTAAATCTAAACTTCACCTATTTTTTACATTAAACGGGGCCTTGACCCCGGCAGGGCGCGTGCACTAGACGCTATTCTCGCCCGACATGCATGAAAGGGACTTTCGTTTTTGAGTAATCATCTTTCGCGCACCACATTACCGCAGTACCGCGGGCTGCCAGTTTGACAGCTCTGATTAATCTGATCATCAGATTTTTCAGAAAATGTACGAAACCCCCAGCGTTTTGAACGTTGACGAAGGGGTATTTTGGTTACTCGTGTCTGTTGGCCTTCAGTTATGCCTCTCTTCGCGACCTCATCCAGGTGCGGCCCTTCACAAGCGCCCTCCGGTCTCATCCAACCAGTTAGGACCGCTCTCGCAAGCCCTGGCCCAGAGCCCCCCCTCTCCCCCGGCTACCCTTGCACTTAACGGGCCCACAACCAGACGTATTTATTTACAGCTGTGGAAAATAACATTCGTGACAAGATCATGTTGACGGGATGTCACCAGAATGGTAATGGAGGAATCTATTCTCTCGAGTAAATGATTGAGAAGTGAACGATATCCACGAGAATCGATTTAGACGGCCTAAGAAAAAAAAATTTATTTTTACTGGTACGTTATTGCTTGTTATTGCCTTACGGGATCGATACTGGATAACTTATGTGGATCGACAGCATCGTGATTAAGAGGGAGATATGAACACAGTTGAATGATGCTACCTGTTCTCTTACGAAAGGAATTATGTGATGGAATTGTGAAAGAGAATTGTGGGAAAAAATTGTGGAAAGGGAATGTGCAAGAGAAATATGAAAAGATAAATCGAGTTAAGTAAACATAGATTTAATTTGTAAATAAATAAATAAATCTGAATACTTAAAATTAGGTAAAAAATAAAATTTTATCTGTACTGGTATAGCGCTCTTATAACGCATTGATACATGTATATAACTATTTTTGTTGAGCTGAAGAGATTGTATCTACTTGGCTGGCCAGGAGACGTCACGTCCTAAGCACAGATGCCAACGTTTTGGTCGACCGTCATGCCATGACCTTCCTCAGGGAGAAATGGAGTCATGAGGAAGGTCGCAGAATGGCGGCCGAACCATTGGTATCTGTGCTTAGGACGTGACGTCTCCCGAACAGCCAAGTAGATACTGACTCCCCTACAGAATATTATGCTTTCTGTCTGAAGTGACGTTTATTGTATCCTTACCAAATTGCTTCATTAACACATAATATTTTTCGTCCTCCAAGAACAGACTTTCATTTGTGCAAACACTTTCTAATATCCTTTGGAATATATCCAGGCAAAAAACACAAGTTGAAAATTACTTTTAAATATTTACGAATAAAATCTTCTTTTACTCCTTTTTATACCAAAAATTACTCTTGTTATATTTAGAAACCTAAATGCAAAGTATATATCCGGAAATTTGGTCACCTTCCATACATTTCTCGAATCCCACACACGCCACTAAAACAGCGTGTATCTCCCCGAAGTACACTGTTCTCCCTCCTTCCGAGTGGACAGATTGACATAGGTGACTATCCTCCACTGCAACAAACACAAATAAACTAAAGGAAGTAATAGCCCATCTCCGGCTCGCGGAGGGCTCGTCCAGTGGGCATCTACGTATAAATAGCAGTCCGGCAGACCCGTTCGCCCCCGCTCGCCCCCGCTCGCCCCCGCCCAGGAGCCATCGCCCCCGCCGCTGGCTCCCGTTCGCCCCGCACAGGCTTCAAGTGCCCAACCCCACAGTAGGCCAAACGTCACAGAAGCGCGGCTAGCATTTTTCATGATTTATTTACGGGACCGCCTTTAGAGTTTTCCTGTCACACAAATGTTTTTAAAAGAATATTTTAATTATTTGCTCATAGTTGAGCTTCCTTTGTTTTCTCTTGTTTTCCCAGGCCACTTAAGACAAATTCTAGAACGTTGTTTTCTGTCCCTTTTGTAAGCTCATCGGTAAGATATTTTAAGTTGCAATTTATTTTCTTTACTAAATGTATCTTTGAATAACACTTTATTGTTCAATTTTTATTTCTAATTGTATGTGTTCGTGGTTAGGTGGAAGAGAGTTCTTGATGGCCCGAGTCTCACTACATAAATTAAGTCATCATTTTTATTGTTATTATTATTGTTTTATATTAAGAAAGCTACCATACATTAATAGCTGCATGCCAATAGGGTCAATGATGGATCCAGGGTAAATTTTCTCCTTTATCTTTGTTTAGGTAATGTGTTACTGTTTCATCGTCTAAGCCTGTTACTATCAGAAACTTCCTTAATCATAAGTGATGATTTCGTTTATCAACGCTTATTGGATGTTGAAATACAAAAAAAGAAATCATTATGTATATATCTCTGCTGATACTATTAGTATGATACTATTTAAATAATAAAATAATTTGATCACATTATGATAAACAAGCAATAAGTAAATATCTTCTTCAGTTTTATTTGTATTTCATTCTGACTCAATAAATCAGGATATTGTTAATATAACTTATCCCCATCGCTCTCTAATGGATATTTGAATCTTGTTGCATTACTGTTCACCGTCAAAGAAAAATTTCGCTACTTCTTCTAAACAGCTACCCCGCTGTTTGGCTCTCGCCAGGCCATCGCCGGCCGAACGGAGCGCGCCGGCTGGCCGTCTTCGGGAGGAAGCGGTCCTGCACCGCGACTCCCAGCGGCGCATAACTTACCAGCAGCCGACTTGGCAAACATGCCAACACCCGGCAAACATCCAGCTCATTATCTTCCCCCCCCCCCCTTTTAGGGAGACGCGTGTGAACAGCCGCCGCGTCGGCGGCTCGCGGCGGATTCTTTTTCCTCGGCCTCGCGGATACCTGGTCTTACGCGTCGCGAGTTCTTCAGCTGCGCACATCGCTTTTCACTCGGCGCCGTTGCATACATTGCTTCGGCAAGTACGTTAAGTGCATGTTAACACTTGTTGAACGCCTGCGGTCTAATTGCGCGGTGCACATTGTACTCGTAAGTAGATCTCGCCGGTTCTCTTTACATTTTCAACTTTTTATCCTCGCGGGAAGCGTGCTGTAATCGAAGAGCGGGCAGGCGCATTTGCGTTCGGCCTTTGAATGTAGTATCGTCGGAAGCTATTTTTCTGGGTGGTTTACAGTTCAGGGTATCGCGAATTGCTCGGTTGAGAAGTACTCAACATTATTTGGGTGTTTCCTTCACAGGTAAATTCTGGGTAAGAAAACTTGTACAGTATTTTTTCTAAAAAATAGTTTAATTAACAATTTATTAACTCAGAAAAGGGATAAAAAGTTTTCAGAGGTTTTTTAAAAAAGATACCAGATTCGATGTAATTTCAATTCTATTAAAACCTATTTGGAATATACAGAACTTAAATACTCGTGAACGTTGGTCAATTAAAACCGAAAAAAATGTAAAAATTACTCATTTTCATTCGAAAGTGCATTTAGTCCATAATTATAAATAAAAATATTAATTTTCCAAATAGAGTTTCCTCCTTACCCAATACGTTTTACCTTTACGTTCAATAATTTGATATTCATTTCCACATCTGTGCATTCGTATATTGATAACTGTTATTGTGCACATCACGTGTTCTATCTGCTCACAATAATTGAATTGACAAGATAATTTTTACTCTTGTTACTGCTCCTCGACACTTATATTGCAGTGCTCTAGTCCACATCCCGCGTCCGAAGGTTATCTTTGAAATCAAGGGCATTCACACCAATCCGTGCTCATTCCGGACTCGAGTTAATGAGATGTTGTCGGCGTTATTCAGATGTCCGATTTCCGCCATTACAACTAACCGAATTGAAATGCCTACGGTGAAGTTAGCGGGAGCTTTCACAAGGTGCCGCAAATTTTATTATTGAGGAAGTACTTAAATGCGATGACTTGGTATGTAAAGTCTGAATACATTAAGAATGAGAATCCTCGGCGATTAAATTTATCAATGTCTCGCAGAGTTTATTTCTACGATAAGATCTGTGCACGAGGATTTTGTAGCAGTTGATCCTAAACTTCACCTACTTTAAGATTGGCTGTTACAGTTTAAATGAACAGTTCCACTTAACGGGATGTTGACCAAAGATGTAATGTTTAATGATGAAACCTGACTGGCATTTGTTTTCATAAAGCTCGTAAAGGATTAAAGGGTAATTCTGAAAGACACAGAGTCGGTATATTTAAGCGATACAGTTCGTAGTTCAGAAAGAATCAGGTGTAAAATTGGCCCAGAGAGGCACTAAAGTTTTCAAGGACATTGTGTTTGGTTAGGCGAAACATATGAGATTTTGTTGCAAAGGTAAGAATCTCCAAAATATAGTCAAAAATACGAATTTGATGGCGCACTGGAGTACATTGTCAGCTCAGCAGTTGAAAATGACTTAATTATAAAATGTTTCAGTTTTAAAAATTGAAAGCAAACTTGTCAAACTTTCATGAATTTACAGTCGAAGGCAAATTTATTCGCTACTGATACTGAAGATGGGAAACAAAAGCTTGAAATTACTTTGGAATTCATTCTTAAAGAAATGATGATATTATTATGAACTCAAGGAAAACACTTTCATTATATTAAAGTTACAGAATAAGAATTTAAAGCCGATGGCTGGGTTTGACCTAGCCATGTAGCTAGTGTCGAAAATCCGTCGGGACTCGAACCCTAGGACCTCCCAATCAGAAGCAATAGGATAACATTAGGTGATGCGGAGAGTACGTAGGTACTCACAGGCAGGTTAAAAGGTGATTGCATCAACAGATGTTTTAGAACTTCAAAAGTTAATACACCTACTAGAATGTACAACTTCCAACGAAATTCAAAACTTAGCTTCAGCTGTCTCGGTTCCAGTGAAATAAAAAAGTTTATTCAACAAAATTAAAAAGGCACAGCGCTCCCAAGCGCACTGGTCGTGGCGCCGTGGCGTCGGGCAGTCGTGACGGCGGCGGCGGCGGCGAGAGTGTGGATGCGAAGGGGGCGGCGCCGTAAAAACGGCTAAAAGCGAGCGCATCGCCGCTTAATTGGGCTCCGGACGTCGCCGGAACGCGGGGAATCGCATAAACAGTGGGCGGCGGTGGAGGGAGTCGGGCGCAGGGGGCGGTCGGGAGCGGGTGGATGGGTGGGTGGAAGGTTGCGACTGGTGGACAGAAGGGAGCCGGGGGGAGGACGGACAGATGGATGGACAAATCGGTGGATGACCGATGGGTTGATGGAAGCGGACGGGCGGACAGACGGAGAGACGGAGTGACGGACGAACGGACTGACGGACAGGGCACAAACGCGCAGTTTGGAGCGTCGGTCTGTCGGACGCACGGGCAGACGGATAGACGGAGAGACTGACTGATGGATAAGTGGGTGAATGTGTGACGCAGTGTGGAAAATTTTGGGACGTGTGATTGAGAAATGCTAAAAGAATTGCGAAACTGTTAAACGAAATGTGATAGGTTGCGTTTATAGTCAGGGGAAGAGCAGGTTAAATGGTCTGAGCCTCGCCATCAATAAAGACATTTATTTAAGTGGTGGTAGGTCGGTTTGCGGACGGAGGTTAGCCAGTTGTCGGTGGTGAGTAGTGTGTTGTGGGTGGTGAGAGGGCGTTAGAGGGTGGTGAATGGTGATGGGTGTGGGCGATGGGCCGCGAGGATTCTATGATGAACGTGGAATTGTCAGGTAAGCCGTTGCCAAGTGGATGAAGTTAGCATGATGTTTATGATTCGTCGAATAAACGACAAGTTGAGCTGGAGGCGTTGAATTGTTTGCTCCAGTAGCTTTCATTCGTATTGTTCTTGGACCACCACATTTCATGTAGTAAGAAAATACTGTCAAATACTGTCAAATGGCTCCAGGGCTATTTTTTACAAATAATTCTTAGATCAATACCCATTAAATCATCATTAATTAAGTTTAACATTATAAACTATTGTGTTTCTATTGGAAAATTTGGCTGTGAGAAGTAGGGGCACTTCATTGTGCCATGTTGAAGAAAAAAGCTAGTGGTGTTACAACAGAGCATTTTTTTGCTTAATTTGTAACGTTTACAATTTTCGAACATTTTGAAGGCAATAAAAATTGGACTTGTGCCATTCCCGCTATCTGTTTTTAAGAAAGTTTTGTTTCTAAAATTGCTTTCATTGCTTGCAAAATTATGCAAAAACTACTCATATTTTGAAAAAATTGGACCTAGTTTCAGTTAAAAGTAAATTTTTGAAGAACAAGATTTTATTACGAAATAATTGCTAAAAAAATCAATGAAAATTGAACCAGACCCATTTTTATAAGAATATATTGATTGCGCTATTAGAGCAAAAATTAAACAGAAGAAATTTGTTGCAATTTTGAGAAACGTTGAGGCTTCAAGTGCAATTCCCCAATAATCAAAATATCCGTTCCAAATTTAAGGACCGGGATACCATCCAGATCTATGGGGAAATATCTGTTTTGATAATAATTCTGTTTACAACACAGCCGATAGGGTTATTTACAAATGGACGGACAGACAGACGAATATACGTTTGGCCGTGAATCAATTTCATAATCAATTCCGTAACAAGAGTGTCTAAGTTGACGTGTGAGCGAAAGTAAGGACGAAAAGAGCTGAACTATCACTAGTTACTCAGTAGTGTGTCTTCAAAATAGTTTATTTATGTCAAAACGGTTTCCTTATGAAGGAACTGGCAATATAGAACATTAAATGATAATTATGAATTATTCCAAAGAATTAGTTAACAAGAATACGAGCACGATGTTCTTTGTAAAGTGTCTTGCGAATGCTATGATCTTAAATATTTTAAGTTTTTTTTTGTTATTTCAGCTGGTAGAAAACTTAATTTAGGGACCTGGGCAGTGCTGCTATCTGTCGCATAAACCTAAAAATAACCGCTGAAATTCTTTAATCTTACAACAATCGTTTCTCTCAAATGATAAACAAAGAACACCTTCTTAGTGAATATTTTGACTAGTATTTTCTCATCAACGAAATGGTAATAAAGTCTAAAGGAATATGTCAAATTCATTTTGAGAAAATTTGTGAATTGAAAGAATTGGAGCAAAAAGTAAAAATCAAATGTAAAGCAAAATGATTGCGCCAGATACGTTTTCTTGGCATGCAATGATTCCTTCTTACCGACGTGTACTAAAGGAAGGAAATAGATAAAGAAAGTAACAAAGTTATAATTGAAGTTGTAAAGATGATACTGGTCGGAAAAAAAGAGCATACATCGAAGTAAAGTGTACTTAAGATAATGTGCGTATAAAAATGAGTGCTATTTACAGCAAACTTGAAAATAAAACGAAGGACCTGTTTGTAATTCAACGTCCTGTTGAAAAAAAAGCACACAGAACTTCGTAATTCTACCCCGAATAAATACATTTTGTTACGCATTTACTTAGATTGCGTTTCCAAGTACTTATCAGGCGAAGCGTTTTATATGCTTACGGGCTTCAACAGGTAACGACAGGGCAGAACGCTTAAAACCACTCAGAAGACGTTCTGCGGCTGAGAATTTTCGGAGATTAGGAAGATTTTTCGGTGCTCATTAAAACGCTTTAAGTCGGCGGCGGCGTATTTCAGGCGTCGGAGTGGGCTGGGTCGAAGTCTCCCTGGGGAATCGGCCGCCATTCGCGCGCCGCCGCGCCACCGCAACGCACTGCCCAGTGACGGAATCTGGACGGGAGGGGAGTGTTTGCATTTGCAGGACGGAGGTCGCGAGGCTTATGACCTCTCCGTCCAAAACCTTGCCGAAATATGGCGAGAAGAAAAGCGAAATTACGAAATTACTTAGATTACATGTAATCTAAGATACCACCTGAAACATACATACACATCCGCTCTCTCCCTTCTCTCCCTTCTCTCCCTCTCTCTCCTCTCTCTCCCTCTCTCTCCTCTCTCTCCTCTCTCTCCTCTCTCCTCTCTCTCCTCTCTCTCCTCTCTCTCCTCTCTCTCCCCTCTCTTTCTCCTCTCTCTCTCCTCTCTCTCTCATCTCTCTCCTCTCTCCTCTCTCTCCTCTCTCTCACCTCTATCTCCTCTCTCTCTCCTCTCTCTCCTCTCTCCTCTCTCTCTCCTCTCTCTCACCTCTATCTCCTCTCTCTCTCCTCTCTCTCCTCTCTCTCTCCTCTCTCTCCTCTCTCTCTCCTCTCTCTCTCCTCTCTTACACACACACACACAACCAGTTTCTTACATAACCTCGCGCCGACACAAACTCAAGCACACACCCCCATACAACCATGCTTACGCTATCACACATACGACCACACAAAACATGCAAACACTACTAGGCACAAAACCATATACACAATTTCACACGCAACCACTCGCATAGCAACTCACACAAGCATTCACACATCCGCACAAACATTCACACGTACACACAGTGTAATGACCCACGGGGTTTTGTTGTCCACTCGTGGGAGCCCACCGTGCGTCCCCGAGGCGGCCGCGGCCGCTGTGAAGCTGTTGAGGGGCCCCGTGCCCCCTTGGGGCCATTGCCGGGGCTCTGTCTTCCCTTAATGAGGGGACGGCGACAGCGGCGAAGCCTGGCTCGGTCACGCAGGCCCCCGAGCGATGGGCCGATAGAGCCCCCTGGCCGCGGCCCGCGGGTCGTCTCCCGCCCAGGCCTCGCTTGCGCCCGCCGCGCGCCCCCCGCCCGCCCTCCTCGTTAGGCGGCGCTCTCCGGGGAACGGGGGCGCCGCGCCAGGGGGGCAACGCGTGGGGGCGGGTGGCCGGAAACCGCTTTCCAGAGGGTTTACAGATATCCGAATTTTGATGATTTGCTTAACGGGTCAGCCACTAAGTGTAACAACAACATCAACAACAACAACAATAATGAAATAATAATAATAATAATAATAATAATAATAATAATAATAATAATAATAATAATAATAATAATAATAATAATAATAATAATAATAATAATAATAATAATAATAATAATAATAATAATAATAATAATAATAATAATAATAATAATAATAATAATAATGACCGGCTTGCCGATCAGATGGCCGAGATCGCTAAGGCAGTAGTGCCGGAGTGGTTTCGGACCAGAAGATCGCGGGTTCGAGTCCCGCCTCGGGCACGGGTGTATTTGTGTATGTCTGTATGTGTTGTCCTTTCACCCCCATTATCATCATATCATCATTTCATCTTCCATACCCCCAGGGCTAACAACCGTGGGGGATAAAAATCGGATCCAGCAAAAAATGCTGGTCCCCCCAAAAGTTGTTGCAAGCACTTGCCACCGTGATAATAAATAAAAACTGAGCCACGGTAAATGCAGGATGCTTTGCATGCGTGGTCCTAGTCGGCCGATTAACGGAAAAAAAATGACCGGCTTATGTGGCTCAGTGCATCACTGCAGTGCCTTTGATCGGGAGTTCCTAGTGTTCCAGTCCCGACGGCAATAGGATTTTAGGTACTAGCTAGATGGCTAGACCGAATTCAGCCGCTGTCTGGAGGAGAATTCTAGCTGTTCTGATCGGTGGTTTTCCGTGCTTTCTCCACTCGACACCAGGTGACTGCAAGAGCAGTACCCTAACAAACGGGCCACGGACCTCGCGAGATTTTTCCTTGCTCATGTTTGCCCTATCCTCACATCATTCTTACACACACTTGCACGCATCACACTACCACACTTATCGGGGGACCAGTCGGGCGCTGAAGGTGTCCCTGCTGGTGTGGTGCCCTATTGGTGGGAGGTCCCTGGTGGGCGAAAATTCCGCAAGCCGACATGTAGGTCGGTGCCGTATCTCGCAATCCCGCGGGGAAAGATCACCGCCACCTCCAGCAATGAGAAAACATATACTACACATACGGGACTAAATGCCTTATTATCCACGTTATCAACAGATTTTGACTTCCAAATTCGACCCCGCGGGCGCCACGATGGTCTCCGTAATATTTATTCGTTACGTGAAGCGTTTGCTGTCTCACCGAATAGGGGAACTGATAAGGGCGAGGGATTTAATTTAGCAGGGCATGTAGCTACGGTTCTTCCACATGCCAAGAGTACTTTCCAAAATATTTTTCGACCTTCGAAAGTTTCCCTGAGATCAAACTCGCGTGGGTTGAAAAACCATTAAGCTAACCAATTTTTCCATGAGCTACTGAGTGTACTATAGAATATTGTGTCAGCTATCTGCAAACATTAACTGCGCGAACACTAACTATAAAAAAAATTTGACACGATGACCTATTGTTTTTTCTCAAAACTTTAGTTTTGTTACATTTTTTATTTACGATCTAATAAAACAATCACTAATAATTTTCCAAGTTTTACAGGTACTATGTAACGGCTTTTTTAAATAATAGCTTTTCATCATAATAACAAACATTTACAAATTAGTGAAATGTGTATCTAAATTTTGTGGAAGGAAGTTTTTCGAGTTCAGTTTCTCTCTGTATAGTCCTTGGTTTCCTCTGATGTGGAGGCATTTATTATAGAGATTTCAGGTTTCCTTCAGATTTTATTTTTATTCTGATTGTGATCTCAGTGCAATGTATAAACGAAGAATAGTTCCTAAATAAATGTCCAATCAGATGATTTATTGATTACAGAATGGAAAGGATCAAATGAAATGACAATCATAGAAATAAATATGCTCTAAAGCTTATATAATTAAGATATATAAATTAAGATATAAATATGCTCTTAAGCTAATATAAATGAGAAAGAAAGTTTTTGATAATAAAAATGAAAACAGGAACTTCATGGGGCATACAGAATATATGTTCAGAGTAAAATAAAAATGACCAAAGGAGAAAGATCTTGCGGAAAATAAAATGAAAATATGAACTAGATAGTGCATACAGATATACTATGTGATGATAATGAAATAAAATGTAGTGAATTTGTCGAGGGCGATATGGAAGGGAAGTGGAAAAAAACAACAACAACAAACGAATACGTATACCATAGATCCTATCCAAGAGAATACAGTGAAATAAAAAAGAAAATAATAATAGAAAATTGCTGAAAATCTGCTAAAGTACTTAATTACTTATGATAGTAATTAATCAATTTATAATGAAAGAAAGCACCAAGTGGAAATGAATACTATGTGATGTGTTGTCATTAAGTAATAATTATGTTATTAACTATCTCTGTTATTGTTATATATTTATTGTTAATAAATTATTTCCAAAATTATCATTTTTTTCTTTAAGTTCAATATTATAATAAAATATATAATGTGGACTTTCTCAGCATATGATTGCAGTATCACCAAAGTATGACAAAGCTTTCGGATTTGAAACAGAATAGGGAATATTTTATTACTATTTTTTTCAACTTGCAACTGCACTTCACTGCAAAACAAAGAACAAGATGTGCCACCCCTGGAATGGATGTCGTCATGCGGTCCGTGACGTCGGTCGAGGACCGCGTTATGAGGACGAGACACCGCGGAATGTTGACGAGAACGGTGCGTGTTATACGAACGCAGAGACTCGAAGAAATGATATTGTCACTCTCATTTATTCTGGTCAGCCAGAAAAGGTTTAATTGGAGCATTAAAACTCCTTGACAAAATTGAACTTGTCTGCGACAGTTTCGTTAACTGTGTTGGCAGACGTTCAAGCAATAATCCGCGAATCACGTAGTGGGCCAAACCACAAAGTAAATATTATTAGTTATTACTTGAGCCAAGAAAGATGTAACAAAATGTGTATAATATTTACACTCTGCAACTCGGAAGACAGAAAATATAACAGTTAAGATCTTGTCCAAAGATAATTGTTATAGATTAAAAGTAGCCGCAAGGTGTTTTTCACTTTACAAAAACTTTCAAAAGCAGAAAGTCATTTCAAGAAGTAAATATACGCTTCCTAATTGAAATAAAAAGTCTATAATGTTGAAATATTTTATACATGTTCGTTTCTACTATTTGTCAGAAAGTAGAATGAACAAGTACGAGTATAACATTTATTTTCCAAATTAAATATGTAAACAATATGTTTACTTTTATTACAAATTCACTGTATGTTTCTGAAGTTTTCATTAATTTGCTGCATTTTATGATTTTTTTTTAATTCCACAAAATTCAGTTTCAAACTTTTCCTCCTCAACGTTTTGAGCAATTTGGCTTATTTTTTAACTTACATTCTTACAAATTCAGCTACGGATCAGCAGTATAATTCAGCAGTACAGTTCAGCTTTGTTTTCACACTTACTAGAGTTCCTAATAGAAAATAAAATTCTTCTGAAACGAAGAAACAGATAATCATGAATGACTCAATGACTTAAATTCACATCGTAATATCACCTTCGTATAGAAAAAGAACATAAAAGTAAGAAATATGTACATTTTCTTTCAATGGAAGTACTCATACATCATCTTTAGCAAGAACTCGTTTGTTTAAACGTTTTTAACGAACGGTGGTCTGTTAAACCCCTTAACAGATGCTGGTCGTTAATGGTGACTTTTCGTTCATGTATTTGGTCCAAATTTGTCGATATAACAACACAATATAATGAATAAAAATGGACTGCATGAATAAACCAACGAGTGTGTTCATTTTCTCGAGAGCGCGGGGCATTTCCAGACACCGTGTGTCCGAGGGCGAGGGCGAGGGCGGGCGTGCACCCGCGCCCGCGGCCAGGGCAACAGCCAAAGCAACAGGCCGAGGTCCTGCGGTCGCCCGCCCGCCCTCGGGGCGACAACGCTGCGGTCGCCCGCGCGGCCGCCAGGCGGCGGGCAGTGGGGGGTAGGGGAGCAGGCAGGCAGTAGGAGGACGGTGGCAGATAGTGGGAGGGGGCAGTGGGAGGGGGCAGTGGGAGGGGGCAGTGGGAGGGGGCTGTAGGAGAGGGCAGTGGGAGGGGGCAGTGGGAGATACGAAAGCAGGCAGGCAGTAGGAAGAGGGTGGCAGATAGTGGGAGGGGCAGTGGGAGGTAAGAGAGCAGGCAGGCAGTAGGAGAGAGTGGCTGATAGTACGAGGTGGCAGTGGGAGGTAGTAAAACAGGCAGGCAGGCAGTAGGAGGGGGACGGGTAGGAGGAGGGTGGTAGAGTGGAAGGGACAATGGGAGAAAGGCAGTGATCGGGTAGCGAGTTGAGTAATTTGGACGGACAGGGAAAGGGGGGTGGCGATTGGCGATTCGGAATTAGGCGGGTAGTGGGAGGGTGACAGGCGCAGGGTGGGGGGCGGGCATTGTGAGGTTGAGAGAGAGAGGAGGGAGGACTAAGTGGGGCGAGAGTGGCGAGAGTAGGAGGTGAGAGATAGCGCCAGCAGGCGATGGATGGCGGTGGGCGTAGGGAGGAGGGTGGGGTAACGGGCAGTGCGAGGTACGCCGTGAGAGGAGAGAACTGGCAGGGGGCAGGCTGTGGAGAGTGGGGGGGGTGAGCGATCAATGGGCGGCTGTGGTCTAGTGGCGGGCCACGTGTAGCGTAGAGCGATTCGATGCTCCCATGATGTGTGAAGTAGTTGTGGTAACAGCGTTCGCAGCAGTTTGGCGAACCTCATTATTTTTTCCATATAGGGCGCGAGGTACTTAGTTCAAGGAAAAACGTACGAGTGCTCATAAATACCACGCATATAGAGACATTAATATTTGCTGAGAAAAACGATCATTAAGTTTTGTTTGTCAGTTTGAAGGAAGCACTGGTGTTCATAGTACAACTCCAGGAAATGAACATTCTTTGAATTAATGACAAGTTTTTATGGCCGAATTAATGAACTCAATGGCTATCGTTTCTACATTTTGATATTTGCAATTTTGAAGATATATAAAACCACTTAAACGCCATCTGATTTTTCTTCGAGTTGTATATTGTTAGCGAAATAATTTAAAATTCAACTCTCTGTATGAGAAATAATTAACAATTTGATTTGTATTAAGCCCAAAAACTTTCTGATGTTAATACTGTTTTGTACTTGGAAGTGGCAATTGTACTCTTTTGGACGATAGATCTACGTAAATTGATTATAACTTTTATAATTGTTTCTATAAAGTAAATACACATTGGCGACAAACATTTCTCAGACGGTTGCGGAGGCAACGTTTCTGCATTTGGTTCTTATCCCGCCTGAGTCATGGATGTTTCATAACGTAAGTCGTGGATGGTCCGTAACGTTTTTGTGACGTTGGCCAAGGCTTCGTGAAATAATTATTATTCACGTTTAATGATTTCTCAGGAAATTCCAGTATCAGATCTCTTTTTAGTCGCTAACAATGCGATAAGGACTCTGCCCTAGTCCGAATTACATTATTATTTATTTTTACCTGGTACATATCTCACACACGCTACACTGCACTCAGGGCTGGGCTGCGGGGTGTTGCCCCGAGGCAACTGGTTTTCGGGGGCTTTGCAGCAGGTCCTGGTGGCCGAGAGGGGGAAGGGGACTACACAGGGGCGATGCAGCGCGGCGTGGTGAGGGCCGGGGCGATGGGCGATGCGGAGGGGAGATGCACAGAAAGAGTCTTGATGGACATGACTGTACAGTCAATGGCCATATTAATGTGACCACTCTACATTTTCTACATTTCGCCATTATGTAATTTCCTGGTAATGTTTTTTACTGATGTCGCAGAAACGAACCTTTGAAGAAACTTGACTCTACTGACAAGGGGTTCAACTTCTATTACTGCCTTAATTTCATATTTTTTCATTGAACACGGGTTCATTGGACTTCTTATAAGAAAACAAACAACAAATTAGGTAACGATTAAGTTAGAAAAAAGGTAATAAAAATACAAAAGTATGAAACAAAGACGATAAAATTAAGAAAATCTAAGTTAAAAGAATAAATTATAAATAAATGTGCCGAAAAACTAATTGAAAATAAAACAATTATTTCATAAGAAAATTGCAGAGGCTTTCTCTCATAAAACCAATGTGGCCTTCTACAGATCCAATGTTCCAATAGGAAAAAATGTTTGCACATATTCACAAAAGAGTAGTCAATACTGAAAAACACCAATTGAGATACTTAAAAATTTTATCTTGAAACGAGGATAAGCAGAAAAGTAATTAAATTTTACAGGTGGTCCCAATAATATGAAACTGTACGCGACAGCGTACTGCCAGGAACTGTACGCGACAGCGTGACGGGACGGGATTGGACGGCACGAGATAGGACGAGACGGGACTGGACTGGACGGGACTGGATGGGACGGGACGGGACGGGACTGGACGGGACGGAAGGTACGGGACGGGACGGGCAGGGACGAGAGGGACGGCATGGAGCGGGCCAGAGCGGGACGGAGCGGGACGGGGCGAGGTGGGGCGAGGCGGGGCGAGGCGGGGCGAGGCGGGGCGAGGCGGGGCGAGGCGGGGAGAGGCGGGGCGAGGCGGGGCGAGGCGGGGCGAGGCGGGGCGAGGCGAGGCGGGGCGAGGCGGGGCGAGGCGGGGCGAGGCGGGGCGAGGCGGGGCGAGGCGGGGCGAGGCGGGGCGAGGCGGGGCGAGGCGGGGCGAGGCGGGACGAGGCGGGGCGAGGCGGGGCGAGGCGGGGCGGAGCTAGATGGGCAAAGAGAGCAAGGTGCGCGTGGAATCGCGGAGTGAAGAGATGTGAAGCAAGGCAAGGCGAGTCGGGGTTAGGACACAGGCAAAGACAGACATGTTGAGGCGGAGTACACAAGGGTGGGTGAGTAGGGTGAGATGGGAAGTGACGAGGCGTGGTGGTTGGGGTGAGTGAAGCTAAGGGGCGAGAAGAAGCAGTGGTGGCGGGACGAGACGACGCGAAGCGAGGTGAGGCAAGGCGGGGTGAAGACGGAGGGGACGGTGAAGTCAGGCGTGGAAAGGTTGGGAAGGGGACGGACAAAAGGCCCAGGGGACGGGGTGAAGCGAGGTGAAGGCGGAAAGGGCCGCACGAGCAGAGGCGTGCAAGGCGGGAAAGGGACAGACACAAGGCGGAAGGGACGGTACCGGGAGGGACGAGGCGAAGTGGTCGGAGAAGAAGTGATCGTGCCGGGACATGGCAAGGTGAAACGAACGTGGAGGGGGCAGGGGAGGGGGATAGCGGAGAGACGTGACGAGGCGGGGAAGGAGTCAGGTACAGAGGAGGGGACGGGGTGAAGACATGCGCGGCAAGTCGTGGAAGAGGACGGACCCGAGGTGGAGGAGACGGGGCGAGGCGAGGCGAGACAGGGAATGGGGCGGGTGCTGTCCGGGTTTATGACGGATAAAAACTGCGCTTTGTGAGGCGCGGCCTGCTCGCTGTGTGCTCCACATCGGACGAAGCCTTTCACGCCCCCCCTCTCCCCCCCCCCCAGGCCCGGGCGTCGTTTCGCTTGGGCTTATAAGAAGTCGATACGATGATGTGCCTTAAATAAAAACTCCGGCGCGGGGTCAAACATGCAAAGTACCGACGAAAAGTATTTGTTGATATCAAAAGATAAACTTAGCGACTGTAATTGCGATATTTACACTTACAATTTCAACCATTGGTGGGCTGTTCTGAACAGGGATGAGCAGTACTCTAGTCCCCCAGATCACATCACACCCAAACGACAAATACTTTTCGATTGGGATTCGAATTCACAACCATTTGGACAGATTCGGTGAGGCGATGAGCCATCGTTAGATCCCTGTAATCGGTATACGTAAAACGCATTTCTCTTAGAAATTTCGTCTTGATACTAGGAAAAATCGAAATATAAATTAATGTTGAAAAGGATTTGTCAAAAGTCGTAATTTTCAATGTTTGTAATTAGGCAGTGGGTAAATTAATTTATTAATTCAATGGGTCATGACACGTATCAAAATATTCGTGTAAAAGAATATTTTCTTTATCCTAGCGTTCGTCCCGCTAAGTTGCAGAGTTTACAAGGCTTCGTCGCTCACGTATTCCGATTATGATTATTGTCATACTCCCTCATAGCACCTCAGTCCGTGTTGGGGGAGATGATAGGACGATTGTGATAAATATGACGATGATGATGATGATGATGATGATGATGATGATGTGAAAGAAAGACGAACGCTAGAAAGACGTTTAGGCTTCAAGCCTGTTATGTAGGGGCTGCTCAGGTATCTCCCAAAAGTGATCAGAAAACCAGAGATAATCAGCCGACCTACTAGTTCTACTCCGACACGCATCATAAACTCTTTAATAAATTTCTGGCATTACACCCTGACCGAACTCGCATCCTCCCAATTACTTGTAGGCTCGATATCTAAGGCATTTCAAGCTCGACACTGCTGGATTTTCATTCTCACAAACGAAAGAATTTGCAAAAACTTCTATAAGATAATTTTTCTTTAAAATATCTTCACACAAAATTGATAACTTTTGCTCGTAAGTCACCTAACGAAGATAGTGATGAAATACTTTCTGTCATCTACGTGAGAATGTAAACCAAATATTTTATAAATGCTTCTTTGGAACACCACACATTACGCTTTTGCGTTAAATCTTCATGGAAAACCTAATTCAAATATTGCGGCGATCCTAATGTAATAGTACAACCATATGTCTATAAAATTGCAAAGTTTGTAGTGAAATTAGTTCAATTCATAGTTGATTTCCGCGTTCCTTTGTGAATTAACGCAAAGAAAAAGCGAGCATAGACTCGTTTAAAATTTTAAATACAACAAGAACAAATGTCATTTTCTTGGAATGCTATCATTAATGCCCAACTACACATTCCATTATGGGTGCAGATACCTTATTAGATTGTCGGTGACACCGCCACTTTATATGTTTAGCGACCGTTCATACCAGTTATGTGTACGATGCGGGCACACCGAAGACGTGCCAAGTTCCTCTTGGTCAGCGTTGGGTCATTTCGTGGTCGAGATGGCGTTGCAATGTGAGGATCGATTTTGGAACGTTTAATTTCGACACGTACAGCGCTCACCACAGATGAGCATGTGGAACTGCACCTGCACGGACAGAAACCGTTGCCCACTCATCACGAAGTAGTAAAAACTCGAACTTCCAACCCGAGGAAGAAAAGTGGGCTAACTATTCCAACGATTTATTGTGCAGTAATTCTGGAAAAGAAACGTAACCATTCAAGACGGATGAAAAACACACATTGAAATGGACGGTCATTTTGTGAAAACACGATTTTACGCCTAACGACGTAATGAGTTTAATTATAATTTCAAGTAATTTAGGTAAACCGCAAAGTTTTTTATAATTCTGAATCGTATGTTGATTTTTCCCACTTACTTCGGAAAGAAGTATAGGCGTGTTCCTGTGTTGTCACCAGTGTACAGGTTGGGCGTTTGTGGCTAGAAAATCTCACAGCTGAAACGCCAAATTATCACACATCGGCGGTTTCTCGTTCCCTTGCCACCAACATGGATTTAACTGTAGATTGTAAGGGCTTCCAAGATATAACTA
The DNA here is from genome assembly GCA_038098605.1 of Gryllus longicercus. Lineage (NCBI taxonomy): Eukaryota > Metazoa > Arthropoda > Insecta > Orthoptera > Gryllidae > Gryllus > Gryllus longicercus. The sequence continues at coordinate 3,954,451 of JAZDUA010000047.1, read as the reverse complement.
GATGTTTGGAAATATTCCAAATTATTGAAGATCATACGAATTTGCTAATCACTGAAGTAATGAAAATCATAAGTTGAGAAAAGCGCATATTTAGTGTATTCTCGGGATAGCAATATTATACAAGAAAGATATCCTTTGCCAACCACAGGATTTTTTTTAGGTGGACATTTTAACTTCGTGAAGTGCAGTTACGAGCGGTTATTTAAACGTTCGGAAATTAATATAGTATTTAAATATGGTAAATTAATTTATCATTTTTAATAATTAGAAGGCGATCTAATTAATAATATTGTATTCTTAATTGTTTATTCCACCCTTCAGTTTCGGTGTTTGGCAGTCTACGACCAATTTTATGAAGGTATTTTAAGTACAACACCATGTGTTACTTAACGAACATTATTTTGTTGACGTAATAATACTGACCTGACTAATAATATTTTTATTGCTTTTATTCTTCAAGTACAATTATATTCATCACGCACAATGCAACACATATTTAAGAAGTAAGAGAACACTGATGAAAAATAACATTTTTTAACATTCATAAATATGTAAAAACGTATTTTTACATATCACATCAGTTTCATGTAAAAACCTTCCAAAGTTCAGTAAAATTATGTTATATTGCAAAAATATGTGTAGGAACAAGTAAATCTGGAAACTACAACAAAAAATATCAAAGATTTGCGATGGGAAAATTTGAAATTCTGACAACCAATGTGATATTGAAAATTTCTTTAAAAAATAAACGAAAAAACTGTGATTTTAAAAATATTATAATTATGATCAAACCACTATAAATATGGGAGGATCAAAGCTGCCAACTGTAAAGCGTATTCAAATCAATCATATTTGGTATAGCAGAATTCATATTCAATATATTAGTCTATATATTTCAGCATCAATGTCGTTTTTTCCAATATTGGGTACTGAAATATTGACATTACTAAGAAATTAACCCTTAGTCGCGTTATGTTTTGTCACACAAGTACCCGATCAGTATTTGTGCACTAAGCCTATTTTGTCAGAAAAATGAGGTCTGCTAGACCTGAATAATATTTCAATATAATTTTTATTTTCTTTTATTTGAAATGTATACATATTACAAATTTAATTAAATAATAATGTTTATAAATTTAGCGTATTAGTCTTCAAAATATTTTTTCATTTGATGACTTTAAGAATATGTTCGTTGCTTTAAATTTGTTGCACGTGTAGAAAGTAGAGTAATAGTAGTTGAAAGTATAGTAAGTTTTAGTAAAAAGTATAGTAATAATTGAATTAGTGTAATTTTTTGCTCTTCTGCAAATGTGACAGTGATTTATTAATTTTGTTGGTGGTTATTCATGATCATCACGACTTCCAGTTATTGTAAATTTGCTGACATGCGGTGTTTTATTCCGCTTTGTGACCTTGTCTTTGCCAATGAAAACATCTCTACAAACTAAATCACTGCTTGAATAATCACTAGCGTAATCAAGCACAGAACACGTGTCATATTCACTCTCGGCCAAGACTTCTTCCTCAGAATCAGTTGCAGCAGCGAACATTTTGTCTTCTGACGATTCCTCGTGTAACAGCTGACACATCTACTTTTCCAATAAATTATTCATCTTTGTATTGGTTCTAATGTGAAACAATGTAAGTAAGTTTTAATACATCCATAAATTGTATTGTGATAAAACAAGGAAAAGTCATATTGGTACCCGCGCGGCGTGGAAAGTACGCCAACGAACGCTTTCCAACGGAAATACAATCGTCTCGCCACTTCAGTAGATCTTAAGCAATTGAGTATCGAGGAGGATGCAGCTGATGCGTTCTGCGAGGTCAGGTCCAATGTCAGAACGCGCGCTGATGTTATCTGACACCTACGGCGATAATAGTTCCAGTGGAATACAAAATAAACCACCGCGAGTAACTAAGGGTCAGCGATGAGCGTCTCTTGGAAACTCAGATCATCACAGCTTCATCGATACTGGTCAGTGCACATTCTTCGGATCCAATACATTCCCGCTGTCCGAATCCGTTAGTTTGGCGTCTTGCCATCGCCTTCGAAGTTCCATGATCGGTTTTTTAAATTCACAGAAAGAATTCAATGAGTATTTTACAAAATTAAGGGTGAAACAATCTTGAACTTTTTAAAGAATATGAAAAAATATTCCATTAATAATTTGTGTATCATGGTAGTTAATATAGAAATAAACAATGTGAATAAGTTATTCATATTTTTAAACATTTTTACGTATAACTTTAAATGTTTCTATCTTTTGTTTTGTTTTGAAAACGCTGGATGTTCTGGTCGTTGGTGCTGTGATACATACTACTACTTCCTTTTTACACAATATTTCTTACCGCTCGGTAAATTAAGTTTCACAGATTGTTTGATAGATGAAGGAGTTTACAATAATTTTTAAAAACATTGGTTTTGGAAAAAATGAAGTAATTAAACTATTACGTTGGGAAGTGAGTGTTGTGTTGTATACCCTAATTTGTCTCTGCAAAAAGAAGAAGAAGAAGAAGAAGAAGAAGTAGAAGAAGAAGAAGAAGAAGAAGAAGAAGAAAAAGAAGAAGAGAAGAAGTAGAAGAAGAAGAAGAAAAGGAAGAAGAGAAGAAGAAGAAAAAGAAGAAGAGAAGAAGAAGAAAAAGAAGAAGAGAAGAAGAAGAAGAAGAAGAAAAAGAAGAAGAGAAGAAGAAGAAGAAGAAGAAGAGAAGAAGAAGAGAAGAAGAAGAAGAATAAAAGAGAAGAAGAAGAGAAGAAGAAATCAAACAAAGCATTTCACAGGGTGGTTTGCGCCGTCAACTTTAGAGCTGATATGCCATTGGTCTTCTTTCTACACGAATACTCACGTACGTGTTCTTTCGAAACTCAGCTGCTCTAATCTGGTCGATATTACAAGTAAGGAAAGGACTCTCCGCTTCCGATTCGAATCAGAGCAGGTCTGCATAAGGCTGATGCAGAGAGAAGAAGACTGGGATGAGTGATTAGTGATTCCGGGCGCGTCAACTACTAAGGTCATTAGTCGCGCAAGTGTAACGCGCATTTTGATCGCGGGAGGGGGCTGTGATCTTCCCAGCCGAGGTGCGTCGCCTTGCGAGGATTCTCCCCTGTCAGATATTCAACCTGCGGGGACGAGCGACTGCTCTCCCAACAAGGGTGGCAGTGGAGTGGTGTGGTGGTGTAGTGCGTGTGAGTGCAAGTGTGTGTAAGTCAGGGGTGAGTAGATGACTCCGTGGCCCGTTTGTTAGGATACTGCTCCGGCGTTCGCCTGGTGGTTTCACCAGATGGAAACTACCGATCAGAGCAGTCGGTTGCTGGCATGCTTCTCCAGACAGCGGCTGAATTCCACCTAGCTGTCTAGCGAGTGTCGAAAATCGTGCCACCATGGGGACTCGAACCCCAGGACCTCCCGGTCAGTGATACTCAGTGCCATCAGTTGATGACCTGAGCCCCCTTTACCGGTGGATGCAGAGAGAAGGAGAGGGGGAGAGAGGGATGCGGAGAAAGAGATATGCAGAGGGGAAGATAGGATAACAGGAACAGGAAGTCTGGAATTCAGAGAGAGGGAGAGAAAGCATGGGCCTGGCCGCCGGCAGCGCGGCGCCCCGCACGAGCCGAGGCGACGTCGCCCGCGCCCCGAGGCCCAACGCTGAGCGCTGCGCGTCTTTACCGCCGCGCTTTCAGGCAATTCCACTTGTCCCCAGCAGCCCCGCGGCTTCGACCTCCTCGCAATTACAGTTAGCTGCGCAACGCGGCGTGCGTGTGAGCGCAAGAAAGGTGTTTTGACGGCTCGCGCGGCTGGCGGAGGCCCGGGTTCTTGCGGACCGCCGCCCCGCCGCCGCCGTCCGTGATGACTTGATTCCGCGAACGTTTTGCGCCGCCTCCCCGCCGATCGCCGGGCCCTCCGCCGCATTGTGGAGCGGCGAGCCAACGGCTGAAGCGCCATCCGTCTGCCTCCCCCCGAACCTCCTCGGCCCCTCTTGCTGTCAAGCGTGTCTCCTCTCGTCGGTTCGTTTCTTTGCCAACTCGACGTCAGTGACTTTGCTGCTTCGTTTTGTTTGTTTGCTCTCTTCTCGTTGTTTGTGGTTGCTTCACTTCTTTCTCTCCTCTCTCCCTCTTTCTCTCTCCCTCTTTCTCTCTCTCTTTTTCTTCTCTCTCCCTCTTTATCTCTCCCTCTTTCTCTCTTTCTCTTTCTCTCTTTCTCTTTCTCTCTTCCTCTCTTTCTCTCTTTCTATCTCTATCTCCATCTCTGTCTCGCATGTTCTTAAGACCTTAACTTTTTCCTCTTTTCCTTCTTCATTTTCCCACCGATGACAGATGTATTCCGGCCATTCTGCTCTAACGTTAATGTCTTTCAATCTCGCCTTCTCGCTTAATCTTTTTTTCCATCTTGTTTCATCTTGACAAATGCTCTTTCCTTTCTTTTAGTGTCCTGATCCTCTCGCGCTCCTTTTCAAAACTATTTATCTCAATATTATCTCTACCCACTTTCTTCTTTGCTGTTCATCTTACAGCTCCTGCACACGAGGGTTTCGTTGACGCGCGGTAAGTAACGCACGTCGCAGAATAACACTATATCTTATGCGATCGGCACACCAGCGATTGGGCCGTTCCGCATAAGATACAGCGTTAATAAACGACGCGCGTTACTTGTCGTGCGTCAACGTAACGCCCGTGTGACAGGGTTTAAAATGCTTCGCCCGTTCGGCCCCTTGGCTGTCTGTGAGCGGCCAGTTCCTCGTACCGAGATCCGCGGGCGCATTCGGCCGGGGCACGGCGCGCGTCCGTGTGCAAGAAGCAGATAAAGTGCCCTTGTTGCCCGGCCGCTTTCGCGTGTTCTCACGGTTTCGTCCTCTGAGAAAAGCTTTTCGAGTTTCAGAGCGCGTTCCGTGTTGTTTTGCGACCTTCGGATGTTGACAGTGACTGAAACGGTCGCTGGTTGTTCCTTATACTTCGAATTTGCTTTTCAAATGAATTATTTACATTAGCATAATCGTTGGAGGTTTTGCTTTTCTTTTATGTGTGTTGGACAAATGGCTACTCCAATAATGGTTCTAAAATTGTCGCGTATTTAAAAGAAGTAACTTTCTCAGAAAGGATGAGGATGATTTTTGTATAATAGCGTAATCCGAGTAAAAAAGAGATGAAAAGAGAATGTGTTTATCGGGATGGAATGTTTGATGGGAGGTTGTTATTTGCAAACAACACTCAAGAGAGTGAGAAGATACGCCCTTGTTATTTTATTTAACTAGTCGTAAAATGTTATTTAAAAATTTAAGGGACTAAAAACTCTGCCAAATTTTATTGTCAAAACTCTTGCAAGATAACATCATATGCACATTATTACCTAGTATTCATCAGGTTCAAAATTCGGTAAACATACATTATCAGTAAATTACTTAAAAGCTTTACACACATTTGAGTTTGATACAGAAAGACAGGAAGGCATAAACAGTATCCACGCAAGTAATGTAGTTATTTCATCAATTGGCTCATAATAGCCTGTGAGGTTTTTGGGCCGTCAATAAAAAGTCTGTATAGGAATATGATTAGACTGAATTAAAGTTTGCGAAGAGATTTGACAGAAGGTGAATGAGCGACTCATTATTATTATGTAAAATGCACAGTAGTATTAGGTTAAGTAACATATTCGTCTTTTATTTTTTCTTCTTTATATATACACCTACCAACAACATTTTTATTTGTATTTTATTTCTCATTTTACGTACGTTTGTTCATTTATCTTTACAAATATAAAAATTGATGTCGCATTTTACGTTCAAATATGTTTTTTGTCCCTTACGCTGTGTATATGTTGGCACATGATATGTAAAATTTCTATTAAGAAGAAAACGTCAGAAAAACCGAGAAGGTAAATAAAATTTTGCTTTGTAGTTAATAATTCCAAGTCCATTAGTTTGTATCTATGAACTGTTAATATAATTGTACAATTAATATACAAATTCTAAATGCCTGACAACTTAAAAACCATTTTACTCACATTTTCTAAAATTATATAATTCTGAAAAAGTAGATATTTTTTTTCTGATATGTTTAAAAAAGTCTTCGTTTATATTAGTCAGTCTCAAATTATATTATGTAAACTCTTACGAAAAGGAATGTTCTCGTACTAGCTGCACCAAGTGAGATTCTGCATGTAATTACGTAAAGAAAAAATGGAATGGAATAAGCTTGCATCAACAATGTCGGGACTCGAACCCTAGGACCTCCCGGTCAGTGGCTCTACAATGACAATAATTGATGTCCTGAGTCTCCCATAAGTGCTCCATCACCATATCATTTCTATATAATCACCTCCCTATCGAAGTCAATCACTCATTTCTAGATTGCTCATAAAATAAATCCTTTGCCTTGATATCGTACGAGACCTATTTTGCTTCAAGGTCCGATCGGTCAGTAAATGTAAAACAGTGAAAATTAAAATTGTTTTATTTGAAGCATTTCGAAACACCTTCTAGCCACTTCTCTAAATAGTCACCGACCTGAGACTTCTGTCGTAGCATGGATCTTAATATCTTTGTATTAGATGGCAATCGCCTTTGCTTTCAGTCAACACTAAACGCTGGTCTGACGCTCCTTGTCTATGCCAAAATGCTGTCTTACCATCCACAGTTTCATGTGAGTAAAGAGATGAAAATATGCAGGAGCCAAGTTCAGTCTGTATAGTGGGTGATCAAACGCTTCGCATTGAAAACCTGTGTGGCCAAATCCCCTTCGCTTGTTCTGAATTGCCCGAATGTAAACGTTCAAGAGTCTCGCTGTACGAAACTGCTGGGCCGTTCCACGAATTCCACCAAGAGAATTCCTTTTAAGTCCCAGAACACTGTAGCCATGCAGTGTCTTGTATAAGAAACCATATAGAGAAGGTTCACTTGAACTTCTTTGGTTTGCTCGACGAATAAGAATGCATCCACTGACGGATTGCTCGTTTGTTTCTTCAGTTTTGAAATGGGTCGGTCTCGTTCCGTGGGATAATTTTGATCAAAAAACCTTCTCCTTCTTCATGGCACGAAACGTGAAGGCGGCGCCCAGTTGCTGAATTTTGTTATGGTCGGACAGCATTTTTGGAACCCTTCTCGCGCGGAGTTTGCGGTACTGAAGCCTCTCATTCACGATGATGCAGAGAGCTGACCTTGAAATTTCGAGAAACGAGTCACTCAAAACAGACATTGTAAACCGACACTTTTTTGGAATAGCTCGATGCACTCACTCAACACCATCATTGGTTGGCACTGAACCGCCTGCAGCCTGGCCGTACGTATCGTCTGCTTCAAAGTTCCTGCAAAATTGCCTCACTTTTCTATCACTCATGAAAGTTTTCCCGTCCGAATTACTGATTCGTCGATGAATTTTGGCTACATTACACCCTTTAGCATGAAGAAAACGAATGAAAGCGCGCATTTCTCTCTTGCGGGAGACTAATTGCTCTAGGCGTGTTTACGTGCTTACTACGCACTCACATCTTATAACTACGAAGTGATGAGATCGACAGGTATACTGGAGACACAGTGAATCACATCAGTGTATCATCTATTTTTTACTGTTTTTTAATTGAAAGACCGATCGGATCTTGAAAAAAATAGTACACATAAGAAAGAACTACTCAGCCGACCCCCGTGGCGTAGGCGGTTGCGACAGCCGTCATCTGCGCTGAGGAGACTGCAGGTTCGAATCTTGCGTAGGCATGAAACTATTTGTAATTGTCCCTTCAACCTTCATTATCCTCTTATCCCCTCATAGCTCATAATTCAAGACTAACAACTTTGCCTGAAACAATGAACATAGCCGAAAAGGCTGTTCCTCTTGGCGAGAAAAGACACGTTAATCTCTCCGGGAAAAATCTGTCCGGTCCGAGATGGCCGATACTTGCGTTAAAAAAACAAAGAACTCATTCGAACCCCATAGAAAAGGTGAGTCTTTCAAGCGCTCAAAAACTCAACATAACGAAGTAAATTGAAAAGTAGGGAACAACGTGTGGTCTCACTAATGTTTTAATATAACATTCACGGAAGCACGTGATCATGCATATTCACAGCAGCAATAGGAAGTACCATGCTACATCGCCCGTATCCACGTATTTCGATTCGTGCCCTCTGTGAACCCGCTCACCCTGACTAACAGACCGCCGCCCCCGCCCCCCTCCGCCCCTCGTTTTATGCGCCCATCGTCCGGGCTCTCCGTCTCCCGTTGTGGCCCTCGAGCCGCGGCCCCGCCCCACCCCGCCCCGCCCTGCCCCGCCCCGCTTTCGCCCGGATCCGCCCCGACAGCCCCGCTCGGCCCGGCCACCTCCCGCGCCACCTCGCCCGCGCCCTCCTGCGCCGTCTCCTGCTGCGCACCGCCTAGTGGGGCCGAGCGGGGCCTTCAGGGGGAAAGAATGGGACCCGGTGGGTTGGACGCATGCCTCATGGCCAGCGAACGAGCTTCCTGCGATACGGTTCGAGGTGCGAGGCTAAAATAGAGGTCGAGGCTAAAATAGAGTTGCAGATTCCTCTTGAATGACTCATGGGCAGCGCACTAGCTTTCCGTGGTTCGATTCCCGGTCGAGGTAAAAATGGTGTCGAGCTTTTCTTTAAAATCATCTCGGATTCTGTAGCTGAGTGACGAAGAATTGCTCAAGCAAGTGGAGTTGACTGGTTGCGGTGAATCGAATACGTCATGTTCGCCACATGCCTCTCTTACCCTCTAGGCGTGGGAATGAAACCGAGTCTAGGCATGGGGGACTTCGTTAGCTAGCCGGCGAAATCAGACAATTCACCCAAAATGTCGAGACATATATGTATTGGACGAAATCTTGATGATCGAGACTGTGTGGGTCTCAGAATTGTACTGAGAAGAATATGACAAGTTAAAAATCTCCAGCTATAGTAGTGTTTGAACCCGCATCCGTAGATTAGCAAACGCGTTTTAACTACTACTTTGCCACAATCCACAGCTTACAAATCACTTATAAATTTTCCGTTACTTTAAAAATGTTTCAACTGGTGTTATTATATTTTTGTGTTCAATTTATGTCAACTTACATTTACACTCTCACCCTCTGTCTATCATTTGCCTCTCTCTCTCTCTCTCTCTCTCTCTCTCTCTCTCTCTCTCTCTCTCTCCTCTCTCTCTCTCTCTCCTCTCTCTCACTGTCTCTTTTCGCCCTCTCCATCTGTCAACTACTTGGCTGTCCGAGAGACGCCGCGACCTAGTCAAAGTTTCGTATACCATTCTGCAACCTTCCTCAGGGCAAAATGTCGGCACATATGGCGGCCGAAACGTCGACACCTGTGCCTAGGATGCGACGTCTCTCGGACATCCAAGTAGTTACTGACTCCGGAAACCTTCGCTCTCTCCGTCTGTTGTTTACCTATTGCCTCTTTTCCTATTTCCTTACTTTTCTGCCCGGCTTTCCCCTCCTTAGGGCCCAGTGCGGGGCTCGGCGTGCGTGCTAAGCAGCCAATAACCCTCCCGGGCGGAGGGGGAGGGGGAGGGGGAGGGGCGGTGGGCGTTATCGGGGCGTCGGGCGCCGCCCAGCGAGGAAGACGCGGCGGCGCATCCGGGCGCGGGGCGAGGAGGGCACGGCGGCGGCGTCGCGTGAGAGCCCGCGGGCTCAGCTCAGCTCAGCAGCAGCCGGCCGGCGAAGGAGCCTTCGCGGGCAATAAGGTAGTGCCCAAGGGGCAGTGATGCGGAGGGGCGTGGCGGGGCGGAGAGAAGTAGGGCGGGGTTGGCGGAGCGCGGCGGGAGAAGCGGATGTGGGCGGGGTGGAGCGGGAGGAGAAGAGGCTGGCGAGGTGGGTGGGAAGAGCTGCATCGACAAGTGGGTTGGGCCCGAGGGGTAAAGCTGGAAGGGAGAATGACAGTGCGCAGGAAAAATTGACAAGAGGCCCATACACGCTTGACTGATTGATTGAGTGTGATTCCGGGCGTGTTAAGGGCGAAGGACATTATTTTCATAAGTGTAGTGCATGGTTTTGCCCATGAGGTGGCGCTGATCTTGTCCCGCTGGATGGCGAGATCAGGCGCCGACCTACCTTCAGCTAGCGGGTTTTTTTCCAATCATGTATCTCCCACCAGCGGGGCACCTCCCTAGATGGGAAAAGCTCTATGTTTCCGACCGGTCTCCCAGCATGTGTGGTAGTGTAATATAGGTGTAAGTGTGTGTGTAAGTAAGGGAGGATAGAACAAGGAAGGGAAGGAAAGATAGTGCGCAGCCTATGAGTCGTTTGGTAGGATACTGCTCCGGCGTTCCCCTGGCGCTGATCAGAGAAACGATGGAAATCAACCGATCAGAGCAGCCGGCTGCTGGAAGTCTCCCTCAGAGAGCGACTAAATTCGCCCTAGCTATCAAACTAGGGTCGAAGATCCTGCCACCGTCTGGACTCGAACCTAGTACCTCCCGGTCAGAGGCACATCAGGTGTTGCTCTGAGCCACCTCTCTCAGTCATACACGCTTGAGACACGCAACAGGTTTACCCATCCATGTTTGTGGGTCTCGTGTGTATGCGTATCCTGGAGGCGCGGGCAGCGCTTATCTCTTCTGGGGGCCGGAATTTCAATCCTGGTTGATCTCTATGGAATTAAGTGGTGGACAAAGCGTATTCCGACGCGTTCGCTCGTAGTTTTCCAGTTTTGTTCAGTCATTTCCCACTGCTGCATCACCATCCATATTATATGATTACAATTATATTTTGATTATGATTGTAATCACCATTTCAGCGAATCAGTCTTCTGTACTAGATGGCCATTAAACATAGGTACTGATATATTTATCAAGAATATTCATAAGGTATTCCACATAAACGTTCAGTTTTGCCTGTTCGAAAATATCATCGGAAGTGAATAATTTCACAAATGATCATTAAAATATTTTTATTAATATTTTTTGTTAATGTGCAACTCTGGTGAACTTTTTCTTACTTCCTTCGTGGTTAGAGAATGTTTTCCTTGTTTATTCTCTAATTGGACAATCTTATCTGCAGAAATATTTGCCTCTGCTCTTTAAATGATCCAAGGCAAAATTATAGTATCTGATCGTTGTTGCTCTATTCAGAACATTTTGCGAAACGAAATGTGGTCTCAGAGGCTAGAGAGTGTAATCTGGTGATAATGAATAGGTGGCCAGCATCGAGAAAGTCGTATATATCGCTTTATTGTGATATAGTATTGTAGCGGTACAGAATTATTAAGATAAATTAAATTGAGTAAAGTAGACCTCAGAGATTTTTTACTGAAGAAAAACATACGGCGTCACGCGCGCAGCCCCCCTTCTTGCAATAGCCACGATCCCCTGACCCATTTCGGATGTTTATGACACCCCACCCAACGGCCGAAGAAAGGGTAAATTGTAAAGCGTCCAGCTGCAGCCACATCTGGAATATTTTCGAAACGCCTGTCATCGTGATCGGGGAAACCCAAAGCAATAAATTCAGTAGCCGGGAGGCCCCTTCACAGACGTGGCCTATTTTCGAGACGGTACAGAAGGACACTATGTGGAGAACAACAAACCACACAAACAGAGAGTGGAAAATTCCTATACTCCGCCGGAGCTTATTGGCCAAATTTAGTGTACAACGCCCTCACCTTTAGCCAATAGCGACGCGATCGTTGTAGGGGGCAAGAACATGTGAGGAGAAAGGGTGGGGATAAAAGTTAGCTTCGTGCATTTATGAGAAACAAAATTTCAGTGTGTTGAGAGACTTCTCTGGGGTGGGAGCCAGCCGCGGGGAGAGGCGAGTGCGCCTCTGAAGGCACTTGGTTGAAATCAGTTGGTAGAGAAACTTCTCTGGGGTGGGAGCCATTCACGGGGAGAGGCGAGTGCGCCTCTGAAAGCACTTAGTTGAAATCACGGGGGTGATAGACTGGAATTCTCAGTGAGAATTTTAGAGGAAGTGCAAAAGCACTTCAAAAGTAAATTGGCGAATCCTTTGTAATTGCGTATTCGCTACAGGATTTCGCAACTTCTGAATTTGTATTTGAGAGGATTCGCTTAGTTCAGAGGGAGACATTGTTGTGTGCTCCGCGCCTGCGATCGGGGGCGATATCCCCGGCTATCAACAAGCTCCGCCGAAGCAGCCTCCAGACGTCCTTTCGCTCACGTCACTGACCACCGCCAGACGCCACCAGACGTCACTGACCACCGCCAGCCGCCGCCAGACGCCGTCCCGGCCGCCCACAAGCTTCGCCGCGCCCGCCCGGGCACATGGAGCACTTCTGCCACGGAAGCTCTCAGGCAATGTAACTGGGGGCAATAAACCTTTTTTGAAGTATTGTTAAAGCGGTGCCGCGCCAAGGCACAGAAAGGTCCTCAAGGACGACTCTGTAATTCTAACTATAAAATAATTTTGTACTCATCTCTAGTTGTAAGCTTTCCTTTTAATTTTAATCTTTATTTTTTCTTTTTATTCAATCTTTTCTTTCTTTTATTTTATTAATGTAACTTCCCTGGTACAGCTTTGTCCAGGAATAAACGTTGTCATTTACCAGTAATCAAATTGTTTATTTTGAATGCCCATGAACTTAATTAACAATTCCTTCCATCACCTAAATTTTAAATGAGCAAAGGAAATTGTTACACTTGGCTAGTTTTTAAACGAGTAAAGGGAATAGGACCGACTGAGCTATAACCGGGCCGCTGACCGCGCATTTCCCTTCGCCGGGAGATGAGTGGAGGTGTTACAGTATTGAGTTGATACACTTAAACATGAGACTAAAAAGGAGATAAAGATCAACACAGCAAGTGAAACGTTTAGTAAGAAACGAGGCGAGCGAAAGAAAACAGAATAAGAAAGGAATGTAAGAATACGATTAAAATAAAAGTGGGCTGCACGATTAGTAAAAAAAAGGGAAATGAAAATAGGAGTTTAAGTTTGCGGTTTAAGTTTGCCCAATTTGACGCGATTCCTTGACTTCGGGTTATAACTGGATTCTTACGCCTGGAACATCAAACCGTTTATGAAAAATGTACTTGTTAGTAGAAACGGCAGTTAATTTATGGCTGTAGGAAAGTAGCAACTGGAATGAGACGTTGTGGTGACGATATCGTGCGGTGAAGCAATATGAGTGTTTGTGGTTGGAATATTTCGTGCTGACAGCAAGAAGATAGAGAGTACGCTGAGCCGTGCATGAAAATGGCTTGAAGCTAGCTGATCGGCGGTGCACAAACTATGACACATCTCAAAAATAGTGATTTTATAGTGGACTGAAAGAACAAGTTTACTTTACAATGAATATTACCTGTAAAATTTTTCTAAATGTATTTGACGAGACAGCCAGTGTGTTGTCTAAAGTAATAAATCACATTATCTTCAACCGCGGCCACGAAAATAATTCTCACAAAAAACAATTGCCTACCAAATGAAAATTTTGAGAAGTAACACTTGGCTTGTGCACCGACTACATAAAAAATTGGAATCATAATTGAAAGCCAAATATTGAATCATCTATTGTGGGATGATGCTCAAGTTCCTTCAAAAAATAGTCATTGAACTGCACGTCCAAAGAGTAATCTTAAGTAACATTTCCAAAAATGATAAATGGATCAAGGTTAATTCTCGAAATCTCTATCAACAATTGAAACTTTCTGACTCTAAGCTCCATAATGTCCTTGACATTCCATGAAAGTTTCAAAGTTGGAGCATGAATATCCGCAGGTAGAACACGTTAAAATAAATTTTCATCTCGTGAAAATTTCAGTCGATGTGCTTGAAGGTGGTAAACGAACGTGATAATAACCATACAAAGAGTCAGAGTAAGAATCAACATATCTTTAGAGTGGGTACCTGATCCCATATTCCAGACAAGAGCATTCTATCACTGTGTCGACACATGGAGTTGTAAAATACCCGACGTATAGATGTTACTCGATGCAATGTTTCATAGAGCGAAGGGAAAGTTCATAACTGTTTTAACACTCCCATGAAAATTTCAACCTCTGAACGACCTCACTGATGATGGAATTGGTTCATCGTGAGGCCTATTCAAGTCAAATTATGGTGACATCAAATATAAAACGTGATATCTTCCAGGTTCCATTGATTGGAAGGTACCACAGGCTGAAGAGGAAAATTCTCACCTTTAAAAATGAGTTCTTTCATGTCGTATTGAAAGAAGGCTCAGACATATCACACACAATCGGACCACAATGAGCTATCCTACCAAGAGAAACTTCTCACATCATGTGGATATATCCCAGTTCCCATTGGTCTTTTTACGGGAGAGCACTGTAAACACACTAACACGAGCAATCCATGGATATATGAACCTCCTGGCAGCATCATACCGAGAACTTGTGCGTGTCACCATGCAATTCATCTCTTGGAGATCTCAAACGTCAAACATATGTGTATCCCACAAATCACGAACTGGAAAATCCCTTAAGTGCAGACGGGCAACCTGATAATTCCACACGAATCATCACATGGGAGTTCCCAGCCCCCTCCCGAAGACGGAGCACGAACGTCCAGGCCCCAATGATAGTCACCGTACGAGCACTTGGCCAGTCTGACGTGCAGCCAAGGCGGAGGGCGGCGAGCTGCGGTGGCCCCGGGCCCTGGGGGCGTTGTCGGCGGCGGCAATAAGGCAGTGGTCGGGGCCACCCCAGGGCGCAGTGACAGCAACGCATGCAGAAATATTCATCATATGCGGCGGCGCCGGTCCCCCGCCGTGGGGCCGTGTTCGTCGATACTGCTCGCCTTTTAACTCTCGCGGCCCGCGCCCCGGCGCTCGGCGCGGGAAGCTCAGAGTCCTAAGGGGCATCTTGGCTCTCACCTGCCGGCTTCACTTCTTCTCATTAGGATGATTATTTACTTTTCTGTCTACGGCCTTTTCAACTTTGTCAGTCCTTTATTTTCAAGACAGAAAATTATTGTAATATATCTGTTTTATATCAACTTATTACATGTGATTCATAATGGTAACAGCAACGTTTCGGAAAATAATTATTTCCATCTTCAGGCTTAAATGTCAAAACAAACAACTTAACTTCTTCTTCTCTTCGACTTTCTCTTCGTTTTATTCTTTGTTTTTATCTTTACCTTCTTCTTTCACTTCATTTTCACGTCATCTTTCTCTTTTTTTTCTTCGTTGGGTATTTTGTGTTTGAGCGTATCCACCGCTACAGTTATTGGACCCATTAGTGTACTGCATGTTACATTCCGGTAAGTAGCAGTGGACCTTCTCTTTATGAACGTGCGATCCGATACCTCACTGCTCATGGGCCTGCAGGATTTCCTTCCTCTGGGTATCTCCACCAGCCGGACAAAGCCCCTCCCGAAACAGGCTCGAAGCTCCAGGTTGGTCTCCCGATATATGAGATTCCCAGAGCACGTAAGTGTAAGTGTGTGTGTGTTTACGGGAAACGAAGTGGTAGTAAAGAGGAAGGAAATTTCTTGATCGGTTTTTTAAAGTACTTCCCTGGCATTTGTCTGACGTTAAGACAAGTGACCGCGGAAAACTAATAATTAGAGCAGCCGGCCGCTAGAATTCTGCTCCCTAAAGCGACTGCATTCAATCTATCTATGTAGCTGGCCTCGAACACTAGAATCCTCGAGTCAGAGTCGCTGCACTGTTATCCTACATTCTCGTAATCATTACAAAACAGTTGAAATAGTTTTGCTAACCAGTTATATCTCCTCAATTGTATCCTAAAAGTATAATGTGTGTTCTAAAACATAAACTTATCATTTTTCTGAATTTTCCTTTTACGTAACAAGCAACAGATTATCTTGCTCATTGAAAATAAAGATAAGTTGACAGGGCGTTTCAGGTTGTCATATTCGAAGCAAAAATAATGTGAAGGGCGTTTCAAGGTGTTACTCAAAGCAAAACTGAGGTGATAAGGCCAAAAGTATTTTGAAAATGTCAAGAAGATATTCTATCAAATCAACGAATAGTTAGTTCATGCTTCTGTTAATGTGCCAGAAATTCAATTACCAAGAAATCTATTATCTACATTAAAATAATTATAGTTCATTTTATTATCGTACAAATATTTAATCAATCGCAGTAATTCGCTTTCCCAATAATGTAAATGAAATTTGTGTTATATAATTGTGTTATTATAATTGCCTTATAGTCGTAACTGAAAAATTCGGTTCTTTATTAATTAGATTTTCATAACAGAGTCTAATGAAAGTACAAATTGAGAAGGAGTACTGTATTGCTGAATATTCTCCAAAGTTTCCTTTTCGTAGTCGCACTTCGCTGTCGTCCTTCTCCACCAATACAGGAGCTGAAGGGGACTGAGTAGAAAGAGTGGAATGGAAAAAGAAGGAATTCGAGGTTGAAAATGAACAAGAAAATTTCTGTGTAAGTGCGTATTATCGTTTAGCGTAAAATCTATGAAAACTTTTTTCTATGTAAATCATATCGGGCCAAAGTAAAATTTGTCAAAATTAAAATGTGTAAGCCTCTGTGTGTGTATGTGTGTGTGTGTGTGTGTGTGTGTGAAAATGTCTGAAACTCTTAAAATAAATGAAACTCTTAAAATTAGTGAGCGTTAAAAACAACAATAGAAAATTCTGTATGCATATTCCAATAAATGATAAATGACTAAAGATATTGTCCGGTATCAAAACTTTTTAATCAACTTATGATCATTTCGATCGCGTTGCGATCATCATCAGAGCTAAAATGTAATACAAATACAAATATTATTAAATACAAATATTATTAACAGGTTGTAGGTAAGAGGTTATTGTATGTAAGATACGTAAGCAAACTGGGTCGTACATACCTAGCAGCTTCTGGGCCGAAAACAAAGTTCTGCGAATTTTTTGGGCGTGCGTCTCGTTTAAGAACACCGCCGGTCGGCACTGGGAGGGGGCGGGAAGAGGGGTAGGGTGCGGGTGTAGGGTCGTAAACCGCGGGGTTGCTGGTGGAGGCTGAGAGACGGTCGGGCGAGCGAAGGTGAGTGGAGTGGGGAGGGCTGGGGGTGGGTTAGGGGTGTACACTTTGTGCTAATTTTAGCAGAGGTGACGAGAGTTCAGGTATTTGCTGATTGAGACATGTCATGTTCTGTTTTTTGAGGGCGTTGTGTATGTGTATGGTTTCTAATTTTATTCTGTTCCAGTATCTGTTTTCAATTTCTAGAATTCGGAAATTTATGTGTTTATCAAATGTGTGTTTGTTTAAATTTAGGTGATCTGCAAAGTGTGAGACTGTGGTAGTGTTATTTTTCCATGCTTGTTCGTGTTCTTTGATTCTCTGTGTGAATTTACGGCCTGTTTGTCCTATGTATATGGCATTGCAATTGTTGCACGTGAGAGCATAGACTCCGCATAAGGATGTAGGTGGGATTGGGTCTTTAGTGTTGGATAGTGTTTTATATAATGTATGAGTATTGTTGAAAGAAGTTTTTAGACCGAATTTATTGAGTGTGGAGGCTATTTTGAGAGAAAGGGGTCCTACATAAGGGATTGTGTGGTACGTGGCTGTAGTGCTTCTGTCAATTGGTGTGAGGGTAGTGTGTTTGCGGATATTGAGTGTATTTGCTTTTTTGGCTATGAATTTGTCAATCATGTTGCAGTCGTATCCATTTATTCTGGCTATATGTTTTATGGTGTTTATTTCTTTTTTTGTGTTTTCTGGGGACATAGGTATGGAAATTAATCGATGCACCATCGCATGGAAGGCTGCGTGTTTGTGTGTGGGGGGTGTTGTGAAGAGTTGTGTATGATTGTGTCCGTGTGTGTGGGTTTTCTGAATATGTTAAATTCATGATGGTCCTGTGCTAGTGTGATGGTGAGATCAAGGAAGTTTAAAGATTTTTGTTCATTTTCTATCTCCGTGGTGAATTTTATGTTGGGGTGTAGGGAGTTGATGTACTGTGTAAAAATGTAAAGTTGTCTGGTGGTGCCTGTCCATAGTGCTAACACGTCGTCTACGTATCTGTGCCAGTACAGGAGATTTTTTAGAAGTGGATGACCAGAAGTAAACAATATGTTTTCCCAGTTGTCCATAAATATATCAGCTAATAAATGTGAGAGGGGTGAACCCATGGGTAGTCCAGAATCTTGGGTGTAGAATTTGTCATTATATTTGAAGTAGTTGGCATCTATGCAACAGGAAATTAGATTGTACAGTTCAGTTTTGATGGGAACGGCACATTGGGATCTGTCAATTTTGTCTTTAAGAATATTCTTGCAGTCAGATGTAGGCACACTGGGAAAAAGATTTACCACATCGAAAGAAACAAGTTTGGCGTTAGAGGGCACTGGAAAGTCCTTTATCTTGTTAATGAGGTCAGGGCTGTTGAGTATTGTGTGTTGAGGTGTGTAACTGACGTATTGTTTGAAGTCTTTGTACAGTTTGTAAGCAATTCTGTGTGTTAGTGTGTTAGTGTATGATACTACAGGTCTAATGGGGATAGTAGATTCACTGAATCTAAAGCTCTATTCACACATCCACAGAGATTTCTTCCACGCAATCCACTCCCTCCACGATTATATGGTTTACCTAAAATACACAAATCTACTATAACATAAACATCTTATCTCTTTTTCAAATAATTTCTGTTGTCCTTTCCAACGCTAAATATTTTTTTTTAATGTAAACCTACGTATTGGAATCATCTAAACCCAACCGCTGATTCTTTTTTTCTCGCTGAAACCAACTCAGCCCATTGGATCACGTAAACCTATTTGGAGGATATCTCTGAAAGCGGCCTCCTTTCTTTTCTCCGCGCAAACGAACAAACGAAGGCGTCGTGGCTCACCTTGGCGCCGCACTGCGCGACGCCGCTGCTAACACGTGTCGCCGCGTGCGTCGCAGAGCTGGCGCCCCTCGCCCTCGCCCTCGCCCTCGCCCTCGCCCGGCGCGGCGGTTCCGTGTTGGAGCATTCCATCGCCCGCGGCCCGCCTTCTTTATTAAAGCGCACCGCGGCCACACAAAAAAGAAGCACGTACGCGCGTGAGGGAGAGAAACTTTTATAAGGCGGTGAAGTGACTCCGCATCACAGTTGCCAACGTTGGAACTTTCATTTCAAACGTCTGCTTGAGGATTGTGTCATGATAAAACGGCTAAATTCTGGAGGCTAATAAATGTATTTAAGCTTTAAAAGGCTTGAATCTGAAATTTTTTTTTTCTAGGGATTATACTCAGCCGACAGCCGGTTACCCTTTACGACCCGATGGATCGCATATTCGTCCTGACACTACACCAAACACAATTGCGGGCTCCTCTGATCTGGGGTCAGCAGAAGGCTAGGCCCTCCGCGACAATACAGACATGAGAGACAACGGATAAACGGCCATGCTTAAAGCGGGACTCGAATCCGCGACCTTTTGGACCGAAACTCTGAGTCGATACATACTCGTAACCACCTCGGCCATCGATATTGGTACAATGAAATTACTGTTACAAATTATTTAATGTAAAAATTCGAAGTGGCGACTCATGATTTAGTGTCTTTCTTAGGTCTGCAAGTAATGACACCTATTCTAAAATACCGAGAACAAAATGATAAACTACTACGTAACATGTTATATTTAATTTTCTGTGCAGTAGTACATACCCAAGCAAGGAAAATCATTCCAAGTCAACGAGTGGTCCAAGGCAACGTAGATAAACAATTACAGGCTTACAAAGTAAATGAATAAAAAAGTTCATTCACCTCAAACTAAAACACAATGTATCAAAGTACATTTTGTGTTTCTCATAGTTACTAAAACTTGTGTAAAAGTTACCCAAATATGTCTATTGTTTGTACAGTACTTTATTTTGAGTGAATTGATTTTTATTGCATTATATATTCTTTTTCATATTACTTCACATTACATCTCATGTTTCTTATAATCATTAGGAAAGCTATACCCATTGACCAAATGTTGTGTTTTTTTAAATTAAATAAAAATGTGTTACATAGTATGTTTTTAAGTAAAATAAAACTCGTAATTTGATTGTAACCGAGTTGCAGCTTTTACAGAATTTGAATCGTTTTATAAGTCTCCTTAATTCACTTTCGTGTTTGAAAATTGAAACTTACGATTTCGTGTGAGCTTCTTTTTCTCTTGTGCTGTAACTGTTCATGAGGTTTGGTCTGGCATGCACGTATTTGCAACCCCACTGAATTCATTTTTAATCATGGGAATGCGCCCTATGAGGACAGAATATATGCGCTTAGCTTGGCTCAAAGAATAAGAATTGGAACTGGATGAAGAAGGAATGATCATGTCTAGTCCGTGGCCCGTTTAAGATAGCTGTAGCTCAAGCTCAAGTTTTGTCGTATTAGTTTTGTTTAGCAGAACGTGAGTAAAACATTTTAAAACCCAAATCAAGAATTTATACTTTATTAAAAATACTTTATTAAAGTAAATTTAAAAAAATAATGGATACATTTATACTATAAAATTGGTAAATATGTTGTTGTTTTTCAGTTTTCCTAATTTATAGGAAAATTTGAAAATATCTTAAAAAGCACTTCGTCAATTTGACAAAAAAATATCTAAATTGTATGAGTATGTGTACGTTGAGCACAGTTGCAGATTTCGTTAGGCTAGATTTGATGTATTGGCCTAAGAAAATGGACGTCACGTTACATTGGCAAGCCTGATCGGCATCATCTACATAGCGCCAGTCGTCGCCTGACCGCACGGTCCCCGGCGGTAATGTATACGTACGAGCTGCGTGGCCGCCCGGTCCTACACGGGCCCATTGGAAGGCAACTGCCGTTCTTTTGTTTGATTTATTTTGGTCGTAAAGTGGAGTTTACGAGTCGAATGATCTTTTAGTTTGTCGGCTGATGCGGAGTAGCGAGGGGGAAAGGGACCGGGCAGCTTTTGCGCTGTTGCGCGTTCTTTTGTTTTTACGCCTCTCGGTATGGGATCGGCCAGGCATTTCCGGGTCTGACGAACGGTTTCTTCGAAGCGAATAGTATATGGAGGTGGCGCATAATCGCCTTGCAGCATGGATTGAATTTATATTGCACTGGTTTCGTGCCCATTCATTCCGAACATGTACCGAATCGTATACATAAAAATGCATAGCAATTGAAATCATTTGAAATTGTGAACGTTCTTTTTTATGACTACTTAACAAGAATCGTTATTTTATCGTTATCAAGTAGTCTTACCGCGAAGAGAAAATATTCTCATGCGAAGAAAATTGTAATTATTCTAAAGTTTTACCCTTAGTTTGTAAACTTGTTTTGGACGTTTCTTGTTGGATGTCTCATCTAAGTGTCGTCTCCAAGGGCTCTAAGTTTAGATGTTCTTTTAGTTACTTGCCACAATTTTTATTTTGTATTTTGTCTGGTTTATTGTCCAAGAGATCAAAATATGATCGCTATATTATTTCTATTTTTTACTTATAATATAGCTTAGGAATAGTATAATATTAATGGACATTCATATTCGATAATATTCAATACAGAATTCTATACTCTTAAAACACATTATTGTTTAACTATCGAAATGAACAATAGCAAACTTCTGCTTAAGTTCTCATACAATTACGCAGTCTTTCTGCAACAACTTGAGGGCTAATTGTAATTAATAAGGGAATGTCTTTCATGAGACTTTGAAACTAAAATAAATTTTAAAAAATTAAAATTAATAATCATTGTTTTTTAAAATAAATATTCCCGAATAGACAAAATATATACCTAAAACAATTAATGAATAAAACAGGTAAAAAATAAAATGTTAAAAAATTTTTTTTGTCTTAGAAGTCATAACCCACTGCATTCACTGCAAGCTCCCTGTTAATCGTAGATGTTAATATCTTATTTCTGTAATTCAAGCAATACAAATGGATGGTTAATGGAATATAATGTTTATATTTCACGTTCATGAATTTTAACATGAAATTGATCATAATCAGACAACAATAATTTCTATACATACTGTCATAGTTTTCTGATTGTACTCAATGGCAACCCGGTTGGCTGTTCACGTTGATTAAGAATAAGGTTAAATACAGTGTTCGTAAACATTCCCCCTACGAATATGAAAGGTACAAGCGTTGCTGCAGTTGCTTCTCGCCCCGCACAGCGCGCGTGGTTGCGTCGTGTCCGAGGCTCGAACGAGGCCGCCGGAGAATTCGGCGCGCGCGCCCACCGCGAATGCCATGGCGGCCGACGCAGCGCAGCGGGGCGCGCGCGCACCAACACGCATTCCGCCACTGTCACACATCGAAACGATTTATATTACAATCCTCTCCGCAATTCGTCTCTGCAAATCGGCGGTTGGATCTGAAAATTAAATAATAAAAGAAATTTCAATATGTTAGAGTCAAATGAAATATTTGACACTATTTTTTATTTCATTTCATTTGCTATTGTTTTTCACGTTTATAGTATTTATTTATTTCAAATTTGAAGTAGATTGTAACTATTCGCTGAATAAAAAAAATGTTAGGGTCAGCAGCGTCGACAGTAGGTAGCTTTAAACATCGGATAATAACGTAGAAACGAAGGCTATGTGTTCGGTTCTCGCGTAAGGTACGCGTGTTTTCATCGTGGGTTTGCGACGCGATTAGCTTCGCATACCATTTATTTCGAATCCCATCATCCTATTGAAAATCATTCAACAATCATCATTCACCCCTCATGAAGGACCCATCTTTCGTACAGTGGAAGGCCAAGGCGAATCGCCGCTGTTATCACCAGCCCAGGAAACGGGAGGGCACAAATGTGTGTTTCGTCCCTCGCCAACGCTCAGAAATGAGTGGCATTCAACACGCACACAAACAGGTATTAAAAACTGAAATTTTAATTATTTAATGAAATATACATATTCAAGAACTGCCGATCTTCAACATGGAAACAGGCATCGATAAGTAGGATAGTTTATTTTGTGTAACTGTTTCCTTCCCTTTTTCAATAAAAATTTCTGAACTTGCCTTGTAAAATTGTGCAACTATAAAACACAATACATATGGAATTATTCCGGAGTGACACATGCCCTGATTCAGGGGGCAAACCCTGCAGAACATGGTAGGCTACATGTGTTGTGAAATCGCCACTCAGTTAGTGCCTGAAGGTGACATTGGCATCAATAGAGAGAGGAATGTTTACATCGTATCGTTTCGCTGGAGGAATAATTAATATGCCTTCGGGGCAAGTTTTCTCGATATAAGCCACGGACGATCATGCAGGTTCTATCGCCACCGCCACCACCCCTCCACTGCCACCGTCAGGCCAGCCAGCCGCCCTCCCGCTCGCCGGTGTCTGCGTCTTGTCGCCGGACAAGAAATACAGGAATTACAAGATTATAAGCTCTCGGGTCAAACTTACGAGCGCGCCGGCCAACATCTCCCCTGCGCGGAAATGGAGCGCACTCCACCTCGCGAACCTGCTGCCGGGCGGCTTTGATGGAGTGTTTTCTTCGCTTTCGACATTCGATTGTTTGACGTGCTGCCCGCCCGGGCCGCCCGCTTCTTGCCGGGCCCAGACCCCCCCCCCCTCCCCCTTCGTCGCAAACCCGCCCCCCGAGCCGCCGGCCTCGCCCTGTCAGCGCTCCCACTTCCGCCTGCCTTTAGCGAGAAAATTGTATGTCCGGTATGCATGCGTTTCGCCTTATCCCTTTTCGCTGTTTTTGCCGCGGCTGGATGCGACTGGCCCACATACAAAAATGTTTTTATTCAGGGCTTCCCTGGAACAGGACGCACAATGGGACATCAGTTTCCCCCGCTGGCCGAGTGTCTTGTCACCTGCGCCGTGGTATCTGCCGGACGGTGGCTGAGAACAAATAACTATATAGATTATTGTCTCGTTGTATAATGTCTTCGACGTACTTTTTTTGTGTATGTTGTTGTGCTAATTTTCAGGAACGCTTAATGGTTCTCCTCCACGAAACGCGAAAGAGACTGGATTTGGACAGGAAGACATTCTTTGCCTGACATTCATTTTTCGTGTTCACATAAAATTTTCAATATTTTTTTCATTTTCACGTGTATTAAAGCTTCGTTTTAAGATACGACAGAACATTTTTGATGGGTGTATATTGTTTGATATACACACTACTGCCATTTTTCTCTGGTTTTACTTGCATGAAATAATTATTTCGCTTTTTCAAGGATTCAGAATTTCTCACTAACAGATTAGTAAATACTGAAAAAGGAAAAAATAAAATTGGTAAAATAAAGACTATAGGTAAGCATAACTTGATTTTATGACAAGAATATTGCATAAATTTTCAGTAAATTTTAACACCTTAGTGTCTTTCAAATGTACATAAGAACGTAGTTTACATTCTAGTTCTTATAGTTTATAACAAATTCCCACCTATGTATTTTATGTATACAATTTTATGTACTACAACGACGGTGAACAGATCTTTGTTATAGCGAGTTTGGTACTTGTTGGTTTTCACAGTACAGTACTTCATGAATGTAATTGTCGTCTTCGTTTTAATTAGATAAAATTCCAAATACTTCTTAATTTACATCGCACGTAATATGTTATCAAGATGCGATTTTTTAATGTCTAATTTATTGCACTTATCCTGTAGGCAGTAGCCATTTTCTTTCACAAAAGGCTCATTTATTTCCATCTCCACGAAATTTCTAATTACTAGCTCGTCTCACGGTTTTCATATTCAACATAATAGCTTAATTAAAAAATAATACATCTACTTCCTTTGTTGTTTTTTTTAAGAGAATCTACTTTTCAAATTCAACGTGCTTCTACTCGATTTTTTGTTGTGTTTCTTGATTAAACGAGTGTAATTATTATATTTCTAACCAATGTTATCTTTTAATCTTAACAAGCAGTTAGATTCCACTTTCCTTTCACGGAAATTATCCACTGACAAAATCAAATGATCATCCATTCTCTCCGCGTCTGACAATTAATCAGCATGTCGGTCAATTCCTTTCCCCCAGTACATTGGTACTCTTGTTTTTCACGCTGGAGATTGTCATTCGGATAATTAAAAGATAAAAAATTTAGTTTCTTTCAATTGTTAGAATAATGAAGAAAACGCGAAAATGTATTAAAATAAAATTTGAATCTATCGTGTTCTATTATGTGTGATATTTCTCGCAAATAGCTCCGAGCAGAATATTTTTAAAACGAATGTAAATAACTTCCTGGACAAAACAAATTTCGAAACATACTGCACGAGTGCTTTAGCTCAACTTTGTGACGAGTGATGACAAGCGATTCTGCCACATACGAAACGGAAACTGCATTTGTATGTTCGAATTAGCAAAAAACTAATAATGTAATTCTAGTTGAGAAATAGCTTTGTTAGAATGCGAAAGTACAATTTCATATGTAAGGTATTTTATTTTAGAAACATGTTTACCTTGTTCGTTTATTATTTGATTTTAACTCCAGTTATACACACACACACACACACACACACACACACACACACACACACACACTGAAAAGCTTGCCTGGACTAAAGAAGGTAGCAAACTAACTAGTATGAGAAAGTTTGTGCATTTTGTAGCACCACTAATTTTAAATTATATTACTTAGTTTTAATATTATTTACCTGTACAGTTATTGTTTTCGATTTTATCCATACGTAAGTATATGCATTTCTTCAGCCCGTTTCACGGGATCTTACTGAAAATAGCTTTTCTCTTCAAAATTTTGACTAAGAGAGCAGGCATTTTGACTAAGAGAGCCGATAATTATATGAAAATAAACCACTCAATGGCAATATTTTTGAGCTGCGCGCCGAAGTCAATCGAAACATTAACATTGATACGTTTCTGACCAGAGTGTTTTAGTGAATAACGAGGTCAATTTTATTGAAAACGTAATTTAAAAATTTGAACTTTCGAAACGATAATATTTGTTATTATTATGGCACAAATATAATTTAAATTCATTAATTTGAAACTTCCTTATAAACTGTTTCCTCTCAATTGAAAGGTAGGTACTTAAAATTTTCAAATAGGACAATTGGTGACCCATGAGTTGCCGACCTCTGAGTCTGAGTCTCCTTCGACCTCTCGAAATAAACAATGATGAGATCACGCTTCGCAGTCTTCCTGAGGTGCTACCGGGAAAGTCTGATGAACCCGTCACTTTTATTTTGCGCGCGCCTCGTTTGCGGGAGGTTCGGGGCACAAGAAAAGCGCTCAAAATCGAAAAGCGGGCGGCGAGGCCCGCAAAATGTCTCACTGGGCGCTTTTCTGCGGTCGGCGCTTGGGGGCGCTCCTAAAAGCGAGGGCGGCGGCGGTGGCGGCAGTGGTGATGGGGGAGGGGGAGTGTTGATGGCTGTGTCAGCGGTGGTGACGGTAGAGGGGACGAACTAGGATATGGATTGAAAAAAGGGTGAAAATACCTTCTTTTAATATCAGTAGTTTATTATTTAAGATGATGAGGTATTTTATCTTCGAGAGGAAACCATTGCCCCACGAGCGGCAAGTTTTCTCACGTACATAATGTATCCGTCTTGAATAAATTAGAATTTCATTTCTTTTCAATTATTTTAGTAAAATTCAAAATAAAAATTCACATAAGCATCAACAAAATAAACAAAAGAGCAGGTGAAATAGCTTATTGCATCCCCAGAGAATCTTTAAGTAACGTCTGGATGAGTAATTTAGAAATATGTGTATCACCTGCATACGATATAGTTACTTATTATTTCCTACTAAGGTAAGTTAGGCGAAATATCTTTCCGAGTAATATAAGATATAATTCGTAATTACGACTTCGTACATTGGGGTATTGCAGATTCGTTCCCCATCGACTGAGGAATTTGGACGATGGTAGAGCTAGCAGCAGATACTTCGAAACAGAAGTAGACAAGTAGCTGGTTCGAAGAGTACTACTGCGCCAACGGAAATACTCTGATCGATCTTGTCCAAGGTTTCTTGTAACCAATGCTAAGCGGATGGTATGTACTTGAAACAATGCGGTAGGTTCCGCCCCCTGTGCATTCTTTTGCTTTTCCTGTACGAAAAGTTAATTTGAAGTTACATAGCTAGCAGTAGCCAGAAATTAAAAAAACACAGATTCTTACGTCTTATTTGTACTGTTAGTGCAAGTTTCACGCCACGTACATGTGTACATTTCGTACGTTGTAGAAACCTAGAAAAATCAAACGTTCTTTCGGGTAGATTTAAAAAATAAAACAAATATTAATATTACAATTATTTGTGTAATGCAATTAGTTAAAATGTGAGTAGTAACTAAAAATGTAAGTTAACAATAATAACAATTACTGATATATGTGTATTCTAAGTGCAAATGAATTTATTGACATCCGGCTTCTCAAAAACTCCAGATGTTTGTGAGTCTTCTACACAATAATGGCGCCGAACTGTGAAAAGATAATGTGAAACATAATGCAACGGAAATTTTTATTATCACATTTGTTCCCTTAGAGAAATTGGAAAATCTTAATTTTTAGTTATTGTAATATTTTTTTGTAATTTGCCAATTTATGAACATGTAATACTTTGATAAAATAAAAAAACAGAATATATCATAAATTAATTTATAATATAAATTCTACGCTGCATAGAAGGAGTTCACGTACCCCTCATCCGTACTGGAACCTGCAATAAAATAATGCAAATTAGCGTTTTGACGAAATGAATTTTGTCCGCTTTTTGCGCCTTCCAGGCCACCGTGCGGCGGCGGCGGTGGCGGCGGCGAAGGAGGCAGCCTCATTACCACGCCTGGACGTTTACGACTTTCCAACATGATCTCTGTTTCAATTACGACCCGTTTCGCCCCGCGCGGCGAACGCCATCGCCGCCGTCACCTCCATCGCCGAACTGGCCTCCGCCGCCGCCGCCGCCGCCGCCGCCGCCGCCGCTGCCCTCCTCGACCGTTGCTCCCGCTCAGCTTCACAATCAGCGCCACTCGAAATGTTTTTTTGACTTCTGGCTCTTCGTTTACGTTGTTCGGAGTTCCACAGTCTGCTGGAAGTTTGGATGAGTTCTTTTAAATAATAGAAGGCCGTTATTTGTTCGCTACGTTGCATTTTGGGGCGTCAAAACTGTGAAATGCAATACGTAGTGTTGATAAAAGGTACAATCATATATAGATTAATTATTACTTTTGTTATTAAGGTTATTTTCCTTATAAAATGAAAGTAAAGTTGATTGTTAGCTTTGTTTAGATTGTGATCACGAAATTCTGGTCGGTTAAGTCTATGTGTAAGAGTATACGTATAATGGGGTAGATGAATAGTGAATCGACATTTCTATTTCTCTATTATTGTATATTTTTAAAAGATGTAATAACCAACAGTTGTCTAATAATCAACTTGTCTAATTTTGGAGTACACTTCGAACTAATTTCTATTAAGACCTTCGTTTTTATTGCAATTATTTTTACATTTTAACTTTTTAATTAAAAAGTGTTTACATTTCTGTATTTCGATTACTCTTAGACCCATACCAATAGTGTTTTTTACTGAAGCTGCCCGTTGTCTCAATCGTTTATCACTAGTGCCCAGTAATGGCTTTTAGTTTCTAAAAACAGTTATTGACTGTTGTCATTTTTGTAGATATTTGACAGGCTATTTTCGGTCATTTTCGATTTATGATCGAATTTTTTATTCATGCATTGATCTCACCAAATCGGACTTCTTTACCTTTATTCTGTCATTTGCATGAAAGTATTTATTTTTTAATTCGTGACACCTCCATGGTCAACACACACTTGTTGAGTAAAATAAAATGAATGTGAAACAACAACAGTAATTATTTCAATTACGTGAAAAAAATATTGTTAATGAAATTTCAATACATGTTCTAATGTTCAATTTTTCTGATGTAGGTAAAACGTTCTAACTGGCTATTCTCCTTTGGAACAACCTTTTGGATGAGTAATGAAGTCAATCCCGGTCTTGTGAAAGAAAAATATAGATGTACCGTTTTATTTCCAATTAGCAACTCTTAAATGTTTTGACATGCAATATATTACTACACATGTTTATATCTTCGAAATTAAAAATCGCAATACATAAACGTATATTATAATTACTATAAACCGTATGAATTTTAAAAACTCTCTGAGTTTCATTACCATTTTTTAAGGTCAAATAACAGTCGTTATACCATTTGAAATTTACAACCTTACTACGTGTACATATTTTAAAAAAAAGTAATATTGCGCCAGAAAATATTGTAATCATACCAGCGATTTATCGAGAGGAAAACTCCAATTTTTGGGTCCCGGCAAAGAAAAAGTGGATAAATTTTGTTGTAAATGCTTCCTCCAACACGTTGTGTGGTCATAATCCACTTCTTGTGGGTCCTTAACCCTTCGACTTTGTTTCTCCACTATGTGGATTCTGCTTGGGGTCAGACTTGACTCCCCCCCCCCGCACATTTTACCCAAAAGCTTACAAGTATTTCATTCACGAGGGTTATTTTGAATTATTAATTGAGAAATTTATGCAATTTATTTGCTTTATTTACTATATCGTACAAAAAACAAAGAATAATATTATTTCCAGAAAACATTCGCACGTATCCTCATACCTAAACATGGGCGTCTATCATACCAGTATCAGATTGTTTGATTGAGGGCTTCTAACTCGTAATAGAAAAATATACCAGATTATCATTCATAAACCACAATATAATATTATAAAACGGAAGTGGACACGTTTTGTAATTTTTCTTATAATTTATTCGTGTGACGTGGAATCTGTTTGGGAGCATTTCTGACTCTAACTGCATATAAATCAAGTTACTTCAAACCAAGAAAATGTAAAAACACGTGAAAACATTGACCTAAATATCATATCCAAAAGGAGACGTTCATATGAATAATTTTCAGTGTTGTAAAACATTATTTGCACCTGAGGTCACAAATGACCCCAATCAGAGTCTAAGGGTTAATACCTCAAAATGTATTGACGCCAAAATGTCTGTCTGCCAGTCTGTCTATCTATCTATCTCTCCGTCCGTACATCCGTCCGTCCGTCCGTCCGTTCCTCAATCTGTGTTCAATACTACCGCCTGGACAATTTTCTCTAAAGTTGAGATTTTCCGATTGATCTGAATGAATTCGAGGCAGATATTTTTATTTTCTGGTATGCGTTACAAGAAGCCTCAACATTTTCAATATTTTCTCAAAAATTGCTCCGAATTATTTTATTAATCTTTCTCCTTGAATACCTTAAATAAGGTTTTAAAAAAGTATGCAGATCTCATTTTCTTTAAGATCTCTCAATTCTTTAAAATTGTAAATGTTTGATTTTTTTTCGGGAAATTTCTACAACTTCAATATTAAAGATAAAGTTTTTGTTAATGAAACCAAAATTTGTTTTTCAAACACATTTTGAAATAAAATCATGAACAATTTTTCGAAAATATGAGTATTTCGAAAAGAAAACATGTTAATATCTGAGATATTTCACGAAATAAAAAAATGAAGTGTAGAAACATAGACACAAATTATCCGAAAGTGTATTAAATTATAAAAAAGAAATATTTTCAAGAGGAGATAAAAATTTTTTGTTGTATCAGTTTAACTATTTTGAGCTAATAATAATTACTTATTCCTTCAAAAATTGAAATAAAATACTGCAACAAAGAGAAGAAATTTGCATCCTCATCTTTGTTCAGTGAACTGTCTTCGTAGTCTTTCAATATATCCGGTTTGGTCCTACGTATTCTTGAAATAAAAGAGAAAAATAAAAGGAGCACATTAACTGAAATATCTGGTGAAATAGGAAGTAGGAAATGCATTCAACATCCATTATTTTTCATAAAGGAAGTCAGTGGAGCAACCAGTACAGTTCCTGAGCTACCTCAAGAAAGGAACATCATACCAGGAGAAACGAGCTTAACATGACCGGTTAGGCCTCACTTCAGGCCTAAACGTCTCTGCAAAAGGATGAGTTGAGGAAATGTACTAAGTCAGCTGGGACTAATAAAAAGATCCAACTTACCACACCGGATTGGGTAGGAGTTTTTGTACCAAGTTGGTTAAAGAATTTGTGGTAAACGTTTTGTACGTATATAATCCATACATCCTCACAAAATTTGAATGTATTCTGCTTCCAAATCACATTATACAGTCACACAAAAAATGAGTAAGTGAATCGTTCACTCGAAATCAATTCATCACTGTCTTGTGCGAATATTTCGCCGCTGTTAATCAACAAATAATTTTTAATTATTGACATTTATATTGCAATTTTGATTAGTTGTACAGAAGAGAAAATGTCGTCATCTTATTACGTTTTTTGAAAGATCTCATTCGTTGTATTTGATATCATAATCACTAGTAAAAAATGATAAGTATATCTAATAATTTATTTTTAGCACTGTCGTTTCAATTCATAACTTTTTCACATCTTTTCATGTACGGCCATTTTGTATCGTGATTTCAAGTGAGGCAGCTTCCTAGTTGGAGACTATTCAGCGATAAGTGTAATATTTTGAATATGGGTTACGTCATATTGATGATAATTTGTAAAAGACGTTATTGTTTAAATATGTGTAATTGCAATCCGGAGGCAAGTAACAGAAGTGTTGACATGTAAAACAGACTTATTGACCTACACTCGTCAATCATATAATATTCTTCAAGACGTCTAGAAACGTCATTGCACAACATTATCTGCGCTTCCGTGCGCCCGAACACTCCAAAAGTAGCGTCACCACCTGATCCATGACCCAGAAGAGCCCCGCACGCATTAAGTGTAATGGCCACGAGGTTGAATTGAGGAAACGAGAGTCAGCGGAAGTAGGCTGCGGACCTGCCCCACCGGACAGTGCCGAAACCGCGCCGCGGCGCCCGGTGGGCGGACGGGCCCAAATCCGGATGAGGCGCGGCGCGACGCGACGCTTCGCGATCGATTCGCGATATCTCGGCGGCGGCGTCGACGGAGGCGGCTTCTCGTCCGCGTAACGGAACCGGGCCGGTGAGAAATCGTCGGAAAAGGGTTCGGTACATTTCAAACAGACTGTTCAAGTACGAAAATATGTCGCGAAAAAAAGGTTATACGGCTGCCGTTACGGAACGGGTCCGACGGGAGTCGCCGCCGCCGCCGCCGCCACCGAATCACCGCGCGACGGAGAAGTTGATTGCTCCGGTTTGAGAAAAAGGAAGAGCGCGGGCAATTCGGAAAGCGGCGACGATGGCGGAGGTGGTGGTAGTGGTGGTGAAGGTGGTAGGGAAGACCGACAGCTGTATTCCTCAAAGAGCAAACAAACGTGGATCTGCAATTACCAAACAAACAAACAAGTTGAAAATCTTTCATTTAAAAAAAAATTGATGAAATATTTGGCTTGTATGAAAACAATTCTTGGTGGGAAATATGTGGCTCCAACAGAAACTAATAATTCTAGATAAATATTAAAATAATATTCGCATAGACTGAGTTGATTTCTTCCACTAAAAAAAAAACAGTTAGTATCACTAAAAATATATTTTATTCACCGCGTTATAATAGATATAGAAATAAAATATTTTACCACAATGGTAATATTTTTGTTATTATTAAAATTATTATTATTATAATTATTATTATTATTATTATTGCTCTAAAATAAAAACTTTTCCTTATCTAAGACAAAATTTGCTTATACATTTTAAAAGATTGGCTACAGAAATTACTGTAATTATTTCTTGTATTTACACAGTTTATAATAATCATTGAAGCTTCAAAGGCTCAAAATGAGTAATGTTTCATTTTTTCGTCTGTTAAAGTGCAAAAAAAAAAAAATTATAATTTTGATACAATTTTTTCGGCACTTTGTATATTTTTTACATAGAAACTGCAAAAAATGTTAGTTTTTAGTATACATTTCTACAAGAGACGCTGCTTTACGTTTAGAAATATTTTTATATATTCTTTAGTGAATTTTATCTACAGATTTTATTATTTTCACCAGAAACATATTGTCTCATCTTTGGTGTGAATAATAATATAGTTTACATTTCAAAACAAATTACTGTTATTTTCGATAAAACGAATTAAAAAGTCAGATAAAATATCCTAAATTTAATATCTCACTAACACGAACTCACAATTGAATAATGATATTATATCAGGATCCAGAAATTTAAATGTCAAATAGAAACAAATGAATGTCCTTATTTTGGAGGAAAGAAGAGTTTCGAGAAAAGGAAATATGATAACAGAATTTCAATGTCGGCATAAAATACGCCTGAAAATAAGTACATTAGACGAAGATATAAACGTATACAACCGTGAAATTGGAGGAGGTGATGTTCCCGTACTGTTTATTTACGGAAGGCAATATTTTGTAGCATTGTAAATAAAGCAGAAGAGGAATAACAAGCGGCTACTACTTGCTATGTACGGCAACTTAGCCCCCGCCGTACATTCATTTCTCTGTGAATGGCGCACATGAGTGGACTATCCGGTTTCGAATCGACGGTGCTCGACTTGGAGTGGAGGAACAGGGGAAGGAGGAAAGATGAGGCCAGTTGTGCGTTTGCTATTTCTGGTTGTGACGCAAAAACTAGTGTGCACGTCACCAGCAGGCTGCGCTACAATGGGTTGACGCCCATCACAACGTTTGTGATTGTACAGAGTACTTTCCTCAGCGAAACGAAGGTGATAGTCATAATTCATTCTGCAGTGTAAGAGAGTTTCAACTTATACACAAACAAGATGGGTTTTCCCTGATAAATGTCTGCATTGTACTAACTAGCTGGGATAGAATAAATAAAATGGTAAAGACGAGATCCGTAAATTCATAATTCAAGGTATTAAATCACTATTTAAAATGATGCACAACAACTTAATTCATAGAATATTTTATTCAGATGTTAACTTTAACAATGACAGTGTAATAATTATATTCTAACAGATACGTCATCACATTTTGTATTGCTTCACAATTACACGTATTACATTGAAGAAAAAAAATCGTAATATTTTATTTCTGATATTGCAAGAAATATATGGTAAATTTGATGTTTTACCGTTATTTACCTATCAAAAGCTCTTGACAAATATATTATAACTTTTAATAAAGAATTATGATTCAAATATCCATACACCGAATTATATATTACGGTTTTTTGAAGGAGTTTGAAACAGTTAAAAACTTTAAATTCATATTCAAATATTTGTAAGCCTTTAGGGATTTTATTTGCTTATATTTCACTTTATAACTACTTGTATTTCGTCATTTGCCAACTCTAGCTTTTTTTTTACCAAAAATTCAAAGTATCTTCCACATGTTTGTGTCGCCGGAGGACAGTCGTAAATATAGCTTCCATCACGAGTCAGTGGGATCTAGATACACGTCCGGCGATTAAAACAGAATCCTTTAATTTGTTCTGTTTGGTATTCATTTGCGGGCGCTTTATTTCTTCCGGTCCTAATGAGAGATTCCGTTTGGCGTTACGACTGCTAATGAGAGTGAGAGCCGGGCGGGCGCGACGCGCGACACACAAGTCTAAGTCAGCGTCCCCTCCGCCGCCGCCGCCGCCGCCTTCGCCCTCACCCCCTCATCACCCGCTACATCTCCGATTTCGCCAACCCCGCTGCCATAAAACCGACGCTGACATCGCTTCAAAGTCTGGGGGAGAATTGCAGCAACCGGCTGCGCTGATCGGTACTTTTCCGTGGTTTCTCCGATCATCATTGGTTTAATGCCGGAGAATTACACTAACAAATAGACTACAGAGCGAGCGCGATCTTTCCTTCCGCTTCCTTGTTCTATCCTCACCCCTTAAGTACACTCCCCTGCAGTTCAATACCACTCTTATCGGGACACCAGTTAGCTGGAGCGATGCCACGCTAGTGGGAGATACCTGGTTGGGGAGAACCCCACTGGCCGACTTGTAGGTCGGTGTCGGAATTCATCATCTAGCCCACCGCCCCCTCCTGGGGGAAACAGGACATACACTTCCAGGACCAATGATCTTAGCAGTTGCCGCGCTCGGAACTACTAATCAATCAATCGCTCCTAACACAGCTCAAGTATCGATCCCTCAACATACACCGACACCAGCCCTGCTCTTGGCCCTGTATCCGACACGCCTTCGCTCAATCGTTTCCGTCTTTGCATCTTCACTTTCTCTGCCACCACCTCCTCCGCCACCACCTCCAACTACGACTTCTCCTCAACCACCTCGTCCCCATCCTCGTTAATCGGCTCAGCCTCCTCGCCCAGGGCTTTCGTCTCCTCTTTCGTCATCGCCTGTCACTTCGCTTTTTCCTCGACCGCCTCCTTATACGTCTCCTTTCGCCTCCTCTTCTGTCATCTCCTTTTCCCTCGCCTCCATCTTTGTCGACTCCGTTTCCACCCTCCTCCCTACATCCTCTTGCTTCACTACCTTCACCTCCGCCCACGCCTTTTCCTACCATACCGCATCTTTTATCGCCTTCCTCCTTCACTGCCTGCATCTCCGGCGGCGCCCCATCGCTTCCGTGGGAAATCTTCCAATGGGAAAGATGTGGCAGAGTTTGGCGCTGCGCTTCACATACCTGTGCCTTCCGGTGGTGTGCCTGATTGCCATTGTGAATCAGTAATAACAATAATAATAATAAATTATTATTTAAATAAGTTATAATAGAGGATTCAGATTGTCAGGTATTACAATCAGTCTTTCTACCTCTATAAATTTACATTCATCATGAAAACGATACATAAAAATATATTATTTTTTAAATCCAGAATTCATATTATTGTTAACTTTAGAAACACAAAATAAAAACACAGAAATATAAATAAAATACCATACACTAAATTCTTTAAAAAATGCAACGGACATAAAAAAAGAAAGTTTTCTATAGTAAATATTGGATGAGAAATATGCAATTAAATCATAACAACACCTTTTTCTTGATAATATTTCAAGTATGCAATTGTCACTTCATTGTTATAAAATAATATTTAAAGACTCTGAAAGGACTGAAATGAATTGTAGTTTCTATACCGGTTAGCATTGAAACCAATACTTGCGCTGTAGTTACAGGGAAATTTATTTTGTTGGTTTTACTTTTTGGTTTAAAAAATTTGGAATTCATAGGATAAAATTATGAAGGAAACTCGTATTTACTACAAACTGACTTTTCAGCATCTTTTATTCAAGATAACTTTCTAATAACGTCTTATGTTGAATGCAAAAATATTATGTCTTGAAGTAATATATATTTGTATTAATAATATTTGGAACGAATTAAAAGTTCTCTTGTTCTAGTCCCCCATATCGTTAACCTTAATTTTATTTTTCAATTTACACAATGAGATCATAATTTACACAATTTACATAATGCGACATAAAAAAAAACGCACGTAACTTTTTAAATAATCTTTTCTGTTCTGATAGATTGATTGAAGTTCACTTTGAGCACTTACCAAAAGAAAAATATTGTACTATATCTTGTGAAGGCCAATAAAATGCACTATAATTATAAATTATCAGAAGTATATGACCAATTAAATACAGACATAGAAATAGCAGATGTTCGTAAACCCTTTGCAATTTTCAGATCTGTTTAGTGCTTGCACCTGCCAAAATGCTCACATGCGTTCGCCTGTGCAAAGTGTAGAGCATTGTACAAACGTTTATAGCGCGATGCACTCATAACTACCAAGAGTACAAAGAACGTTTTGTCATTAGTGGAAGAATTACAATGAAACACATGAGGGTATATTATCGTACCTACAAGCATATGGAGAACACATAGTCAATTTTGTTAAACTCTTTAATATCAATGAAGCTTTTCACATCATGCTTTGGTACTTAAATGCTCGTTTCCTCAGTAATTATATAACAAACATACGCTTCAATTTTCTTGAAATTACTAAACCATATAATTGAAGAACATAGTGTGTACGTTATAATATATTGGAAGTTTGGTTCAAAAGCGGTATGGCATAGTAAAGTTTCGTCAATTATTAGCAATTTATCCATTTCAAAGTAAAATGAAACATTCATGTTGGCGAACGTAATGTCAGATATCAGTATTATTTCAATTTGAATTTGAGTTTTTAGTTCTTACTTTCTTATGTTTGAAAGTTGAGACAATATATGTACATTCATAAAATATATCCCGGTGTTTTTTTTTCTGCTTCTGAGTTTGCTGTTCGTTTGTCCTCTTCTCTACCCCCTCCATAACTATCACCGCTCGTACTAACTATGTTTATTCATTAATTGATTTGTTGGTAAGTTCATCGTCGGTAGGGGTTTAGCATCCGTGTAATAAATAACCATCTTTAAGTACAAATATAGTACAAATATAACTAAAAATTATATTTCCTATGAAATTAAATTTAGTTGGGTTTTTAGAGCTGAGAAATTTTATCCCCGCAAAATATGGTTATTGGTCCAAAAATTATAATTACCAGCAGCTTTCAGATCTCAGTTAATTATTTTCTCTCCCACTTCATAAAACCGAAAATAAAATAATTTTAACGTTTGCCGACGACACAGTCTTAGTGCAAATGACAACCCTTAAAGTGCAATGCAGAAACTGCCACATTATGCAGAAAGAGTCGACAAGGGACTCAAAAAATGCGATATCAAAATAAAAGATAGATAATCAGTTCACATAATCTTAACTTGGAGGAAAGAAACGTGCCTCTATTACTAATTTCCAAGACGCTCAGAAATTGAAAGAACATTATACATTATCCGGTCTTATGAGAGACTGCATGATTTCGATAGAGACCCAGAAACTCGGAGAAAATTCAAAACACTTTGGACTTTACCTGAAAATGCAAGTATTAACGTTAATTCGCAATTTGTCGTACCTGATGTTACCTAATATATTTTCTATCCGTCACAGCCTACGATTCAGCTGACGTCATGTGACGAGAAAGCAAGAATGTTCAATTTTTACGTTGCCATTTAAAAACAGATAATTTTTGCCGTTCTAGGAATCCCAAATTAATTACCTGTCTGTTTTCTGGATATCAGTCTAGAAATGTTCCCCTGAAATTGAATCTCTCCTTTTCAACTCCTCCATATAGTCTTCAGTACGAAGATATCACTTCATCAAATCATAACTTTAATTTTCTTACATATACATGCACATGCACTTGCATAATACATTGGACTTTACCACGTTTAGTTTCATTACCAAACGACATATTTTATTTTAAACTACCTCATATTTCTTTGTGTTCATTTTCTTCATCAAAATAGTCATGGGTAGTACTAGTATGCTAATTCGCATTTAATTTTAATGTGTCCTCCCTTGTCTAATTTATATTATTTAAATTATTATTGTTGTGAAATGAAATATATTGTACATTTCATTGAGGTATAAAAAACTAATATACATTTTTTTCTTTCTGTACATTGCATATCACAAAAATTGATTGCCGCTGGAATTTTATTTATCTTTTGATTACTTTACCTGATAATTGGTGGATAAAAATATTGCTTGGCTGTATTCTCTGAGTTATGGTTACGTGTACTCTGTTGGAATTTCTGTAGTAATTTTATTTGTTTCGTATATTACCTATTTTGAATAATGGGTATGTCCTGTTGCCAATACACTTGTTTGCTTCTGGGCCACAAAAGAAAGAACTTTTCGCCCAATTGCGTTTCCACTTAGCTCTTCCTAAATGTTAACTCCTCCTTACGGCTAACCGGGAAGAGCGGATGGAAGTAAACGCGTTTTGAATTCGAAATCCTTCCGGACACCACGCGTAACGTTCCCTTGCAAAAAAACAAACAAACGAACGTTGTTCCGGGATGAAACGTGTTTCAAGTGATATGCCGAACTTTCGTAACCGTTTCGCGGGCGCAATCCGTTAGAGCACATCCACCAGGTGCTGCAACCTTCTTCACAGCCAGCGCACCCTTCTATTCCCCTCCTACTCCACCGAAATCGCAGAAAAGGAAATTAATTACCCCCCGGCCGCGCCTTGGCACTGTCCGTTGCTTACCCGCCTGCACAAAACCGGACACACCGATATTTCCGCGGAGAAACCGGAACGCAGTTCCCAGCACCGTCGCTCCGTCGGACACCGTCCCTCCTCTCTCCTCCTTCTTCTTCCCCAATTGATTCGCCTGGGGGGGACTGGACATTCCAGTTGCGAAGCGGGAGAACTCTTTCCGAAACAATAATCGAGCGGAGCGATGCAAGCCCGCGGGTGGCCGGGGCTGACCCTTCGATGCTATCGCGCGATTCCCACCCTTTCGCGAGGACTGTCCGTCTAGGGACGGCGCGCGCTGACGTAGGCGCAGGTAGCGCGAGACCTGTCGTGGCGCCGGGGGTAGAACGCACCCGTGAGTCGCGTGGCCGGTTCTACCACCCCGGCACGGGCCGCCCCCACCCCACCCCAGCCCCTCGCAGTCGCACCCTCGCCTCCGGCGCGTTAACTCGAGCCGACCGCACCACCTCGGGAGGCGGGAGGGGGGGGGGATGAGCATGTCTTCCTACTCTTCCGGAACTGGACTGTCCACTTCGGACTGACCAGCCCGGCCCCGGCCGCGGCCCGCCGCTGCAGCAACCCCTTGCCCGAAGGCCGGGCTGTACTCCATGTACCGTTCTCACGGACACAAACCGGACAGTCCAGTTAGGACGTTTAAAGGAAAACAAGACGACGTTCGCGAAAGAATAACTTGTGCGCGAGTGTGAGTGTGCGTGGATGTGAATAGTTCCTTCTTCCCGCGCGAGTGCGGTCATCTTCCTGGAGGCGGGCCGCGCCACCGGCCCTAGGGCGGGGTGGCTCTCACGGAGAGGGACCGGACAGTCGACTATCGGTCAGTGCGGTGCCGTGGGCGGCGCTTTGTCATTCTAATGCGTGCGAGCGCGCGCTCGCAGCTGGTGTCGGCGTCGGGGTGCGGCCGTTGCGTCGCGTGATGGTGCAATCCGCGATGCGTGGCCCGCCCTCGGCCGAGGAAGCGTCCGCGGAAGAGGTTTTGTGGCGCTTGGCAATGATTCGTTGATAACGGAAGGTTTGTAACCGACCGATGCGCGGCGGTGCAGCTGCAAAAACCTTTTGGGAGCTTCGCCGCTTCCTCGTTAGTAAATTTTACATTGTAGGGTGGCCGCTCTTTATGTCTGCTTTTTCTTGAGTCGTGTGAAAATTACTTCTTAAAAATTGATCCTGATTTATGAATTTAGATGCCGTTACAGGGGATGGGCGATCTCACTGGTTATGTTCGAAAGATGAGACGCGTTTCTTCAGGATTATCTAGGAATTCCGTTAGTTCTTATTGGTGTACATGGTTGTGTTGAAACTCTTATTACTCGTACATACATAATATATGAAAACAATTTTTCAGTCAATAAACACAGTAGATCCATTTTTATTAGGTCTCTGACATGATGTATGTAGATATACATACACATACATGATGTATGTAGATAGACTCACAGATTTGTCATTATTTATCGAAAATAATTGATGTTACAATTTCTGAGTAACACTAGCATCATTCACTTTACAAGCATGAAAATTGTTCACGTTTTAAACTGATGCAATTTTATGAAATGTTTATTAATGTTCTAAAAGGGTTTGAAAAGAAAATTATTAAATTTTAATTATTTTATTTTCACAAAGAAAAATCTACTTATTTATTCACAAAAGAGGTGAACATTTTTAAAAACCTATATGAAAATTGTATTTATTTTTCAAATATTGGGATTATATCCATCAGTCATAGAGGTTAAATTATACAAATATCGTTCAAAAGATATGGAGAAAAATCTGCATTATAATCATCTTTAAGTTGTGTTATGAAGTTTTACATGATATGAGATGACAGCGACGACAGAAAATCTTGCTTTATAAAAATTATTACATATCCTACTCTTTCGCAGCCTTTGAGTTCTTTGAAATGCTTTCATGAACATTCTTGCTTCTTAGACATTCACCTCCACATATTATGTTCCTCAAGAGACAATTCATTACACAAATTTGTTACGAGCCGACGCAGTTGTTCAACAGGTCTTAGTGTCTCGCACGAGGTACATTTGACGACTTGTGAAATTTCACGCCAAAATAAATGTCTCTGTTCCAAGAAGGTCCCTTACGACCCCCCAAACTCATCGCAACATCGACTAAAAGTGCGCTTGGCATCACAGCAACACGCATAGGAACAAGGTTGTGGGGCTATTACTCATCTACATCGTTGTTTTAGCGCTCGTACCCCGAAATAAGTTGAGGTCGCTGACACATAACGCTGCTCATTACCTCTCCGACACTTTCGCGAAACCAGGTGCCCGCGCTGATTTAGAGCCGAGAAGGCGCTGGCGTGGAATTAATGGGAGTCGCAGAGGGATCATAAACCAAATGCGCGCTCTTTGTAAGAAATCATTACCACTGTATATCTAAAGTTAAAGGCGGTGTAATTCGTGGAGAGTATCCTGCGGGTTTGTCAACACTGAAGTGTGCAAATAACGTTAGCGTGTACTTCTTTAACGGCGTATTAAAATGCCATTAAGTTATTGCCATTTTATTCAAGTTTCTCTTCGCTATATAACATGCCGTCATAATTTTGGTATTATTGGTTTTTCATTTTAACATTTTTCTGCAGCCTTTGGGGCAGCAAATGTTACACGTCGTCATAAAGAGGACGCTGGACAAAAAATATTTTATTCGGTTTAAAATTATGGCCCCGTGTACGTATGTTTTGAATTGCAATAAGTTAAGGAGTTCAGCAAGTAATATTTATCAATGTCATGAAATTCAAGCATGCTCTTGAATAATTGAATTTCATATCTCGAGGGCATAATTAAAATGTAAGAATTCATTTGATTCCTCTAAACGTGTGGAAAGAACTAAGAAAACGGACTTCGGAATTTTGTATCTTGTAACTGGCGAGGAAAGAACCTGCAGATAGATAACAATGCGATTCCAATTTCTCATAATTTTACTTGAAAAGAAAATACCTTTTTGTGTGTAAACACAAAATAAATCATGCTTGACTGAACATTCAAACGAAAATACATTAAAGGTGAAATATATTTTGTAATGAATTGACAGTCAAGTTTCTTTCTTTGAATATCTTTGTTTTCTGAAGTCACAGATCTATAACTGTTATGTTCTACATCAATGTTACTTAAGAATCTATGAAAACTAGGCAGAATAAACTCAACAGATTAGATAGTAACACAGGGAAGTTAAATAGAATAAATAAGAACAAGGGTTGTGTAACATACTTTTTTCAAGAACGTTTTGAATTTTGTTATTCTTTTTACGTATGAACGATATAACTGCCCTTTTCAAAGTCAGCATCAAAGAGTGGTATAGGGAATGGTTCATCTTATTTCGCAAATCCGCCTACACCTTGTGACACAACCTCTACTCAAACAAGAAAGGAGTCCTCTACTATTTCAGCGGCTATATGAACAACACTTGCTTCCTCTAACCCCTCCTTTACAGTCGCACGTGCGGCCTGAGGGGATTCGAACCCTGAACAAAGGCCGCTGAAACCGGCTTCGTATTTGGCGGAATCCCTTTCGAAACGCTTTGCAGCCTTCGGCGACTGCCGCGGTGGCGACCCCGGTGTTACCCAAGGCTCATTAATGCGGCCCATTCTCTCGAGGCGCGGTCACCCTTTGTGCATTCCGCGACCCCGCGACCATCCTAAAGGGGGGAGAAAGGGGGAAGGGGAGATGGGGCAAGAGGGCGCGACCTCTTCGGACAGCACTGGGCGCTGGTCTTTTGTCACCACCATAGGCCGGCCCATGTCCAGTCTTCTTTGGA
Source organism: Gryllus longicercus (assembly GCA_038098605.1). Taxonomy (NCBI): domain Eukaryota; kingdom Metazoa; phylum Arthropoda; class Insecta; order Orthoptera; family Gryllidae; genus Gryllus; species Gryllus longicercus. The sequence continues at coordinate 3,911,923 of JAZDUA010000047.1, read as the reverse complement.
GCAGGTTCGAGTGTTTCCGGCCCTAATTCATTTCGGGGATCTTGTGACCTGTCGGGCCCAGCTCCCCCGGGTGGGTCGTATCTCACCGGGCTCTGCATGAAAGGGCCACTTTCACTTGGCGCGAATCATGTTCTTTGTGTCGATACGGGAGGGCGAACCGGGGAGGAAATAAATTGAACTTTTTTTTTTTTTTTTTTTTTCGAGATCCGTATTTGCAATGACCTCCTGGCACGAGTTGCGTTTGTGTCTCGAGCCTTTGCGTTTGCAAGGGAGTTCGGGGTTTGACTGTTCCTTTGTACTGTCGCAGCGAAAACTTTCAACACATGCTGGAACATGGGTTCAGTGGCTAGTTTAACTGTTTCGTAAATTCCTGGAGAGCATCGTCTGTTTATTGCAGGTTCCACGGCTTTGCCTTTCCATATCGTCTCAATAGGCGTGATGTTAAAAGCCTTTCTGTGTCCACGTTGTAATATGCCTTTCGGAGGTCCTTGAGGAACTCGATAAAATTTTAAGGACTCCTTATTTTTCTTTGCTGTAAATTTAATTATCTCATAGTTCTCATCTTGTTGGTGGCGCTCATTTCCTGAGGGGCCGCCTCTTATATTCAGCGCTTCGTAGTTACGTCTCCCGTTGGTTTCAGGCGAAATATGATAAAGGAAAACATCACCATTAGATACGGTTCTTTCCGGCTCATATAAAACATTTTATATAACACCGTATAAGAAGTATATAAGAATTCAAATTTGTGCTTGCAGAGATGTTAAGAATATAAGATGTTAATATGTTCAGCAACAATACCTTGGAATAGCGAACCTAAACGAGTTTAATGTTTTTTGTTTTTCAGATATCAGAATATATAAAAGAGATCAAATTCACTATTGTATAGAGGTCGGATTAACTCGAAGAAAGACTCAAAAATACATGATATACTACTAAATGAAATTATTGAACCCCAGATATTGTTGGCATCTTGGATTAGGGTGTAGTTTCTTTCTATAGTAAACTAATGTTTCTAATAATTAAAATATTAATAGAATGTAAAAACACGATATTTATAACAATAATCAATTACATATTCGTAGCGTCAGAAAGTAAAAGTATGGAATGTTGCACCCCAGAAAACTCGTGATTGCTGCCTGGTAGTTAGTTTGTACTATTATCAAGGCCCAGGTCATTTCCGGTTTCTCCGTTATATTTATGACTGCTTTCTTTATCAGGGCCCATGTTTTTGGGATATTAGCTTAAATATCTTGAAAATTTATGGTGATTTGTAAACGCACAAAACATTGAAAAAAGCTCATGTATTCTTGTTATTAAAATACACATTTTTGTTCATTATAAGATATGTTGGGTAGAGTAATAATTTTCCATCACGTAAAAATTGGTTATTTATTTAATCATACAATATTTTCGAAATCACTTTAAAATAGATAACTTTGAATTTGCAGTTGTGCTATGTAATATAATACACAACAATGATATGTATATATCACAAATGTTAATGTTGATTTATTTTTTGTTTAAGTGGACAAAAAATAAAATAATAAAGATCCTTGCATTTTAAAACTACATACTTAACACTACATACTTCATCGCATTATTTTTAACTTTTGCAATTTTCGAAAAGCCAGAAAGTTAAAAAATACTAGATCTGCACCAATTTTTCAGTGTTCTTCACTCTTTCTGAAAGAACAATTAAAGAATAAATTCGGAGCTGTTTTTGAGAGTTTTGTTATAAATTGTATTAACTTTAAGCCAAAATTACGTGAAAATTACTCGGTTCTTCAAAGAATATCACTTGACCATTTTCATGATTAGCAAATTTATTATTTTTTTTGGAACAAATTTCATTTAACAATAAATATCTATCATCAATATTGTAAATTTGAAATGTTAATGAAATTTTAATTTTGAAATTTTAATTTCGAAAATAGAGAGAATTGTCCGTGAATTGGACCGTGAATAGAACCACTTTAGTACCGTCATTTGTATTAGGAAAAAAATTATAGAAATCATTTGGGGCTATTTTTGAGATTGTTCAAAAATTATATTTCACGCAACATTACGCGATAACTACTAGTATTTTTAAAAAAGTTAGTGAACTTATTTAAATATCTCTATTTGAAAAATACTTTTCATTAAGGAAAACATGTCTATTTTCCATATTACAATTGTTGGATGGTGCCGAAAACATTTTCAACTCTTTCAATGTTCTAAAAATCAGTCATACATACATCATCACATTTATAGTGGTATGAGTAGGAATAAGTACTGAATTTTCAGAGGGAAAAATGTAGTGATAAAAATAATTTCCATACTTTGAAAAGCACGCGGCCTTCTTCGTGTATTGAAAGTGACCTTGGTAAAGCCAAGAACGACAATTGCTGCGGAATGTAGGTCTACATCTCCAGGGGCAACTAACACGCGACTGAAGAAAATACGAAAAGGGCAAGGAACAGGAAGCAATACTTGACTGAGGATTCCAGATCAACTTTTCCCTGTGGAAGGGATAAAGAACTCATCTAGTCGATCCGGGACCCGACCGGCTCCTCCGGTCTCTTAACACTTCTATTCTGAATGACATAGTCTGCCCAGAGCTACTAAAACAGGTGGCATCTACAGACTGAAACGTTCCAGACTCTCCCTATCATAGGAATCCAGTTTTCGTCCTGTCATCTGAGCTTCGAGTTTTCTCCAGTTGCATGCAAGCAACGTGTCATCATAACCATGTGACCCACAAAAATGTGAGAAACTCGTGAGATGACGTGCTCTGTAACACTAGAGTGCGAATATTGCGTCTCTTAGTTCATAGCTTCCATTTCTTGAAGATAACCTTCTGCTGCTCTAAATAGACTTAAATGAAAGAACCAAAACAACATACACTCATATTATTCTTATGAGAAGTGTATATATTTGATATTCAATTGAAAAATGGATTATATAATAATTTTAATTATTCAATATTGACTATTTTGACGTTCGTTGAATCTCTAAATTGAAGTTTTTACATTCTACGAAACATATCTTTTTATAATCTTCAGAACAATGAATTAACTGAAATGTTAGATATCTGCTTCTCTTCAAACAAAAGAAAACACATTTTTATCACGGTTGATTCTAACCAAATCATCCATAGCAATCTTTCTATGGAACCCGCAGCACGAAATTATTGTGTTTATTTTATTCTAATTATTCCCCAATTATTGTGGACGTTTTGCAGACGGTATGCAACTTCTGTACTTCTATTCCCAAATTATATCCTTCCCTCCATTTCATGTATTCCGATACCAATCTAGAACTTAACGAATCCTTTTAATAAGGAGAAGTCTAAAAGATTCACTCTTCGAAAAAGAATTAGCAAAACGTAACTGCAACTGTAAAGCAAGAATGTTGGCGTTGTATTCTCTGTCATATCAGTACAAATAATATTCGCGCGCCTACTCTCTTCACCTTTCCGACCTTTGCTCACTGCGGCGCTACGCAGACGTTGCGCCCCCAGATGTTATAAAACAATCCTTGAATCTTTAGGTGATTTAGAACCATTTTCACCTTCAAATTATCTAAATGTATTCATTAAAAATTCGATTTAACTCGCATTTAACAAACGCGCTTCACAATGGGGATTCTTTTAAATTTAAAGAATATAACAAACTTACTCAATGTGAAATTAACTGTACCAAAAAATCGAATATTACTAAATGTAAACTTTGAAAATGATTAATGTGTAAATAGTAAATTGTGAGGTGTACCTAAAAATTGCCTATTCTATTCGTGATAACACATTCCTCAAAATTGAAAGCGGCGAACCAACCGACCCTCTAGAAGCGCTCAAGGAATGATTTCATCTCGAAACGCATGTGCACGATCTCCCTTCCCCCGCGCTCCGCCCTCGGGAGGGCGTCCTCCCCGCGAATTTATGTGCCCCGTTCGGCTCCCTGCGGAACGCCGACCTCGGCCGCCGCGCCCCAGCCACGCACCGCTCCCGCCCACGCGTTCGCTCTAATTCCCCCGAAATTAATCGCCTCTAATTGACTCATGCTCGCCGCCCCCTGCACGCTCACCCACGCCCGCTCATCCGCACCGCGGGGGGGTTTCGCGCCCCCCGCCGACCCCCCAAACGACCGCTTCCCCTCTCCATTTTCTCCTTTTTCCTACTCGCTCCCACCCTCTCTCGTGGAGTTTCTAGATTTCAAGCTCATTAATTACGAAATAAGTTATGCTTCCTTTCCGTAACATTTATGTGCGTTGGTTTTCAACCAACATGCGGCGCTGGTTTTGTTTTAAGAGCGCGAAGGGGACGAGGAGTGGGAGATAAAACGTAAACTCATAATTTGTAGCAGTAACGTTTGTTTTTGTTTCCACATAAGAATTTGTTTTGTGGAAATTATATAATGCGGCGCGGGGGACGTGAGGAGTTTTACGGGCGAGGCCTCGTGAAGGTATTAATGCGAAGGGAGCGAACGAAACGTTAATGTTGGTCGTTATGTCCGAGGCATTCCGCGCCGCGGTATTCGATACTCGGGCCCTCTCGCGCGCGCTGCTTCCTCGCAAGAGAGATAAATTTCCGACGGGAGAGTTGTATTTTTCGGGAGAGGACCAGAAGGGGGGGGATCGGATCGCAAGACGCGATGTGGTGGATGAGCTTCAGTTTGGGTTTGGGTGACCTTTCGTGGTTGAATGGGGCAATCCAATCGCAAAAGTTTGGGACTTATAATTGGAAACAAATTTTGAGTTTTTTAACGCAAATATGAAGGATTGGATCGTAAGTGGAGGACATAATCAAAGAAAATTTTTGGAAAAGCGGAAAACTAGATGTGATGAAAGAGCCTTCGCTGTTCGGACTTGACAGAATTTTGGAAGTTGGTTTGTGGAGGAAAAGTGCATGAATATGGGACATTGAAAATGACACAAATAAGAATTATTCTAAATCAAATTTTTTTTTGTAAATGAAGCTTCAATGACAATAATACATGAGAAAATTATTAAAATGAGTACGAGAATAATAAATAATTGGATTCTGTTTCTGTTTGCAGAGATTGTGCGAACTTCCACCCAGAGAAAAATCCTGTATAATAAATGAGGTTGAACATTATTTTAATAATTTGGAAATAATATTTGCCGAACCGTCAGTCCATTGAATATAGCTTTTTATTCCTCAGCCTGCCTGACCGAATTCCACGACCCCAAACTTTCTTTAATTTATCTAAAATTATCATAATTTTTTACAATGTTCAAAAATAGTTTTTTAAAATTCTGATTTCAATTTATGTGGTGTTTAGAAACATTTTTAAAATGTATTGTTCTGATACGATATTACATTACTTTGATGGTAATTTTGAAATTCAGTTTGTAGGGCTCTCACCATAAACTGTTTTATTAATGAAATAACTTACCCATTCTATGTCATCCACAAGAGAGCCACATCAGTGGGAAACTTCGACACTATCAACCCACTTGACGGCTAAAGGAATGTTTTCTTTTGTCCGGATAAGGTTGCACATTCCCCAAGATCTTCCTTGAAATATGACATGAATTATGTCAACCAACAGATTTAAATGAATAAGGGTGTGGGTCAAGCAGGCACGAAAGGCGCTCTACAGCCTCGTCGTCAGGTGAAATTCAAAAAAATTATACTTCCGTTATTATCCTCAAATGAAAAACTATTCTTATTTATTTACCGTAAAGAATATATTTTTCCAACTCTTTTAAAAATTGACCTGTGATTTCATTAATTTCGTAAATGAATTCCAATAGAGTCCAATGAATTTCCAATTATTTTCCGCCGAATTTGTTCTAGGTATTATACAGTTTGTATTAATAAATAACAACCAATTACGTTTACACATTTTAAATAATACTAAACAATAAACAACATAAAGGCAATAAATAAGGCTTCGAGAAAAAAAACTTATTAGTCGTATCAGACCGCACAGTCCATTAAGCTTCCTTTTACAACTGACTAACGTTCTTCATCATTAATATCTTACAGTATCCCATCTCTTGTGTATCATACATTGCTCTATTAATTTTTAAAAAATAACTATTTTATTTCGATATTTATAAATTTTTGTTTTTACAAATAATTGTTACTTGCCCTACCACTGCCAAAGAATTTTGTCAACGAAATTTAACAATCGATGTTTGAAATATCAAGTCAGTACATACTTTGAATGTTTTATCAGTAGCTAATTATGTGAAAAATGATAATGCGATATTTGTAAAAACTATTCGTGCGTTTATGTTGAAAATGTGTGATTACATATCAAAGAGATAAAATTACAAGGACGAGAATAGAATTTCATTAAATTATTTTGAAATGACACTTTTTAGGACACGGGTATGCTTGTTCCCCAGAAAAAGTCTCTCAAAGCTTTTGAAAATAATCATAATTTCCTTGAATATTTTGTGATTGTATTTTGATTCTCTCGGTTGTCATGTGTCAGTTTGTCATAGGTTCATAAGTCATGAATACACTTGACTTACTATATTAAAATAATGGATGCGTTTGTTGTGTACAATATAATATTTATTATAGTAATCTTTACTATTAGTTAAGAGTCCAACAACACATTCTTTGAGTTTTAATTCTCAAACACAGCTCAAAGAATTTATTTTATTGGAAACAAAATTATTTTATATAGCACATAAAAAATTACAGTGTCTTCAACTACTACCTATTTAGTAGAAGTAATGATAGGAGAAAATTTAGTAGGAGAATTGTACTTAAAATGATATTTTAAAAGTAAGATTTAAGTAATTAAAGTATTTTCCCAAATCATAAACTCGCATCACAGGCTTTGGCATAAGCTACAGCCATTTTGCCTGCCTCAATCACGAATCGAATCCGGCATCACAACACTGGAAGCTAGCACGTTGTCTATGAACCACCCAAGGGGCTTGTGATAGGTAATAATTTATAATTATTTTATTAATTCTACTAACGTTATTGTACTTCAAATACATCCTTTCCCACTACTAAATAAATAATAGTAAATAAAGCCAATTTCACGCTAGAAAATAAATAAGAACCCTTACTACTGGATGTTTTTTTCGTTCTGTATTCAGGAATAATTTAGATTTCATTACATTCAGTAATTTTATACATTATTGTTCAAGATGCAAAAGTGAAACTTTTCGTCCTTTTGTACTTGGAGTAAATTCTCCTCTTGAGAACATCTATGTATATCCTTGATATCTAAAATTAACTGCTGTCCTTACATAAATTGCAGATAATATTTCTTTGTACTTCCTTTTACCTTAGTTAAAAGGTTTTAACGTGCGCTGTGAGCAGCTGCTTCGTAGCGTTGTGTTTTTTATTTTCACTTAAAGAGGAAGCAAATTCTTGACTTTATAATCGATGACTAGCGTACGCATTTGCCATAACGAGAAAATATTACATTGTAATTCAGTGCATTTTTTCTGGAAACATGTAAAGGTTGCACTAAGTTTGGCGCTATGCCGACACTTAAACGTGGCTTGTGTACAAAGAATTCCTACTTGCGGTTAGGTGGATGAAAATAATATATATCAAGACTATGGTTAGAAAAAATATATCGGACGAAAATTAATCGAACATTTAATTTATGTGTTTTTAATATAAAATAGAAGGCAAAATATATCATAGAAATCACTGGTACATCCAGTGTATTGTAGAGAAACTGGACTGTGTTGTACGTGTAGTATGAACGTGAACACTACGCAATAAGTACAAAAATGTATAGCTTCTAGAGACTAGGATATTTATTCCAAATATTGATTTCAATGCGCAAGTCAGGAGTAAAAAATTTCTGGATGCGTGAATGATGTAGAAACGAGATAATACAAAGAATTGAGACATAATTTTATTTCAATGCAGTATTGTGTTTTGAAATTAAATATGTTTTATAATTCAATATTTTAAATTTTAGTTGACATACAAGTTATAAATCAATAAGGTTGTCTAATATTCCTATAAATTTTCTTTGAATTGTATTAAAACAAATTGCCTAAATGCAATTATTATCAATCGTATGCATTATGCATTTGTACGCATTCACTGATGGGTAAAATTTGTTAAAATTTGAGGAGGTGAATATCTGCTTTTTCTAGATAAATTGGTATGTCTTTTAGGTAAATCAATTACGCCTTCACGAAGAAAAAATATTACTTTAATATTTTAAATGGTAATTTTATTTTGATTTTTTCTTCCTTTTTAGGGTTAAGGAACTTAGTACTTTACTAAAGTTCCCTCATTTAGTAGCTTCCATTCCTTGCAAATGCTGAGAGGGTAAGTTTTAAAATATTAGGCGACGCTCTTTGTACTATTTTTAAAATATAATTTCATCTCATTATGATTGATCTACTATAAGTTTTATCTTTGTCAACATCAAGAGATATAAACTTTCTGCCGAAAGAAATGAGATGACATTGGTCATCAGAACACTGAAGCCAGTGTGGTTAGTGCTGCTCCAAGCGACACATATATTAACTAATCACTCTGGGACATTATAAATGATCAATCTACTCAAACGTACAATGTAAATGTATTAAAATAATTCTTTTTTAAGTTGTTAATGTTTATATTTAACCTGATGTTGGTTAATTATGATTAAACCTTTGATTCTTAATATTCTAGATTTCAAGAATTTTCTTCCAGTAATTTTTATTTCTCGTATTTAAAAATTCTGTACCTTGTAGTATTTTAACAAAAACTCATCAAAGAGATGTGAATGAAACATCATGTGAATAGAAAGTTATTTTTTTAATTACCATTTTAATTCGAAGTCTTTCAGTAAAGTTTTACTTAATATATGAAAGTTAATATGCATTCCTTTACTTCTTTAAAGAGTGTAAATTTTTGGGAGAACCAAATGGATCGGCTATCCCTTACTAACAAAGAAAACGTTAATAACATAATATATTCGAATGGTTCGATTTATTACACAAGGCGTGGCCTTTTATTATTAATTGAAAATAGCGCTTAATTTGTAGTGAAAATAAAATTGGAACTTGGCAGACTTTGCGCCATCTCTTATCATGGATTCTGGTACCAATCTTTTTAAATATTTGTATTTAGTTTTCAATTCTTTACTTTCTCTGAAGAGTAAGTTTTTTCAGTCTCTTTTATACGAAGAATAGAAAAAAACTATAAAATTCTATAAAAGGAAATCAAAATTTTGACGGAAATTACTGGTTGGAGAGTAACTGATTAGTATTTTCAAATTAGTGATTAGTATATTTGCAAAAACAGCTAAGTGTCTCTGTATTCATCTGTCCTTCTGAGAACAACACTACCGCCTAAACAGTACACATGATTTTATTCTAAAACAGATATATTCCGAACAATCAAGCTCAAGTTAGGGCCCTGTAAATTTGATTGGAATCTTTTAATTTTATGAGATTCTGTACTACATGATGGTCATTTTGAATATCATCGCAAATACTTTTTTGAATATTGTTTTTCTTTCAAATGTTTCTATTGATATAATTCAGTACATTTTATCATAGACCTAAGTATAATTTTAAAATATTAGAAGTGTTTATTTCCTCAAAACATACGAGAAAGTATGTGCGATACAGCGTCTAATGACTTTCTTTGCCCTACACTTCTATAATATTATTGTTTTCACGTTTTTTTTATTTTATTCATGTAATATTTTATATTTATACCCTGTTCATTTAAATGTTTTACGCGCGGTTCCCATAGTTTGTAATCCTGCTCGGTTCGTGTTATTTGCTTTCGACGTCCCCCCGAGAGCGAACCCGTCGCCCACGCGGCGCAGGCGCCGCCCGCGCACTCCATGAAGCGACCGCGAGTGGTGGGGCGGTGAGCGAGCGCCGACGCCGCGCCGCGCCGCTCCCAACGAAGCAGGGCGTCGGCGGATGCGATGCGGTGCCCGACGCTAGAGGGAAGGGAACTACTAGGGCTGAGACGAGGCCGGGCGAAGGGGCAGGGACGGAGGAAGGGGGCTGTAGGGCTGGTACGGGCACAGAGGCGAGAACGGGATGGGGTCGGGAACCAGGACAGGATACGGACGGAGGACGAGGGCAGGGACAGGGACGGTGACAGCCTGGGGACGAGAAGGGGGACTGGGATGAGAAGCGGACGGTGACGTGGACGGCCGCGCCTTCTGCTTGGGAGAAGTTGCTCGCTTTGGGTCGTCCGAGCCGAGAGTTTGGGAGAATGAACTGTGAGAAGAATATAGTATACTAATGCTACCGTCACCAACTATTTTATTTACTAAATTTATAAATAAAACTATAATATATTTATTTACACACTTAATTATTTCTTTCTTATTAACAAATTTTTAATTCTTTGTTTTACATTATTAGAAGCGTTGCATGTTAATTTTATTCAGGATATACAATTAATTAGGTAACAGTTGTAAAGAATTCACCTTATTAATGAATTCTCGCTCACAGGCACACAATGTTTATTATTTTCCTACTTTAAACAGTTATATTTTTATAATCAGCAATGCAATTCAGAGTAAGTAAAGATCCATGAAAAAATTCTCATTTTCTACATTTTTCAGAAAATCCTTCCTTCAGAAAGTAATCGCGGATGATTTAACGAATTTATTTCTTTAATTAGATTTTCCGAAAACCTTGCTGGATGGGTGAGCTACTCTGGCGTTCGTATCTTTGCTCGTTGCTCGCAGCACTTGTTTGCGTCCCAAACCATGTGGCCACAGCACGGACACTTCGTTTGAAAAGTCCGTGCACGTTGCATGTTGCATGGAGAGCGAGGAGTGTTGAGAAACATTTTGAAAGTGGTTTAAAGTGATAATTTTCAACGGTGACCAACAAATAAATAACACGACGAAGATGAAGATGATACAATCTTTGAATGAAGTACTTCATATATCTGTTTCAATAACTTGCAACAAGGTGATAATTTTGGTGTCTTGCTGCATTTAAAAATCACGCTAATACTGTGTCGCAAACTGGTGCCTGAAGATCAGTAGCTGAAGTGAATGCGATGCGCAATAGCTCACCCATCTCTTTCCGTCATGACGAAAAGCACAGAGAGTTGATGAACGATAAATTTGTTGTTGCGATTTTCGTTTTTTATTACTGGAAGGCGAACGGCCTACATGTACCAGGTCGCCCTTCCCATGCTTCTTTTGCTTGCTTTATGCCTCTTTTTGAAACGTGTAATTAAAATCTTTGCAGCGATTAACTTCAGCAAATTAACCTAAAACTCATCGACCGGTTCCTCTATCTTTACAGAGGGTCTTCATGTTTTTTCATTCATGTTTTGGAGGTGGTGTTCGTCTGGTATAATTTGCCATGTGATATTAATGCTTGATTGAGATGTAGTATATCAAGAAGATCGATGTTTGTGGTTTTATTTCTCTGACACTCTGCTCCTCCCAGGCTGTGCAGTCTTTGAGGTCTTTGCTTGCTTTTTATTTCAACAATTCCGAACTGGTTTTAAGTACGTTTATTTGTTTTTTTTTCAGTTTAGAAGAAAATGTGCATAGGAAATTGAAGGCAAAATATTTATATACTTCATTTAAGTATTCATTATACATTCATATATATATATATATATATATATATATATATATATATATATATATATACTTAAAATTCTTAACAATTATGTGTTATTTATGCCATTCCGGTCATCCTTCTAGTATTGTCAATCTATCTTATACAATTTTGTGTTGAATTTTGTGATTTTTTAGTATTTTCTTACACAAAACCCTGTACTTAAAAACTATTTTCAATGTTTTGATTGTGAAGAATCATTGTATGATTTTGTGAATTCTTCAGTAGGAATTTTAATTGCCAGCTTCTGAATTACAAAACATTGCTGTGGCCTTTCTTATAGGTGTTTTATTCTCAAAAATTTGATCACTGAGCTCCAGATATTCGTGTAGTGCCGCCATATAGCGCTGCTCTTCTCACTCATGTAAATATTAGCGAGAGCATTCATTTGTGCGCAGCTGCCGATGGGAACGTAAAGAGCTAGTCGTTTGTCGCTTCCCATTTAAAATATAGAGCAATAAAAGCGGGATTCATTCATTAACTTTCTCTACACATGCTAGTCATTCTAGCGTGTGTGTTTAACCAGTTTACTTTGTTCGGCGTTTATCATGTATTACAATACAAGAGTAATATTGTATCTTTATTGTTGCGTTCTGTCTCTTGGAATTATTTTCAGTAAAGACCGCTTTATAAGAAGTTTATGTCCTAGAAAATTATTTATCATAACGGAGTATTACTTTTTCACGTATCCCTTGTGTGAGAGAAGTCGTTAGAACTTAAACATAACGTAAACTCTGCCACTTTTTCATGCTGACTCCTGATTTGCTAATGAAACCAAATATACAATACGACTACGACTATTGGTCACGACAGAAATGGTAGTCTGCTTAAGGCAGCGCGTCCATTAGAAGTAACTTTATTCATGTTGTCAATTACTTCTTTTATAAATTTTCTCATTTGCCTATTCGTATAAAATAAATTGCAGTCCATTTTGAAGAAATACTTTTGTACTTGAGTAATTTCTGATAAGGGTTCACAAGAGAGGAATATTACTCTTGATATTGACGTACCAGCTGCTGGTGAGTTTAGCCGACCTAATTATTTTAATGAGAAGATATGTCAATTAACTCATTGCAAATGACTTTCAGAACAAGGACGGAAACATTATGATATACTCGAACATTTTTCGATTTCCGCTGCCCAGCCGGTACATCTGAAAGAACAACTTGTCTAACGAGAGCTTACAATTTTCTCGGTATTGTAACGGCGCGGGCGGTACCTACTTTGCTCCTTTTCTCCCGCACAGCCCAATTATATAAAGAGCTCAACTGTCCAGTAATTATAAAATATATACCACGTCACGTCTTAAACTAACTGCCTATTTCCGCGACGGCTCACCGCAAACTGCGGGGCTGCACCGACCACGTGGAGCCTGGTTGCGGGGCCCGGGGCGGCTCTGTGCGCGGCTCGAGAGAACATGCGCATGCGCGATAAGGATCGCGCATGTAAATGGTCCTCCTTGCGACACGACGCGCGCCTTGCGCGCCTCGAAATTGGAGGTGGCGGTGCGAACGCTCCGAAGATGGCCGCCCTCCGCGCCTCACTGCCCGTCGCCACGCACCGCGATTCTTTTTTGTTTGCTTCAGCATACGTATCTCGGGACGCCTCGTAACATGCACCAACATGCAAATGTTGTTGAATATGATGAGAAATAATGTGCGTGTGATTTTTTGTTTGTTCTTTTTGAAGAGTTCCGATGCTATTTTACATCAAAAATGTTTAATTGTTATCTTGAATGGAGTTTTGTCTATCTGATCTGCCACCATTAAAACTAAATGGAAAGTTTTGCATGGAAGATTTAATTTCTTCCCAGGAAGAAAAGATGTTTTGTGCGTTATTTGTATAAAATTCGACCTTTTCTGTCATCGCGGTAATATTTTTTTTTTATATTTGGAAGATAATTTTCATTAAGATTCTACCGGAAACTTGATAACGTTTTACACATTTTTTCTTGGAAATACCATAGGTACGTGTCAATATGTGAAATATATGTTACACGAGGTAGGCTACTGCAACAATAATTTGACTCTAAGTCTGATATATTTGTTTGTTGATGACTCTACAATCTTAAAATATTTCTCATACATAGGAACTATACTTTCAAAAAAAAAAAAAACATGTGTCACGAGTTGATATTCTTTGCTGCTACTACTGCTTTTTGCTTATCGACGCATGATAATTGTTACAACTTTCAAACTGGAAGAAACTTGAGTACTTAGAGACGGTTCGTAATTCTAATTGCCATGCAAATAATTTTGAATGTAAAAAATAATTAAAATAATTGTGTTTAAAAGATTAAAAAAATGTTTTTGATGTAAGCCGATTTACAATTTATATCATTATTTTAAAATAAATCACATTTAGGTTTATCATTAATGTGTGCTGATTCCTTGTAATGTTGATATCACATTCCCAGAAAAACGTGACCTTAAAACCATAAAACTTCCTTTTCTCATCATTGTCTCAGTATTTCCTTCTGGGTGAAGAAACGAACTAGACCTTGTGTTTGTTATCTGCCTATGTGAAGTCATGCACACATCATAACTCCAAAACATTTTCAGTAGTAAATTTGCGTATCTCATGCCGGTTATTAACATACAGGATCCTCCGATCTCCATGCAAATAATTTTAAATATGAGAAATAATTTGCATGTGATAGCGTTTTCAATGGAACACCCTCGTAAACCGAACCAGTGCTATCGGAATCTTTTATCTTCAGAACCAGAGATGTTGATGCGCGCGTTCGGACATCGTCGTTGTTACGTGCGCGTGTATCCACTGTCACGTGAAGCAATTACCGACCGAATCTCTTTACAGACCAAAATTTGCTTATCTCGCGCGCTTGGTAACACGCGCTCCCATGAACGCCATGCATATATTCTTAAATATTAGAAATAATTTGCATGCTGTCGTTAGCTATGAGACGCAAACATAAACCTGATTATTTGTTACGATCAGCCTCTTTGTTGTCAGAGAGGCATTCATTACGTTTGTGGGATGAAGTGCCAGCGGCGTGCCACGGGCACCGGCATTTATTCCCCTTGCGTTAGCTCCGCTCGTTAAGGTTTTTGATGCCGCTGCTTAATGTTTTATTAGTCTGCGAGTGGTACACGGCCACTGTGTTAGGCTGTCAGGGGCGCAGGCGTGCAATGCACTCATCGATCCCGGCACCCTCGGGCAGCTTCCGAAGTGCAGCAAATGGGTTCCATGCATTCTAATGGCGGTACAGCATTCCGTTCCGAGGAGAACGATGGGTGGGTTGCTGCCTCCGCCAGCCCCTGCCGTAGTTCGGGACGGGATTGGCTCTAGGGAGGAGCCTGTACATTTTATTTCCTCGCACACTACATACGTAGTAAATAGAAAGTTATGTAACAGCAATTTTTTGAACGAAGTATTCGAATTGTGGATTTCCGATACCGAAGATATGCATTAATCTTGTTACTGTACGTAGAAAATTACTTCCTGTAACATGTTGCCTTCACAGAACCCCCGGTTTGAGCGTCGTTAATACCGAAAAATTGGTTTATGGCAAAACGTCTGTACGTCTACCTGTGGACAACGCTAGTGGTTATTTTCACCACCATTGTTATTCCCCGAACTGATGTCGATTTCCTTTGAATTTAAAACAAATATTTTATTTTTTGGGGGGTACTTTCTAATGGTAATAAAAAATATTCAATTTTTCTCGCGGGACGTACGCTTATGAAGTAGTACATATCAAAATTTTGTAAATCTTCAAATTTTCGAAAATTGCAAAAGTTAAGAATTTATTCGGATTTTTACTACAACTGAAATATTGACGATTGAGTTTTTCTGAATTAAATCAGTCTTC
Source organism: Gryllus longicercus (assembly GCA_038098605.1). NCBI lineage: Eukaryota > Metazoa > Arthropoda > Insecta > Orthoptera > Gryllidae > Gryllus > Gryllus longicercus. Next base: position 3,896,553 of record JAZDUA010000047.1, on the reverse strand, counting down.
AAAACTGTAAATAAAGTAACTGTAATCTGTAAATAAAGACATATATTTTTTTTTACAATATGAGTAGTTTTCGCGTAAATTTACGCGGAAACAAGACAACTCAAAAAACTTTTCTTTAAACGTTTTTTAAACTTTTTGTAGGGTCATTTCCATATACACTGAAAAAAACGAGATAAACGCCATTTTGATGTATTCTTATGATTAACTACTAACAACTACACACTTTAAAAAAAAATATACATCACTTCATTAATATTTACTTTACTAGCATGGTGTGAAAATGAGTACTTAAGTAAATTTCTAATATAATTTTATGGGGTGTATTCCAAGTTTTATAATGCTGCTAGATGTGCGTTTGCTTTCTGTATTTTTAAATTTTCGTACATATTATTTTTACTATTCATTTCATTGTGTTTATTGTTGACCTGCTAAAAGAACCATTATGCTTTTAGTGATTCTGTGGAGCACTGCAAATCCAGCAGAAGAAACGTTTATTACTTTCCTGTATTTTCTTTGGTTTTTGAAGTGCAGAGACCGGCAATAAAACATTTAGGTGTTACTTCATGCCGCAAAAATTAAGTGCCATGCGTGTCAGAGAATATTGTCACTAGTCAAGATTCAGAATCTCTGCCGGTGGTCGACATGCCGGATCCTTTTTTTCGGCACGAATATGAAAGTCGAATTTTTCCCAATGTATCCTACTTCTCAGTTATTTTTGCAAACGATGTCCGGATATTTGCAACAGAAACTCGCCCAACTCGCTTTGACATAGGTGTGTCCATCTTTTACGTGGTCTGGTTAAAGGTTTGAAAAACACGCTCTGGTGTCAAGACACTTCTATAGGTGTGACGTGCAGGTTTCGACAGAACCGCTACTTGGTTTTATGAGTTTGATACCGGACGTGTGAAGCACTTATGAAGTACCGGAATGATTTCATTCCTTTGAGGTCGGCATACCTTTCGGTTATAAGGAGTACGAGTATTACATAAAGAAAACTTCGCGGACAAAATGCCCGGAGGCTCTTACATGTGGCTGTAAATGACAAAATATTTTGTAAACGCTCGTAGAAAAAATGTAATGAGTGTTATCTTTTTGTTTTTGTAAATAGTGTTTTTTGTGTGACAAATTTGCGATTCTAGTTCGCAAACAGAGTTATTTCGAAAGTAATTTGCATTATGAACTTACTGACTGGATATTTTTGAAGTTCTTGTAACATGAATTCGGGAAACGTACATTATCTTGTTATTATATAACATATCTAATTAATATTTTGATTAAAACAATATCGCAATCGGTAAGTTTTAATAAACAAAACAAATTGTAAATAATTCAAATAGAAACACATTACTTAAAATACATCAGTAATGCGTTACGATTTAAAAAAATCCAATGATTTGTAATCAGAAAGGACTTGCCGAAATATTTAACGTAAAGAATGGTTTACATTTATTTTTTCACCTGTAGTTACAAATACTTTTAGTGAAGTCAACGTAGGTCCCCACATAGTTTCATTGCTGATTATCTATTACTTACATTCGGTTGTTGCCAATATAATTGCCTAATATATTAATGTTCGCTGCTTCAGAGAAGACACCGGAAAAATAATTTTATTATAATTAGTTTTTTAGATACAGTTTATAAAATGTAGATGTTACCAATAACACATGAAAGGACACGAATAGTAGGATGTTTTCATTGCTTTAGATCTACAAAAACCGATTGTTAAGAGGTAAGTGATTTATTTATTGATATCATTCATTAGCTCTGCCCAGAAAACGATGCGCTATCGTGTAGCAAAATTTCATTGTACCGGAATTGTAAGCGTTGGAGTGATGACTAGGAAGCAAAGGGTGCTATAAAACCGTCAACTGATGGCTTCAGCGCGATCAATCTCGATCGATTGGTTATTTTGTGGTTCTGGGAGCGTCAACTGCTATTGTGATTAGTCCCGTACTGCATATGATATCCCACCCACACGATGAGGTGTCCTGCCCAGATTATCCGGCGTTCGCCTCTACGTCGGTTTGTCAGCGATTCCGAAAACTTGGAGTCATCACGCTGAACCACGGAGGGGATTCCCGGCGGCAGCCGAGGGGTGTATAGGGCGTCCGCAAGTTCGCTCCTTACCAGAAGTACTCGTGGAACAAAAAGGCTCTGAATGGCTGAGTCACTGACAAGACAGGTTATTATTGTGTTTGAGAGAGAAATAATTTCGAAATTCATGTATAGAAAAGTAGATAGATAAAAAAATTGCTTCAAAATATGTAAAAGGGTAATTGGCAGGATAAGGACGTGTTAAAGTTCATTTGTATTTATTGTTTATGTGTATTGAAACCAATATATTATATATTACATACCAGAGTTTAGAAAGTTGTAATGTCATTTTACAAATTGAATGGAAATGTAGTGTAACGGAAATCTACTAGATAATTAAAATTGCTCAAGAAAACCTCTATGTAGAATGGTATTGACAAATATTCGAGACTATCAGTGAAACGTCTCATGGTATGTAAGTGAGAAGCAAATATAATTTGAGGAAATTTATAAGAATAAATAGTACAAAGAACTTTTAAGCTGATCTAAAGAGGGATTAAAATTGTTCAAGAAAACCTCTATGTAGAAACGTATTGAGAAATATTTGAGACTGTCAGTAAAACGTTTTATGGTACACAAGTGAGAAGTAAATATAAATTGCTGGAAGTGAAAAGAATAAATACTATAAAGAACTACAAAAACTGATCTAAAGGGGGAGTAAACACGGACTAATTCTCACCAGTATGAACGATTTCGTGGAATTTAATATGGGCAGTAGTCGGTGTGTTCCCATGCGATTAAGCCATAGCCACATCCCTGCCCCCCCCCCCTGCCGACTTATGGCGCCCCTTACAGAGCCACACACACAATAGCCCGGTTGCATCCATGTTGCCCTTACATCCGCTTCAAAGATAATCCTCTTTTGGCCATTTATGAGGGCCCGCATAGACTAATTGCATCCCGATCAGGAAATGGAAGGAGGAGACAATTTAGTTAAGTTTCCATTCACGAGTAAAACAAGTGGATGTTCTCGCCCGTTTGAAAGAAAATCTCGGGCACAGATGAACACAGCAGAATATTTAATATTAATATGTTTTTATATATTTTTCTATTAATATGTAATTATTATGTTTTCTAATATTTTTTTCTGCATTTTTACGAAAATATCAATTATCCCTTGCCCCCTCTTGGATCAGACCACGGAATGCCTAAATACACATTCAATAAATTAAAAATATTCAATACATTAGTGCCAAAATAACAAGCTTTTCTTTCTTTTTGAGTTAAGAATTCACAGAAAAAAAGAACATTTCTTCAACGAAATCAGTTACCACAGTTTTATTTGATGACTTTCCATTAACTTGAATGAGATGTACATGATACCGGAGAATCCAAATAAAACCACCCAAACTCCACTTGTAGTGGTAGGATTTGAAGTCAGAAATGAAAAGCTGACACGCTGGTCATTTTGCTGTACGGCCGATAATTTTGCCGATAATTTCAACAACTCCGATATCACAAAAATCTTATCGTGAAATATTATGCTCTATATAAATACTAAACGAAATGTAAAGTTTGTGTAGAGAAAAATGCCTCAAAAACGATAACTTAATTTACATCAATTTTTAACGAATCATCTACTTTTCATACGTTACTTCACATTATCCCACTCAACTCCATTCCATCCACTGCAATCCACATCATTTGATGACGCACTTGCCCACTCCCCCATCTTTCAACCGCTTCTCCTCCCCCCCCCCCTCAACCCGCGCCTATCCGCGCCGCGTCGCGCCGCGCCGCAACGTTTCAATACAAAGAGTCTGTTAACAAGGGGAGGACTAATTAAGCGTTCGCTGGGGAGCGCGCCCGACCGCGCACGCGGCTTCTGCCATAAATCAAACGGCCTGCGACGCAAGAAACCTCCGCGCCACGACGCACCGCGCCTCGCCACGCCGCCACGCCGCGTCCCCGCCACGTCACGTTGCCGCCACGCCGCCACGCCGCCACACCGCCACACCGCCATGCCGCCACGCCGCCACGACGCCACGCCGGCACGCCGACACGCCGACACGTCGGCACGCCTAAACGCCGGCACGCCTAAACGCCGGCACGCCTAAACGCCGACACACCTAAACGCCGACACATGGCCGAGTTTCGCCACGTAAAATAAGGCAATTCCTAACTACTAACTTATCTCCGGCTGACCTGCCCCCCCACATCGCATCCGATTGACATACATCCTTTAAGGCGGCTCCACACATTCGGCATTCGCCGAGCAGGGAGCTTCCGCTCTTCCCATCTCAAGCAGGTGATGCGATCTGCGAATTTTCGCTTCCTTGCGTTCAAAAGACGGACACTGGAATGTCACTGGCCAAATAGCAAGCGACTCATACACACTACTCGGGATTCGGCGTGAGGTCGCTCGCTACCTTAAGGTTTTAATGGCGGTTCTACATCTCGATATTCGGCGAATAGCGAGCAACCACTCGCTGAATCTCGAGAAGGGTGAGTGAGTTGCTTGCTGTTTGCCGAGAGTGTTTCAAGCTCGTAGATGGGCCAATGGGCTACATCGGTCGCAATTGTCAGGTTGGGGTCTGCGATGGGGCTAAGGGCTTCCTCGGTGTATTGTTCGGGAAGCATGAGGGGGCTCTTCATTGGGATAGGTTCCCAAAAGAGCAGCAGTGACTGTGGGAGAACCTGACAAACACTTCAGACGCATATAAATTGCAGCATGGAAAGGGATCGGCGAAAATGGAAGGTACATCCGATCGCAAAGGAAAGGGGAACAATCTTTACCTTAGAATTGCGTCTGTCTGTTGCAATTACGCTACACGTTTGTTGATGGTTACGAAATGGCGAAAGCTTCTCTAATTAACATCAGAGTAGTCGGGAAAATTGTCCCTACATCTTAATTTGTTAGCGGTTTGGATATTTATAATTTCAAATTACTATACTTAAGCCTTTATATCTTCACACAATCGTGAATAAACACAAAGCAATCATTAATAAACATGCATTTTACCACTTAACGGATACAATCCAATGCATTATCAGTCATTTAATATTACTATTTTCTTTTTTGGATAAATCTTTTATTAGAAGGCCACAGCTCATTTCATAATGATTGTCATTGTGAAGCAGCTACATTATTCAAAAAGGTTTTCGACCGATCTCCGCAACAAATGAAAATTAAGCATTGATTCGTAATTAAGCTCGGTCATCACTCTAGTAAATGTTTCTTTCATTGGGGTGTATGAGGTATTTGCAATCTCTAGAGAAGCGGTGCAAGAGATTACTGTAAATTCCAACAACAATGTCAAATATTAAAGTGTTGAACCAGGAAGAAATAGACATGGAATTCACAACGTCAGAAGTGCAAATACTGGCAGTAATGATAAATAGGTTAAACTTCTATTAGTTCTTCTAATCGTAGATGAGGTACTGTATGAAACTCGAATTAATAGGTATTAGACTCGTTGGAAGTTTACGACACTAGATATTTCCTCGCACGTATCGTAAATACTACTTCCTAATCTATACTTGTGAATTAATACTCATCATTCCATTATCGTTTCAGTAGTCATTAATTAAATATTACTTTTAACATCTAGTTCGTTTTCTTACTAAATATTAATACAAAACAGAAAGAATTAGAATTGTAATTTTTCCCCTAAAACTTATTGCGTATATTATCCTAGGAAATCGAAATAAAATTTCCAAAGTAGGGAAGAAATAGTCAAATTTAAAATACAGTATAACTCTAATTATTTGAAGCCTATATAAATCGAATTTCTAAATATCCGAATCGATTTAGGTAGAAAAAAAGAAAATCAGAAAATGTCAAACTTGTAAAAATTATAAAGCAGGCAAAGAGACAATAGATTTATATGTTATAAATCTTACTTTTGTATGTATTATGTTTATCAAAATTTAGTTTTAAAAAGTAGAGTACTTTTTTCTTATTTTTTTCCTTATTTCTGACTTGTATCGAATTTCCCACGAATTTCACACGAATTGGCTGAATATCCGTTTAATCCTTAAAATCGTAATTCCACTGCCAGTGGCGTAGCTTCAGTTGCTAACACCCGGAGCAAAACTGAAGGTATCACCTCCCTATTTAAATTAAATATAAAAAAATATATTATTGATTCGTTTATACATTATTTAATAAAAATACAAGTGTATTTGCAAATTACATTTATTTATAATATATTTAAAAACTGTATGTAATACAGATTAATTGAAATAGACTTTTTAAATAAATTATTAAAATTATATAATTCCAACTATAAAATGTTCTAACTGGTTCTTCCTCCTCCTACTGTGCCACTGACTACTACGCACTCAACTTGGTGTGCGCGACTGGTGGCGCACTCAGCGCCCGCGGCCTGCGTCGGAAGTCACCGGCCCCCGCGCTCCGCCGCCTCGCAAGCAGCCACGGCGCCAGCGCCCCCCGCCCCCGCCGCCGCCCCCGCCTCCGCCGCCGCACGTTCTGCAATGCCCGTGGAACGCCCTCGCGAAACATCTTCCGAATCTTCAATTAATTGAAAGGGACAACGCCCGCCTTAGGTGGCTCAGAGCATCAACTTATGCCAGTGCAGTGCCTCCGGTCTAGGGTTCCAGTCCCGGCGGCGACAGGATTTTCCACACTCGCTAGATACCTAGGTCAATTTCAGTCGCTGTCTGGACAATTCTGGCGGTCGGCTGCTCTGATCGGTGTTTTTCAGTGGTTTCTTCGGTCAACGCCAGGCGAATGCCTACCAAAGGGGCCAAGGATCGCGGGCGAGATTTCCTTTCTCACCCCTTACATTCACACACTTGCATTTATATGCACTACAGTACCACGCACTGGCAGCTTTAGAGCTTTTCCGGTTGGGGCTGTGCCTCGCCAGTGGGAGATATCTGAATGGGGGAAAACCCGCAAGCCGACTCGTACGGCGACGCCAAATATCACCAACCAAGGAAAGATCACCGCCGCCTCTCGTAATAAAACATCCACTAAACTTGCGGGACGAACGACCAGAGCAGTTATCGCGCCCGGAAACTCAATGTATTGAATTCTAATTCTCATAAATCGTATAATCTAACCAAGACTAGTGAATTGTAATTACAATAATGAAGAAGATTTCATGCAAAAAATGTAGAAAAGTAAATAAATCAAACTATAATCAATAGAAAAGCGTATTTTGTTTCTTATCGCAGCTCTATTCAATAGGAATTTATTGGAAAATCATAATGGATCTGAAAAATTGAATTTTCGACTCAATTTAATAATGTGATTTAAATATATGATACAGAAAATATCAAAGTTGCATAAAAAGGTTTATAAAAATTACTGAAGCGCCGTAAAATGCCAGTTAACGTGCAACAGTGAACGCAATTGCGATATTCGATGCGATTCGATTATATTTATCCCAATATATTTGTAATTTATGAGGGTGAAGATTCTGAAAAATAGATATTCAGCAAGATTGTTGCTAGCCCAACGTGATTATTAACTAGGCATATTATTTCATTTTACACTATCGTAGTGCAATATGAAAAGTCTCACTAAAGATGAAAACTGTGAATCTGAGTATTCTCATTTCATCTTTACAAGAGATATGGATTAGAATTCAATTACCATGATAGTTTAGAGGAACAGATTCTACTGTTTCCAGAATATTTGGAGAGACCGAGTACTGCCTGTGGGAAAGGAAAGTGATTTTTTTGCATATATAAGATTTTTTACTCCAAGTTACTTTGAAATTTACATTATACCTAGAGAACACTATCTCTTCTTATTAATAACTCAAACAAAATACAAAATTTGTATAAAATATCTAAATACTTAAATATTCAGCTTAATGCTTAAACCAAATTTAACAATGCTAATAAAAAATTGTTCTTTAGAGCTTTAAATGCTAAAAAGATACCATAGAATATAAAACTTATCGAACTATTTCACGAATTCCTTTTTACTATTATTTTTCTTTTCTTATCATGCAATTCACAATTCCAGATAACATGTTGTATGGAATCAATTCTTTCTCCACAACTACAGATAGTATTGTTTACAATATCATGCGCATTAAAAACTCATTCAATTAAGTATGATCATTTCTAATTGCGTTTATGGATACTACTGCCTCTTTCGGACACAAAATAATAAAAACAATAATCTACAAGATGATTTCATGTATAAATTTTCGAAATATGAAAATAACTTCATATTTATTTCGTTAATATATTTCCTTTAATTTTCATATTTTCATTTATGTTTACAAGACGCAAATACATTAGAGAAACGTTTATTAAGAATCGTTACTTCTTTTACCGCTATCTTAGCAATTTCAGTGCCTTTATGGGTGAGAGCTCGTAGTACCTAAAAATGCCTAAGTCGGTGCTGCCATCTACCGCCAACTTATTTCAATCACTGACTGCGCCCAGGCTTGTATCAAGAATGCGTTTAAATGGAAGTCGAATTTGATATGTTTTTCAGTCCTCACCACAACTGGAGTTGTAAGAACAGTTGATTTTTGGCGTATCTCTACAAATTAAGCCATACAAATAACTAAATTGTAAACAAATATAAGAAGTAAATAGAGCGTAGTAATGAAAAAAGGATGATAAATCTAGTAATGCTTTAACTGAAGAAATATTCAATTTATTTGTAACAATTACGTAATATTTTAATACTAGTTGAACCCGCGTGAACATTTTGCCAATTTGAATTTTACTTGTATTGCTTGTCTCGTATTGCTTGTTTTTTCGGCCACCGAAGGGTTACTTGACGCGAGAAAGGCCACATTGACCCAATCTATACCCATGCTAATGTTTCTAACGAGCCAAAATATTTGCCCGGATTGGGATTAAATTTAGTAAGTTCTGCATTTAATTATATTACTATTTGTTACTTTATTGTATTAGTTATTGTATTATTTATTAGTTCACCGCCGGAGATCAATGTTACGGCAGCGTTACTACATCCACAAAAAACAACACATTTTTTATTTTTTTAAGAAGACATTTTTTTAAACATTTTTTTTTTAAGAAAATGACTTTTGTGCGTGGAATTCAGTGTATTGTGCTCTGCTTGCACAAAAAGGTGAAGGAAAAAAATTGAGCCTTATTTGAGAAATTCCTCTTTAATGTTTGAAGATGCGATGATGCGAAGAAACTGTTGCGATTTCACTCGAACTTTTGTTGTTATTATTATTATTATTATTATTATTATTATTATTATTACTATTATTATTAATTTTATATTTAAGTTCTACATGTAATTTTTCTCAAGAGAAACTATTTTTTTGTTTTTACAATATGCAGCTGGTCCAAATTCACCAGCTCTTAATTGAATTGCAGACTGAATCTACACGCCTTGTGGCATTTTAACAAAAATTCAAGAAATTTCCTCTTAGCTCCTTCTGAACTGAACCGCTGTTCGTCTTCAACTACTTTATTCATGACAGACACGATTAACAGAACCGTTTACCTACGCAGTTCGAGACGGTAAATATTAACATTATGGATGGAAAAGCTCTGTGTAATTGCGCCTCGCATTGCAAGCCCGAGCGGCGCCCACAGCGGCGGGTCGCCCTCTCAATCTGTCAGCGTGCGGCTGGGCGTCCCTCCAGCGTAGTCCCCCCGCGCCATTCATCACGCGGTCCGTCGGAATATTAATGCCCCGCCGCTCGCAGTCGCCCGATCGCTGTTTGCGTTAAGCGGCGCGGCGCCGCTGCGCGCGAGTCGAATCTTGGCGACGCCCACGGCTTCTCGCAGCGCGGGGCCGCTTGCCGCAACGACGGACGTCCACGACTTCGGAGCCACTGCCCGGGCGCCGCCTGGCCTTTGACTCCTCGGCTGAGGGTGGAGGAAGCTTTCGCGCGGACGCTGCGTGTGTGAGCGTGAAAGGGTGCTGGGCAGCAGTCGACGCTGTTGCAAAATACTCAGAAGTTTAATAAATGTGCATTGCACCAGGCCGCGAATTTTCGTCAGGAGGTGGGGACACATTGGCTGCTTGACGAGTGAAACGAAAACCGCCTTCGCTTACGCTACACTGTGTGAATGTATATAAATACTTGTTTATAAATACTTTTCGGGAAGCTTTATTTTTCAGTTTTGTCGGTTTTGATTTTGATTCGTTGCTGTGAACGGTTCAAAGACTGGATATCATAAATAAAGCACTAACATATGTAGTTGGCTCAAGGTAGAAACATAGTAATACTTTTCCAGCAGGAAACTTCAAACTCTCTAGAAATGATATCCGGCATCCGTCCATTCATTTGCATCCTGCGCTGTACTAGCAGACAAAGTATGGTATGGTAGGCTGGTATCAAATATCCGGCACAGCCGAACTTGAACCAAGAACATAAGAAGCTTCAGTTATGGGGTATTTAGTAAGTGAACATTCAAAAGAGCAAAATTTATCCAGACATAAGTTTCAATACTTTCTAGTCAGAGAGATGTAGTCAAAAGTCGAAAAAATCCTTTGTACGCCTGCTTTCGGAAAGACATTCAATGATTTGGAAAGAGATTCGAGACAGTACTATGACTACTAGTAGAGTTTCACATATAATTTTATTTTTTATATCATAATTATATTTTAAAATTTTAAAACTTTTCACAATTGAATTAAGCCAATAGAACCCTATTTTGATTCTAATACAATATACAATACATTATATACCTAGTACGTCTTTTTATTGCTATGTATTGCTACTTACCTTGTATTACTCCTGATTACTGTGTATTCTGTTCTTGGGCTTGCCCCATGTAATCACAAACGTTTGACGTCGGAGATAAGTATTTAGATATGCTTGAAGCTATTCCTGTTAAAATGGAAGCAGTTTTTTAAAAGCGCAAAGAACATAAGGAACAGCAAAATAAAATGTAAGAATGAAATACAATTTTTTTTATATTTGTTTAGTTAATTTCCTAAGATATTTTACAATAGAAGTGAGGCGAAAAAATAAAGATACACAATAAAACTACGAAATCATTTTTAATAACACAATTTATTAGATAATTCTCAAAAAGTTAATACTTTTAGAGGCATTAATTCATATCGTCAATTTTAGTTTTAGTTTTGAATTGGATTGAGAATAGTATGCATTTGCTTTCAAGATTGTCAAATTTGATAGCAAGACATTTTGGCTATTAATATTTCATACACGCTAAGCGTATTATTACTTATCTATACCGTCAAGAAGCATTATATATTGGTACTTAATCATTATAAAGTGTAATCCTGTATAAGCTGGAAGGTATATTCCTTGCAATGCTTCGTGACAGATGCTGGTGCCGTAAGATAATTATAGTGATTGTCTCCAATTGGTATATGTTCAAGTGAGAAAATGATAGATATCAGTTCCTAATCATATGATAGCTAAATATACTTTGCGCGTAGTCAGTGTATCAGATGGTGGACAAATATGTGTAAGAAATGTCTCTGAAGATGCCGATCGACGAAATAATCGTTTTAAAATGGTCGTGGTTCATGGACCTTAACAGAAGTTACAATTTCTTACATTTATCACACTTATTGGAATATTCGTTCTAGTCTCGTTTATAAATCGAAGGTAGTACATGCAAACTTTTAATGAGAGTGAATTCAAACGTACTATATTAAAGATTGAAGAGCTTATTTATGACGTAACTTAATGAGTTCATTTGAAACTAAATGTGATCATATTGTAATATTCATGCAAGCTCGATTGTCTAAGTTATTCATCGCATCTTCTCATAATGTTTTAATATAAAAATTACATGGTTAATAAATATTACTCTTACTAAGTAAGATTTATTGGGTTACGCCATCCGGTACTCTGTTTAAAATTCGCCCTTTAAAATATAAGCTGTAGTTGACACTTTCAAAGTGGAATTTACGGGTTCTTATAAGGAATAAATAACTATAGGAACATTTAATAAACATCATGAAATAAAAGGATTGTCAAAATTACTCAAATTACTCAAAAAATACTCGAAATACCAAAACCATTTGCAGAAGAACAGGAGAGTTACTCGATTCTTGTGCGAAAAGACCTTGCAAGAAATTTAACATTTTTTTCTAAAAAAAACTGGCATGTTTCTAAAATAATGTTTAAAATGGTGAGTGAACCTCTGATCGAGAAAAAATATCCTTACAAATGAGGGCATCTAAGAACGTGATAGAAGATTTTCTTGACCTATTTGAAGTTTTATAACATAAAAAAATCAGCGCTCTATTTGTTGATATATATTAAAGTATCTTTGATTTATGTAAATTAGGGTTACCTAATTTATTCTCATTTAATTATTTGAAGATGTTGGCCAAGTTATCAAAAGATACTTAACTTATAAAAAAAATGATGCTACAACATCACATAATTTATTGTATTACTAGACATTTTTGAAATTTTCAAAAATACAGAGTGTTCAACGAAAATGGTGCCTGTGCCATTTTATAAACGTCATTCGTTTTTTTCGGGAAAAATTTAAAAGAAGAAGAAAGCTGTCGTTTTAGAGATTGAAAAAAAATCCATATTTCAAGCGAAAATTACTCGAAACCTGTACATATATTCGAAAAATTGTGTATGATCTGATGTCACGGTGTATTTAAAAAATATATTTCTTTAAGGGGAAAAATCGAATATCAATATTGTAATTTTGTAATGTAATTTTTTTTTCCAATTTTCGAAAATACTGATTTGACCGAAAATGGAATCTGTGCCATTTACAATAATCGTTCTTTGCTATATTTTAGAAAAATAAAGAAACAATTTGGAGCCTTTTTGATAAATCATTATTAAATCTCCTCTATTTCACGCAAAAGTACAAAAAACTACTCTTTTTTAGGAAAAAATAGTGATCTAATTTAAGGATCGATATTTAAGAAATACACTTCATTATGGAAACAAATTTTTTATCACTCGGTATTGTAGTGGTAGGGAGACGCCAATGTAAATGAACTTAAGCAATTTTCCACATTTCACAGAGTTTAATGAAAATTTGACCTGCACCATTTTCCAAACATACTTTGAAAATACGAGAAAAAATTAAACAAAAGCAAATTAAGCCATTTTGAGATAATTTTGAAAATGTGAAGGCTTCATGTAAAGTATCCTCCAAAATCAAAACATCCGTTTAAAGTGAGCAGGTTCACATGTTCGGCCGGATTGCTCCACAAATCGTGGATTTTCACTACACAATGTGTTAGAGGAAGTAATTTATAACATAAGTGTACAATATTTATTCACTTTTTCGATATCAGGGCTCTACAAAATGACGGTTTCAGACTCAAATCGCCATTTTCCGTTGCAACATTACAATACTTTCTCTTTACTACACAAGTATATAGTAGGCAGGGCAGGGAAATAGAATGTTCGTAGTGTACCTGACTTTGAACTGGTATTCGAATGTATACCGTAGAGTACTACTTCTTTTTAAATGCCACCAGAGATGAGAAGCATGTAAGCAAATTGGAACCAATACTTAAATCGTTTAATGGAGTAGAGCGCACACAATAATGTATTTGATAGTTGAATGATTTTCTTATTAACAGAATGGCGTAACATGCGCACCCTATTCGCATCCATTCACTTATTTTTCATTTTCTTGCGAAACTCAATATTGCGAAACGCTCGCTCTTTGGCTCCATTGTGGTTACACATCCTTGTTGAAAGCATCACCTGTACTATGAAGCTTTCACACGCTAAAGGGTGTCCTTCAGTGTCCTTTGTACCTATCTTATTATGTACGTGATGAAATATTCATGCGCTGGCATTCGCCTCTGTCGCTTTATTATTTGCTCAAGAGGGTTTTTCGTGTAGGTGGATCAAGGGAAGTTCCCGCCTATTGACCACCAACCGGCAGCGTCACGTCTCGGGGTGTGCACCGAGGGCTGTGGAGTGGCGCCGGTGAATTGTGATCGTTTTGGAATTCTGCACGCTCCCGCGATTGATTATAATGTGCTGCGCAGAATTTATAGCCCCGGTAACTAAGATCGCGTCGATGATTTACAGTTACCCAATTAACTTATCTGCTTAAAAAGTCTCGACTTTATCCTCAGATATGGTCGGTGAATGTCAGTGACCCGCAAAGCTGGTGTATAAACACCGTAGAGAAACTTTTCTGACTGGGAACAACCGCGCACCGAACTCTCGGAGTTGCTTCAAAATTTTCCTAAGACATAAAAAGTTTAATGGTGGAATACTAATCTGAAAATGTAGAAAAAAATATTTGATAATTGGAAGCCAAGTGAAGTATCAGATGTCTCTGCCTGCAGAAGTTTACGAATATAGAATACGAACCCAGAAAAATATTATTTCTGGATTTTCTGTGTCTTTTAATAGGAAAATCAAGACATTGGGATATAAAATACGAAAATCAAGACATTGGACATAACAATAAAAAGCTTTTCATTTTGTTATCTACCAAATTCTGTTTCACAAAAAAGTTCATTTGTACTATTTTCATATCGAAACGCAAAAGAGGGAATTGTTTCTTCAGTGTTCTCTTCAAGTCTGGTACCGTCGCGCCATTCGTTATCGCGAAATTGCTTTGTTCTACCTTCCATTCGGTATCGGCTGGATATTAGGGTCAAAGCAAAGCACACAAATAATTATTTTTTCTACATTTTCAAGCACGGTGGGCAACAACAATGTTCATGGCTAGATTTTTTATGTTTTATACATTACAAATTAAAATTTTGAAACTGTTCTAAATGTGTGATGCCACAAACGTTCCTCGTGAGATGTAAATTGGGAGCTGTCCTTCGCGAGGCATTAGCGAGAGATTTATGGTAACCGCCTGTTTCATTTACAGATTCCGCCCAATACAATAAAACAAGGCTATCGGGAGACAGAATGCAATGTTACCGCGCTTTGTAATGCAATATGCACCCCGCTAGTGTGTTTTTCTTCCAGTCGCGTTCCTTCTCTTGTTTCTTCCAGCGCCCGTCTCGATTAAATATGAAGAAGCGTCGTGTGCGATGGTATAAAATGACCAGGTGCGACGCGAAACGACACGTGACAGCGCTGCAGACGGGATGTTTAGACTGCTTGATACGCAAAATTCCGTCGCAAGGCGAAATTTCACCGTTTATATGCACAGAAAGGTGGCCGTTTGCGGAACGTCCCCACCCCCCCCCTTTTTTTTTTTTTTCGACGTCCGCGTAAAATTTCATCGGGCGGCAGGGGTGTGAGACGCGGCTGGCTCACAGTGGTCCAGAACACTGCGTCATTAATGCGAATGGTGTTTTTACAGTCGCTCATTATAAAAAGGATTTTTTATGCGATTGTTCAGACATTGTTCCTAGTATTTAGTATTATGAGAATATATAATATGCCAAAATTTTCTGCTTCTTATGGCACTCGACAATCCATCATGTCAAAGGTATTATTAGACCCACACTGACATTTGTATGTTCAGCTTGGATTAGCATTGCACCTAGCAACATGAATGTAATAAAACACCTTCCAAAATAAATTCTATTCCTTAATCTCCACTTTATTAAACTGAGATTTTTGTCGCTGTATGAACTTGGCGTGTGAAAAGCGACCTTAAAAAAGTAAAAAAAGTACTGAGATTTATATACATTACAAAGTATTAAAAATATTGTATGTATTCGCTGAAAACAGTTTATAGTGTTTCCACTTCAGTTCTGTATTAAAATACACAACTCTCCAAGGCCTTCCGAACGATCGGATAGAAATTAATTAAAAGCGCCGCTTAAACCTCCTCATTCGCCCTGCTACCTGCCTCTTCTTTGGCTGCCACGTCACAAACCCTGACCCTTCGCCCTCTAACCGTCACACTTGTAGTGGGGCGGTGCCTGGGCGGCAGGTATATCTTTGCCACGACAATAAAAAATGAAGGTATATACATGTAGGATTTAAAGGTAGAGGGATTTAAAGGAGTAGTTCGTTTACCAATGCAAATATATTTTGTATAACTCGGAAACGAAAACGTCTAGTTTTAACATACCTCTAATCTCACTTTGTTGGTAGTTATTCATCAAGTATTTTATGTAGAAAAATGGCAGAGATTAAATTCTGGAACTCAATAAAACGCGCGCACTTTAGAGTTCTCGCCCGACCAGTCACATACGGTTTTTACTTTTACTTGAAAAAAATAAATCAAATGAAATCAAGTTTGTCTTGATGGCGCTGGCTTCGACCAGCCTCCAAGTACGCGGCATTGCAGGTTTGATTTCTACATGTGGCATAGGTATTTTATCATATGTTTGTAGCGTGGTTGATTCCTCATGCCATCCACGTACGGCGTCTGGATTATCATCCCATGCCTAATCATTAATCTGTCATCATTATTCTTCTCTGATGATCAACTTACCATTCCTCATGAAGTGCAAAAGAAAGACTAGAATTACTATGCTCACCTGCACAGAAAAAAGTCAAACACGTGTAACTTCCTTCCTCGTCTACGCCAAGAAAAGAGTATGGCACACATCCCGTCATATAAGCATACTGGTGCGACAAGGATTATCCTCGGGAGGAGAGACTGGAAGTGAAGTGTCCAGCCCATATAATTTTTGGTCGAGCATTTTGCTTTAATGAAAAATTTAAAAGTATTTCTCATTTATTATTTATAGTTCTTTATAACCTATGCAAGGGGTATGTTCAATAATTTTTGTGTGTTGAAAGTTATTGTGAAAACATTTATTTGGGTGGGGGTCGCTTCTTCTCTTTTTTATCACAATTTCGTGACTACAATCGCATATTCCCCTTCCAATAGAAGTCGAGAAATATGGACGATTACTGCTAGTATTTAGAAAAGGCGAGAGAACAGCCATCAAGTGAGTGAATAGTGAAGATCACTCAAAAATGATCTTGACCCACCTAAATTTATTGTCTCAATCACAGTAAAAACTATAATTGTGTTTATGTGTGATTGTCTTCTAGAGGGGGTTCTGGAGCCACAAGAGCTCCCCATCCCCCTTTGGTGACCCACAGCACATCATGAAATGGTTCTAATATGTGCCAGCAGATACAGCTCCTGGCTGAACATGTCTGTCGTAATGCTATCTACTATCCTATAAAGCCTGTATCTTTCTAATAGAAAGTTTAGAAAGAAAAAGAAAATTTACTTTCTCCGAGAAGTTGACAGGACATCAACTGATGTCATTGCAGCGCCTCTGCCCGGGAGGTTCTGTGGTTCAAATCCCGACGATAGCAGGATTTTTCACACTAACTATTCAACGGGATCGAATTCACCCGCTGCCCGGAGAAGAATTCTCACGGCCGGCTGCTCTGTCCGATAGTTTTCAGTGGCTTCTTCGATCAACACCTCGCAAAGGCGAAGCAGTACACTAAGAAAACGGACCACGCGTTTCGCGCGATTTTTCCTTCCTCTTCCTTCTCCTATCTTCACTCCTTTTTTACACACACTTACACTAGCGTACACCACACTACCACACCTGGCAGGAGAGCAGTAGAGAGCTTAGAGCATGTGCCGGCTGCGCCGGCGGTATCGTGCTGGTGGGAGATACCTAGTTGGGAAAATCCCCGCAAGTCGACGTCCAGCCCGACGCACACCGTCCAGCGGAGGGAGATCCGCCTGCCCTTCCAAGTGAAACGTACACTACACTTACGGAACTAATAACCTTAGCATTTTACTCGCCCGGAATCACCAATGAATCAACCAATACCAATCCTCGAAGGCGCTGGAGAGCATCATTGACTGAAACCTGCTTGTCTTGGCGTTGTACACCCTGGCGCATGGTTGTTCCATTTGAAGTGAAATAAACCCTGCAGCCGTTTGGAGGATGCGCGCGTGGGGCGGCGCGGCGCCGCCAAGCGCCGAGTGCGATCGCCGTCTTGGCCCGTTGCCACCAACGACGCCCGCTCCCGGCCTCGGCCTCCGCCTGCTCGCCGCGCCGCCCGGATCCCAGGTGAGGACCGGGGCTGCCACTGGCAGGGCAGCACTTTTTAATTATGTTGCCAGCAATTATAACGGCGAGGGCCCAACCCGTCCCGGACTGTCCGCCCGCTGCCAAGTTGGGAGTTCGTAAATTGACGCTTAACTCGACCGCGAGGAGCTCTGCCCTCACTGCCCGTCCGTAGCCCCTTGCCCCCTGGGATGCAGCGCTGGAGGTCGGGTCTGTGTGTGTGTGTGTGTGTTTCTCGGGACGGCTCGTAAACAAGGCCGCCGAGGCATACACAGAAGGGGAGTACGTATGTAATTTCTTTGGCGTTGTTTGGGCGGCAGCATATCTCATGTTATACCCTTTTTAGACACTTCTTGCTTTCAACTAATAGCGTTTGAAAGAACAAAATTGAATCACTTGTAACTGAGCAAAAATACGACCTGTATACTGATATGTTAACCACTTTGCCGTAGATGTAATCAATGATGAGTGTTTGTAAAATGCATAGGAAGTTCTTAACGTTAGTGATGAGCGACTTTGTGATTTTCAAAACTCATTTTCACAACCCCTAACTCTGAAATCATATTAGATTATATATTATTTAGTCTGACTAACGTGATCATGCGTTAAATGGAATGGTGTTCTGAAGGACAGCATATAATATGAATACTTTTTGAAAACCATCTGCAAAATATGAACCATAATGACTACATTGGTAAATAATATTAATAGATTGTGTCGCAAATGTAGTAAGGAAGGTCATTTTTGACAAAATGTGCGGTGGGCTAATGTGAATCCTTTGGGTGATTAGTAGAAGAAGTTATGAATTATTTTACATGAAACAATTATCAGAACACTGAGTGTTGCAAAAAATTATATGCGGTTGTTGGTAAAGAATACAATTCATTTCTAGAGAGTACATTACAAGTTATTCATTACATGTCATTATTTGTTACATTTAATTACTCAGTGATCATATTATACACTATCCATTACATTTTACTACCCTTTACAATTTATTTTCATTACATTTCATTACTTTTTTTGACTGGCATGGGTGTCTCATGGCATTAACTGATGTCACTGCTGTGCCTGTGACCGGGAGGTCTTGGGTTTTGACATCCGACAGAGACAGGAATTTCGACGCAGCTCCTTTGCTAGGTCGAATTCAGCCG